>JACMZG010001908.1:40523626-41088926 GCA_018340805.1 Microvelia longipes
ATGGTTTAGGAAAATAATTTAACCTAAAGTAGATAAATTATTACAAAAATAAGTATTAAAAAGAAGAGCTTAAAAAAACAAATAAATTTTAAACAGGGGATATTACAGATGAGTAAATTGTATTTGCGTAAGAGCTCAAACTGTAATTAGGTAGGACTAATTCATTAACAACTGTCAGGTGAAATACAAATAAAGGCTTTTATTGATTTTCCTTCTTCAAATAACACTGTTTCGTATTCAAAATACCTCTAGAAACAATAAATACTTTACAACATTGTATCTAAATTGTATCTAAGATTAATTGGTACATCGTTTTAACTCTTTTTTAAGTTCATTAAAATACATTAATTTATTGGTGAGACGGTATGATAAGTAGGGTTCCGTTTAAAGGGATATTTACAACATAAATAGTTATAAAACAGCGTACATGGAGCTATAAAACATGCATACATGCTCTTATACACGAACTCACTTACTGCTTTCAAACGTGTGACAACGTTACTATGTGATGAGTTCAGTAGAATCTACTAATGTCACTTTGAGTCGCATTCATTGAATTTTATTCTTACCAATCTATTAAACACGCGTCCGGTAAGTCCAATAATACATTTATAATGTTTATGTGTGTAAGTCCAATATGTTCTTTTTGTTTTAACTTTAGTAATATGTTATACAACTCCAGTCTCCAGCTAAGGCTGAAATAGTATTCTTGACATTAAATTCTAATTGCGGATGAGCATACATGTAAAGTGTGGTTTCACTAGATTAATGAATTTTCTATTCATTTATATGTTAACATACACTTTCAAAACAATACTTAAACAGTTAAACGAGAAAATCAGTTTTATTCAGTTTAAGTTGATAAAACATCAACTGAAGTAGATTAATTTTAACATGTTTAGGGGACGAAACATAGTGCATTAGCTTTATGGTCTTAGTCTTAAATGTTTCCATGTCTTTGGAATTAATTCACTTCGTATGTTCAATACATTTTATTCCTAAATACCTGTGTTTTTTCGAAAAGATTAGTTGCTTACTTACAGGTGTAAACGGGTACTTCTAATCTTTATGATTTCCCCTGTTTACACGATCTTCTTTAAATCGAGTTTAAGCTCAAACATTGTGGTCACCCTAAAAATCCAAAACCGAGTTTTCATTATAATTATCCGTTTCAGGCATTTTTATCTTGATGTCTGTGTGAATAAGTGTGTGTCTGTCTGTATGTAGACTAAAATAACCTATTTTGCAAAGTTATCAAAATTTTAAAAATTGTTTAAAATCAAATATTTTTAAGTTGACATTATTGGACGATCTAAGACCTTTTTACAAATAAGTGGTAGAAAATCTATAGCTATTCATCTTTTAGTGGTGATTTGTTATATATATATATATATATATTATATATATTATATATATTATATATATATATATTATATATATATATATATATATATATATATATATATATATATATATATATATATATATATATATATATATATATTTAGGTTGAAACTTAAGATTATATTTAATTAATTTAATTTAATTAAGTCCTGACGTTTTACCACATAAAATTTATATTCTCAAATCACGTGATACATAGATAAAATATAGTGATAATATTGTAATAAAGAATTCTACTAATAAAAAAAACTAAAAAAAAAAAAGGTAGCCGTGTATGACTAGAGGCCTTTAATGCGTTTGTGAACATGATACATAAGTATAACCAGTTTTATTTGATTGAATGCCAAATGCCTATCTACCGTATTATTTTTCTAAGCTTTAATTAAACTAAGGCTTTCACAACCTAGATATTTGGATACCTAATAATTCTGAGGCGAGCGTAGCGAGGCCGAAGTAATAACACCTTCTGCTGTTATAATCATGCTGAATAATCATGAGTGAAGCGAGTCCGATGTTGCAAAGAAAAGTCCATAGATGCACCCGATTTTTGCATATTTGCAAAAATCGGGTGCGGGTTATTGCATTTTTGCATAAACTAATGCATACTTTTTGATAGGTACTATAATATCACATTATATTTCTGTATTTATTCCTTAATAAGTTTAACAATTCAAATTAAAATTCCCTAAAATGCCCGTTTTAGGGCCTATTGGCCAATAAAGGTATTTACCCAGCGGAAACCACCTGAGGCGGGTTGCATCTGCTCTCCTCTAAGAAATAATTAAAGTTGGCTAAATATTTTAAATACAAATACTTTTTATATAATCTTAGAGCATAGCCCGGGCTGCAAACCTCCGGTGCCGAAATCAAGAGCGTATACGATCATGGCCACGGACGCAGAAACTATTCTAAAAAGATTTAATAATAATTCTTAAATATATCGCTCTCATACCTTCATCTTACTTTCACAGTTTCCTTATAATAACACTAGAGGATTTTTCTTCAATATTTTATACAATTTTTATGGAGATATATTATTCTATTTTCTATAAAATCCTCAATTCAAAATGTCTCTGTCTAGAATATATTGAGGTAAACAAATAACGAAAAACTATTATCGGATCAGTGAAGCTTTTCCGACGTTCTACCAATATCTTAGACATTTATTTATCAGATAGAAATGTTTTTCAAGAATTTATTTTCTAAAATAGTTTTCCTTTATTTTTTCTTTATATAAAATATGAAAATTTAAACTAAAATTGTAAATTAGTAGTTGTCAGTATTTTTAATATTTAATATTCTATTATTATTAAATAATGAACTATCGATTTTGCTGCTCTCCAACGTCTCAGGATTATTTTTTATTGACAAGGTTAAATCAGGTTAATGCCACAAACTTTACAACAAAGAGATTTTTGCAAAAATATGTTAATAGAGGGGACATACCCTATCTCAATACATTAAGGTACATAAAACACCTTTTGGGGTTCTCAGTGGCTCTGTCTAACCTGATTGAAACCTCCTCCTCCTTCTGAGGGTGTTAAAGTTATAACAATTTAATCTTATCGGCTTATCATGTATTATTTGCGTTTTGTTTTATACTTTAAACGTTACACTTTATCTAGAAGTGAGGTTTCCAAACGAAAAGAAAGGATTTCGCAAAATTATGGTCTTGGGTAGAAATTTAAGTCTACTTAAATTTTTTGTTTTATTGAAACAAAAAATGTTTTAAATTGAACGGCGAGTTTTTAGCAAAAAAAATGTTTTAACAGTCTATTGAAAAACCTACTCCATTTTAGTTTTCTTATTAGAAATATAAGAATAAGTTAAACTGTTGTTGACCCATATTTTACAATAATGAATTTCATCTAACTTATACCGTACAACATACATACTGTTCTTCTAAAACCCTATCTCAAAACTACCTTACCGCTTTTCTCTTTTAATGAATGTAAATGTTGTCTTTACTTATGTTGAACTATGGTTTAGGTAAATCAGTATAATGCGTTATGTTGGCTGGATTGATTAATGTGCGGACTGAGTGGTCAGGTGTGGACCAAGGCCTTTATGTCATTAATAATCCCTATAAAGGGCCAAACAATTCCCCCTTTTCCTAAATGTAAATCCCAGCAATACCACCTGCATTCCTAGCTTTAAGTTCATTTATTACGTTAAACCCGATGACAGCTATCCATGTCAATCATTAACTGTAGCGAATCCATTTGGTTTACTATTTGAATTTAATATTCTAACTGCAAGTGCCACAATAACAGTGAATTAGTTTATCTATTTACTCATTTTTATTTTATTGGTTGACTCGCTTAGCTGTCATCATTCATAGTAAATAAAATATACATCTATTCACCAAATAAGCACAATTGTCTTTTACCAATAGCATAAATAAATAATTTTATTGTTGCTTTAAGTACAATCGCACCATTCGTCAATCCTTTTAAACTTAAATAAGAAATATTTTTTTAATCTCTATTGCTGGTAATGTAAAATTATTTAACCTCCTTTTACTTATAATATTTTAACTACAACCTTACATATACATCTACAAATAATTGAATTTATAATTATTTTATCAACTGAGAAAAAAATTAAATGGTTAAATAAATTATAAAACAGTAAATTGTTTGGACTGGTATATACTTATTATATACAAATTGGACTTATATACAAATTGTATAAGTAAATAAATAAATATTAAAACATATAACAGAAAACTACACAAAACTAAAAAGAATATTTAATAAATAACAGAAATAAAACAAAAAATACATTTTCAGACCTATAAAAATGTAAAACGAAAAATCTAAAACAATTATATTTTGAAGTAACCCCCCTCAAAATTCAGTTATTGTATAAATTTTTGGTTTTATATTTTATAAATTGGTTCATTGGCTAGAATATTATTAAGTTCTTGTTATCTTCTTCTTTAATATTTTTTAGTTTCTCTTGCACGCTTTAGTTTATTTTAATACTGGCATCGTATTGACTTTCTTCGAACTTGCAAGTTCGGTGTTTTTTAATTAATAAATTGAAAAATTAGCTACCGTCGAAACTTGCTGTTGAATATCTCTGAACCGGTTTCGGCTTATCGCCATCATAAGCAGGCGGGACTTAAGCACACACACTTAAGTCCTTAACATTTAAGCTCTGGACTAATAAAGTAAAATCTGTAAACAACCTCTTGTTTCAACGAGCACGTCGCGTCCTTTGAAGATCAGAGAGCCCTCGTCTTCAGAGGGTGTGTGGTTCTGGTTGAGACTAGAAGTTATTCACTGATATAACTTTATTATTAAAGAACTCGAATGTTGCCCAGCCTAATGATGATGGCGTTATGCCGAAACCTGTCCAAGGATATTCATATCCAACAGTAAATATCGACGGTAGCTGGTTCTAAAATCTGGTAATAACTTCTTTTGCTTGCGGTAAATATAAGCTTTTTAATTCATAAATCATTCCTAAATATTCATAAATATTCCTAGTAATTATAGGTATGAACGTCAGAATGTTTCTTTATATTGCACTGACGAGCCATGCATTCTTTAAAAAAATTCTAAAAGCATATAAACCAGTCAATTATAGAAAATAAAAATAAAATAAACCTAGAAAAATTAAATTAAATAAAAATTACTAATGTGATTCCTCTTTTGCTTTTACTGTTTCGTTAATGAACTGTTTAATAATACTGTTAGTTGGTAATGGTTAAAATGTATAATCTAAGCCATTTTAGGGGGAAGAAAATAAAAAAATCTGGTGTATCCAAATGTTGGTTTTGTAATATCTTGTTGCATTCTTTACAATTTAATTTATTTGGTGACATTATAACCTTCGTCTCTATAGAAAATTATAACTTAATGGATATGCTGCCCCTTAATTTTTATAAGTTATGTTAAACTGCAGAACTCATAAGTATTGTTGCTTTACACTAAAGCCTTACTCTTTTGAAGACTTAGAATATAGGTACCTTATTAATTTATTCTTTTACAATATTTCTACTTATTTTTAGTAGTATTGTATCTCTTTCATTTTATAAGTAGTTGAAATTCCAGTTAGAAGAGTAGTATAACTGGAAAAAAAACAAATGTAAAACCTTGTATATAAATTAGTCTAAATTTCATTGCTCTCTATAGGCTGTTTTTGATTCAGAAAAACTAACTTCCTCGACAGGAAGTAATACCAAAGAAATTTCTATTTATTTTAATATCTAAGCAATACTGTTGACAGTTATGAAATAAATACATGTGTTAGTCTATACCAGGGGGGGTTAACTTAAATGAGGAAAAGTTTGGACTCGATTATCGCAAGCTACTAAAAATAACGCTGCGGCGGACCGGTGCGGACAACTTATGAACTAACCCCTATAGCTTTCCAAAAATGACTGATTATATTTAAATTTATGAATACCATGACAATTCTTGATTATGACTGCTACATTTATTATTATTATAAAATTGATTGTTTTCTGTATGTATTTTTCACAAAAACGGTTCGCCGTTGCATGTTCTGTATTTCCAAAATTCAAAAACTAAAAGTAAATAGAAACCTTTTTTAAAACTTCCAGAGAACGCTAATGATGGCAGATAAGTATATTTCATTTAATTAATTTATTGATTTAGTCGATTTTATCAGGTAATTACATTTAATCACATGTGCGCATCTCGCCGATGTAATTAAAAATACAGGCCGCATTAAATGCCAAAATCTATCTTTTAGCACGTGTAAAACTTTAGCCACTATTTCATTATTACCTGATTGAATCAATTAAATTAATAAATTACTTGAATGAAAAACTTAAAAATATCACAAGTGTTCTGTATAAGATTAAAGTGGTAGGTTAGTAAGAAGTATAACTATACAAAGTATATAAATTAAATTTAAAACTGACTGTGGGCATAAAGCGGGAAATTAAGACACGCCCACTCAATTGAAAGGTAGGTCCGCCGCAGCGTTAGCGTCGACCGGAATCCAAATTTTCTCACCATTGAGTCGACAGTCTTACTGTTTAAGTATCTATAGTCTCTGGTCTATACGGTATAGACAGCTACATTTATTATTATTATAAAATGATCGTTTTCTGTATGTATTTTTCACAAAAACGGTTCGCCGTTGCATGTTCTGTATTTCAAAAATTCAGAAACTAAAAGTGAATAGAAACCTTTTAAAACTTCTAGAGAACGCTACTGATGGCAGATAATTGTAAATTTCATTTAATTAATTTATTAATTAAGTCGATTTAATCAGGTAATTACATTAAATCACATGTGCGCTTCTTGCCGATGTAATTAAAATACAGGCTGCATTAAATGCCAAAATTTATCTTCTACCACGTGTAAACTTAAGCACCTATTTCATTATTACCTGATTGAATTAATTAAATGAATAAATTACTTAAATGAAAAACTTAAAATTAATCAGAAGCGTTCTGTGTAAGATTTAAGTGGTAGGGTTAGTTAGAAGTATAACTATACAAAGTATTAAAATTTAATTTTAAACTGACTGTGGGCAAAAAGCGGGAAATTAAGACGCCCACTCCCTTGGACAGTAGGTCCCCCGCCGCGCTAGCGTCGACCGGAATCCAAATTTTCCCACCATTGAGTCGACAGTCTTACTGTTTAAGTATCTATAGTCTCTGGTCTATACCACAGATAACATAACCCTATACGGCAAGATTGGCGACTACCCTCTTCCTCTACCTTTGACAATTCACTAGCGCTGGTCCCCCACAATAGCGGTGATAAATGGAAACACAAGTGACTCCCTCCTGCCTTTTTACAAATACATGTACTTATGCTTCATTGAATTTAATAACCAAAATTAAAAGGAATTGAAAAAAATAATCAAAAAAAAAACTAAAAGAAAAATTTTCAATCAAACAAAGTTAGACACTTTGTTAGACACAAAGTTATAACAAGAGGCCTTTAGCCTTTTGGCTGCTTATAACAAATGTCTAACAATCAAATAAAAATTGTGAACTCGAGTTTTCATGTCATCCCGGAAATACACGATTCTTAACGATTATAAGCGACAAGCTTATTATTTTCTCCGCTACCTTGAGTGACTAGCGCTGCTACGAAACAAACAAATTGCTGAAGCTGGAACCCTCTGGTCTATACTTCACTCTTAACACGTTTGTGTTCAAGTGCGAATCCTTGGAGGAAGCCTAGCAGAAATATTTAATAAGGATTACAGGAGGACTGAGCATAATTTGTTATTCAAATATCTCCTTATGGTAGTAAGACAAAACAGTAACGCCGAAGCTAGCGACCAGATAACTAACTTTAGGAAATACTACCAAAGCCATTGCCGACTTTCGAAATATTAGTCAGCTACTAATGTCAAAACTAGGGCCCCAGCGAAGTTTCTGATTCTAATTTTAATTCTCATGTATTGCTAAAAAAATTGTATATTTCAGTCTTTATTAAGAAATAAAAACACACGATCTCGCAAAAAACTAACAGTCTCCAAATGGACTTGATTCTAGTGGACTTAATTTTTTTGTGTCATCTGTTTACTGAGCGAGTGGTGAGCAGAGGCCTTACCAGTGCGCCACACTTACCACTGTTGACCGTTATTATACTTAACTATGACGTCACTCAGTCAAACCTTTATACTATAAAGTAAAGCTTAGTTTAAAACCCTCTTTTTAGGAATATAGGTACCCGAATATGTTATATTAATGGACTGTGAGATTAGTTAAACGTTTGAATAAGTATTTTGGTTTAAAAATATAAGACGATAAGAGGTAAAAAATATTAATAAAGAAGAAGCGTGGGGTGTTTTAATTATTTTGTGGTGAAAAACATTGTACATAGGACGTCAGGTCTATAAAGGGGAATCAACTGAATTGACCAGCAGGTACACGGAGGGGGGTCGGCGCGTGTGTTGGAATAATTAAGCAATTTTTTACCCTTCTTTTTTTGAGGGGATGATAAAAGTGAAATGGAAGGAGAGTATCACGGTTTGTTGTGTTCTCTGCTTCCACAAAAGGGCTGCATAAAAGCCGGAGCTCTTTTTACTTTTGGTTGAGATAGTAATTTTTTGGACGGTCCCTATTCGAGGCGCCACTGGTGTCTACCCTTAACTAAGCAAATTGCATCCATTAAGGGTAGAGGTAAGCCGCTTAGCATCAAATTCCTTCCTTGCTATTTCACTGTTTACTTTACTCCAGTAAACCCCCTCTCGTTTTTCTTTAAAACCACTGAATCATTCTTTGCTCCCTATCTGCTTTACATACTTGATGACGCAGTGTTCACGCTGGTTTGATAACCTTGCTATCAGATTACCTTCTCCAAACTTCATTCCCCTAGACTCATAAGACAGAATTACAGTTAAAAAATATATTATCCATTTCCTTAAAAAAAGTTAATGCTCAATTTTATCAATATTCTTAAAAACTTTTTGACGTTATCATGTAAGACGAAGCATTACTTGGATCATAAAGCATACTGGAAGAGCTTAGTAACATTAAGACTTAATGTTCAAGTTTTAAGCCATAGAAACATTATTTTATTGTGGTTAATTAATGTTGATGATACAAAGTTTTCCCATAAGAAGAAGGGTTAAAGATGCTTTTTACATTCCAATAAAAAATAATTTTTATTATCCCCAGATGTAATTGTTCTTTAAGAATGTCTAGAATGAAACATATCGACGAGCTCATTAGCGTAATTTTCTTTAAAAATTAAAGAAAATTAATTTTCTTTAAGCGAGAAATGTAGCGTAATTTTTCGCTACAAGTTATGATAATTGTAAATACGTTAGAACCAAGATTGCTTTTTAACTATTCATACATTATAACTTTGAAATTCTTAAAATACTGACTTAATGGCCAGTGTATACTTATACAATAGTGCTATAATCCGTTGACAGCGCGAGAAAATAATGTAAGATAGCCAATGATTATGCCAACTATAGGCCTAGATGTTAAACCAGGCCAATAGTTTTTTATTACGCCAACCTCATTGGTTCCTCAACACTTTTTTCCACGCTGTCGACTGATAGACTGTCAACTGATTAACCGTGCGCTATACCATAGTATCAATACAACTAGCATAGCTTATCTCATTAATGATTACAGGGGCTCTTGGTACATCGTCCAGGTTAACTAACCTGATATTATAGTAACCTTCTACAGACTTGGCGATGTTTCAAGAATTTACTGATATCCTGGTACTACTAATACTGTCTCTAAAATTTCTACTCGTAGAAGATATAGTTTTGGAAAAAAATATTATTTTAGCTGGCAGGATTGAATATGTGTCTCTTTTCCCTGGCATCCAGCAATCATCGTATTAAGCATTTCAATACACAAACAGTCTGATGTAAAGTTATACTCCCATGGTGCCTTTCGCTCTTCATCTCCGCAAAAAAAATACACTTGCCTTACGTACACTTTCTTCTTTATGCATCAAAGGAGACTCAAAAGACACAAAAAACATAATAATAGTAGTATAAATCCAGCTTTCTAATATAGCTTAACTTTTTCTTTACTAAATTATGACTGATTCGTTATATTTTACATTTTCATTAATTATTTTAGAAAATACACCCCAAAGTTAAATCCTTTGTTAGACAGCTCAATATTCAGAAAACACAAAGTAGGCCCCTTTTTACAAAATTTTCTTTAAGTAGTACAAATGATGCCACATGGGAAATAATATTTTCCGCTTTATCCCATAAGACCTTTTACTTATACAAAAAGGGGCTTTTGGTTTTCAAAGAAGGAAGTCGTGAACTTGGGTACAAGATAAACCCATTTTCGCTACCATTGTTGGCCCTAAATGGATATTTATCGAGACACTGATATTATTCTCTTCATTAGGGCCACCATTTCTCCCCCTCCTAATTTTTACAAAAAAGGGAAACTTTTAGATAATGGTTGCATCCATTTATTATTTTAAACTCCCCTAATCTGTAATCTAAATAAGTTTTAATATATTTTAATTTGATTTTTTATTCTACCCTTCATATTATT
Organism: Microvelia longipes; assembly: GCA_018340805.1. Lineage (NCBI taxonomy): Eukaryota > Metazoa > Arthropoda > Insecta > Hemiptera > Veliidae > Microvelia > Microvelia longipes. The sequence goes on from JACMZG010001908.1 coordinate 40,534,017, forward strand.
TTATTCCCCTAAATATGTTTTTATTTACAGAGATTGAGAATCCTTAAAATATTGCTGCAGTTTGTATCTTGTAAGTATGCAGTTGATTCTTTCCAGAATATATTTTTCCTACATAATTCTATCAATAAGCAAGATCATACATAACTCCTCTGGCGAGTTTTTTGTCAATTTAAAACAACACTATTTCTAAAATTTATTTTTTTTGAGGTAGTACGTAATTGAGCACTTTATTGGACCGTTTTTAGGATGAGAAGTCAATCATTATTGTTATAGGAGGTTATTTAGTACTTTTCACCTCCGAGGACAATAATGAATGTAAAAAAACTCCTAGGACGTAAAAGTAATTCGTATGTTGCCGCCATTACTGTAATGTAGCGTGTTCAAAAAACAATCTGCGTTAAACCTTTATGAGTTTTCTTTAAAAACGTTCATTTTGTTTCTGTTTTCGTTTTTAAAAGGTTTTCTAATTGACAATTTTTGTGTGTTTATTTGTAAAGCTTTTACATTTTTGAGTAAAAGTGTGAAGCTATGGATGAATTTAATGACGACGATAATATGGAGTTAATTGGACGTTTGTTTTTTTTTTTTCAATTAAGTATATAGCGCAGTTTAATGAGTGCTTTTTTTTATTTTTTATATGAGTGCTTTATTTAATGAGTGCTACCTCAAAAAAAATAGTGTATGCCATCCGGCTGAGAATGTCTTTATGTCTTGGCAATTTTTCCCGACTCGCTTCGCTCGTCGGTAAATCTAATTGCCGTGACATAATGACACACTTCTCAGCCTTATGGCATAAATAACTATTATTACCCTATTAGTTCGGTCAAAACTTTCTACATATCTTAAGCACCAATACTTTAAATTTTTGTTTAGTGCATCCTTATGCATATAGCACTTTTAGTTTTAAATACTATTCAAGTTTTTAAAACCAGTTGAGTTAAGATTGAAAATGTTAACTGCCTTTTGCTAAAACGGTAGTTATTTTTTCCTTTGTAAAAAATGCAATTTTTTTCTACTTATATATATAGAATTTAAAAAATAAAGAAACTATAAAATCAAAATAATAGAGTTCATATATACGCTATTAAGTATTTGTTTTGCTTTTTCTTTTTCTTAAAATTAACAACTGTTGTCACGTTACAAGTAGAGGATGCCTTTAGAAATGACATGTAAATTGTTGGAAATTAGAAATGACACGAGCTTGCAGCTTTTTGCCACCAAGTACGATACGTCATTGAGTTTATATCACCCAACACTCCTTGCTATCTGGTGAATCCTTTTGAACTCTCTAAAAACAATCACTCATAAATAGTAGTTGTCGGTGTCCTGTTGAAGTAACAGGTCAACAACAATAATATTTGTATGATTTTACTTCAACTTTTATACGTTTGTAGGGCTAACTATACGGTTGTAGGGCTAACTATACGTTTGTAGGGCCAAATGTGATGGTCTAATCAAGTTATTTTACCTCATTCATTGAGATGTTATAGAGATTTACTGTTAAACAGCAGTATATATATATATATATATATATTATATATATATATATATATATATATATATATATATATATATATTGTTATCCCACTACTTATAGAACTTTATAATAACCCGGAAACTCGGACTTCTTGTAACCACTTGATATAAAGTTTCCTCATTACTTTAAAAACACGGTTATATCGTAGCCCAGTTCCTTTTAACTAATTTCTTTTATATGTGGTACATTAACCTTATATCTTATTCCTTTAACCTCAATTTTGTCCTAACTTTCAACGTACCAATAAAGTTTTTTCACGTTTCATCATTATAGTTTTCTCTTCTTACAAACTTTTATTCGAAAAACCACGTTTTCGGAAAATCCAGTAACGACTCCATCACGTTCAAGTATAGAGAGAAATATGGAGGATTGATTTAAAACTCGGAGAAATATTACACCGGAATTCTCAACTGATTGTATAACTAAATTATCTTTTTCTCTTGTGTTAAAGAAAATTCTACAACCCTCTGAAATCGCACTTTCTCGGAATCCCTCTTTTTCTTCGCCGCAAATTAAGCCTTCAATTGTTTCCTTTAAAATTAAATTATTATTTTACCTCCTTTTTGTAAAATTATTTTCATATTTTGTTATTCAAGTTACATGAAAATGCACCCCACCTATTTATTTAAAAACAAACCCTACCACAGGAATAAGTTTGTCTCCATCAAAATTCAGACGCGATATTAAAAAATAATTATTAAATACGTCGCGGCTGTTTTTTTCCTTTCTGTTTTTTTTTTTGTGTTTAATTAATTTAGAATATTATTATAACCAACGTAACAGACTAATTGTCCTTTTTTAAATCAATTTTTGCAGTTATTTTTTTCTTTTAGGTCATTGACCCATATAAAGGGTGTGAATGCAACAGCTCTCTTTGACGAACGCATATCGTTACGGCAAACATATCCGTTTTATCTTGGATGCTATCCAACTGGATTTATATTAAACTGTTTTGCTGATGTTAGTGTTACGGCATAATTGCTATATTGCTACTGGGAGTAATACTTACAAACGTTGTTAATATTTATAGTCTAGTCATAGTTGTTAATAGGTTCTTTAATGCTGTTAATAGATTTAGTAAGTTACTGATATTGAACATCTTCTGATGTTACAACTTATAACCTACGAAGTATTTTTTTTTAACATTTTTCTTGCGGAAAAATGTTGAGAAAAAAGAGAGAGAGATGCATTTACGCACGAAGACTGCAGTCCGTCAATAGAGTTGAACTCAGGGTCTGCCTCATACCAACTAAAACTCACTCCGCGAAACCCATTGAACCTAACCTGGAACCGTTATTCACATTACTTTTGGCTAGGTCCTACATCTTACAACCTTCAAGGTATAGCGGTTGTTAAAAGTGTCTTACTGTTGTAAGGCATCCTGCCTTACTGTGCAACGGTAAGACACTTTTCCACAGCCAACAATTCCACCATCAGGATGATGGTGGAATTGTTGGCTGTTGACATAACCAGATGTAGGATTGTTGTTAAGTTAACCTCTATATACCTACCTTAACATCTTCCGTCCAAATCATTGGATGTAACTTTGTTATTATTTAATATTATAAGATTTTTAGTAGTTTTAGAGATATTTATTTAATTAAAATACAATGTATCTAAATTTACCTTATCGAGTCTCTTAAAGTCTTACCTGATAAAGTGTGAATACTTATCTTTTACACTTACCTGCTGGTCACAGTATTGTTAACGTCCTCTGGGCTGAGGGTCCTGTATAGTCATAAGGTTGGTTCTATTTAGCCAATGATGGTCGTATGCCCAGCAAGTTAAACTCTAATTGAATGACAAGGCATTATACCAAACTTGAATTCAAATTTTAATACTAACAAATATTCCTGTGATTCTAAATTCTTATTGCATTTACTTATTTGACTTTTTTTTTATCGATAATATAACACTTGTTTTTCGAATTACAATGGTGGTTATGTTCAGAGCGTTTTGTGGAGATTATAATATCTAATTGCTTTTTCAGGTCTATCTGAAAGTCTATGATGTCTTCGGTGACGTTGAGGGATTGTCTAATTCGAGAGATAAGACTTGAATTATAATATCGTATTTCATTTAATGCAAGACTTAACTATTTGTCACTCAAACAAGCAAAGCCTGCAGGTAGAACCCTCCTTTTGTTTCAGGTACCATTTTTCATCTTTATTTCATATTTTAATTAATCCTGTATTTCCAGAACCCTATTGACAACACTAGTTGACAACAATTAGCAATCAGCGTCTCTAAACATTAGTGAAAGTAAGCGCCTCTCTTATCTACATAAACCCAAAATTCCTCTCACTTAACATCTCCCCCCCCTCTGCCTGTTCTGCGCCATCAGAGTTGGGTAGATCATATCGTTTCGACGATATTATTAACTACGGATAATTTAATAAACATGAAACAGGTAGATGCATCAATTAGATCTGATATAATTTTTCTATTATAACACTACGGGAATTAAAGTTGTTATTTTTCTGGTTAAAAATGACAGTTTTAGGCTGTTATCATAACTATTACTAATATAAATTGACAATATCCTGAAATATAACCTGGAATAATATTAATCCTATTATGTGGATCTCTCAATTGTATTCTTTTTATAATACTTTAATAATATGATTGATATCAAAATGATTTTATCGAAGTTGACTGTCAAAGCAAAATGACAGGCTAAGCTTTCGTCGAGAATATTAAAGCACAAAAAGAGGAACTTAGGTATGAATTATTTATTGTATAAAATATTCAAATAAGCTTTGTTCTTTATTATATAACCTCCTTCCACCATTTTCTTTTTGATGGCCCAATATCGATTTCTGTTAAATTATTCATTGGTTAGGAAAAAGTGTCCCTTTGTGAAAAAGTTAAAATATCTGTTTTGATGAAAAAGAGCCAATGAAAGTTATAATTTTCTTCTGATAAGATTATTTTCTGGGCACTTATCAAATTACTGATAAAAGCAGGTTAAAACTACTTCGTATTCCTATGTCGTAATATCCTCAACAAGTGATTAGGTATGAAAAATTAAATATTTCAGCCAGTTATGTTTAACTTTAAAATTGATGAGTAGGTTTAAGTAGAAAAAAATTATGTGTAAAGAACACCTGTTCCTTGAAAATGTGGTTGGTGAAATATAAGGTGACAAATAAGGAACCAGGCTTCCCTATGTCATTTATAAGAAAAAATATAAGGAACGAAAAAAACATAAGTAAAAAAGGCCGCTTTTTAAATATAAATATCTTAAGATCTGTGGTATTTGCAAATAGTGACGAAGTCTTATCAGACTCACTACCCTTTAAACTAGGCTTAGAAATCATTTTTAACTATATTGTTTCGGAGTTTTCGAAAAATTTTATAAATTATTGTCCTGAAAGTGATATTTGTATTGATCTAAAATACAATTTTAGATGCTTTATGACAGAAGCAGCGCCACTGTCATTGATAACAAATGGATAATAAAAGTGCAATCAGTTTAATATAAAACCGTGTTTTATATTTTTAATAAAATATAACCAGGTTATATTTTCTTTTTTAATCGCGAATATATTTTGTATATAATAAACAACTTGATTTTAAAAACATTATATTAGTTAAATGTTATCGAATGACCGTATACCTTTACGCAATAAATAAGTTCACTAAGTTTCGTTTTAATATGACAAGTATATCTTTGGTTATTGTTGGATCATAAAAGTCAAGCAGCATTGAGCGTGGTTAGTGCTGTATGGGTGACCGCTGAGAATGAAACGGATGGATTTACTATCTGAGGACGAGCGAAGCGAGTCCGAAAACATGTTGTAGTATAAATTTGGTGAATTTTATATCCTGAGGACAAGCGAAGCGAGTCCGAAGCAGGGAGGATGAGCGTAGTGAATCCGATGTGATGAGAAAAGTTCCGAGGAACCCAGTACCTGATTTATCACGGATAGTCTATTCATACGTTTTGTTATATCGCTTGTGTTAACAAGTGGCGTCAAACATTGCCACTACATGAATGGGTGACCTTTGGGAATGGTAAGCTTAATAAATTATAAATTGGGCGATTTTTATATTCTATTGACGAGCGAATCTAGTGCAAATTGGTAAGGACTTGAGCTACCTTATGATTTAGATACATAACGCAGTAAAATTTCATTAATTTCAATTAGTAGGTATTAACAACTAACTTCAAAAGTTGTTTCTTAAACTACTTCAAGTAAAAAGTTTTACTTTGCACAGTTATTTTGTGGCCAATCGATAAAATTTAGTGTTTAGCATTCTAATTAGAATTAATAAAAAGATATTCATACATAAATTGAAATTGAAAATTATTTACAATTTATATAGTAAAAAGTATTAATAGTAAAAAGATTTCAGTTAATCCTTGCATATACTTTGACATAAACATAAACAAGCAACACAAACAAGCCATGTTTGGAATGATTTATATTTCATAGACACCATGTGCTTCTAAAACATCGGAATAAAACTGTAGCATAATACCTTAATCTGGATTCAAATTAATGTTTTATATAAAATCTACGGGTTTACCCAGGAGCGTCACCCTTCCTTTATAGTAATATACTTGAATTTAACCAATTCTTACTCCCTATTCAGTTTTCCCGAAGTCCTTAATCCCTGTAAACCGAACCCTTAAAAAATAGGGAGAAAGATTCCACATGGATTACAGCCGTGGGGAAACTTTTTATTAAAAAAATAGAATATTGTTTATGAATTACAATAAAAGTATGGAAAAATCTGAGCTTTTTAAAGGATGCCTAATTTATTTAAAGAACCCAGATGGTATAGTGGAACCCTTGGTTTTATATTAGGGGCGAAATTTGTCAAAATCGTTATACTAATTGAGCGACTGAGTCAACACAATAAAGCAATGATAATGAGACCTTTTATAGAAAGAAGTATAACGTGAATGACAAATTTGTACAAGAATTAACCCATTTATCATTTTATGCATATTATTAATAATACGTGAGTTATTAATAATTAGTAGCAAAAAGTTAGTCGTTTATGTCGGCTGACTTTTCGCTACTTAAAGCGATCAATTTCGTTTTAATCGTATCCAGCTCTCTTACCTGAGGTAAGAGAGCTCTCCTACGAGGTAAGCTCTCCTAGAGAGGTAGCTCCTAGAGCTCTTCCTTAGGTAAGCTCTCCTACCAGGTCTAATTCATTTGACTAAATAGCTACATGGTGGTTAAACAATCAAAAAGTTTTTGACGGCTGATATTATTATTAGACTATATACCGCTGGTAATGTGTTTTGAGTATGTATCATTTATAATTTCTTGAGGACTAGTGAAACGACTCCCATGAAAGAAAATTATTTTTGAGATAACCCGTACCGATATTTTAACAAATATGTTTAAAAAATCTTTATTGAGACCGTTCATATGGTGTTAATGGACATTATGGATTTAAGAGGTCGGTAGAGTCACCCGTGGTGTAGTGGTTAAGGTACGCGGCCAATACACTGAATAAATGGACTTTAAACTTCCGAGTTTCTTTAGTCATGGGCTCAATCCTTGCACGGGCCTCTAGGATTTTTATGAGAGGGATAAAAATTCTGCGTACTACGTCCTTCAGAAGGGACGTAAAGCCGGTGGTCTCGAGCCTGTGCGTTGTCAGGTACTCGTTATAAAGATCCCTTACCCTAAATAAAACTGGATATAGGCAAAATTTAGGACCCTCATAGTAGATTCATTATAATACTATAGTGTGTCTGCCTTGTAGTTTAAAGGGTATAGAGGTTTAGTTTAACAGCGTGTTATGGGGTTTAACACGTTTAAACGTGTTAGGAACAACACGTTTAAATGTGTTGTTCCTAGTTTTCACTAGACTATAAGAGTCAGTGAAAATATGTATGATTGCTTGAAAAAAAAGCATGAGAGGAACCATAGAAATCCACGGCTCTTCTGTCTAGATTAGATGAAATATGCCTACACTTAAATTAAAAGGAGTAGAACACTATCTTAGGGAGCTGGCAAAAAGGGCCCAACAACGTGGCCTACTTGCCTGGTAGTTACTACCACTCCCCCCATATTACTACTATTACTACTAAGAGGTCGGTGTCACAAATATATATTATATATATATATATATATAATATATATATATATATATATATATCATTAAAATTGTTATGTATACCAATTTTTACATTCCCTCAATTATTTATACCACAGGTATATAGGAAAAGTATTGTGTTTGCAAAAAATCTGTTCCTATGATTGACTTACACGTCCGAAGGTAATTTCAGTAATATTACTTTATAAAGTAATATTACCTCATAAAGTAATATAACTGTTGCCACTGCTACGGCTAACTAGACTTAGGTATTTCTTGAATATGTAAATATTTATACGTTTTTTTTTAATTATTTTGTCTAATAAATGGCTATTCTATTCTATTCTAAAATAATACATCTACATGAAAAAATATTATGGTTGAATAATTTGGTTCAGAAATATTTTGATAGATTTAATTGCTATTAACTGGTTTCATTAGGTTTTCATTAAACTTTCAACACAGTAATTTTTATCAGCAAACTGTGCCTTTAAACTAACGTACAAATGTAATCCGAAATGCGAATAACTCAAATAAGTGTGTATTTTCTTTGTCTTAAATAAATTTTAGTGTCAAAGGAATGTAATCCTTTCAACCTGCTAACAAAACATTATTTACCTCACGACTTCCCATACTCTCAAAAAAGTTTTGCCAATGTGCGATTAAAATAATAAATATAGTTCAAATTTATATATGAATTCAAACCAAACATAAACTTTAGTTTGAGTCATATAAAACTTTTAATTGGTCATCTTGTCGTATAAACTTCCAACTGGTTCGTATAGAAGTAGGATGCAATTATTTTACACTCATGTGATATCAGATCGAATGCATGTTTTAAGCATATTAAAGCTGTAATGTTATTGTGTTAAAGAAATATTTACCAGTTATGGATATTATTTGTTCAAATTCTGTTTATGAATGATTTGTGATTAGGTCTCTTTTTTTGGAATGGAATAAATCATAAATCTGGTTATATTGTTCCTATAAGAAATACAGTCAACATTCCTTATTGTGTAACACTCGGCTAAAATCAGTTGAAAGCGTGGAAAAATAGTTTCAGGGAGCCAATGAGGTTATTTTTGGATGTTAAACCTCGCCCACCATTTCAAATCGGGCCAACCTCAATTGTTTCTCAATACTATTTTCCCGCGCTGTCGACTGATTTTATCCATGTGTTATACTATAATTAAATTATAAATATGGCATTGCGACATAGGACCATTAATACCTATTTTTGTGTTAAAGGACATTAAATTTGAAGGTAAAATTTTTAATATAATTACTGGTCGGCAGATTTATAATAATTTGCATTCAATTTATCGAAGTTTATCAAAAAACCAACTCATTCTTGATGACAAAGCTCAAAAAAGTAGAGTAGACTCTTTTCTTAAAGATGATCCTAGTCGTTTTTGGCAACATGTACAAACTTTGCGTAATAATAATGTTGAAAATGTAAATATAGTTCATAATGATGCTAATGTTACCGATCCCTCAGATCAAGCTAATTTATTTGCTGATAGTTTTCAGACTGTGTTTGTTCAAAGTTCTATTTATGTTGCTCCCGTGTGTCCTCTTCCTATCCTCAATCCTGACGAGTGTATCAGTGTCGATTCTGTCACCAATGAGCAGGTTTTAGAAGCTATCAATACGCTGAATGGGTCACGTACATCAGGTACGGATGGAATAGCTAGTTTCATCGTTAAAGGTGCTGCTCCAGTTCTTGCTCCAGTTTTAACTATTATTTTCAATAAAAGTCTTTCCTGTATGACCTTTCCTTCTCTGTGGAAGTCCTCTGTAGTTGTGCCTGTTTTTAAGTCTGGTGACCGAGCTAGTTTGTCTAATTATCGTCCTATATCCCTTTGTAATGTTTTTAGTAAAGTGTTCGAACGTGTTGTGCATAGTATTATTTCTCCTTTAGTGTATCCTCTCCTCGATCCTAACCAACATGGATTCCGTCCCTCTCACTCGACAGTTACCAATCTTGTTTCTTTTCTATCTAATATAAGTTCTTTTGTTTCTCAGCGTCTTCAGGTCGATACTATTAATCTAGACATGAGCAAAGCGTTCGATAAGGTTGATCATGGTATATTACTGTCTAAACTCTTCGAACAGTTTAATTTTTCTTTACCTCTCATTCTTTGGCTTCAGAGTTACTTATCAGGTAGATCTTGCTGCGTCCGAATAAACTCACAGTTATCACGTACTTACTATGCTACTTCTGGAGTACCTCAAGGCTCTATTCTAGGTCCTTTGCTTTTCCTACTATTTATTAATGACTTAGGTGCAGGAGTAACTAGTGCCTACGAGTTGTTTGCAGATGATTTTAGGATTTCCCGCCCAATTTTAAATTCCAACTCGCACATTGAACTTCAAGAAGATCTTGATCGTGTTCTGAACTGGGCACTGGCGAATAAGATGGAATTTAACCCTCGAAATCGTCTGTCATATCTTACAGTAAATGTCAGAATGTTAGTGTGTTTACTTATAATTTATATGGGCTACCCTTGTCTTCAGTGAATACTGTGCGTGATTTAGGTGTTACTCTGACGAGTAAGCTTAACTTCACCGAGCATGTATTGTCAAGAATTTCTGCTGCTACTCGCTCTCTCAATCTTATTCTTAATATTTGTCGAGGTCTTTCTCTTGAATGTCTTTTATGTCTGTATAGGTCTTTGGTTCGTTCTTGTCTGGAGTATGCTGTTCCAGTTTGGAATGACATAGGTGTTACCTTGTCTGATCGCATTGAGTCCGTCCAACGTCGTTTTGTTCGTATTGTTTATATTCGTTATTTGTATCGTCGTTGTTATTATTCTTATGAATCTATGTGTAGAAGATTAGGATTAGATTTGCTGAGCAGAAGAAGATCGGCTTATGAAGCAGTTTTTCTCATCAAGGCCTTATCTGGAGAAGTATTGTGCCCTCAAGTTCAGGATCAGGTCGAATTCTTACCAGCAGGTCGTAGAGCTGGTCGCCTATTGTATATTCGCTTATTATCCTCCCTATCCCCTCTTGTCCGTCTTGTTAGTGTTGTTAATTTCTCTACCTATCTCTCGTGATAATTTTGTTTACGTTCTGTACTTTATCCTCTGTTCTGAATCTATTGGCTTGATTTTTATTTTTAAGATTTAAGTTACATAATTTTATCAGTACGCTTTCTAGTCAATTAGGTTAAGTTTAATTTTATTCTTAATTTTTAATTTCTGATTATTATCTGTGTTCTTATATGCAGAGTTCCCTACTTGTGGTTTATCTGTTTAGGGGCTCTTCAAAATATAAATAAATAAAATAAATAAATAAATAAATATGATATCTGGTGTCAGGAATCCCATAGATTAATTATTGTAAAAAGTTTAATTATTTTAAAAATTTTGTATGCTTTCTTCGGCAATTTTAAGAGAGAAAATTTCATTTTACTTTATAATAAAAAATATATAATTTATATAAAAGTAACTGCACATCCTGTTATTAATTGAACAACCTTTTGGATTATTTGATTGCCTTTGTCTTGCTACCTATTACAATCTTATAGGTAGTTTCCCTATAACAAGAGAGAAAACTTCACTCAATATTTACTAGAAATTATATAAAAATAACGAAATCCGTGTATCGTATATCACCGACAAACATACGGAATACGTTGGCATTATTAATTTTAGACAAAAGAGGTATCGTAATCTATTGATATGATATGGGGAAAATAACGATCGCAGAATATTCCTTTGTCAAATATGATATTTAGCTAGGGAAAATAATGATAGCAGAATATTCCTTTGTCAAATATGATATTTAGCTAGGGAAAATAACGATCGCAGAATGTTTCTTTGTCAAATATGATACTTAGCTATGGAAAATAACGGTCGCTGAATATTCCTTTGTCAAATATGATATTTAGCTAGGAAAATAACAATCGCAGAATATTCCTTTGTCAAATATGATATTTAGCTAGGGAAAATAACGATAGCAGAATATTCCTTTGTCAAATATGATACTTAGCTATGGAAAATAACGATCGCTAAATATTCCTTTGTCAAATATGATACTTAGCTATGGAAAATAACGATCGCTGAATATTCCTTTGTCAAATATGATATTTAGCTAGAGAAAATAACAATCGCAGAATGTTTCTTTGTCAAATATGATACTTAGCTATGGAAAATAACGGTCGCTGAATATTCCTTTGTCAAATATGATATTTAGCTAGAAAAATAACAATCGCAGAATATTCCTTTGTCAAATATCGTATCCCGTATGTTTGTTAGTGACGTACAAAGTCGTTACTTTTATATAATTTCTAGTAAGTTTTGAGGAAAGTTTTCCCTCTAAAGATTGTTATAGGAAGCAAGACAAAGACAATCAAATAATCCAAAAGGTTGTGCATTAATTAATCAATGGGATCTACTGGATACCATTCAGTACAAAATTTATACTAAATTCAGTAATTAGTCATTAATTACACACTTTATCTACAGCATACATAAAATATCTCGCATTTGGTTAAATTAAGAAAATAAGATACTGTTGTTTTCACTTTAAAACATAAGACCTTTTGCCACCCAGGTGCTACGCGAGCGGGTGCATAGCTTCATTTCAATCAGAGCAAACTTTCGAGTGTTAGAGTGAGACCAAAGAAGACATCGTACCTAAATACTACGATAAAAATATGACTTGTTTTTAAGTCCTTTCAAGTCTCAAAATTGTAAAATTATAATGACGTCATAGCTTGGGTTTATAAAGTCATAAATGTTTTAGGAACAACAGGCTTCTTGAACTCCCCAACATTTCACTAGATAATTTGAACTTTTGCTGCGTTTTTACAAAATAATAAGAAAACAGAGGCCTTTGGCCCCTAACCGTTATTCATGATTTATTTACTCATGGCAAAAATTTATGGCGTCATCTTTTAAAGTAAACGTAAATTTTACATAAACAATGTGTTTCGTAACCTTTCCGACATTTCGACGTATGGCAAGTTTCATTCCCATTCGAGAATGCCTTCAAGACTTATCCACGCAAGAGTAGAAAATCTTATATATATATGCATAAGTAAAATTTGGTCTCTCCCCGATCCTACTCCTTCCCCATTTCCATGTTGACGACCTTATTATCTCAATTTTCTTTTAAATTTAGCAAAAATAATATGAACAACGCCAAGTATTTATGTTTTACAAATCTCGGTAGTATTAAATGTATCAAAAAATTAGTTGTATATTTGCCCTTGATAATAGATCAGCAATATTGCTTGCAATATTCATTGTAAATTTTATCCGATAACTTACACCCGTTACGATGGGGTCTAGCTTTCTGCTACTTCATTTTATAGAAAATTTTCCAAGATTAAAATTTTACTGTTATTCGATTTTTATTTTTATTTGTTTTTCAAATCTATTACAAGACATGTCAATCTAAAATCAAGCAACGATGAAAAATCAAGAAATAATACAAGAAGACATGTATAATTAAAATTTATGTTTCGTTAAAATCTTCGGTTAAAATCCGTTTAAATTTTAAATTACAAATTTTAGGTTCTGTTTTACTGATTTTCAAATTACCAATTCATTATAATGGTATGTTAACCATTTTGATATTGATCTTCAATAAAATAATAGTGACATAATCTTAAATTATTTGTAAGAATCCACAATGACATTATTATAATATAACACTCGGCTTAAGTCAGTTGACAGCGCGCCAAAAAATGTGGGAGGAAAAGAATTCTATTGGTTTAGACCGACCACGCCCCTTCCCCTCCACCTCATGCCAACCTTGGTACATTATTTATTTACAAAAATTCCTTTTTCGTAAATAAATTCATAAAAAGGCAACACTGTTTGTAAACATTTGAAACCTCGCATCCTTTTTTCCCAAATTGTGTATTTTGATCTGTTTGAGTTCATTTCGTTTTATTTCAGTCTCTTCAATTCATCCAATTATAGCAGAGTTATAATATGATCTGAGTGCCTATAATTGACACATGGACATTGACGTATTCTTCAAGCATTTCTTACTCTTTGAATACAGCACAGGGCCAAGCTGTCCACAGCTTGACAAGCAAAAAAAATGATGCCAAGCAAGAGACAGCATTTTTTTTTTGCAAAATACCACGTCTTTCAATAGATAATGCTGTCATCTTTTGAGTCATGAATACGTATTGTGTCATTTTATTTCAATAATATGAACCAATGCGCATTTAATTATACAAACTTGACACAAAAAGCAGTTGCTTTTGGAAAAAGTAAAATATAATTATGTCAAGAGCAATACAAAATCATGCAACGCATCATGCAAAATTAAACATAATTTATTTCATTAGCTAGATATAAGATGACTCCCTCTCCGCAGCAAAAGGCGTAAGCTTTTTAGCGGAGAGGTAACCTATGTAAATTGCTATGTATTATTGTTGATATACTATTTAATAAAGGTATTCATAAAAAAAAATCAAAGTATGCCGTAAATAATAAACAATTGTGCATTTTAAGTCAAATTACAGTAAAAATAAGTCAAATCTATCTATAAAAAATTAGTAATTATAGCTGAAGATTTAAATAAACTTTCATCAAAACAACTTTAACTCCACTTAATTCATACTTCCGAACTAAGTTAAAGCAACACAAGATGTCAAATTGATGTAGTGTATTTCGACTTAAGTAAAGCTTTTGATGTTGTCGACCATGGTATTTTACTAAGCAAGCTGTACACGAATGGCTTTCATCCTGACCTTGTTTTGTTCTTATCAAGTTATCTGTCTTGTCGTACTTGTTGTGTTAAAGTTTCGAATGCTCTCTCCACTCAGTTCTTAACTACATCTGGGGTACATCAAGGCTCCAGAATTAGTCCTAGGATTTTTAGTTTGATGATGGATGTAAGTTCTGTTCTCACTTGTGAGCATGCAATTTTTGCCGACGATCTCAAAATCTGGAAAAAGATTACTGATATTGACTCATGCTCTGAACTTCAGAATGATATAAACGCTGTGAGTCGTTGGGCTGTAAATAATAATCTTATTTTAAACTGTGATAAATCTAATGTTATTTCTTTTACTCGTAGCTCTAATCCTTACCATTTTCAATATTCTCTGTGTAATAATCCTTTGTCCTTAGTGTCCTCTGTGTGTGATCTCGGTGTTATGTTAGACAGCAAGCTTACCTTTGAAAATCATATTGAAATGATTATTTGTCGTTCTCTCCGTTCTTTAGGTTTTATCAGTTATGTTTCTCGTGGTTTGTCAATTGATTGTTTTTTATCTCTTTATAAAACTTTAGTCCGTCCTATTCTAGAGTATGCTGTGCCTGTGTGGAACAATCTTGGTGTCACTAGATCTGATCGAATTGAAGCTGTTCAACGTCGGTTTATAAGAATATGCTATCTTCGTTATTTCTACCAACGTTGCTATTACTAAGAAGAAATAAAACTAAACAAGTTTTCGTCTCTCCACTCATTATAATTACTAATAACAAAGCCGACTTTCAACCGTTAACGATGAAATGATTATTTGTCGTTCTCTCCGTTCTTTAGGGTTTATCAGTTATGTTTCTCGTGGTTTGTCAATTGATTGTTTTTTATCTCTTTATAAAACTTTAGTCCGTCCTATTCTAGAGTATACTTAATTATTTAGATCTTACGATTACGCGCAGTAACAGCAATCTTCACTTCAGCATTTACCGTAAACCTACTACTACTGATAATATAATTCCTGCGGACTCTATGCACCCCTGGACCCACAAGTTAGCTGCATTCCACTCTTTGATTAACAGACTTCAAAATATTCCTCTCTCACCTCCTGAATATGATAAAGAACTTAGCATAATACATTCTATAGCGGTTGAGAACGGGTACTCGAGTGATATGGTCAAACGTATGGTGGACAAGAAGAAAAGTAAGGCTGTTCTAGACAGAATAAACGAGTCTGATGTTTCTGAAATGCCACCACATTCACCTAAATCTTGGCGTTCTATCCCGTACATAGGATCGGTCTCTGAAAAAATTGCTAAAGTCATCAAAGCTAATGGACACAACGTTGCTTATAGCAGTTGTGGTGCACTACGCCACACCTTGTCCCGATATAAAGATGAAGTAGAGGTGGGAGACCGAAATGGTGTATACTTATTAAAGTGTGGTGAGTGTGAAAGCGCCTATTTAGGCCAAACTGGGCGCAGTTTTTCTACCAGATTGGCAGAGCATCTTGTGCGCAAGGACAGCAAGTTTTACCAACACACGATTACGGAGGGCCATAATCAACATCACCAGGTTGCTTTTCTACATCAAATGTCTAAAGGTAGCGGACTAAATTTTTTAGAGAGGCTTGAAATCCAGCGTTTTTTAAACGAAGACGCGGATAAGTGCCTTAACGCTAGAAGCGAAGGTGGGGGCAACTCTGTGTGTGTACAAGCTATAGTCAAGGCGCCCCGTCCTTCAGTCAAGTTTGTACCATTAGACTCACTGGTAGACAACTGATCTACTTTTTTAATAATCACCGGTAGGTTTTGTTTTAAGTTTTTGATATGTTTTATGTTTTGTAATTTTTTGTTTTATTTTTTAACTCTTCATGTATTTTATCTTGTTCATTTATTTTGTTTGTTATGTAGGCACTGATGATGACCGTTAACGGTTGAAAGTCGGCTTTGTTATTAGTAATTATAATGAGTGGAGAGACGAAAACTTGTTTAGTTTTATTTCTTCTTATCATAGCACTCCACAGCTCAATCTATCATATAAGTTGCTATTACTCTTATGAAAGACTGTGTAAGAAACTTGGTCTTGAATCTCTGAGCCTACGCCGAAGATCGCACGAAGTTCTTTTTCTTAGTAAATGTTTAAAAAATGAAATAGACTGTCCTGAAGTTCAAAAGCAAGTCGTCATACTCCCTGAAGGTCGCCGCCGTGGCAGGTTTCTTTATGTCAAAGAATTGTCCTCTATTTGTCCTATAGTTCGTTGTGTGTCCTCGTTAAATTCTCTTCCTATTAATAGTTCCAACCTTTCTACCATCCAATCCTTAAAATCAATTCTAAAACTATCTTTTTCCTCCTAATTCTAGTTTTAAATTTTGACTTATGTTACTTTAAGAATGTTTTATATATTTTTAACCCTAATTGTTAGTTATTGTTTTATTGCACTTATAAGCTGTAATTGTATTGTAGTTAATTTTATATCGTAATTTATTGCATTAATTTAACTTTTATCTTACCATGTATCCTACTTGTGGACATTGTCTGTTAGGGTAACATGTAAAACTTTTTAAATAAATAAATAAATAAACACTTAGTTGGTAAATTTAAAAGAGACAACAATATTCCAACTTAAAAAGTAACAAATAATTTATATCTTTTGATACTACCGAGTTTTGCAAAACATGAATAGTTGACACAATATTGTGTCTCTCGTACAATTATATTGTGTTAACAAATAATTGTTAAAAAAAATACGATATCAAATAAAAGCAAATAATGAAATTTAAAACATAACCTGACTTACAGTTTTGCAAGAGAAGGGAATTTTTTATGCTCAAAACAAAAAAAATGTTTGTTTGTTATTTAAAAGAAGGGATTTTTTTTTTAAAAAAAGAGCATTGATATTTTGGTGAGCTGTCAACTGACTTCAGCCGTGTGTTATACTATAAATAAAATCAACAGATTCATTTTATGCTCTCAAGTAATATTATATTTGACTTGACAAGGAAAAATCAGTTGACTATGTTGCTCTTTTTTTAATATACTTCTTTCACGATAATTTTCCAAACAGTTTCCTTATAATTCCTTATTATTTATTTATTACTATTTATTACTTATTTATTACTATTTATTTTATATTATTTATTTATTATTATTTCCTTATTCCTTATAATTTCTCTGCAATTCGCAAATAATAAGTTGTTCGGCTTTACACTATTTCTTTAATACTGTCATTCTAACGATTTCAGGAAGTTATCTCTCTTCACATTGGGCAAGCTGGAGTAGCAGCGGCTAGTTCTTTGTGGCAGCTGTACTGTATCGAACATGGTGTTGACCCAGATGGTTTTATCAAATTTAATGCAGGTTCTTCCCTTGGATCTGGATTTAATTCATTCTTTAAACAAGTTGGCGATAAGGCATCACCTAGGGCTCTCTTAGTGGATCTTGACTGTTCTACCATAGGCTAGTATGTATTTGTCGATAAAATATTTAGTTTTAGCGAAGTTTCATCAAAAAATTACGCTTATGAGGTTGTTCGGGTGACAACCGAAAAATGGAGATGAGAGTGGGGGGATCGATTCTATTGGGCCTAATGATACCAAAAATATGTATCGGCAAAGTTTAGTAGGAGTCCCTTCCTCGTTTTAAAAGATAAGCCACTTCCTCTCCCTCCTCTATGATCTCAATCTAATTAGCTCATTATTCCTTTGAAAAGTCGCTAAAAAATTGATTCATCAAGAAGCCGCATTCGTGGTCGAGGTTGTTGAGACGTAAGTATTTATACCGAAACGTTTACACCTTGGAGATCTGGGATTCGCTTATACATTGTGTTAGGTAAGTGATGACCACCGCTCTTTTAAGTTATTTTGTGTTCAACTATTACTTACTTCCTTTCGCATAAAGAAGTAAAATAACTATTAGGGTTTAAATGAAGATGTTTTTTAGATAAAGGTATTATGAATTCTTCAACCTCTACTTCAATGCTATTCTACTTTTAAATTTAGTCATCTCGTCTTCCTATCAATTAATGTTTCTGTAGGTATTCCAGGCAATCAATATATTGCAATAGGTATATTGAGATAAAGCTTATGGCGGCATTGGGAAAAATATATTGGGATAAGAGCTGGTGAAGGCAATGGGTGTATTAGGGTAAGAGCTAGTGGAAGCAATAAGTGGAAATAAAAAGGCATATTTGGATTGGAGCTAGTTGAGGCAATAGAAGGAAATAGAGGGGCAATGGATATATTTGGATAGTAGGTAGTGGAGGCAATAGAAGGAAATAGAGGGACAATGGATATATTTGGATAGTAGGTAGTGGAGGCAATAGAAGGAAGTAGATGGGCAATGGGTATATTTGGGTTGGAGCTAGTGAAGGCAATAGAAGGAAATAGAGCGGCACTGAGTTGGAGGATTGGATAAAAGGTTGTGGAAAGAGTCCTCTATCAAACAATAATGATCTTTAATGGAAGAATATTGTTGGTTGTTTCGAAATCATTTCAATTCTAAGCCTAATTTCCTAGTTTGCTATTTTTTAATGTGGTTTCCTTTATATCCTCCTAATACTTTCTACAGATAGAATTTTAGATGGTGACGGATCTTCGTTATTTGGTCATGATGAAACTATTTGTGGTCTGGAAGATAGTGGATCGAATTATGCCAAAGCCAGATATGGGAAAGAAGCTAAAGTGTTGGTTGCTGAAACAATGAGTAAATTAAGGAAAATGACTGAGCAATCATCAAATATTCATGGGTAATAACACTCTTTGAAATGGGGTATTTCACTAAAAATTAATTAAATAAGCATACATTTTACTAAAATTAAATAGAGACAAAATAAATGTTATTCTTTGCATGGAAAATATAAAGTGCGTCTCTGTTCTAGAAAACTATCACAGGATAGCAGAATTAATTATGAAATATGAATTCAACTTTTTTAAATACTCTTGGTTTTTTTATAAAAACATGAGTAATAAATGTGCTAAAATATATTCGGCATTTTAACAGCATTTTATATTCTAAATTCTACTGAATCTTTCTTCATTTGCAGTCATACGTTGAACTATTATCTGCTTATAAACCTTTCAGATTCATAGTACAGCATGGTCTTGGCGGAGGAACAGGATCTGGGCTCGTGTGCACGCTTCTGAATAAAATGCATTACTCTTATAGAAAGAAACCTATCTTACAGTTTTCCATATTTCCCTGTGCAAAGGTAAGAAATTCTTAATTTCATAGGATGCGAGGACATAACCGCAATAAATGCCTGGAGGGGCAGCCCGACAAATTTTATGTTGATTCTTATGTTCAGTTTTTTAACTTTATTTGCGTTGTTTGCCGTTGTTTACCTGATATTTTTACTCATTAACAGAGTTTTAAAAGTTTGATTTTTCGTAATTAAGTTCGGAATGGACTTGTAATTCGAATGGACTGTAAAGATGACTTAAAAAATGGTAGGGAACAACGTAAATGTGTTAAGGTTTATTTATTTATTTTCTTGAGTTTACTTTATTACAAAGTTTCTCAATTGCGTCAAAATTTTACAATGAAATGAAAAAAAAGAAAAAGAAATTGATTGTAAATTATTATATAGACTACATAAATATAGACAGCATGACTTGAATAACAAACTTCATTTAAAATAAAATAAAAAAAATCATAAGAAACACTAAACATTTAAGGTTATAATAACGTTATAATATATCATCTCCCTTTGCTTTCCACACAATGTTTTTGTGTTTTGTTTTTTATTATAATATAAGTTACTTTTTTGTACTTCTAATTTAATTATATTATTGATAGTCAAAGATGTTCAGGTTATTTTTGATATTTCAAAATTCAACCAATAGGGGTTTCTAGTAATTATATCTCTTATATAAGAGATATTATTGCTTATATATTATAAGTTAAGGGCTGATATATATCAGCCCTTGACTTATTGTTCCATATCGCAATTTAATATCTTGTAATCGTAATTTTTAACCTATTAATTTTTTTACCTATTAAAATTAACATTATATTTTAAAGAATATAACCTAGAGTAGGATAAAATATATCTGATTCTTTCAAATGGGTTAATTACCCATTTGACTAACTAATCCCTATGGATATTTCCCATTGTCTGCCCATGCCTTTGATTCGAAGGTTTATTTATAAAATTTGTCTGCAAAAATTTCGTTTTACTGCCTAGTAGTAAAGTTATTTATATTTTTACTTTTAGTAAGTATAATTCCATAACTGAATAATTTATTTCAGTTTTCGACATCGATTGTGGAACCGTACAATACTATTCTTGGTACAGCTTCTCTAAGACCCAGTAATAAATGTTGCATACTATCATCTAATCAGGCCATGTTTAATTACCTCGAAAGAAATAGACTAAGAGCTAGTTCTGACTTTAAAGACATCAATATTCTTTGGAATTACGGAATCGGAACAACTACGTCATGCATGAGACATGGAGGTGGCGTAAGCAGTAATGTATCGGAAATTGTTACAAATCTGGTTCCTCGACCCAATATACGATTTTCTTTTATGAGTTACGCTCCAGCAGGTTCGGCAAGTTTCGGATTAAGAACAAGTGACGTAATAAAGGATTGCTTTGATGCAAAATCCCATTTTTTACGATGTGATGTAACAAAAGGTAAATACTTTGCGGCAAATATCGCTCTTTGTGGAGCTTCATCTCCGCAAGAAGTCACAAGTCGGTTATTATCTTTAACATCTTCAGGTGCATTAAATTTTGCGTCGTGGAGTCCAAACAGTTTCAAAATCGGTATGACTCCCCGTTCTTCTGATACCATACCAGGTGCGATGCTAACTCCTGGTAAAGTAAGTGCGTGTGGATTACACGCAACTACTGCTATTGTCGAACCGTGGAATGATTTATTACAAAATTACAAAACAATGCTCAAAAGACGAGCATTTATACACTGGTTTTTATCAGAAGGAATGGAATTAGAAGAATTTTACGAGGCTGAAATTAAAATGACTGAAGTATTAGAGCAATATACAACTTTAGCTGACTAGGATATTTAGACTGTTTCACATTGATTTCTATAGATTTATACATTATAAATAATACATTTATTTATATAAAAATTCTTTTATTTTTAAAATATGAGGCCTTCAGCCTCTTGGCCGCTACGTGGCCTTGGCGCATCGCACCTAAGTCGTTACGTAGCGTCGGCGCTAGGGGCCACTTCACGGTCACATGGTTGTTGTTCTATGTTAGTTCGTCGCACAACTAGTTTATATAAGTGACATACTGCCACGATATAACCGAATTTTCATATGCATTGGTCCAAACACTTGATTTGTTTACATTATGTTATACATGTTAATCAATAAAACCGGAAGTAATACTGATAAAAATGTAACATCTTATTTTTGTTAACCATACATAGTTTTAAATGAGAAAAATAATTTAGCCTGATCTGAACACTTGAAGATTCGTGTCGTTTTAATAACGTCACACATATTTTATAAACAATAGGGTACGGTACATTAACTTCATTCCGAACCGAGAAAGTGTTCGAAAGTTATCGTGTCTCATAGAAACCTCTAGGAACAAAAAATCTCGTACAAACATTTATATGTATATATATATATATATAATATATATATATATATATATATATATATATATATATATATATATATATATATATATATATATATATATAAACTCTAAATCAGTGAGTCCTCCCATTCCACCTTCCACCCCTTAACATAACCTTAACTTCATAAGCT
Source organism: Microvelia longipes (assembly GCA_018340805.1). Lineage (NCBI taxonomy): Eukaryota > Metazoa > Arthropoda > Insecta > Hemiptera > Veliidae > Microvelia > Microvelia longipes. Next base: position 40,556,035 of record JACMZG010001908.1, read on the forward strand.
AATTTTTTAAATTGTTCTTGGTAAATTCGTTAAAATGAATTGTTTGTGAGATACGTATACGTATATACTACATGAAGCGCTCTCAGCTATTGGATGTAAAATTACATGAACAATTTTATTGGTGATTTGGTGTATTATTAATTGATGAACATAGCTATCCTTATAATATATATCCTAAATATATAAAGTAGAAAATTGTATATTTGATTTTTTTGATATTCTAGTTGCAAACAGGATACATTTGCATGACATGAATCAATCTTACAATGGAAAATAAAAGATTTTGAATGTAAAATTTTTGAATGGTCTGACAATCAATTATATTTTGGATTATTATTTTCAATAAACCAAAGGGATTTCCTTCTTGTAAAGATACCCTCTCTGATATAAAGTTGTTGCTGCACATACACTGAAGTATACGTATACACGCATATCCCCTCTTTCACGCAAAGAAAAATCTAATTGTAAACAATGAGGTTTGATTACAAAACTGATATCAAAATAAATTTAAGACGTGACTAGCTATGCCTGAATTGGATTAAAACAAAATCCAAAGTAAAAACATGTCGCACATACGGGTTTTTCTCTTTTATAATCTCTATTTACATAGAGGTGTAAAGAAAAATAAATGGCTAGAATAAAATCGTTAATGTTCCGAAAAAAATCAAAACGACATCATTCGAGTCTTCGAATATTGTCGTATAATGACAGTAAAAACTACGAAACTGTTACAGACGGTAAAAATCTATTTCACTTTTTCGAGGATGTAAAGTGTCTACTTTACAGCCGTCAAAATTTGTACAGTGAATAAGTGTAGAGTTAGTTGGAATAATTAACAAAATTTCGCTAGTTATTCTGTAAAGCATACTTCAAGATAACCAAAAGAAAAATAAAAATGTCCGACTCTATCGGTGAAGACCGTTTATAGCTAAAAGCTGTCAATCTATTCCTGTGATCTAAACGTACATTTTTTTTATTCATAAAGTTACTACATACACTTGTATCTAGTAAGTGGGTTAAGTTTTAAAAATTCTAGTTTTCCATGTCAGTCTTTATTAGAGCATTTTCATGATAATTTTAAACATGGAAAGAATAGACAAATTTCGCTAAAATATTGTTATAAGTTTCCTTTAGTAGCAAAGCTGCCTGACAGAGTGACTTTCTCCTTTGTGTCAAATTTGTTCAAGTAAAATATTGAACCCAGGAACAATTCTTTTTTTAATTTTAAGAGACGATAAAATTTAAAAGAAAGTAGCTTGTCTTTTTTCGCGACGTCATTGGGCTTGTCAGCTTTTCCTAGTTGATTATTAGGTTACTTTCCCTCTTCCTTCGGCACCATCATAACAATTTGGTCCGATTACATTAGCCTCCGTAGAGAAGAGGGTGACGAAGTTAACCGCATCCGAAAGCAACCTTACTCCCCAGTAATGCCTCTGTCGGAGTCTAATTGATTTTGCATATCATTACCAACTCCCTGTAGTGGGTTTTAATAAGACCGGTAATTCTAACCAGAGTCTAACCAATTTCCCAAGAATAAAAGCAATAAAAATTAAAACCTTTACACTTTCCATGTCAACATTATTAATTTCATTATATTTAGATTTTAAGGAGTGAACACTGAGAATATCTAAGGGTTTTGTACTATGCATTGAATTCGTGCAATGATTAGATAAGATTGGGTAGAATTCAGCCAACCCGATTTTTAAAATTTTTATTATGTTTAAAATAAATTATATAAAAAAATATTATTATTATTTATATATATTTTATACATATTATTACCTGGACAATGACCCATCATATATTTTGTAGGAGTTGCTTATTAGCATATCAATTGTAAGTAGACAAATTTCAGTAGCATTATCTGGATAAAAAAAGGAATACGTCTTAATCGAGCTGTTTCTTTGTAAACTGTAATATCCAGACAATTAATTTCGCGATGTCATAAAAATATTAATTAATATTACACTGAGAATATTTAAATTATGATAAATTATTTTAATAAGAGAAAATTTAATTAATTTAGAAACGTCAGAATTAAACTATAAATACAAATCAGTTCATGGTAAACTTAAAGTTTAATTAATTCTTTTCTACGTTGTTTTTATAATACTTTAAACGGTAAAGCAAATAGTAAGTAAAAAAAGAGAAATGTTGAAGGCAGTAAAGACGTCAAGTGCAGGTTTTTCGGCCCCTGCACCTTCCGGGCATTTTCTTTCTGCCCAAGCACAAGCATTCAACAATTTTACATTCTTTCTAACGTTTCTTCCCTCGATACAACATAATTTAAGTTAAATTAAAACGGTGTTTTACAATTCACTCACTGCAATCTGTTAAGGTCTTAATTCTTGCTTAATCGCCTGAATGAAAATATATCTTTTCTTTGAGCTCAAGCATTTCTTGCGTAACAGTGAATTAACCTTATTTTTTTCAAAAACAGTGTTTCCGGTATTTCCCTGCTTTAAAATGTTAATGAATATAATTGTATCACAATTGCAGGGAAATTAAAACAAAATTCCACAACCATTTGTACATTTCTAGAATTATTTAATTTAACCTAACATGTAAAAATAGTAAATGCTTCATATTTTTTAAGTATCATAAAATCAAAATTCCGTAGCATAAATAATCATTTTATGTTCAGAATTTCAAAAGCTAAGTTAAGAAAGAAACAATTTATTACCAGACACACACATTAGGTATCAAATTAAAAATTAAGTAGAAAACGTGCCAAAAGTTATAAATAAGGTTACAGCAAAATAATTTGTTATGAAGCTGCTTACTGGTCAAGCAAATCTACAAATCTGACTTTATACAACGAGAATCCGTTTTGATTAGTTAAAAAATTAGCATGTCATCTTACATTCTAGCGCCAGTAATCACAAATAAAACATATTTTCACATAAAGGATATGTTATCCCATTTTTAAAAATGAAAATTTGGTACTTTCGCTGGACACTTGTCTAAGCGAGATGACTTCTATAGTGCGGAACAGTCCAACGTAATCCAGGACAAATTGTACTTCTTGATCAGAAACAGAACACCACAATTTGTGACCTCGAATATTATAAAAGTTAAAAATTGTCTGCCTAATTTTCTATGATTACTTGACCCTAATTACCTTTATCTAAAAATAATCTGGCAAACATTCACCATTTTTAACAGCGATTTTTTTATTTTGAAAGGTTGATCTTATTTTAAGTAAGTTTTAATTTTCCTAAGTGTAATAAGTTACATCGTGTTTATAAATCTTGCACGATTGTGTCTTCAAAAAGGTTGAATATCGCTCAGAGATAACTATCAAAGAGGGACACCCTTCATAGTCTACCCTGCAGGGTAACGATGACAACGTTCACAGAGGATATCTATAGGAAATTAGTATTTGGTATCATGTTTTGTGGTTTTGGTACTTAGGAAAGGGACGTACCTTTTCCTTTTTAGGGTGAAACAGATTTCTCTTATCAATGAAACACCCCCTCGCTTCCTGAATCAAGGGTTTGGGGTTGAATGAGGAACCCCGTCATCGGTGCTTCAGTCGACCTGAGTTAGGGAACACCATCAAATGACATTTCATCATATACCAACTTTCTGATAATATTACTCATCCTTCATATCAAAGATATAACTAAAAAACTTATTACATAGGTATCGCCTCTTTTTACCAAACATAAATTTCATGCAGGAAATAAAAAAAACTCACCTTAAATTCTTTGCGATGCTACTTTTCATGTCGTATTTTTTCCATTTCTAGAATCTACTCATTTATATAGCAAATTTTTATGCACAAAAGAATCGATTTGATTATAAGAAAATTATAATTTGCTCAAAATCAACTTGTGGTATGATTCACCACAAGTGAATAAAATTTTTGAACTGCTGTGAATGGCCTCCCTGTGTGGTCTCTGCTATAACGCATATACATAGAGTAAGTACTTAAAGAGTTAGAACTTAACTACAAAACCAGTCTAATTTTATATTATCTATGCAGAAAAAATTATTGTTCATGGCTAATGACATCTTCGTCTCGCACATTATTTACTGTAAGATTTTCCATATATTCTCTGGTTAACACAATTACCTTTTCTACTTAGCAAATAAAGTCTACCTATATACAGTACGACGCACAGCTAAAATCATTTGACACCGTGGGAAAATAGTGTTGAATGGCCAATAAAGTTGGCCTGATTTGGTTTAACTTCCAGGAATAATCTCATTAGCTCCCTCGCATTACTTTCCCACGCTGGCAATTGATTTTAGCCGTGTGTCGTAATATAAAAATAAAGTTTTTTTTAGAATTTGACCGATTGCAATACATTTCTACTAACCCTTGGTAACTTCATGACAAAATAAGCTCCTTTTTCCTTTGGGAATTACTTAAAAAGAAAATCGCTTCTAAATTATCTGAATAGTTTTTAAATTCTTATAATATTTATAAACCTAAAAATTAAATTTATTAAAAAAATTAAAATATAAATTTTAAATCCATACATATATACATAATCGACGATTTATGTATTCAGTTAATTAGTTATTTTACAAACAATTTTTGATTTTAGATTTTTTTTAATCAAACATTTCATTTAACATTTAAATTTATTTTATAAAATTTTATTTCCCCAATTCACGTAGCGTCTGAAATTGAAGGTAAAGGGGTTGAGTAGGGGTTGGGGGAGAGTCAGTAAATTTACCTGTGCATCTGAAATTTGCATTTACCCCTTCTCTTCGCCCTACTTTTGATTTAATTTTACAGAAAGAGCTAAATCCAATAAAATTGGAAAAATGATTTACCTCTGTTATCTGTTTGCTTATTTTATTTTGTAATAAAAATATTATTTTTAAGATGTCTCGAATGTTTAATGATGTTTGTGTTCGTTGCTTTGTTTGATGATTTTAATTAGCTTTTATTGATAAAAGTTATAAATACAAAATATTAATTGAAATTTGAAAACATCAATATTACCATAAGAATATTTTTCCGGAAATGTAAATTTTGAAAGTGAAATTATCATGGACAATCTTTAAATAAACGCAAAACAGTTTTAAACCTATAGTCGGAAAGATTTGAATTATTTGGCAAATTTAGATAAGTACAAAATTAAATTCTTCTGAATTTTATGTTATTAACACAAAGTAGCTCTTAAATTCACTATGATAAAGTGTGAGTCACTATTTGGAAAATATTTTATGACGTCATTAACCCGGAATAATGACTCAGCGAAAATTCTAGGACTCATTAAACGCGGAAAATGTTGTCTATCGGTTGAAATTTGTAACGCATGCAGTTATATGTAAGAGCAACAACATACGTGCGTAAGTTCATCTCATTATCTGCATTAGTTATATTTACATAGAATCGTATTTATTACAATTGATTTTTAGTAAAATTGAAAACATATTATTATGCTTATTATATTATTCTTATTACGTTAAAAAGGTATAATATGTTTTGTTTCAATACGACAAGTATATCTATGGGTTTTTTGGATCATAAAAGTTAAGCAGCATTAAGCATGGTCAGTGCCTGGATGGTTGAACACTGGAAAAAATTAACATATTTACTGTCTGAGGACGAGCGAAGCGAAATCTAAATGATTGATGACGAGCGTTACGATTTCGATGTGAAGAGGAAAAGTTTTAATTGTGTTAAAATTTAGTACAAGAATAATAATAGGTAAATTTAAAACTGATGTATTTACTATCTGAGGACAAGCGAAGCGAGTCTGAAGTAGTTAAGATTAGGATAGCCTAATCTGATGTCATTAGAAAAAGTTCCGAGGTACCCCGTACCTGATTTTTATACTGCTTTATGGTTGCTATATTGAACAAAAGTGAATGGTGAATGGAATTGTATCACCAAAAGACTTAGAAACAAAGCTTTCTGTGCAGCAAAATATACAGGAAAATATATCGATCCTGAAAGAGGATACGGCAATATCCTGTTGACCTAAGGATAAAAAAAAATTCTGGCGCGGTGGTCCGCATGTCGGGCGAATTTCCTTTGGATGCGTGTTTCCGTGCTTTTTACATTATATAAGTTTACAACTACTAAATAAATAATTCCGACGCGGTGGTCCGCTGTCGGGCGAATTTCATTTAGAATGCGTGTTTCCGTGCAAAACAACCCATTTCTTGCTTATGCAAGAACCATGCCCATTGCGTGGTTCCGGTTCATGCTTTAGAACCTAAGCAATTACTCAATTGTCAAGCACTGCTCGTAACTCATTTGTCTGTATTTTACCAAAGGAAATGCGTGGTTTTTTCGACTTTTTGGTCACTTAGAGTGGTCGTATCGTCTTCGGACCGGTTTCATTCGATTCAGCGCCCAAAAATATATAGAAAACGACACCCTACTCGAAATTTATTTTTTATCGACCTAAATTTTGGTTTTTGGTAATTTACAGTGGTTTTTTGGACTTTTTGGTCACTTAGAGTGGTCGTATCGACTTTGGACCGGTTTCATTCGATTCAGCGCCTCAAAAAACATAAATATTGACCTTTTTCGCGGCAAAAAATATTAACCCTGAATTTTGCCGATTTTTTGAAAAATTCGCTGACTCAGCAAACCGGGTTAATGACGTCACAAAAACCTGGTTTTCAATAGGGTTCGTGTCCTCCCGAAGGTTGATTTTTGTACCAAGTTTGGTTAAAAAATATTAATCCGTTCGAAAGATAGAGTGTTTACAAGAAAGTGTCTAGAAATACATATATATATATATTATATATATATATATATATATATATATATATATATATATATATATATATATATAATAATATATATATATAAAGTCTCGCGAAACGTATTTTTTCGTCATTAGGGACCTCTGAAACGGATTTGTGTCGTGGTCCGAGGTTCGAATTCCGCCATGACCTATCCCATTAGCCGAATTTCCAAAAGGAAATTCGCTAAAACAGGCCAACAGCATTAGCCATACCTGTCTGTCATCGTCCCTGTTGGTGGAAGTGACAGTAATTCTTTATGGTTATTAGCCTATAAAGTGACCAATGCCAACAAAACCTAAAAAATGGGTGCATGGTACCTCAGATCTTTTTGTAACCATATCGAATTCTCTCCTCTCATACTCACTACTTCGGAATCGCTTTGCGCGTCTTTAGAATATGGAATTACCAAATTTAACACCAGTTTTATTCCCAGCGCTCACACATCCACGTTCTGATCTCGCTTAATGCTGCTTAACATTATTCATTTAACGAAAACCGTAGAAACGCTAGCATCAATATTGAAAAGAAACTTAAAATACTTAATTATTTCATAAAGGAATACACTAGTACTAAATTTCAACTCAAATGCATCATTTTTCAACGTATACAAGTCATTTAATAGGAATCAAACTAATTGTAATTATAAGATGAAATTTGGCTCATTTGTTAGTCTCATATTCACATATGAGACTAACAAATAAGCCAAATCATCCACACGACCACACGGATGCTAACTTAAAATTGATCAAACCATTTTTCCGAATTTTATAAATTTTAGAAGTATTGGCTAACTTATTACTGCCAATTAAGTCATAAAAAATTATTTCCCAGATAGCTCAACTACAAGATGTTTGAAATTTATAAGGTGATTTAATTCGATGTATAAAGAAACTAAACGCATTCAGAGGTTATAACATGACTTTATTATGAATGACGTGTAATTTCATTGCAGGAATAGGTATAGGCGGTTATCATTGAAAATTTACTAATTATTTCTGCAATGACATCGATTTTGTACTATGATCTAACATGTAAAAACATCGATTTCATTCATAAAACCTTCTCCTCTAATTGAATCACATTATAAACTCTACCATCTTGGCTCTACCAAGATAGTATACAATCTATAGCTCTATACTAGACCTATAGATTGATTTTTCTACCAAGTTTGAACCCTATATTATAAATTCATTGAGAGCTACGATGATAACAGACACACACACATGCACGCACAGAGACACTCACACACGCTCGCACAGAGACACTCACACACACACACGGAAGCACGCACACAAACAGACAACTTTGTTAAAACGACTCATGAGATCTTAAAAACAACTAAAACGATTTAGGTGAAATCAATTTTCAATCAATTTTTATTGCAAAGACAAAACTTTCCCTACATACCTATTAATGAGACAAAGAAAAGCATTGTAGTGACGCCTCGACATAATGTCGTCCTTATGTATACTTTAAGTACTCTTTCGCTCTGTTTTAAGTGAAGGTCAGAGTGAGTTCAGGCTCTATCGGCGCCCTAATGAGTTAGACGTAATGAAAGATATTAGCACATGACTTTAAGACGAGCCATCAATAATGACGAATGTCGAATAATTTAGCATAGCATTTTGCTAGTTACATTTCCAGGCCCCTCTTGCAATGTCTGGTTTTGCAAAACTCGGTAGTCAGTAGTATCAAATGAAATAAGTTTTCATTATCTATTCGTTTTCGCTATTTAAATTTCCACTTGATTCAAAACTACACGCTGAAGTTTATAGCAACTCTAATCCACCAAAAAAGTTAGTTCCCTGATTTTTCCCTCCCTCGTCATTTGTTTAGAAAAATAAAGAGGGAAAAAGATAGGCTTAAAAACCTTGCCGTCATATTAATATACAACTTCTATAGAGTATGGGAATAATATTGGTCGGGCCAAACCGTAGCGCTAGCCTTACAACAAACTAAATTTTACTTGTTTTCAAGGATTTTTAACATTTTTAAATTGATTAAAAAAACGAATTTTATAAATACAAATTAAATTTAATTGAAGCAGCGCTCGCGAATTGTATATCACATTATAAGGGTTCTGTAATTTTACTATAATATAACATATATATATAAACGTATACATTTATAATTTTGAATTTCTCTTCGAATAAAAATATAATTGAAATGCTTCTTCTGAGACTTGAATACAGCACCTGAGCCTCAGACACCCCCCCCCCTCCCGCCTCCTCGATATTATTAGCTGTATTTAATGATATCAATTTTTCTTTGCTTCGTATTATTAAGGAGGATTTAGGTATTATGTTAAATAAAGAAAGGGCCTTTTATTTTGTTTTAAAAATTGAAAATGCGAGGGTGTATTTTTTCTTGTTTGTTGTGAGTTTTAATACAAGATTAGGAGAAGATAAGGAAACAGATAATAAGCTTAGTAACTTTGTAAGAACTGAAAGAAATATTAAAATGGAAATAGCAATTTATAGAGATAGTGCTTTGAAACTTTATGAATGATTTTATTTTTGTCTGTTTTTATCATTTTTATTTCATCATTAGCTATTCTTAAGTTGAACATCTACTAAGTCCGCTTCCACCGAGTTTAAGGGAGTTTTGATTGATCTCTCTGGATGTGAAATCAAGTGAGCTGGGTGGATGCTAAAGTGAGCAGCCAACTTTTTTTTGTAAAAACTGCAATATTTTATATAAAATTTCATGACATACTTTGTTCGTGTTATCTGAAACTAGGTTTTTGGGGAATTCTATTTTTATATGGATTTAAATTTAAAACTCTTAGCATATATACACATATATGAAGGGAGTCAGAATTGCTTTTAAACAACTTTATTTACCTTTAAAACTTACAACAATACATAACCAGCTTACTACCTTAACGATCATCGCCACTGCCGGTGAAACGAGTCTAGTTCTTCTTAGAACGAAAACGAGCCGGTTTTTTAGACCATGGCTTACATAGCTGACTGTCTGCTTTGTAAGTCTTGCTGAGTGCCTGCTACGTAAGTCTTGCTGAGTGCCTTTTATGTAAGTCTTGCTGAGTACCTGCTATTTACCAATTAAAGCATCGGCAAAATCAATAGTTATAATTAACTACCGGAAAATAGTATTTTTATTATTCTGAATTAAATAAAATGACTCATATCCGAAGTCAATACGATGGATTGTCTTAAGTTACAAAAGAGTCGAAAAAACCAAACAGAAATAACGATTGATGAGAAGACCTACAAATTTAAAGAGGGCGGCGTTTTTTTTTTATCTAGTTAGAAGTAGTATTCACAAAAACAATTTTATGACACCAGAAACTGCAAAAATAACCGTCTGGCGCCGAGGTCCGTAAACTGGGAAAATTTTCATTGAAATATGTACTTCTCCGCTTTACAATCTAATTTTTTCTTTAAATTTTAATTTCATGTTTTTTAACCTGAGGAGTAGCATAACATTTTTTTCTGATTTTGTTAAAGAAGTGCGCTAAACCATTTTAAAAATAAACATAAACTGAGCTTTAGCAGTGCATTTTTCAATTTTGGAATAATGACTATAGTTTTATAGAGCCCATGAAATAAATATGTGGATTTTCATTGAAAAATCCGGGAAAATTTCTCAGGTCATGAAGCATGAAAAGTTAAACAAGAAATGGTTTATAGCAAAGCAAAAAAGTACGCATTTCAAAGGAAATTCGCTCGGTTTGCGGACCTTTGCCTTAGAATTATTGAAACCAACCCCCTATCTGTTTTGTAAGGTAAATGAAAACTTTAAATGCAACTCAATATTTTCGAGTAACATCAGTTCTTTGTTTATATTATTCGTGCTATGCAGTTAGAGAATAGGTAGTTCTAGATTCTAGGGGGTGGGAAGTTGGTTTGGATTTAAAATAGGAGGATAAGGAATAGTGTGAGGCGTGGAAAGTCTGAATAAGACATGAATCTGTGGTTGAGTTTAATCAGAAATTCAATTGTCTCAATGTTAAGTTTTTCCTGGTGAAATTGTTTCCTTCTTTTTCAAAATCATACATATTTAACGAAATGGACAGCAGTATTGCTAGCTTTTTTAGTATTTATTCTTATTTTATTTTAGCTTAAATTACTTTCATTAGCAAATTAAGAAAATATTTTGGAAAATTGAAAGTTGGAAAATGTAAAGCACGTTTTCTAACAATCGCATAATCTAAAAATTAGATGAGCTAAATAAAATAATAACTGAGTTGGTAATTTAATAAATGCATTTAAATCTAAATAAAATAATAATTATTTTGTTTATCTTATCTAATTTTTAATTGACACTATTCTTGAAAATGTGCTCTCATATATATTTTCAATATGATCTTTTCCAAAATATTTGCACAAATTTCATTATATTTTTCCTACCTACAGAAGAAGATGAGAGAGGTAAACATCGATAGCAAAGATACATACTTCATTTGCTTAGTTACCATGTACTGAGACTTTTTTTTAACAATTTCTTTATTGGCAAAAGTATACAATATATATTTTGTGTAAACCGGAGCCATATTTTATTTATTGATTTAGGGTAATTTGTGCCTCTTTTAGTGATGGGCGATCCTAAAAATTTTGGGCTCGATCCTAAAATCGATCCTTAAAGATAAGATCGAGCTTTTCGAGCCTAAGCTCGAGCTCGAGCCCGAGATTGAGCTCGAGCTTTTAATCGAAAACTCGAGCACACTTAAAGCTCGATCCCGGCTCGATCCTAGTCAAAAGCTCGAGTACTCGAGCTTAACCATCACTGCTTTACTAATGGAACAATGAATGAAAAATAAAAGAAATAATGAGAATGAAAGGAAAAAACTTGTAAAGGTCAATTAAATAAATGTAAGTATGTAAATGAATTTAACTGGTTTCGTTTTAGTGTAATCAATGTTTATTTTGATGTTGATGATTGACATATACAAAATTTATTATTTGATATAATATGTAATTTATTATCTAAATAAAACATCTAAACTAAAAGAAGGAAAATTACTAAAAAGACTTGAGAGATAAGAGTGGTTGAGACAGTAAGCGGAGGCATAATTAGCAAAAAAGAAGTATGTACAAGTAAACAACTAAAACTACTCTATAAAACCATACCCTAAGGAAATCTCAGGATCGACTTCGAGCTCAAGCCCAAGCTTGAGATCGATCTCAGGATTGATTTCGAGCTCAGGCTTATTTTCGAACACAGGATCAAGCTCGATCTTAAGCTCGAGCCCAGGCTCGATGTTGATTCCAGGCTTTACCTCGATCCCAGGATCGTGGTCGAGCCTAGGCTCGATGTCGAACCTAGAATCGAGCTAGAGTCCAAGATTGAGCTCGAGCTTTTAATCGAATATTTGAGCACACTTAAAGCTCGATCTTAGTCAAAAGATCGAGTACTCGAGCTTAACTATCAGTATAACTTTTAGGGGGTTTGTTTTTGGGTCGTGCTGAAATTTAATAAACATGTATTACTATGTATATATTTACACCATTCCAGTAGTAGTATAAGACATGGACTATGCTTTATATATTGTTTAGATTAAACCCTCTAAACATGTAAATATGATTCTTATCCAGGTTTAGCTACTGCACATGCCTCTCCGGGGTATTGTCTTTTTCCCCTTGTTTACATTTTTTAAACTTTTATAATAATTTCATAAGTTGATTGTTGTAGTGTAGTTTTATAGTTTAAGCAGTCAATATCGAGTGTTTTTAATCTGTTACAATGCTGACTCCATTCTTTGAACTGTCGCAAACCGACAAAGAAGTAATTTTATTGATTCGAGCGCCCATGTGTAATATCAACGACACGGATTTAAGCGTAGAAGACGAAAAAGTTATATTTTATTCTGCTCCTTATTATTTGAGGTGAGTATATAGCTGTGTCGATTATTAGTTGCCAAGGAATAACTGAGAACACCAGAAAACAATAAGTAATGAAATGCTTGTTTTGCCCTTTTGCTTTGCATCACATCATGAAACAGACTTTTCTTTTGTACGCAGGTTCATTCTTGTTAGATAGCGAAGCTCATTGATTATATGATTTAAGGTAACATTGTTGTAGTTATTTCTTGTACTTGACAAATACTGGGCTAGCATACATGCTTTTGTTATTACATTCAAGATAAGAAGCCTCTACATACAGTGAACTTATTGGCATGGGTATAGCAAAATAAAATCAAGAAGTTATTCAACTTCTCATTCATAATTTGAATTGAAATGATACGTTTATATCTCTTGTTTTACTAGAGATCACAGATAGTATAACACACGGTTAAAATCAGATGACAGTGTGGAAAATAATGCAAGGGAGCCAATGAGGTTAGTCCTGGATGTTAAACTTCGCCCACAATTTCACATCAGGCCAATCTTATTGGTTTCTCTACACTATTGTCCCAAGCTGTCAACTGATGTGTCATGCTATAAGGGTACATTTGTCACACGATCTTTTGGCTTGTCTTTGGATTCAATTCCATCTCACCAGGGATTGGAATTACCTCACGTTGTAGACTTTGTCTCTGTGTTATATAAGGTTGCCTGATTTTAGCTAAGATTGACCATTATGAATTGTCAAGCTGGGAGGGGGGCGGGGGAGTAGTAGTCCATATATGCAACTCAGCTGTAAATTTATAGCTGGGATTGACCAATCAGAAATGCTGCTGCCAACCCCTCACTTGAAAAGGGAATAAAATCCCTAATCCCATAACCGCTGTTGGGAAATAACCTCCTTCCCTGCAATCATTCACTTCATTTATGGTTTTTCTTGTGTTTACATCATTTTGAAAACTACTTTCTTATTAATCATGAAAATGATATTATAAAATATAACTACACAAAAGAAATGTAAAAACACATCGCCTAGAAAACATGGGTAAAATAACCTGATTTGTTTACTAAGTTTTCTCCTGCGCCCTTCTTTTAGGGAATTAATTTTTTAGAATCGGCGGTGCTTAAACTGACCTGTCATGATCTTTAAAGTATTTGATAGACTGTATTTAAAAAATAAATAAATGATTGAAAGTATATTTAGTTTTTGAAAATATATATCCCTTACTTTAGAATAGCGATTTTTTAAGAATATAATATTACAGACAAAAAATGCCTGCAAGTTTTTTATTTTATGAAAAAATAGGTAGTATCAGGACATTTTTAGTTTCGGCGGGTCTTTAAATTTGAACGGAGCAATTTGAGAGTAGTTTCCCATATCTGGACGCCCAACTGAAATTGGGACACCTGGCAACCCTAGTTTTTTATTTCAATAGTTGATTTTTGAGTTGTTAATTTGCCAAGCTCCTCCATAACTCCTTCTCTTCAAAATTGGTGGAAACTTTGGGACTTGACTAATTTAACTCACCTCTCCATTGCAGTGACTATGGTGGCAACAATAATGACCTACCATTCTCACCTACCATGCTACAAGCCCTGCTTTCTAGCAGGGCTTGTCTTCCTAAGTCTAAACAACTTTTGGCTTCTCAGATGAATAATAAGCCGAAAGCAAATTATAAGAACTAAATTGTGAAAGAATTGATGTCAATAGCCTGGACATTGCTCTAACTTTTCCTTGCACTGTGGAATTGAGCCCTTTCTGTCAATTTATTGGTTTATATTTTTCATTCACTGGAATGTGGTACAGACCAAAAAAGTTTTGATGACAAATCAAAACAAATAGCCTGTGCAACAGTGCCACTTTGTGGCAAACAAAGTGGTTCTGTTACATTGGTATTATTTGATCTATAAATTACACTTGTTTATACACATATAAAAATTGTATTAATTAAATTGATGTATTACAATTAATTTTTGCCCCAATGCTCACATACATATAAAAATATGTAACAAAATAAACTTTTCTAAATAAAATTAATCAAACATCCCTCTTATGTAAATTCTTACTTCAACAGGGGCAGGGAGTTCAGCCCCATGTTTATGCCTCTTAGAGGTTCAACTCTAACTGTTTACACAGTATTTTTGAGACTCTACCCTGATAAAAAAATAAGTTTCAGGGTTAAGTAGTAGTAGTAGTAATATGGGGGAGTGGTAGTAACTACCAGGCAAGTAGGCCACGTTGTTGGACCCTTTTTGCCAGCTCCCTAAGATAGTGTTCTACTCCTTTTAATTTCAAGTGTAGGTATATTTTATCTAATCTAGACAGAAGGGCCTTGAATTTCTATGGTTCCTCTCATGCTTTTTCAAGCAATCATACATATTTTCACTGACTCTTATAGTCTAGTGAAAATTAGGAACAACACGTGCCCTCACTGTTAAACCAAACCTCCACACACTTTAAACTACAAGGCAGAAACAGTATAGTATTATAATGAATATACTATGAGGGTCCTAAATTTTGCCTAAACCCAGTTTCATTTAGGGTAAGGGATCTTTAACGAGTACTTGACAACGCACAGGCTCGAGACCACTGGCGTTACGTCCCTTCTGAAAGATGTGGCACGCAGGATTTTTATCCCTCTCATAAAAATCCCAGAGGCCCGTGCTGGGATTGAACCCATGACTAAATAAACTCGGAAGTTTAAAGTCCATTCATTATGTGTATTTGCCGCGTACCTTAACCACTCACCACGGGTGACCATTTCAGGTTTCAGGGTTAAACCCTGTGTGAAATTCTATTCACACGACAGCTGCCGGGGGGGGAGTGTTGAACCCTGTTTCTGAACAAAGTAAATATTCCTTTTGCTCGTGAATATGGCCAACTAAATAGCTGATATTTATTACATCATTTATATGATATATTACTCTGTCTAGTTCATATATTTTGGCAATGATTGATCTAAAATATGTAAGATATTCAATATTTGTGAATATTCTTCTCCTAATAATGGAGAAATTACATTTGATCAAGATTACTGATTTAACCTTTTTAAATTAAACTAATATTAATTCTGATCCCATTATAACAATATATTTTATCATAAATTTAGTTCATTTATTTTTAAAGTATAGCAATATTTTATTAAATTCTTTTTTAAAGCGAGTGTTTTTTTAATAGTTTTGGAATAACCATAATGACATCACGGCTGAATATTTGTGCATTGCGGATAGTATTCTTATGCATTTTTAAACGAACCTGGACAGTTAATTTATTTAAAACAATTCTTGGGTTCTGATTCTTGTAATACCAGTTTATTTGATTTACTTTTTGTATTAAACACTGTTTTAAAACAAAAAATACGATGGAAGATTTAAACAGCATATTTAAAGTTTCACTAGAAAATGAATAACTGAAATAATGTCATGCATATAAGTTCAAGTTGATTCTTCAGTATGGAATGTAATTTTTTTGCCAACTTATTTTTTTTTATAAAATAAATTCCCAGGAAGCTCAAATGAGTGTTTTTAAGGTTTCTTAATTTTTTATGTGCTAACCTTTCTAAGAATAATCCAAAAATGTGCTAGCACCTCATTAGCTTTTTGATTCGAATTCATTCAAGAATACATAACTATTGTTTAAGTTGAGTTAGAACTCCATAATTGCCAACCTTACTTCCATCCAGGTGCCCATATAACCCTAGAGGACAATAATGACTTTTTATTGGTGTAAATCCTACTTGTGGATTCACATGTTGATATCATTTTCCCAATGAGGTGATAATACTATTCAGTTTTGGAAAAACAAAATAACATTTATGCTTTAAGGGTTTCCTATTTTAAAACATAATTTTTTGTTGTGATTTGTTTTTTTTTTAATTCCTTTCTTGACTCCTTTGATATGTTTTAATTTGTAATAATTAAAAATACCAACTTTTGTGTTTTTGTCTAGAATTCATTTGCCAGGTAAAGTAAAAGATGATGTTCCTCCTGGTGCTTACGACTCAGACAGTGGTGAATTTAAATTTGTGCTGAGAAAATGTATCGAGGGAGAATACTTCAGTGATTTGGATCTAATTGGAAAATTACTCAATCCGAAGAAAACTAACCACAGACCTGAAATAAGATTATGTAATGATGGTAAGTTTTGAAGATAGAATTTTGTCAATCTAGTTGGTTTTGTTGGAAACACCTTCTTACCACTAGTGCAAATATGTTGTGTAAATGTTTAATATCCACAATATGAGAAGTGATACTGGTTATTTTTATGTTAAAGTAATTATTGGCATGGTCAACATTAGTAGTATATAAGGATATAGATATAAGGTTTCAATATTATACCATTGATTGAATCAAAATTAGTCTAAAAATTAATCATTGGTGACTAGAGTCAGTTCTCTTCATACTTTGATATTCTGTTTCGGTATCTTTTCGTCTTAATTTAAGGATCCTATTTGATGAGTGATGGGTAAAAGTAGTAGTAGTAGTAGTAATGGAGGGGGGGGGGTACAAAGCCAGGCCATGTTGTTGGGCCCCTTCTTGCCAACACTAATTTCTTCAGTCTCTTTGATTTACTGAGAAGATGAAAGACCTCTTTCAAGCTTTGGAAAGATAATTATTTTTATTTACTTACGGCTGCAAAATTGCTCATTACCGAACTGTTTTTAAGCTGCAAAATGTCATTTTGCCTACACTGTCAACGAAATATTTAAAAACAGTACAGGAAAATTGCTTAGTAATACAAAACCTCTAGGAGTTATGGTACATTTAAATATAATGGTAAAAAAGTCAAAACTCCCAAGGAGGAGAAATGAAATTATTTGAGGTTATTATTTTGCAGGTTATTAAGTAAATTTTAGTGTTTTTCACATTGTCAGCAATGATTTTTTGAGCTTGTTTTTTATATTTTTTTAATATTATCATACAAGTATTTTTTTTACTAAAAACATAAAATAATTTAAAAAAATATAGTTGGCAACCCTGATATCTACGGCTTGTTTTAATTTTTTACCATGAGTTGTCAAATTTGTGTCATCGTTTTTTAGGGTTTCGAAGATAATCTTCGAAACCCTTATACTTTCTGTTGAGCGTCTGTCTGTCCGATTTCTCATCTCAGGAACTACAATAGCTAGGAAGTTGAAATTTGGTATACATGTGTAACTATTTTATCCAACAACAGGAAAAATATAGCCAACTATATCACACGCGCATCTGTCGATTTATGAGCGAATGCGCACATTCGCCAAAAAAAAAATATTTTTTGAAAAATCATGTGGGGTATCAAATTGTAGTATCGATGGGTAGTACACAAATATGCATCGCTTTTTCAAAATGGCGGCTATTACGCCCGCCAAAAATCTCAAAAACCACCAAAAAAATGCTTGTCCCCCCCCCCCTTTTAAGGCATAAGGAGAAGCCCTAAAAATATGGGACCATAGCCAATAAAAGCACTTTCCGGGCCATAGAAATTCTTCGGAGAAAAAGTTTCAAAAGTTATTTTTAGCAATTTCGAAATCGCCCATACGCGCACGCGCCAAAAAAAAATATTTTTTGAAAAATCATGTGGGGTATCAAATTGTAGGTATCGACGGGTAGTACACAAATATGCATCGCTTTTTCAAAATGGCGGCTATTACACCCGCCAAAAATCTCAAAAACCACCAAAAAAAGCTTGTCCCCCCCCCCCCCCTTTTAAGGCATAAGGAGAAGCCCTAAAAATATGGGACCAATAGCCAATAAAAGTACTTTCCGGGCCATAGAAATTCTTCGGAAAAAAAGTTTAAAAAGTTATTTTTAGCAATTTCGAAATTGCCCATACGCGCACGCGCCAAAAAAAATATTTTTTTTAAAAATCATGTGGGGTATCAAATTGTAGGTATCGACGGGTAGTACACAAATATGCATCGCTTTTCAAAAGGCGGCTATTACACCCGCCAAAATCTCAAAAACCACCAAAAAAAAAGCTTGTCCCCCCCTTTTAAGGCATAAGGAGAAGCCCTAAAAAATATGGGACCAATAGCCAATAAAAGCACTTTCCGGGCCATAGAAATTCTTCGGAAAAAAAGTTTCAAAAGTTATTTTTAGCAATTTCAAAATTGCCCATACGCGCACGCACCAAAAAAAAATATTTTTTTTAAAAATCATGTGGGGTATCAAATTGTAGGTATCGATGGGTAGTACACAAATATGCATCGCTTTTTCAAATGGCGGCTATTACACCCGCCAAAATATCGACATTATGCACTAAGCAGTAATATAAGCGAGCGAAGCGAGTCCATGATTTTCATGCCTTGTTTAAAAAGTTCTCTTAAAATAGATATTGACAAACAAGCACATAAAGGCGAGCGCAGCGAGCCCTAGAATATTATGTTATGTCTTTACTCTATGCTATAAAATTAGGTTCTAATAAACATATACATTCATAAAAATGGAGAGCCTATAAGACCTATTGTTTCATTTTGTTCATCGCCTACTGAGAAGCTAGCAAAATATATTAATAGATTATTTTTGAAAGTAACTAATTTTAAAGCTATAGACTCTATTAATAATACATTAGAATTCACCGAAGCGCTGCAGTCTGTTCAGTTACCAGATAAGTTTTGGATGGTTTCTTTTGATGTGGTTGATCTCTTTACCAGCGTTCCTACTGAAAAATGTATTATACTATTTAAGGCTATCCTTGAGCGACACAGTAGTGATAAGATCTTTAATGTTGAACTTTTGGAACTTATAGAGCTTTGCCTATCTCAAAACTATTTCTGTATAACGGCAAGTTCTATGAAGGTAAAGCTGGTTTAGCCATGGGCGCCCCATTATCCGCATTAGCTGCCAACATTTTTATGCACTTTTTCTATCGCGAGTTTGTGGCTGATGCTATGAATCCATTCAAGAAATACATTCATTTTTGGAAGAGGTACGTGGACGATGTTTTCTGTATCTGGACTGGTTCCAGAAACAAACTTTTACTTTTCTTGGACTATCTAAACAAACATATTAAGTCTATCAAATTAAGTCTATCAAATGTTTTTCTTAAAGTAGATATTGACAAACAAGCACAAAAAGGCGAGCGAAGCGAGCCCTAGTATTGTATGGTTATTTTTATTATTTTATACTCTTAAGAAGGTACTGATAAACATATACAAAAAGGCGAGCGAAGCGAGCCTATGATTTTTATGCCCTGTTTTAAATGTTTTTCTTAAAGTAGATATTGATAAACAAGACCAAAAAGGCGACCGAAGCGAGCCCTAGTTTTGCATGGTTATTTTTATTATTTTATACTCTTAAGAAGGTACTGATAAACATATACAAAAAGGCGAGCGAAGCGAGCCTATGATTTTTATGCCTTGTTTTAAATGTTTTTCTTAAAGTAGATATTGACTAACGATCACATAAAGGCGAGCGTAGCGAGCCCTAGTACTGTATTTTTTTTTTAATTTATACTCTTAAAAAGGTACTGATAAACATATACAACAAGGCGAGCGAAGCGAGCCCATGATTTTTATGTCTGTTTTAAATGTTTCTCTTAAAGTAGATATTGACAAAATAAGCATATAAGGGCGAGCGAAGCGAGCCTAGTATTGTATGGTTTTTTTATTTTTTACTTCTTAAGAAGGTACTAATAAACATATACAAAAAGGCGAGCGAAGCCCCATGATTTGCCTTGTTTAAATGTTTCTCTTATATTAGATATTGACAAACAAGCACATAAGGCGAGCGAAGCGAGCCCTAGTATTTTATGGTTATTTTTTTTATACTCTTAAGAATACTGATAAACATAAACAAAAGGCGAGCGAAGCGAGCCCATGATTTTCATGCCTTGCTTTAAATGTTTTCTTTATAATAGATATTGACAAACAGCACATAAAGGCGAGCGAAGCGAGCCCTAGTATTGATGTTTATTTTTTTATTTTTATACTTTTAAGAAGGTACTTGATAAACAATACAAAAAGGCGAGCAAGCGAGCCCTAGTATTGCATGGGTTATTTTATTATTATACTTTTAAGAAGGTACTGATAAACATATACAAAAAGGCGAGCGAAGCGAGCCTATGATTTTTATGCCTTGTTTAAATGTTTTTCTTAAAGTAGATATTGACAAACAAGCACAAAAGGCGAGCGAAGCGAGCCTAGTATTGCATGATTATTTTTATTATTTTATACTCTTAAGAAGGTACTGATAAACATAGCCCTAGTATTGTATGGTTATTTTTTTTATACTCTTAAGAAGGTACTGATAAACATAAACACAAAAAGCGAGCAAAGCGAGCCATGATTTTCATGCCTTGCTTAAAATGTTTTTCTTATAATAGATATTGACAACAAGCACATGAAGGCGAGCGAAAGCGAGCCCTAGTACATGGTTTTTTTATTATTTTATACTTTTAAGAGTTACTGTAAACATATACAAAAAGGCGAGCGAAGCGAGCCCTAGTATTGCATGGTTATTTTTATTATTTTATACTTTTAAGAAGGTACTGATAAACATATACAAAAAGGCGAGCGAAGCGAGCCTATGATTTTTATGCCTTGTTTTAAATGTTTTTCTTAAAGTAGATATTGACAAACAAGCACAAAAAGGCGAGCGAAGCGAGCCCTAGTTGCATGATTATTTTATTATTATACTCTTAAGAAGGTACTGATAAACATAGCCTAGTATTGTATGGTTATTTTTTTTTATACTCTTAAGAAGGTACTGATAAACATAAACAAAAAGGCGAGCGAAGCGAGCCCATGATTTTCATGCCTTGCTTAAAATGTTTTTCTTATAATAGATATTGACAAACAAGCACATAAAGGCGAGCGAAGCGAGCCCTAGTATTGATGGTTATTTTATTATTTTATACTTTTAAGAAGTACTGATAAACATATACAAAAAGGCGAGCGAAGCGAGCTATTGATTTTTATGCTTGTTTTAAATGTTTTTCTTAAAGTAGATATGACAAACACTGCACAAAAAGGCGAGCCGAAGCGAGCCCTAGTATTTTCATGGTTATTTTTATTATTTTATACTCTTAAGGAAGGTACTGATAAACATTATACAAGAAGGCGAGCGAAGCAAGCCCATGATTTTTTTATGCCTTTCTTAAAATTTTTCTTTAAAGTAGATATTGACTAACAATCACATAAAGGCGAGCGTAGCGAGCCCTAGTATTGTATTGTTTTTTTTTTATTTTATTACTCTTAAGAAGGTACTGATAAACATAAACAAAAAGGCGAGCGAAAGCGAGCCCATGATTTTCATGCCTTGCTTTTAAATGTTTTTCTTATAATAGATATTGACAAACAAGCACATAAAGGTGAGCGTAGCGAGCCCTAGTATTGTATGTTTTTTTTTAATTTATACTCTTAAAAAGGTACTGATAAACATATACAACAAGGCAGCGCAGCGAGCCCATGATTTCTTGCCTTTCTTAAATGTTTCTCTTAAAGTAGATATTGACAAATAAGCATATAAAGGCGAGCGAAGCGAGCCTAGTATTGTATGGTTTTTTTATTTTTTACTTTAAGAAGGTACTGATAACATTAACAAAAAGGCGAGCGAAGCGAGCCCATTATTTTATGCCTTGCTTAAAATGTTTCTCTTATATAGATATTGACAAACAAATACGTATAGGCGAGCGATGCGAAGCCCTAGTTTGCATGTTATTTTTATTATTTTTACTTTAAGAAGTACTGATAAACATATACAAGAAGGCAGCGAAGCGAGCCATGATTTTTATGCCTTCTTAAAATGTTTCTCTTAAAGTAGATATTGACTAACAAGACATAAAGGCGGAGCGTAGCGAGCCCTAGAATTTTATGGTTTTTTTAATTTATACTCTTAAAAAGTTACTGATAAACATATACAACAATGCGAGCGAAGCGAGCCCATGATTTTCATGCCTTGTTTTAATGTTTCTCTTAAAGTAGATATTACAAAATAAGCATATAAAGGCGACGCGAAGCGAGCCCTAGTATTTGTATGGTTTTTTTTATTTTTACTCTTAAGAATTACTAATAAACATATACAACAAGGCGAGCGAAGCGAGCCCATGATTTTTATGCCTTGTTTTAAATGTTTCTCTTTAAAGTAGATATTGGACAAACAAAGCACATAAAGGCGAGCGAAGCGAGCCTTGAATCTTATTTTATGTTTTAATTTTTTTTCTAAATTTAGGTATTGACAAACAAACTTCTATAAGCAAGCGAAGCGAGCCCTAGATTGTTATGTAAAAGTTTGATTCTATAGTTTAAAATTGGCTAGTACCAAACAAGCACCTCAGGCGAGCGAAGCGAGGCCCTAGAATATTATGTTATGTCTTTACTCTATGCTATAAAATGAGGTTCTGATAAACCAATATAAAAAGGCGATTGAAGCGAGCCTTTAATTTTATGCCTTGTTTTAAATGTTCCTCTTAAGGTAGATATTGACAACCAAGCACATAAAGGCGAGTGAAGCCAGCCCTTAAATTTTGTTCTGTGTTTTAAATTTTAGATTCTAAATTAGGTACTGATTTCTGATACACAGAAACGCATGCGTAGCGAGCTGTGGAATATTTTGTTATAACTTATTTATTTTTTTTTATAACATTAGGTATCGACAAATACCAACATATAGGCTATTGAAGCGAGGCGTAGAATATTAGGTATAAGTATGATTGCATAGTATTACATTATATTTATGCAAATATCTGAGAAACCCTTATAATGCTTGCAAAGCAAGCACTTTGACGGATTTTTTTTTTTTTATTTTTTGTTAATTTATTTTGTTTAAATAAAGGCAGTAGGTAATATAAAACGTATATAAACGATAACTTTTATAAACAAACGAAAAGTTGCTAATAATCATTATGAATCAGATAAATAATAAGGAGAATGAACATAGAAACATTGTTGACATTGATGAATTATTGGATTATTGTATTTTTTTCACAAAGATTAAAGTTATATTATGAAGAATAATTAACTCTTGTATATTTTTTCTGCCGTAAGTAGATAAAATAATATATGCTACTATGCAGTAAAGGTAACATAGCTGACTCGTTCTAGCATTTGTCTACATCGGCTCTGCCTCTGCAGGCAAATCGCCATTTGCCTGACTCGGCTTGGCCTCGTCAGTCAAATGGGTTAATTACCAGGAATTAATTGCCCCGGCTTGCGCCTCGGCAGGTAATTTCAATAGCCTGCCCTCGCCTGCGGCTCGGGGGCTAATTTATAAAACTCGTCTGCAAAATTCCATTTTGCTGCCTAGTAGCATAATATTCTATTCAACTAGAATACCAGTTCCAAAGATACGAAGGTGTAGTGATATAAAGCCTCACACTTAGCAAGCAGGTGAAAGGAGGATTCCTCATCATCCCCACATCTCTGGCAACTATTATTATGGGCTATACCAAATTTATGTAAGTGAGTTTTCGCAGCCAAGAATTTTGGCAAGACACTGTTAATAGAGCCCTTTTGATTTGTGCTGTGAATTAATTTAAACTGTATTAATTTAATTAAATTGTGCTGTGAATGTGTTTCATTAATGTCTGTCTAATGTATTGTTATTATATTATATACTATGTAATTTATTTATTTTGAAATATTATTATTTATTCAAATATTATTTATTTGAATGATTTAGTTGAATCATCTGAGAGTGAAGATGACAATGAGTGGTTAATAGCTCAGGAACCTTATGAAGCTCCCTCCATATCAGGTCCTAAATTTGGATTTGCTGATAAATGTCAAGGATTGACTACTGAATTAAGAGTGAGTTAATGTATTTTTACTTAATAAAATTAAAATAGTTTTTTTGTGAATTGTAAACAATCACTACTGGTGAAATATAAAGAAACTTTATTTTTTTTAATATTTGTAATTCTTTATATTACAACATACATAGAGTGTTTGATAAGTGGAATTAAAACAAACAGAATTGGATAGGTAAATAAATAGAATTGGCTAAGTTAATTACCAACGACCTAATTCCTAAAATAATAGAAACCCTTGTTTTAAGATTACTTATAGCAGTATCAATAGGGGAATGGATAATTGCTAATAATTTTTTCATAAATAAGGAAAAACAGCAATTGATATTAAGTTTGAGATAGGGTGTAAGCAAGAAAGCATTAAATTTTTAGGAATAGTTATTGATCAAACAAATGTGGAATGATAATATAATTTAGAGAAGAAACTATCTAAAGAAGTATTTATTTTTAGAAAATTAATTTTTTATTTACTTGTTGAGACTCTGGTTACTGTGTATTGAGCTTTAGTAGAAATTAGAATATACTATGCCGTACTTTTATGGGGTTGCACTAACGTAGAAAAAAATATCTATAAAGAAAAAAATTCTAAGAATCCTTGTTAAGATTTATAAAAGACTAGGTTTATTGACTGTGATAAATTTATTTATTTTACATGTTTTAATTTATGTTAAAACTAATATTAATAGCTTTAAGAAACCTAATCATAAGTACCAGACCAGAAGTGTAAATAAATTAGTAGTAGAGCAACATAGGTTAAGTAAATCAGAGACAGGCTACTCCTACTTAGACATCAAATGGTTCAATACATTATATAAGTCCAAAGAACATCATATAAGTACCAAAGAATATCCAAGTATATAAGTACCAAAGAACATCATATAAATTCCAAAGAAACATCATATAAGTACCAAAGAACATCATATAAGTACCAAAGAACATCATATAAGTACCAAAGAACATCATATAAATTCCAAAGAAACATCATATAAGTACCAAAGAACATCATATAAGTACCAAAGAATTAGATATACAGATGAATTTTAAAAAAAATATTAAAGATAAGCTTACCAAAAATATGTTTTATAGTGTTAAAGAATTTAGGTAAATTGTAGGACAATTACTTTTTTTAGTTTTTTGCTTAGGTAGAAAGGCATTTGTTAATCTGGTTTCCCAGGAACTTAAAATAATACTAATGTAGAAGAAGCATAGGACCATAAAATCCCACAGATAACACGAAAGCTGGTTTACTAATGGTTTTAAGGAGAGGTACTACCTTAACAACAAAACATTTTTTTAAATGTATCAAAAATATCCATTTATGAACTTAAAAGACCAGCTCAGTATTTATTAAAATTGGTCTTAGCTAGCAAAAAGGTCGACAGAGTATAAGAATCTACATTTAGTTGACGAGAACTTCTTTCAACATATTTGTTTTATATTAAAATGCTTAAATAATTGTAATTCTCCAATATTTATGTTAGTATTTAATTAATAATATGACTTAATAATCAAGCAACCGGAAGTATTGCCAACTTTCTTAAAAGAAAATAGTCCAGTATACCATAGTAATAATAATAGTAGTAGTAGTAGTAGAAAATAGTCCAGTATAGTATAGTATATATATAGCCGCCAGTATACCAGCTTAGCTGTTATCAGTTATGCTCCTTCAATATATAGCATTATTCTAAGCTTAGGTATGATGGATGCAACCTTATTATATGTTATGTCTATTGCCTATTATTGAATAATAGTTTCTTATAAACATCTGCATGCATCTAACTATTTGCTAAACTGTATTGATATTACTTTTTTATATATTTCAATGTGTGTTTACTCTTGATTTATTTTGGATTTCAGAATGAATTCTTTGAGATCCTGGACATAGTTGACGTAAATCAGACTGATAAAAAAGAATGGAGTCTTCAAAGAAAAGCTGATGAGAGAGAAAGGTTCTCGGAAGATCATTACCTTGCTGATTTCATGGATCCAACTCCTATTAAAGATTTGTTGGACTTTGTGCCTTCCTTTCAAACATCTCTCCTCAAGGGATATAAAGGTTTGTATTATTCCTGTCATATTTATTTAGAGTATTAAAAAATGAAACTTAATTTTAATTCTTAGTGCTTTTCTTATTAAAATATAGAAATGCAATCTCATCTCATATGTTAAAAAATTGTTTTAGATGTAAGTAACTTTTGAAGTGAAGAATAATGTAAAGTCAAATAAGCAATTTTGCTACTAATTTTATTTTTCAAATGAATATCTGGCTTGATAATATATAAATTCAATATCATTCTGTAAAGTTGTCTTCAAATTACCTTTTATATTTAGAATTAGTGAATATATTTTCTCTGTCCTTACTGATTGTATCTTGTATTTATTTTTATAAATTTTATTTATCAATAAACATTATTACATTACAATTAATCATGTTTGACCCTCCACAAAAGATAAACTTGTACCATGTAGGCAAAATAAATGTTGTTAGGTTGCTTCCTTTTTAAATTTATTTTCCTATTCAGCTTATTATGTTTTGACTAATGTTTTTTTCATAGCTTGGTCTAAAACTCACATTATTATCTTATACAAATCCACTGGAAGCATGCACTAAATTATAGACAATCTTCCTTATTATTGTTCGGCCTGTAAACATGACGCATTTTTGTTTTAGTTGAGTTGACTTCTGAAGAGAAAGAAGAAATGAAAAACATTGGTAATAAAGATTACTTAATTGATGCTACTGAAAAAAGGAAAGCTCTGCTGTCATTGGTTGATATTATTTTTGCTTTTGCCTACAATCACAGGACTACATTAGGAGAGAGCACTGTGGAGTCA
Organism: Microvelia longipes; assembly: GCA_018340805.1. Taxonomy (NCBI): domain Eukaryota; kingdom Metazoa; phylum Arthropoda; class Insecta; order Hemiptera; family Veliidae; genus Microvelia; species Microvelia longipes. The sequence continues at coordinate 40,583,128 of JACMZG010001908.1, forward strand.
GCTTGGACTATAAACAAACTCAGTTCCACTTTGTCTTGGCTTGAGGTTTGCTTCTATTTCATCTATTCTATCTAAACCAGTATTCTTTTGAAACCAAACAATACATCTGCTTTTTAAAGTAAAACTTTGAAGGATATTATGTTCAGTTTAGGAGCTAAAAAATACTGATGCTTTGACTAATAATAAAACACTTGTTGGCAAATAAGTCTCGTCAAACTTAATAATATAAATATTATCGCTATATTACACTCCTTTTCTCAATAAATTTATTAGCAGATAAACTATGAACAATCAAATTTAAAAGTGAGGCACAAAAGTAGATTTTAAGGAGTTACGTTTGTCCAATATTTGTGAAATTTCGATGAATTTAACTGAGTTTTAAGGTTGATCTAAGTTGGCCTCTTTAAGTGTAGCAAAAGGCAGATGAGTTATTGCATCTTTTTTTAGTCCAACATTTCTTCTTAGAAACTTAGTCTAGAATTCTATTTTGATTGTTAATAATACACCTTATCTTAGATTTGTAAGCTTTAGTTCTGCTTCTCTAACAGTATCAATTTAGATACCTCATTCTTTAGTTTGAATGCTTGAGATTTTTTTATGATTATATAACTAGATTGTTCATCATATTTTGACAGCACCTCTACATTTCAGACATTTACTAACATGAGAGATGTGAAGTTGGCTTGCATGAGAAGATCACTTGTGTATCCATTATTCAGGCACTGGGATCTTACAATGGCTGTGATTAACGACACTCTTACTATATTGAAACTAGGTGTGTTTTTGTTACATAATTTCTCATGGTTTTGTCATTTGATTTCAAATGGCCAAGAAGTTTATGAGCATAAAATAGTATCCCTTGATTTCATAACTGTAATTTTTTGGCTTGCTGTATAGTGAAACCATCTGACTCCTAACAGTTTCTAATAATAAATATTCTAACTAATATTTAAATTTAGTAAATATTTAGTTAATGTATGCAACAAAAATTGGACCCGAATCCATACAAATGAAATATAATAAGTCTGATTTATGTTATTTACTGTTGAAAAAATCATCAACATTATGAAAATTAATTTATATATATTTAGTCTATTATATATGTAAAATAATGAAATAAAACTTAGCACATATTTTGGTCTTGTTTAGGACTACAATAATGTTAAATTGATTCAATCATTTTTTAGCTTTTTATGAATTATTTCTGTCATTAATAATGCCATTATAAAATATGCATTCATTTTCTGACAAAACTTTGCTAAAATTATTTTGGGGATTGCACAGCTAGACCTAAAGGTTGATTTTTTAGCTACAGTGATGACATTCACACACACTGTAAGAGATGTACAACTTACTACAAACTAATCATGAGGGCTTTAGAACACTTGAAATTGATAATTAATGTGGGTTTGTTCTTAGTTTTAAATTTTTAGTGCGCATTGGATTTAGAAGAAATAAAACTAAACAATTTTTCGTCTCTCCTCTCATTATAATTAACTAATAACAAAGCCTACTTTCAACTGTTAATGGTCATCATCTGTGCCTATATAACAAACAATATAAATTAAGACTAGATAATATACAAATTATCTCTCTCACAATTTTGATTAACTTAGGATGGTCTGATTGGCCTGTAACTGGTCCCAATACCTTCGACCTTTTAAAGATTACTTCGAAGTTCTTCTTTCACGAGCCTGCTTAGCACGGCTAAAATTTTTTTATTAAAAGTAAAAGTAGATTAGTTTACCAGTAGTCTACCAGTGAGTCTAATGGTACAAACTTAAGACAATGCACCTTGACTATAGCTTGCCCACACCTTCGCTTCTTGCGTTAAGGCACTTATCCGCCGTCTTTGTTGAAAAAACACTGGATTTCAAGCCTCTCTAAAAATTTAAGTCTTCTACCTTTGAAGAAAAACAACCTGGTGATGTTGATTATGACCTTCCATTACCGGATGATGACCGTAAACACTTGAAAGTCAGCTTTATTATTAGTTGATTAAAATGAATAGAGGGATGAAAACTTGTTTAGTATTGGTTCTTCTTATCATAGCACTCCACAGCTCAATCCATCATATACATTGGGTTTCCTATACAATTTTAGTATGAATTAGGTATTTTATAAATGATAATTAGATAAAAATTAAAAATACTAATTTTATTTAGATACAAGAGACCTATTTTTTTAAAATTTAAATATATATTCTAAATGTTGACTCCTTTAAGACATTATCAAATTATGTTATTGTCGTATTATTTCTTCTGACTTGTTTTAATATTTTCTATTAGTTTGATAAGACAATATATTTTTATTACATGTTTAGTTGCATTAAACTTGATAACCTTATTTCATAAAATGCAAAGAGAGATGTTATGAACACTTTATTGTTGTATTTTTATTCTCTTCTTGTAGGTCGAAGGCAGATATTGAAGTGTCTTCTAGAAATCCACAATCTGTTCAATGCAAGTGAGCCAAGATACTTACTCAATCAGTTCTATATTACTGATTATTGTATTTGGATACAAAAAGTTTCAGATAAAACCATTTGGAAGCTATCCGAGTCATTTGCACAGGTTTGTTATTTTTGTAGAGTTGTCGTGGTCATTAAAATAAGTATTTAAAATTTGGGATATTTTAAAGGATGTTTTAAGGTTCTTGGGGGATTTCATTTCGGTAAAAATTGATGGTAAGAGTTCATGTGGAAGATGAGCCAATCTTATTCAAATAATGTCACAAAAATCCTCTAAAACAGGGTTTGAACTGTGAGTTCTTGTTTGTTATTTGTGACTTTTTGTTATTATTATCTTAATGAAGTTGTATGATTTTTACCTTCTTTTCTCTGAAAGTGACTGTGAACACATCTATTTATTTAGAACTCTCTTATTATCTCCTAAAGCTCTTACACTTTTAATGGTAGTGCCTGGAAAAGCAGTGAATCTAAAATAATTGTGATAAATTTTAAATTACTATTAAAAATTGCAACTTTAGATGAGAAGTTTTGTTAGGATGAATTCTTATGAAAAATACTAATTTGACTTTTTTCTATGGCTTAAAAGCTTTTCTCGAATAAATTAATGTCTTAAGGCATGATCGTGTGTATTGATGAAGTAAAAATGATATTAAACTATGTTTTTGCAGATTATCTTAAGTAAAGGAGACATGGAGTTTGAGCTAGAGGAATTAGAAGCAGCTGCAGTACTGGTACAAGAAGAAGAAATTGAGTATATTATGGCTGCTGAGTTGAAAAGGATTTCTGTTTGTAATGCCTCGTATGTATATTCTATGTATGCATATTGTTTTGTATGGGGTTTACCTTAGAATAATACTATATATTGAAGGAGCACAGGACTGTAAACACAATGTAATTCCACTGATAACACGAAAGCCGGTTGACTGGTGCACCTAAGTAATGCTGCCAACCTGACAACAACATATTATTTTAAATATGTTTCATAAATATCTATTAATGAAGAAAGATCGTAATGAACAAATATAATAACTTAAAACACCTGCTGAGTATTTAATAAAACTGGTGTTAGATGGCAAAAGGGTGGCGGAATACAAGAATCTAAATTTAGTTGATGAGGACTACTTTTAATATAATTTTAATTAAAAACGTTAAAATACAATTTAAAATGCTTAAAATATTGCAATGAACTGATATTTATATTAGTATTTTATGAATAATCATTCAATAATTAATAATAGAACATAATAATTCAGCAACCAGAAGTATTGCCAACTTTTTTTTTAGAAAATTATATATTGTTAGGGTGGCAGCATAACTTAAGTCCACCAGTGAACCGCCTTTCATGTTATCAGTAGTGCTCCTTCTATATATATAGTATTATTCTAAGGGGTTTACTGTACCTCGGTATAGTAAACTTCATATATACATGATTTAATTTGATTAAACAATAGGATTTCATTATTAACCTCTGTTAGTAATGAAATCCTATTGTTTAATAAAATTAAATTATGTTTAAGTAAGAAATTTTGTTCAGAGTTTCATAAGTTACTTTTGTCTTTCCTTACAAAAGTTTAGAAAAAATAAGAACTATATAAATAAGTTACTCCTTAAAATAAATGTCTTAGATTCATAGTTTTTTAAAAAAATAATAAATTGAACTATCTGTATAAATTTAATTTGACTGGATTTTTTGTAGTGAATTTGTTTTTTGTTTCTTTGTTCAGACATAGCTCAGAGAGTGATATATCATCAGAATCAGACTGCTATGAAAGTTCAGATAGTGATGATGATGAAGCATCTCATCATTCATCTCTAGACTCCGATGACTTGTCTCAGCACGAGTGAACCAAGGGTAATTATTTAATTATAATTCAAAAACTTCATACTGTAATTATACTGTTGGTATTGTGTTGTAAGATTTAGGAGAACTTCAACCCACCATATATATGTTATCTAGTTGAAATATTAAAATCACAAGGCACTAGTGAAAGTGAACATGCACCTGTGCATTAATCACAGGTAATGTGTTTAAATGTCAAAAATCATCTGTGATTTATTTTGTATAGATTTATGTCTCTAGAGGGCTATAATTTTTTTCTTTTAAAATAAAAAAACACTAAGGCAAAGCAATAATGAACCCATGTCAGTTATTGTAAAGCATGCACCATAATATAGAACAGCAGAAAATAAATGTGCTAACTTTTTGTTTATTTTGAAGAAAAGTATGAATTTTAATACAGAAAAGATTCATTTTTAACTTGTTATCTTTGAACATCTTATAAAATTTTTAAAAATTCAAACTATGTATGAAATCCAGTTCTTGAGCTTTTCATAGTGTCTGGATATTTCTTCTTTCTTTCTATTGTCTTCAGTATTGAATTGATCGTCATTTGAATTTATAGCTTTATTTAAATTTCTGTACAACCTCTGCATGTAGAGTGGATCAGCTTCTCCACAGAGCATTCCAATCTCTTTTAATTTTTTATTCATCCTATCCAAATCTATTTCTGAGGATTCTCGGAGTTTTCCACTTTTTGAGTTTTCATCTCTTTTATGACGTTCGGTTTTGATTTCATTGTCATCATAAAATTCGATGTCATCGAGTGAATGGAAATGCCTGTGATGTAAATTATTATCGAGCTCTATCTCAGAGTATTCAAATACTTCATTATTTCCTTCGTGCTTATGCTTTTCTGGTATAATTATTTCAATAGGTGGACCAATTTCTTCCGAATCATTGTATAAACTGTTTTCAGTCATTTTTGGGTAGATCTTTATTCTATTATCTTGTAAAAAATCTTTTGGTGGATCGATCTGTAAAAATAGGATATTTTAAAATAATTCAAGTACTTGGTATACTTAGTATTCATATAATAAAAAACATGACATTGCTTTTTTTAAATGTCCTCATTCACACATAAAATGTGAAAATGAATTTTATTTAATTTTAGCTTTTATTAATAAAACTGTTAGGTTTATATTTAATTATAAATTATTCTTGTCAAAGAAATGTTTAATTTAATATGAAAACAAAATACTATATTAGAATATTAGGTTACTTTATGTACTAGGTGTTTCTTAATAAGATCAACAACATGTTAGTTTTATTCTTATGTTACTTTTAGAATATTCACAATATTTTTATTACAGGTTGTTTACTTACATGGTATGAATGAAACATATCGCAAGGACCACAGGGTTTGTCGAAGAATGTCGACAGAATGGCTCCTTTGATAAATGGAAATTTGTGGAGTGACCATGGAAAGATGAGGTGGTACGTCACCTTTCCGCATCTAGGAAACAAATAGTTCCATTTTCAAATTAAGAGATTATGGTTACCTGTAGTTGAAGAAGTAGTTATAACTTGCTGTGTCTGATAGACTTAATTTTCTGAAGACCATCAGATCCAGTTATTATAAGGTGTAATAAATGCACTTATTTGTAAATTATCCTTAAATCCAGCAATTTTCAAAGGTTACTTCTTCAAAAAATTATAATATTATAATCATATTTGTGCTTCAATCCCTAAATGATCTGTAGATTAGTGATTTGTCAATCTTTAGTACAAATATTGCTTGAAATCTATTTACGCTTAAACTTAAGATCTCTTATTATGAAATATATATAACCTTAAATCCCTCTTTTCCATTAATAATGAGGTGATAAATATATAGAATTATGAATACTTTTACTCTAAGTGATTTAAGTTAATGATAGAAAAGCTGTTATAAGAAATACTTTTGATATAAGACAAGAAGTATGAATTAAAAGGATGTAAAATTTACTTTATTGATATAAAATTTTTAAAAGTAAAAAGATTTTATTTTACCACAAGTTGAAGAATCAGCTACTATCATTACTTGCTGTTGGATAAGAATATCCAGGGATATTCTTATCCAACAGCAAGTATCAACGATTGCTGATTATTTTCTTCAATAGAAACTTTTAAATTAAAAATCTAGCTGCTGTTTCAGGTTGTTATCTGGCCTTCCGATTATAATTATTTTTTATATTAGTAAGTTTGCTGATCAGTGGCTTTTATAATTGGCAAAAGAGGTTCAGATTTCATTGTCTAGGATATACTATAAGTTTTCATGAGCAGTATTTTACTCAGGGTAGTTTCTTTTTCTGAGGTTCTTAAAAAACAAACACCCTAATGAGATTTTAAGTCCTTGATCTGGAATTTATATGTTTGTATTATTGCTGTAAAAAAACTGAATGGTAAGTGATCACAGCTAGGAATTTTCATGATTAATCAATCTTCGAAGTCAAGGAATCTATAGAATGAGTTATAGAAGTTTTGAACTCAGTTTTATTCTTGTCATCTCTCGTATTATTTTCTGATAATTATGGTCTATTTTTGCCCTAAACTACGTACCATAACAATAAAGGTAGTTTTTAAATATTGTTGACTTTCCTGTTATATTTTGTGCATGAAGGCTTATACAAAGGTGTTTGTTAGGAGCATCAGTTCTAAATATTCTGTTGAACTGTTTTTTTGCTACATCTATCACATGTTTAATTAAACTTAAGACAGAAACGTTTTTGCATTGTTGCTGTTGCTAAACTTTTGTTAAGGGTTTACTCATCGTTTTGTCAATTAATACTAATTTAATTATCTCTGTGCTAAATTTAAAAAAATGATTATTTTAAATGAAAATCTCATCAATCAACCAATTTATAAGTTTTTGGTTTGGCAAATTATTATATGGGTATGACAAATATACTTTGAAAGAATATTCTTTTGTTACAATTGTCTTCTGATATTTTGAAATATATGAATATGTATTTATTTAATAAGCTTAAACAGGTGTTACTTGATTTTTTAAACGTTTCTTGCTTTCTTTTAATTTACATCCTTATTTCTAGTCAGTTTTACATTTAATTTGTAATATTATTTTTAATAATAGAGTCTCCCATAGAAAACATTTTCTTGAATGTTGGTTTTTATTATTGTCTATATTAAGCTGTGCATAACTTTAAGGCTGTGCTCTCCGTACCTTTTTTCAAATTCCCACAATTGGTCTGCCCCTTTGTGTTTTAGAGGCTGAAACTTTTGTAACAAAAATAATAAGATTAATGATTCCAGGACCTGCTAGTAGAAACTTTTAATTTGCTTCTTAAATTAGATTTATCGTTTTTAAAAGGTTGCTTTTGATCCGTTTAATCACAATATTTAAAAATAAATTCATTTTTTTAAAAATAATTTTTAAAGTGGGTGATTAAGATTTCTAGAATCCAATTTGACGTCGCAGCTCTTTGTGCATAGTAGGTCTTCTTTTAGTTATAAATTACACACATAATTTTTTAAAGAAGTAAACAATTCATTGTTGTATCAAACAACAAATCATTTTTTGAAATATCAATGAATACCATTTTAATTTAATTTTACATTGAAGAATAGGATCTATGTGATTATATATGTAGTGAAAAAAATATTAATGGTCTTACAAAAAAAAAATAAATAAATGAATCACTGATTTAGTATCATGGATTAGTTCAGATTTTAGTGACAATATGGACAATTATTATTAAATAAAACAATATTTAAGTTATAAATCTCAATAATTTAATAAATTTTAGAAAAACAACTAAAACTTAAAATATTCCTTAAAAAATATGATAAATCATTATTACATGAGCAATGTCAGCATTTTAAATAGAAATGCTAACCTTTTTTTTAATTGATTAAATATTTTGCTTTTTATATTACTTTCAAAAATATCAATTTACCGTTTATTTACGGTTTTTTTATTTTTATTTACGGTATTTTTATTTGTCAATAAAAATATATTTATTTGTGTACTTAATGTTATTTTCTGTTCTGCCTTTTATCAAATTAAATTGAATGATTAATGACTCAAAGCACTACTTAAGTGTAAAAATGTCTTCTCTTTAAAATCCCTAATCTAAAACCGCATCAGAAATACTCAAACAATAAGGTCTACACTAAATAATGCACCCAACTTGTTTATAGCCCCAGGTTAAAATAATCTATTCTTTATACCTATTCAATTTTATGTTGATTTAGTTCTAACATTTATGTTAAAATATCTAACAGTTATATTTAAACTCGTAAAAACGAAGTATCGTAAAAAAACATGTGTATACAGTGTGTAAAATCTAATTCATTTTTCTCTGGCCTCTTCTATTCTTATTGAATTAATAATACGATATTCTCATGTGCCAACCTATGTAAACATCTAATAAATAATAGAAAACTAAACTAACTTAGTGAGTTAATATTCTTACCTGTCTATGACATAGGCCTCGGGATAGTCTGTGTGATGCTCCAACTGATTCCATACATACCCTCCGTCTATCCTAAACTCGCTGATAGTCTGATAAGCTGAGCAGTTCTTATTTGTTGCTACTGTTAGCTGTAAACCAACTCCTATTGATCTTAAACTTTTTTTTAAGTGTATTAACCTGTGTAGGAGACAAATAAATACAAAATATAACGTGTAATTAATTTGATGATTTTGCTAAATATTTGCAGTGTATATGGAAAGTTGAATTTCAAAGGACTCAAGCTGTAACTTTCAGCTGCCATTAATTTTTATAGTTAATCTGAACAATTAACTTCTTCACTTCTTTTGGTGTCACAGTGAATTGATTGACACCAAAAATATTATCTTTTATTTACATAGTTTATGTGATTCTATTACATAATCTTTATATAGGTTGTATGGTCGGAGATCCTACTAAATGTTTCACTTGTTGATCAACCTCTAGTTGTAATGCTCGATAGGTATTCAATTACCCTGTTTTATTTTTTCACCACATCATCCTAGAAACTTTTTTTCTAGTGTATCAAAGAGGATACATTAAATATAAAAATAGCATTAGGAAACCAATTTGTCTGTTACCTAAAATTGTTCATGACCAATTAAGATGATTTCTTTTTCATTATTTTCCTGTTTTTACAATTTTAATGTTTACATGACAATAAAAATATAGTAAATTTACTGATACTTAAAGATTGTGTTTATTAATAATTTTGATTTATTCTAATGAAGGCTATCTCTAATGCTTTGCAATACATTGTGATAGAACTTGCTGCTGTTGTTGTATTATTGACAAGCTAAGAGTTGTGAAGTGCAAAAGCTATGCTCATTTTGTACTGGGCAAAATTGAAAATAATGATGAGGTGAGAATTGTGGAAAGAGGTATGAAACTCTGCTTATGAAACTTGAACTTTATGTAGGTATAACTATTGTGTTTAAACATGTTTTTTTTAAATCTTATTTGTATATGTATGTATATCTTATTTGTTTCAAAAGTAGTCATCTCATTGTAACTCTAATATTACACTTACTCTGGAACTTGTCCTTGCCAATTAGGTTGCGAACTTTTCATGATATAAATTACTGCTGCCCCTTCATTCTTCCAGTACTTTTCATCTATCGTAATTTTCTCACAATGATTTAAACAATTAGCAACTTCTAGGTATAAACAAAGTATCATTAACCTTAACATTATAAATAATACTAACTTAACCTTCAAATGATAAAATCAAAATATTTAATTAAATAATAAGAAAATATATTAAATTACAAAAATAAAAAAAGATTTCTGAGGAAAAATATAATACATTTTTAAAAATATTATAATAATCAAAATAAATATTTCAAGAAAGCTATAAATACAAATTACACAATGTTTTGTATAAACATGATTTACTATGTTTGCCTACATTATTGACCTCTCCTCTCACCCCCGACAGTTTTATCAATGAATATTTTAGTTCTGGAATTAAATTTTATTGATAATATTTTGACAAATAATTTACATTTATTTACTTTATCATGTTTTTGTCTTGTGATTAATAGCCTTTGTTTTTTCTATTAATTTTATGATCTCTTTAAGTTCTGTTGAATCTACTTTGAGCTAGAATAATTTTTTGCACTTACTGTTACTATCTTAAATCATATAAAGCAAATAACTCCTAATTTTTATCCAATTTATTTAAATATTTTATCCAATATTTAGTACATAATGTTATGTGCCAAATTTCAACTCAATTGGATTATTTTTTGATTTTTTACATTTTTTAAAAAATATACAAAGGTCGTTTGATAAAAATTGAACTAATGCTGATAAGGAGATGAAACTTAGCACAAATGTTATACACTTACACATGTAGCCTTATTCATGGCTACATGTATGTCAAATCTCAACCTGTTCGCATATTTTTTCCATGTTATACTATTTAAAAAAAAAAAAAATCCGGATAGCACAACTACAGCTATAGACTGATTTTTGCACAAAGTTTCAACTCTCTGGCATAAATACACTGGGAGCTACGATGATAACAGTAACTCACACAGACAGACAACTTTGTAAAAACAACTCAGGAGGTCTTAAAAACACCTGAAATGGATAATTCCGGTGACATCCTAGTTTCAGATTATTTTTGCAAACACAATACTTTTCCTATATACCAATGGTATAAATGAGGAAAAGTAAAAACAAACTGACATTTCTATTGACAGTCAAGAGGTTTTTATAGCTGGTTTTAAATTTTCAAGCTTAAACAAAGACAGCCCTACTGCCTTAAGAAACTTTAGAGTATAGATTTTAGCTTTGATAAGTTGACAGCCTGTTAAAAATTAGAAGGAATGCAATTGGTGAACACTGCTCCTTTCAAAAGTGTGATCAGAAAAAACTAAAAAAATACCTACTCACTGACTTTGGGAAGGCTAACTACTTATAAACATTCTCTTTGACTTTGAGGGAATACCGCAGGATTTTTTCCAGGGGGGGGGCGCCTAAAAAGGGGAGAGGGTGTCCTATATTGCTTCCCAAGTAGAGGGGTCTACTTTTAACTTGATTAGTATTAATGATTATAACTAGCCTAATCTAATTCATTTAATTTTAATAGAACATTTAATAAAAATGAAATTATTCTTTTTAAATAAATTAAAACTAATCAATGAGTATCAAACGAACTTAAGTAACACTTAATTTTATTAATTTAAATGTAATATTTAATTAAACGATTTAATGTTTAATCGGGTTTAATATCTAGGGCACTTTTGTAGTGCTCTAGGCCCCTGATAAAATATGTTAAGTATTCTAAAATGTAGAATATATTTTTAATTAATTAAAAATACATAAATATCTAGAGCCCTTTTATGCTGCTTTAGAGCCTTGATCAAGTATGCTAGGGCCTTTTTTGGCCCTATTCTTCTGAAAATAAACCATTTATTGCAAATGTACTAAAAGCAGTACGAAATAATGTTACCTTAAAACTCTTACTTATCTACAAATCGGTTTTAACCATAGTTACCCAAGGTGGGGTCAAAGCTGCTAATTTAATTTATTTAGTCTTCTGTATCTCCATACAGGTGACTAAAGGTCCTTAAAAGTCCAGGTGAAATAAAAAAGGCCTTAAATATTTTTAACTGCTTTAAAAACATTTGTCCCCAGGAACTTTTTAGGTCTTTGAGTGTTAGAGCCCCTTCGACTCAGGTGTTTTGACCCCTTTAACTGCGATCTCATGTAAAAAATTAAACTTTAAAAATATGAAACACCCTCATATATTATAAGTTTAATAATATTTAATATGTTAAGTTTTGGTAAGGGGTCCAAAGAGGGCTGCTGCCCTCGCTGGTCAGTCCGCCAATGTCTCTGACAAATAGTAACAATTTGGAGAATTCAAACTAAGTACAGGTTGCAAACCTTTTCTATAGCTTTAAAAAAATACACAAAAGAGTAAATAAAAATTATGTTTTATTTAATAATAAAATATTTACAACAAATTAGATAAAAAATTTCAAACAATAGAATTATTTTTTAAGATTGGTCTTCTTCTTATTTTTCTTGACGATTTTCTTCTTTTGTTTCTTGGCCCTCTTATTTTCCCTCATTAGTTTTCTTCTCCTGTGAGAGCCAAGCCAGTTTGGATAGCTTCCGTTCTGATCTAGTAAAGTGTCAGTATTGTAAACTTTTCTACCATCATCCATTGCTTCATCTTTAACTATAGACTTGCTGTCAACAACTGAAAATTAAAAAAAAATCAGCTAAAAATAATTTAAATAAATATAATTTATTTTAAATAACAACAGATTAATTGAACAGAAGAAGTTCATTATTTTAATATAAAACAAATAATTAAGCTTTCGACTAAAAATTAGTCATCATCAGAGTTTTAAATAATATAAAATAGAAAAACACAATTTACAAACTACTTCATATTGCACCTTGGTATGGCTAGGTTAGCTATAGCTCACCTAATATATTAATATGTTAAAATCTGAAGATGATTCATTTTTAGTTGATAGCTTAATTATTTGTTGTATATTTAAAAATAAAGAACTTCTGTGTTTATTCTGTTGTTATAAATTATTTGTATAAGTCCACAATAAGAAACTTACAATTTTTAAGATTTTTTTTTATTTGGTTAAAATAATTTAATTTCACCTTTCCTGAGTTACAACCAGGAAAGCAGGATGTGTCAGTTATTCAGTTTAATTTAGTCGATTTTGTTATACAAACTTAACTAACCAAAATCAAATCCGGAATCCATAAAAAATTATTCATATTTTGAAACAGATGAAAAACTATCAAACAATCAGCCAAAATAATATGACTGAAAAATAGCATAAGATGACTAGATAAAAAAAAAATTTAAGAATTTTAACGAACAATAAGTGAATAATATTGTTTTAACGCCTTCAGGAGAGTTTAAACCCAAGGGTAATACAACACGGAATTCAGCAATAAACTTATATTTTTAAGATGAACTGCCTAAATTTGACACTTGGGGGGTTAATGAATAAATAAAACCTAGTTATAACTCCCTATTAAAAATAATATTCTATAGTCAATGGCAGTGTTATTTGTACAATATCTCTAAATAAAAACATAAAAAGCTACAGTGTAAGTTATGGTGCCTTTGAGTTGAGAATTCCACTGAGGGTGGTATCCCATCGAGGAATATCATTCATTGACATAATTATTGAATATATAAGTTATTATTTCACTCTAATTCACTGAAACTTGTGAATTCTTTGTTTAAGCTAGCCAAAGAAAGCACCGACTTCATCCTTAACATCTGTCTGGTGCTCTTGTATACCTTCAGACATTCTATACCTAGTATATTCTTTGGGTGAGTCTATAATGATTCTCTGACACCATACTGTCAAAAAAGGTTAATTACAACTAACCTGTTGCTATTTCAGAGAGATGAGCCATATCAACATCACGAACTATTCTATCAGGATGTAAAGGATCCTTAGAAACAACAGCTTTCAGTTTTTCTAACTCTTTCTTGCCATATCTTTCTCTCTTAACTGCTCTCATCTTCCTTTTCCATTTACTTCTGATACTTTTAGCCATTTCCTAAAATCAAATACCAAGAGGATAAAAATAAGACGAAAAGCCACCAATTTAGATCCTTAATGCTCATCAGAGATACCCCTAGGAAAACACTGCTGGTAATGAAAATTTTGAATGAATTTATGTCACATAAAATAAATCATTGACGGGCAAACATCTATTGGTACTCTATAAGGACAGGTGAAACTCTCAGTATATAGGAGGACTGGATCAAATCTTCTCTCCTTTGATTGAGTTGATGGGATATGAACCCCTTCGCATAGATCTCATAGTGTATTTGATTAGTAAATGGAACACAATCAGCATGTACAGTACATAGTAAGAATAGAAACAGTTTGTTCTATGACACTTAACTTGTCTTAGATAAGACATATATGACAGAAATTATCTGAGCCTGAAGGTAACATTTGTAAAGTTAAGAAAGGGCGACTAGGTACAAACATGCATCTCAAACAGCTTTAATAAAACTAAACAACAGATCTGTGTTGTTTACCTCCTCTGAAGAAAAACCACGAGAGTATTACTGAATAAATCAGGGGATACTTGTTATGTAGTCTCAAAATAATTGATTTTTTTTAAAAATTCGAGAAGTTAAATTATGTAGGTAGTACGTCAGTAGTCAAGGCTTACTGTTCATTGTGAAAACAGTCATAAAATAACATTTTATTCTCTTTTTATGGCATACATACATACATAAATAACGATAAAAAATATATTTTACTTACAAAAAAGAATTTAAGTCAGTTAAAACTTTAAATGGTGCGGAAAACAATTTTCGTTGCAACATGTGACAGCAAAAAATAAATAAAGATTTTTTTTTTTCTTCTTCTTTCGTATTTTTTGTCTTTAACTTAATATGTTCGACATTACTCACTGTTTGATTAAACCATCTTTCTATTAATGTATTTTTTTGGGAGCCATAGGACCTCTACTTTTTAGAATTTTACATTTGAAATACAACTATCATTTGGTGGTAGAACATTAATAATAATATAATATATCCCATGCATACATTATATATAATAATAATAAAGATACAGTTAATGATAATACACACACAAACTTATGCAAAATATAAAAATAAGATATTAAGTAGTTTATATTAAATAAATTATAATAATATTTTATATTGTATAAGAACAAATAAATAAAAAAGAAATAATAATAAAATTGCATTTGTTGGATTTACTATGGGTTCCCCCCCCCCTGTATACATTATTTTAAAAGTAAAGGAATAAGTAAAATTAAATCCTTATTTAGGCAAAAAATTATTTACTAGCTGTAATAATGGACAGCTGGACAAGGGTAACCTAGAGATGACCACAGTACGTTTTGGTGTAACCTACTGATAAGAACCATTTTCTAAACAAAAGATTTTCCCCATGTATTAGCATAGGACAAAATTTTTAGGAGGTGTTTTTTAATATAATATTGTATTTAACTCTTGAAATGTTATGAAATCGAAAGTTGGACATCTATTTACGTTAGAAAGAAAAACAAGTGTGGTTTGTCGATTTTTCCGAATAAATACGGTAGTGAAATGTGACCTTTTGTGCATTTTGGACTCTCCGTTTTTTGAATTTTTTTAATACAATTCATTATTTAACTCTTGAAATGTTATGAAATCGAAAGTTGGACATCTATATTATCGCAGTAAATTATTGAGTCAAATAAGCTCATTTTTTATATGAATAAATGTTAATGAATAAATAAAACCTAGTTATAACAGAGATTAACAATATTCCTTAGATTTATTTTTTGTAAACCCTGATAAAAATATAGATATTATTATTACTTTAAATAATTTTATAGTTGTTTAGAATAAAAACCATGCCAATGGGAGTGTGATCTATCATTAGATTGAATTATGATACATACATGATGGTTCCTGCATAAATTATTTTCTGGTTAATGTTTGACTTTCATAATAATTCTTAATTTAGCACAGGATTCAATGCAGTTTCGTACCACATAGAACTAGATAAAGCATAAGATAGAATACAGAATATATTTAAATACACAATATTAAAAGACATATTAAAGATTTATAAAAAGATACATTAAATATAATACATTAGATATATTAAAAGACACAAAGTAAGGTAGAAGGAAAAAATATGAAGTACCTAGAACCAGTTTGTTAGTAGTGAGGAAAAATCTTCCCTTTTTTAGGAAGATTTTAGGCAGGCCAGAATATTTTACACCAAGAGAATTGATTAGCTAAAATTATAGTGATTTTCAAAGGACTAAACTTTCTGTAAAATTTATCGAGAGATAAGAGTTGTCAAGGTTTTTATTATAGAGATTTGACTGAATAACTTTACTGTAAGTAAAAGGTTCATTATGTCAATGGGTTGAAATTAAGTTTTTACAACTATTGGTCAAAACCCCTCCTGTTTACTAATAATATTTTCTCTCTGATTTTGTTCTTTGATTCTTTTGTTGACTGTGAATCCAAAATAGGACATGGAACTATCATTCTATGAGAAAAATTTTCATTTAAATTTGATGTTGCTAAGAACTGCTAGTACAGTGGTATCCAAATACCACTGCATATGTTTGTACAACATATTTAGGTGTTTTAATCATCACCATACAATATTTTATCCATAACTCATTTCTCAAAGATAAGTCTATTTCTTTGAACCAGAACACCTTAACATTTCTGTTTAATCTTTAACTATCAAATCTTTTCTTTATCTAACAAAAATATAAACCAATTTTCTCTTTTTACAATTATTGTATAAGATTTTGGAGAAACTTTCTTTCCCTCAATGCCAACTTATAGGGTCAAATATACATTATAAAATTATGTTCACAAAATTGTTATAGAAATCATTGAGGAATATGTTCAAGTATATTTGAGTGAGTTTTTTCATTTCAAAGTTTGGGACTTTTATGGGATAACTGTCATAAAAATTAACCAATTTTAATGAAACTTGGTATACATGTAGTAATAGATAGTCTTCACAGTTGTATAGTTTTTGGTTATAGTTGTGCCGATATTGCAAAAAAAACCTATATTGGAAAAAACCGTGTTGCATATCAGTTTAAAGGTCTTGAAGAGTACAAAAAGATAGTATACATTGCATGCTAAAAAAAATTCAAAATGGCGGCAAAAATTGAAAACAAAAAATTAAATTAAAAGGGATAAATCAAGTAATATATCATTGAAAAGCTTGATTAGTAGAACAAAAAATGTTATGTACCATATTTTAAAAAATCAACGTGGTGGCCATAATTTTATAAAATAATTATTTTTTACTAATTTTCATAGAAATTCTGAAGTAAAGATAAATTGTAATGTATTGTAGATACTTTTTTTTAACTGCCTATCAACAATAACCAAAAGCTTGCTAGCGAAGCGAGCCCTTTCTAAATATGTAAAATTATATAATCACATAATAAAGAGAGCGAAGTGAGCCCTTTTTTTGTATGTTATATTATTATAAATATACGCTATTTAGCAAATGAAACGAGCTTTTTACCATGATTTATCTTAACTACATGCAATATAGTGAGTGAAGCGAGCCCTTTTTAAAATATACCATTATAAATAATACTGGGAATACTAACATACGAATGTTTCCTAATTTACTCCATCTAGCGAACGAAGTGAGTCTATTAATAAATATTTTTATTTGATGTATTCTTCTGATGTGAGTTCTTGATGCAACACATTACTAGTTTAATTTAATCAACAGTAGCTATTTAGCAAGGAGGGGGGATCCAGTTGGTCCCTAGCAGACTTCAAATAAAGCTAAGTGGTTCATGAGCTTCCATGGGTTGGAAATCCATGTACTTGAGATGGGATCCAAGTACCATGATGGAATTTCTACCTCCCCTTCCCTTAATTCATACATTTTTTTAACTGTTGTTTTACCTTCAGTATACTTTAAAAGTGAGTACATATTCCCTCTTGTTCCAAAAGGCTGTACTGCCACTAAGAAAAAAACACCTCAGTATAAAAAATTTAATTTTCAATAATAATTGGTGATTATTTTTTAAATTGACCTTGGATCACCAAGCTCTATGTTTGCCATGCAAATTATCTATTTTACCCCCCAGATTATGAACACAGATTTAATCAAAATCCTGTGTTACCCACACAGAATGTGTCAAGCATCTGAGTGGAATTGAGCTCAAGTGGAGTTATCCATACTAGGAAACGAACACGTATCTCCTGATCTCGTTCTTCATTTCCTATTTAACACTAGGAAACGAAGAAAAGAGTCTCTCCACAATAATAATTGTTTATTGGCGCGAGGCCATCATCAGTGCCATAAAAATAAAGATGAAAGAATTACATAAAACTATTTTCTTTAGCTAACAAAATAGTTTATGTAAAAAAAAAGAAAATAGTTTTATGTATATCTACTTGTTTTATGTATTGCTTTTCCAATAAACAATTATTTTTGTGGAGAGACTCTTTTCTTCGTTTCCTATTGTCAAGCATCGTTCAAATATTTTTAATTAAGAGTAATACTGTGTTTTTGCACATGATATTAAAAATCAGAAGACTAGACTAGACTGATCAGCATTAAAGTGATGTAATAATTAGGGATCGGTGGTAGGGGAGACATTGTTCCCACTCCCTTCCTTCACATGGTCCCGAGCAAACTCTGTAACTTTTAGTTCATCCAATATCCACTTTACAGCTGCAGATATTGACTTGCCAACTATACCCATTCATCAGTTATTACAAACGGTTTAAGTAGCTTTTCTTTTTTTATAGCACTTAGTACAAAAGTTTAATTGTTGTTTTCAAAAACATAATTTTTGTTTTCCATATTTTTAAAGAAAAACATAAATATAATCGAGGTAAAAAATATGTATTAGTCTAGAAGACTGGAGTTCAAGTACTATGCCCCTAGGCAGCGTCACTAGTACCTGTTGCCCATTGCTTGGCAAGGGCTAAAAATTATCAAAGCTGTTTGTAAGAACTGGTGGCACTGACTGGCAGCGTAATAGTTGAACCAGACTTTAAAAGCCCCAATTGACCAGCCCTTTATTGCCCCTATGGATTACGGGTGGGAGTAAGTACACTGTCTCTACTACCAACCCTAATTTTTAGATCACTTTCATCAGCATGTGTACTAAAGACTCTCAACAATGAACAGTAAAGCATAGCCTCAATTAGATAAATTGATAGGAGTATAAATTAAATAAATAAGTATCTACTATAAACTAGAATAGAAATTTTATTGTAACACTAAGAATAGTAAAAATTAGGGTATTATAATACGACACACGGCTAAAATCAATTGACAGTGCGCCAAAAATCTGTGAGGGAAAGAATTCTATTAGTTCAGACCGACCACGCTTCTTCCCCCTCCATCTCATGCCAACCTCGGTAAAAAAAAATACCTTTTTCGTAAATAAAATCATAAAAAGGCAACACTGGTTGAAATATTTAAACCTCGCGTCACTTTTAATTTCCCTCAGTGCATATTTGATCTGTTTGAGTTTTTTCGTTTCATTCCAATCTTTCAATTCATCCAATTATTGCGGAGTGTAATATGATCTGAGTCTCTATATTTGACGCATGGACATTGACGTATTCTTCAAGCATTTCTTGCTATTTGAGTACAGCGCAGAGTCTGTGGTCTGTCAACCAAAAGACACATTTTTTTGGAAAATGCTATGTCTTTCAATAGATTACAGTCTTGACTTTTTTAAGTTATGAATGCATATTGTGTCATATTATTTTTATAATATGAAACAATACGCATTCAATTATACAAACTTGACAAAAAAAAGCAGTTTGTTTTGGAAAAAAGTAATTATAGCTGACGATTATTTAAATCGTCAAACTTTATCATAGAACTATTATGATCCATTGCATTACTTAATTAACAACTTTAACTCCACTTAATTCATACTTCCCGAACAAATTTAAAGCAACATTTAGTTGATAAATATATATGATACAACAATATTCCTACTTAAAAAGTAAATAAATATTTTTTAAAAAATAAAAAATACGACATTAAATATAAACAAATAATAAAATTCAAAACATAACCTGACTTTCAGTGTTGCCAGAGTAGGGATTTTTTTTGTTACTTAAAAGAAGGGATTTTTTTGTTAAAAAAAGAGGGTTGAAAGCATTGAGATTTTGGCGCGCTGTCAATTGATTTTAGCCGTGTATCGTATTATAACAAAGATCATAAAAGAAATTTACAAATATTCTCTGTCTGGAGGAGTATTTTTCGCATATTTATCCCTGGATCTTGGAAACCATCTATGCTTTGTTGTGTAAGTTAGTTTGGCCATTTCTTCGGCTGTTGTGTTGGGATGTTTTGGCTTTTCATATATTTTCTTAGCATCACCCATATTTTTCAAAACATACCTATCTTGTTCTTTTTCAGCTGGAAGGGGCTTAGTACATTCGTATGGATACGGTTTTTCTGGATGCCAACAAATATAATAGGATTTATCATCTGATAACACTATTGGGTCCACAATTTCATT
Organism: Microvelia longipes; assembly: GCA_018340805.1. Classification (NCBI taxonomy): domain Eukaryota; kingdom Metazoa; phylum Arthropoda; class Insecta; order Hemiptera; family Veliidae; genus Microvelia; species Microvelia longipes. The sequence continues at coordinate 40,603,415 of JACMZG010001908.1, forward strand.
TAATGCCGTACTTTTATAACGAGATGGAACTGAAGATAAATTACAGCAATGGTAGGATACTTTTCTTGAAACAACTCTTAAATGATTCATGATGCAAAATGTTTATTTGACTTCAAAAATACATTAAAGATTCTTATTCTTATATAAATGAACTTCTCAACAAACTTATCTAAATGTATATTCTTCTTAATTTTCTTTTGTATAATAGATATTTTATCATTCTTCTTGACCAACTTTATTCATACAAACTAAAGATGGTGGAAAATATAGTAGCATTCATTCTGTTTTCTCTAGGACTTAATTTGCCGGGCTCCTTCCTAACTTTTCTCCTATGAAAATGGCAGAGACTTAAAAACTTCAGTAATAATTTCACTCACATCAGTTAAGATGGATCTGAGGGGACTGCCATATTGTGAAACCTCTTTTACCATGCTAAAGTCATCCTAATCTCTTCTCTATAAGCCATTTCTTTTCTCCATGGCTAAAGCCCTCCCCCCAGCAGAACCAAGGATCTAGAATAAAGATTTTTCAAGTTCCTTGAGCAGAGCTTGTCTTTTTTCCTCCTTCCCTTTTACAAGCCACAGACCTGCCATGCTAAGTCCAACCAACCGGTGTATTTTCAGTTGAACTAAAAGGGTAAATCCGTCTATAGATCTGTTTCTGTACGAGATTCTAGTCACGTGACCCTTCGTCGGAAAAATATTTAAATAGAGCAAAACTAAGCGAAGTATTCATGTTAAGTAAACAAAGATACGTTTCGTGACGTCACTCTCTCGCTCTATAAGTTAAGAGACGTGTTTTAATTTTGATTATTGTTTTTTTACGATCTTATATAAATTAATTATAATAAAACGTTCGTACGTTATAAATGTAGATTTTAAAAGTTCTTATTAATAAATAAAATAAAATCTTAGTTATTACGTCGCCGTATTGTTTTTTTTTACAAAACTCATAGATTAAATTAGGATACCATCAAACATTAAAAATTAATTTTTATAATTTAAGCAGCAATTAATTATTAAATATCAATTAATTAATGTTATGTTATTATGTAAATTATTTCTAACATTCTATTATATTCAAGATGGATAGTCGAGGTTAAGAAATGGATCAATTTCGATATAAAATTATTAAATTTATTAATAATCAATCGAATTCATTAAATTTGAAATAATACATTTTTTTTAAAAAAATCATTGGCTTAAAATGTTAATTTAGAGTATTTATTATAGAAACTTCAAGAGGTGGAGGGGAGAGTATATAACGAAGGCTGCCGGTTCTAGAGTCAGTCAGCCTTCAGCCATCTTGAAGTTCCAATAGTCCGATGTTGTAAAGTAAGTTAAACACTTTTTTGATATTTTTTCATAACTTGAAAAAGAATTTATTTAATTTTTAACTATTATAAATGGTAAAATGTAAAAATATTAAATATTATGTGGTAAAATATTATAAGATGAAGGAACGTAATAATGATGCGAGAATTTTGTCGGCCATTTTGAAAATTTTATTTGATATTTCTATTTTATAATTTTTACTATAAATATTATCTACTATTATATTATTTTACTAATAATTTCATTAATAACACTCCTATTATTGTAATACTAATAAAACTACTCATATATAGACCTCCTCAGAGGTGTTTGTTTAAGTCTGGATATTAGTCGAAGATAATCTTCGAACCCTTATACTTTCTGTCGAGCGTCTGTCTGTCCGATTTCACATCTCCGGAACTACAATAGCTAGGAAGTTGAAATTTAATAAACATGTGTAACTATTTTATCCAACAACAGGAAAAATATAGCCATCTATCTCACATGCGCATCTGTCGATTTATGAGCGAATGCGCACATTCACAAAAAATAAATATTTTTTGAAATAATCATGTGGGATATCAAATTGAAGGTATCGATGGGTAGAACACAAATATGCATCGCTTTTTTAAAATGGCGACTATTACACCTGCCAAAAATATCGAAAACCACTAAAAAATTGTTGTCTCCCCCCCCCCTTTAACCCATAAGGAAAGCCCAAAAATATGAGAAAATGGTCAATAAAAGCCCTATACGGGCCATTGAAATTCTTTGGATAAGAAGTTTTAAAAGTTAATTTTAAAATTGCACATACGCGCACGCGCAAAAAATAAATATTTTTCGAAAAATCATGTGGGGTATCAAATTGTAGGTATCAATGGGTAGAATACAAATATGCACAGTTTTTTTAAATGGCNACAGGGAAAAAATATAGCCATCTATCTCACATGCGCATCTGTCGATTTATGAGCGAATGCCGCACATTCACAAAAAAAAATAAATATTTTTTGAAATAATCATGTGGGATATCAAATTGAAGGTATCGATGGGTAGAACACAAATATGCATCGCTTTTTAAATGGCGACTATTACACCTGCCAAAAATACGAAAACCACTAAAAATTGTTGTCTCCCCCCCCCTTTTAACCCATAAGGAGAAGCCCAAAAATATGAGAAAATGGTCAATAAAAGCCCTATACGGGCCATTGAAATTCTTTGGATAAGAAGTTTTAAAAGTTAATTTTAAAATTGCACATACGCGCACGCGCAAAAAATAAATATTTTTCGAAAAATCATGTGGGGTATCAAATTGTAGGTATCAATGGGTAGAATACAAATATGCACAGTTTTTTTAAATGGCAACTATTACACCCGCCAAAAATATCGAAAACCACCAAAAAAATTGTTCCCCCCCCCCTCCGTTTTAACCCATTAGGAGAAGCCCTAAAAATATAAAAAAAAAATGTCAATAAAAGCTCTATATGGGCAAAATTCTTCGGATAAAAAGTTTCAAAAATTAATTTTAGCAATTTCAAAATTGCACATACGCGCACGCGTAAAAAATAAATATTTTTTGAATAAACCATGTGGGGTATCAAATTGTAGGTATCGATGAGTAAAACACAAATATGCACCGCGTTTTCAAAATAGCGACCATTACACCTGCCCATTACAATAATAGCGCCACATTTTTTTAATTGATAGTCATAAGAATTACGATAAGCTAGCAACATTAAGGCGAGCGAAGCGACCCCTAAAATATTATGTGAAAATTTGTTTTTGTACTTGAAATTGGCTAGAAACGAACAAGCACTTAAAGGCGAGCGAAGCGAGGCCTAGAATGTTATGTAAAAGGTTGATTCTATAGTTTAAAATTGGCTAGTACCAAACAAGCGCACTCAAAGGCGAGCCCTAGAATATTATGTTATGTTTTTACTCAATGCTATAAAATTAGGTACTAATAAACATATACAGAAAGGCGAGCGAAGCGAGCCCAAGAATTTCATGCCTTGTTTTAAATTTTTAGGGAACTGGAGGTTAAGGGGCTGTTAAAACTGATGTAATATTAGGGCTTAAATCTTCGAAAATTAGGGAACAGGAGTTTAGGGGGCTGTTGAAACTGATGTAATATTAGGGCTTAAATCTTCGAAATTAGGGAACAGGAGTTTAGGGCTGTTGAAACAGGGCTTAAATCTCGGGAACAGGATTTAGGGGCTGTTGAAGTTGAAACTGATGTAATATTAGGCTTAAATCTTCGAAAATTAGGGAACAGGAGTTTAGGGGCTGTTGAAACTGATGTAATATTACGGCTTCAATTGCCAAAAATTATAGAATGGGTTTATATGTACAGATTGCTTCCCTTAATTTAAGTTGGTTAGTGATACACCATCCTAAACCACATTTAATTTATGTGGAACGCCTGAAGATGGAGGGGTTACTGTAGTATTACACATGATTATAATCAGTTAGCAGCATTGGATAATATTGGTAAGCAACCAATAAGGTCAAAAATTGCACAAGGTTTGGCTGTTATAAATCGTAGGCATATTTTATGATCTAGGATTGACCTCATTGGTTCCATTGTATTTTTTAAATGAAAATTAAAAATGATTAGCATATTTAATATATTCATAACACAAGAGTCACAGGGGCCCAATACTCTAAGGTAGGGTCTAAAAAGCTCATAGACACAAATGTTTTTAAAAATATTCTATTCCCTAAATTCAGATCCTTCAAGGCCCCCTTTATACTTATTCTTTATACTTGGGCCTATAAAAGTCCCAAACAGAAAACTAAGGCCTTAAAGGGTCCTTGACATACTTGATCAGGGCCCTAGAGCAGTTGAAGGGACCTTAAGGTTAAGCAAAAATAGTTTACTTAAAAATTTAATTTAAATGAATAAACTTAAGTTTACTTAAGTTTATTTATTTTTACTTATTTATTTTATTTACTTAAGTTTATCTTAATTTATTTAAATAAAAAAATACTTTTGATTTAATTTGATTAAATATGAAATTAAAGGTAAATAAATATAATTAAGTATAAATTGTATAAATACAATAATAATTGCTATAATCATTAATACTACTCTAATTAAAAGTAGACCCCTCTGAAAAGCAAAATAGGAACCCCCCCCATTGGCCCCCTTGAGATGTAGGTTTGGGCACTTTTAGGCTCCTGGGGCCATTTGGCTCAGTCCGCCACTGGTAAAAGTAATAATAGTTCCAGCATTTATAATATTAATGGTAGTATTAGTAGTTGGAGCAATTGTATTATTAGTCATATGAGTAATGTTTTTATTACTTTATTGTTGAATTGATAATATTAAACAAAGAGGAGATGTCACTACTATTTCTAAATCTACAAAATTTTAACAATAACCATTATATAATATTAACACAATTATTGATAATGCTTCTAATACTACTCCTTTTATTAAAATAACACAAACTATTGTAATAATAATAATAGTAGTATTATTACAGGAGTCATTGTAGTGTAAACTCCTACTACTAATACTACCAATAATACTATAACACTGCGTATTTTTATAGTAATAATAAGAGTAGTAAATTTATAAATATGACTGATTTTGAAAGATTGAAAGTCATGCTTATTGATTGACAGCTGAGTTAAGTCAACTCAATCATCAATCATGAGTCAGAAGTTAATCAGTTGTATGTAAGAGTGAAGGTGTGCTCTTCACTCTTGTATATTATGTGTATATTTATAAATTTCAACTGCATTAGTCTATCAAATATTTAAGAGCCTAGTATTTAAGCTATCATAAGTAATATCTAATATTTAAGCTATTATGTCTTTTTTAATTATTAAATAACAACATTTACATTTAAAACAATCTATAACCTCCATTCCAAGAAGTTATTTTTTAATGATTTAATGTTTTGCGTTACGAGATAACCAAGGCACACATTAATCTTGTCAAAGCAAGAAGCAGAATAGAATTTGCACCTGCCGTTCAAATTCCAAACATCGATGAACATTTAATAAAAATGTATCTTTGGATGCGGTCCGATTTTTTTTTCTTGGACTCCTGCTACAAAAATTGACATTTTATTTTATAAATTTTACAGTCTGAGACCAAAGAGAAAATATTACGTTTATAAAAGGAAAGTTACAAAATATTTTAACAATAAAAATGAATATTTAAATAAAATAATAAACAGAATTATAAAAAATAGTATCACAACCTCCTGGGCATGAGGTAAAACTGCATCAACTGGTACCTGAATTATGCAGGGTAATGGGTCTGGTCAGAGCAGGTTCTACTGGGCCTGACGGTTAAAGAAGCATTTCCGGCTCTCAGAAAAAAGTATTACAAAACAACAAGAAGTACAAAAACAATTATCATCATTTGAAATAAAACTTGTCTTAACTTAAAAATACTATTTATATCAAACAATTATTATAATTAGAAATATAACTTTTCATAACTAAAATTAAAAATACTTTTCATATCATACAGCAAAAGAGATAAACAAATTTAGAATAAACAAAAATAAATTATCACAATCATTAAAACCGCAAATAATATAAATCAACTAATTATAAATACTACAAATCAACTTATGGTGTTATTTTAATAAAAAATAAAATATATTAAAGAATAATTTTACGTTAAAAGCCACTGTTAGTACCATTATTTGGTAATTTACTTTTTTCTAATAAATAAACCAGTGTTCATAAGAATAATTTAAAATGTGTCTCTGTTTCTTGACTTTGAAAATAATAATAATAATAATAATAATATAATCACTGTCCGTGGAGTGGACTTGTGGTTCAGAAGAGTGGCATTACTAGGGGTATAACTTATTTCAACTTTTAAAATATCAAAAATATTTGCTTGATAAAAAGTTTTCTAATGATTTTTGTGTTTCCAATGATGTTGTTTGAGTGTTGAGATTTTTTTATTACCATGGGACATCTGTGGCTAGCACAGTTCTCTAAATATTTATATGAATGTATGTGGACTTTTCTTGTAAGCATGCTAGCTTAAATAGCAATATTTTTAGCTCCTATTATTTTTAAGCCTATTGGTAGGGAAGCCTCGTTCCATGATTGGCATCTTGTTATTGCTATGATTAGCAATTAAATAACTAGATTATTTGTTATATTAATTAATCATCAATTAATGCAACCAGATTATCGGTGAATACCAGTTTCACACTCAACTAATTAAAGACTGTAGTAATAAGAGCCTGATTCTTTATTTAAAATCCTGGAATATTCAAAATATTAATACATGAAATATTGAAAACTTTTATTCCACCAATAATTAATAATATAATATAATAATTAATACACAGTAATAATAATAATAATATATATAAATAAATAAATAAATATATATGTATATATTATATATATATATATATATATATATATATATATATATATATATATATATATATATATATATATATATATATATATATATATATTAATAATAAAAGCAGAATTCTGATTGTCTCCAAACTAATCCTATGATTAAATAAACTTGCCACCACTAGTATTGCCAACTAATTAGGACATTAATTGCTTCCATGGTTGTTTAGAAATATGAATATTAAGTATTAGTAGTCAATTATAAAATATAAGTATATAGGTAAAAAATAGGAGCTAGAGAAACCGCTCATGTTTTTTTCTTTTTTTGTATATACTGTATGATTATATTCTACATTTATTTTGTATTACCATGATAACTTAAGTACATAAATAAAACCTTTATTTTTTAAGTAAATCAAAGTTAAATTTATTTAACTTCATAGATCTTTCATTGAACTGAACAATTTAAGAAATTCTTCCAAATTGTCCAGGTAGCTAAGTAACCTAGAGGTCAAGGGTTCAAATCCAGCCTGGGGGGAATCTTAATATGAAGTTATCCCAAGTTATCACTTGGGACGTCTCTGGTGGATGGTGCTGGACTAGCCAGAGTGGTGAGCCTTAAGCTAGAATCTGGTGATGCTTGATGAGACTGATTAAACATGGGCAGGCTAAGTGTGACTAATTATGTGATCAGAGGAGCCAGTAAGACTAAATGAACTTCGCAAGCACCAGCCAGAGCACTGAGTTTGGATAAAGTCTGGTTGGGCTAGTCCTGAACTGTGGACTAGTCATTTGTGCCGCCATGTACAGAGAGTGGGCTTCCTAGATAATTGAGTGTGTACAAACTATGGGGTCAATTAGTTGAGTAGGGGAAAACAGTAATATGACCCTATGAGTTTTAAGCGTTAAAAAGTACAATTACAATAGAAAATAAATTTCCAGAGAACAAGTGACATTAGAGAATTTGTTTACAAATTATTGTGGGAGTAAATGAACATTCCTATTGGTTAGTTAAGCATTTTAGTTAACTTTTGTTTTAACAGGATCACTGCTTTTCAACACTTAATTATTAAAGCCCTAATTCAATTGATAACTTAAAATAAATTGAAAATATAGATAATTAAGTATTCAGAAATTTAAAACCGGGATTTATTTTAAAATACTTTAAAAACTTTTTTAGTTTTTCTTTCGTTAAGACTATATGCTAAAAAAATAAGTTTTTTTTTTGTATCTAATATTTGTCAATATTAAAAATATTGTTTTTATATTTGTAATATTATATATTTGTTGTTTTGTATATTTGTAATATTTGTATTTTTAAAAACATCCTGTTATTTTATCCTTAAACCCATAGGGTCATATTAGCATTCTCTCTCCCTCAACTAATCGACACCAGAGTTCGTACATGCTTAACCATCTAGGAACCACACTCTCCGAACATGTTCATCTAGTTGGTCTAGTCCATCTAGACTGGCTAGGCTCCCCGCTCTGGCTAGCGCTGACTATTAGTTAACAGTGTTCTCAGTTCATCCAGTCTTACTAGCTCCTCTGATTACATAATTAGTCTTACTTAACCCACCCTCGTTTAACCAGTCCCACTAATCTCATCAGTTCCTCTAGCATCACCAGACCTAGCTAGGCTCACCACTCCGGCTAGTCCAGCGCTACCCAACAGAGAACTCTAGCAACACCCCAACGTCAGCATCCAAAAACTCATTTTACACCCCTGACATGAAAGTCAAAGTTCCGCAGTGCTACAAGGAGAAGTCTGTCTTCAAGAACTGAGCACTTCGTTCCTAGTCACTGATGTTATTTGTGCCCTTGGGTCACTTTCACTCACTAAGTTTTTAGACATACGAAGGCACATCTCCATCAGCCGCAGAACCTTCACTTTATAAAAACGTGGATCCAGACAGGTGAAACAGAAACCAACCCTGCATTTGTGTATTAGCAGCCAAGGAAACCACGTAAAACCTTGGCTGGCTTGGCCGTCCTTGAATTCAAGAACTCCTGAATGTACAGTACAAGGGATAACCTCATATTAAGGTCCTCCCCCTCCTGGTCGAGGATTTAAATGATCTACTGGACTTAGTTAACATCCTGTAATACTCATTACCTTGTTTTAGGTTGCCGAAGAAGCTCAAGGATTATGAGGTGGGCGTCTATTGTTGAGGATGACCTTATAGAGACATGATCCTGAAAATCCTTGTTTCCTTATCAGCCTGTTTTTGGAGGGGTTTACGGAACAATGCTTTGTTTTAGAAACTTTGATAAAGGTGATTATTTGTTTGTAGTAGTAATATTATTATTAAGGGAAGGAGTTTAGACCTAATGCTCTACCACTTAATGTCTGCCTACTTGAAGTAACTCTTGTTTTTAATAAAAGGGTAATTGCACTATTCACCTGACATAATCCACCCTCTCATATGGTCCTCATTATCCTTTATTTGGATTTGAAAATCTTATAATTCTTTTAAAATTTCTTGTATTTATTTTAAATGCATAATATATTAATTATTAAATTATTTATCATGAATATCAAATAAATACAAGAGATTCAATTACACTCTAAAATAAACTACTTTTACTATTTATAATATGCACAATGCATTATACATACATTAAATACAGTGTATCGTTAAGTTTAAAAATCCCCAAGGTCATAAGCATTTTGGGGATCGACCAATCAGAGAAGCCGCTGCCAACCCCTCTCTTGAAAGAGAAAAAAAATTCCCTACTCCCATAACCCCTGTAGGGAAATAACCTCCTTCCCGGCATTCGTTCACTTCGTTTGTGGTTCTTCTTGTGTTTATTATTTCCCTTCACAATTCATTTTTTTCCACATTTGCATACTTCCTAAATAATAAAGCTACACAAAAGAAATGTAGAAACATCGCCAAGAAAACACGAGTAGCATAACCTGATTTGTTTACAAAGTTTTTTCCCCGCTGCCTTTTTGTAGGGATTTTTTTTTTAGAATCGGTGGTGCCTAAACTGAGCTGTCAAGATTTTTAAAGTTGTCGATACACTGTAATTTGTTTGCTGTTTAAATTCTGTACTCCATGGTCACAACCAAATTTTTTATGTATCAGCATTCCTAAATTTGTCTTTTATTCTTTATTAGGCCAAATGGCCTAGTTTAAAAAGATAATTAATTTTCAAAATTCATTGTACTTTGTTAGATTTTCTTAATTATCATAATGTCTCAAATTTTCCGTGAGTCATCATAATTTCAGCACTGCCACATGTTTTAAAAGAGTAAGGTTAGAAAATAATTTTCTTTAAGAAACACTGATAAATAATTTTTCCTATACCCGGTGGAATTGAATGATATAAAATTTTATAAAATGCTTTAAACTACATGGTTCCCTCGTTTATTAAACCCATTAGTTATTCCTCTTAGTTAAACATCATAGCTCCTTTGGCTAATGTGTCTCCTCTCAAATATTTATATTAGAACCTTTCTATTATAATCGTTCTTTATTTGCTTTCAGGTGTCTTGATGCAAATGAGTAAATTTAGATATTCTGTAAATCACTGGACTGAAGCCATCCTGATATTACAGTCTATCATTTAGTTTAAAAATCCCCAAGGTCATAAGTATTTTGGGGATTGACCAATCAGAGAAGCCGCTGCCAACCTCTTACTTAAAAAGAGAAAAAAATCCCAACCACAATAACCACTGTAGGGAAAAAAACCTTCTTCCTGGCAATCATTCACTTTGTTTGTGGTTCTTCTTTTAATTACATCGTTTTGAAAACTACTTTCAAATTAATCTTAAAATGATATTTAAAAATAAAACTACACAAAAAAATATCGCCAAGAAAATACGGGTAAAATAACCTGATTTGTTTACATAGTTTTTCCCTGCTCCCATCTTGCAGGGATTTTTTTTCTTAAGAATCAGTGGTGTCTAAACTGACCTGTCAAGATTTTTAAACTAAACAATTGACTGTACATAATGTTTATGTATACTTATCATTAGAATAGCTTGTTTGGAACAATATTTGTTAGTATCTAATTTCATTTAAAAAAAATGAATGGGTGAAATGAAGAAATAAATTTTATCTCCAGACGGGGAATAATGTTAGGGAGTAAAGAAGCACTTTTCAATCCCAAGGGAGAAATAGTGTTTCCTATTATTAAATTATTAGAGCCTATTGTATCAATTTTTTAGGGGAGTGGTATTCTCTAAATTTATACAGGTTACCCATAGAGGAAGGTATACTTCCTGTGTGGTGACCGATCAATAGAAGTTGTTTGGAGCAATAAAAAAATATTGATTTTTTGGGGGGCAGCACCCCCAAAATTTATAAGAAGTTACGACCCAAAAAATAGAATAAAGTACAATAAAACGTGTTAAAATAAAATCAAAGTCTGGAGATGAAATCTTTTATGCACCTTGGGAGTAAAATGCTATTTTCCCTGTTGTTAAAATGCTATTTTCCCGGGATTTAATAATCATAACTCCCTCGACTTCACCTCGGGAGTTAAATATTTTTGTTCCCTCGGCTGACGCCTCAGGAACCAACTAACTGCTCAGGGAAATAATAGTTTTCTTTACTCCCTTGGTGCATAAATAATATTAAAAATGTTTGTCATTCCTATTTAAAAGAAACTATTGTTTAAATTACATTTATACAGTTGCCTTAATAGAATGAGGCCTCAGTTAATTTATTTCTGAGTAAGTCTTTCATTTTATTCATAATTTTCATTTATTTTTGTCATTTTCATTTTATTTCAGTCTTATTTATTGACTGCTTATATCTTGCATAAGATTTAGCTCTTAAATATCCAGTTAAATCCTGATTTAGTCGCATTTTATTTAATCGGTGTTAATCCATTTATTTTTCAACTTGATGATCATTGCTACTACGTATAGTCTCTTTTAAATTATTACCTTTGTTAATTGTATAAGTAGGTATTTAGTTTTTTTAGATATGTTGTATGGTTAAGGATCCCATCCTCTGTTTTTTAACAACACACATATTAATGATTTGTAGATAAGCAAATTTTCTTTGTCATATTTCATGTATTGTTATTAACATCTTATCTTATGTCATTATTATGCATTGTAAAATAAGTATTTGTGTTTAAGCCTGGAGGACTATCAAAGAAATTATATTATAATCATTTTGTCTAATAATATTAATATAATTTCTTTGATCAAAGTAGTGTCGCATTGTAAAAACTCTTGTATCCTCTTACAGTTTCATTGGGCTTCAAAAACACCAATATTTATAATTTTATAATTTTGTAGATAAAGATCCTTTTTATTTGTGTTTTTTATCCTAGCCCCTACTGAATTTTTTCCAATGTCAAGAAAAAGGTAAGGTAGGTAGGTTAAACATATTCTGTACAAAATATCTGGTAAAATTATTTTATTTACATAATCAAGACACAATAATACAGTATGAAAAGGCACTATACTAATTGCAGTAAATAAACAGTACATTAAAACACAATACTAAAAAGATGATATACAAATAACAGTATTAAACCACAATACTAGCAGAATAAACACAACATTAATATGGAATCATACATGATCATAATCAAAACATAATCTCAAATAAAACACAATAATACAGAATGAAAAAATAATATACAAATTACAGTATTAAAACACAATAATAAAGTATTAAAAGACACAGTACATTAAAACAAAATACTAAAAAGAGTATTAAAACACAATAATAAAGTATTAAAAGACACAGTACATTAAAACAAAATACTAAAAAGATTATACATTACATAATAATCAAAACATAATCACAATTAAAACACAATAATTCAGAATGAAAAAATAATATACAAATTACAGTATTAAAACACAATAATAAAGTATTAACAGACACAGTACATTAAACAAAAAATACTAAAAAGATTATATACAATAACAGTATTAAAACACAATACTAGCAGAATAAACACAACATTAATATGGAATAATACATGATCATAATCAAAATACAGTATAAATCACAGTATTAAAACACAATATCAACAGAATAGACATAACAATAATATGAAATAATCAAAACATAATAGGCATAATCAAAACACAATAATACAGTGAAAATATACTGACAATAAAATGACAATATACTAATTACAGTATTAAAACACAATATACACAGTACATTAAAACACAATACTAAAAAGATGATAGCAAGTAACAACATTAAAGCAGTATTAAAACACAATACTAGCGACATAATATTATCACAATCAAAACATAATGAAAAGACAATATACTATTTACAGTACATTAAAACACAACACTAACAGAATAAATCAACATTAATATCAAATATTGCAAGATACTAATTCAGCTTAATCAAAACACAAATAATACAGTAAAAGAATGCACTAACAATATATGCATATAGAAACAATATAGTAATTATAAGTATATAGAAACTTATGTAAAAACAATATAGTAATGTAATATAATATAATAATTGAAACAATATTGTAAAAATAATAAAGTTGATATAATAATAATGTATAATATTATATAATAATAATATGTAGAAACAATATTGTAAATATATTATAAACCATATTGTAATATAATAATGAAATAAAGATGCTAATGAAACAACCTTGTTATTCCATATACCTCGTATAGGCATTCCCCGTGTGTGGTCAAAAATCGATCCGGGCAAAAAAAGCCCAGATAAATTTCCGATCCACACAAGAGGATGTGAGGAAGCAGTGAACAATGTGCCAAGCGACGAGTCGCCCAGCAATTCTTCAAAGCCTCCACAAAGTGGTGAAAAAGCCCTACTGCATGAATGGATGATTAGCCTCAACCAAACAGACAGTAGTGCCAAGAAAAGGGTGAGTTTATGCTTAAATACTATCTAAGCATAAACTACTACATTATTTTCTTTTTTTATATTCAGAAGCGTAATCAGGAAGATGCCATTGTAGCAGGAGCAGATGTAAAGGGAATTAGCACAAAGTAGCATATGTCCAACCTCTCAGGAACTTTTATGCTAGTCATTCGTATTCTCATTAGAAGTGACCTGATATATTGGTTATCAGACAGTGATGCTCAAACTATTCCCTAGATATTCCACTCCCGATGAGAAGATTCACAAATCTTCCCCAACATTTAAAAAGAGAATGACATCCCAATGCTTTACTGGAGTATGACCAGCCCTGATACGCTACTGATCACATTAAAATATTCAGACTTTGCAATGTGTGGGTGCAGAATCACCCAAACATTACATTACAATATCTCCAGGTCTATATTATGTATTTTACAATATTTCACCAGTAAGGTAAGTCATACTGAGATTTTACTTATAAAACAATAATAAATACTAAATGCTCTTGAAGCCATTTCAACACGAAGTTGAGAGTCACAATAAAATTTTAGATAGAAAATTTACCTGAAACCCTGTCTCAGGTGTCAAAAACTCAAAGTCTTACTCAAACTTAAGATTACTTAAGTTTGAGTAAGACTTGGCTATAACTTAAACATGTATTATAGAGTATTAACTCTATAATACATGTTATAGCCAACAAAATAATGCAAAGGGCAGCATGAAAAATAGCCAGGAAAGAGTGATGACTCAACTCAAAATTAATCATCACCTATGATTCATTCCGAGTTGCCCACCAATCAAAACCCTACCCTCATGCTACTTTTTAACTCTGCTTAATGTCATTTTTTAGTTGACTATGGAGTAAGAGTGTGTTTCTTTCTCTTTTAAGTTTTATAGATTTTAATACAAATAACTTTATTTAAAGCTCTACTGTTAGAAGGTGTCTGATGAAGTGAAGGAGGCTCAAAATAGAGATATAGAAAGTAAAGGAATTTGATTTATGTGGCATTTATCCCACCTCTCAGTCTTACGTATTCTAACTATATAGAACCTGATAATATATTTGGTTAATACATTGATGCACCACCAACCCCTAAATCTTCTACTAAAGTTTAGCGGATTGGCCTATCACTAGATAGAAGCATATTTCTCACCTCTCAGGAGTTAAAAATAGGATTTTTCTCACCAAAGAAAAGAAATCATAAAACCCTGATACATTGGTGTTTAGAAAGTGATGCTATAACCAACCGCTAGACAAAAGTAAAATGAAAAAGGGAGTTGATCTGGCTTTGCAGCGAGCAGCATTTATCGTAACCTCTCAGGCATTGTTATCCTGATGTATAGGTGTTAAGACATTGATGCACTACCAAATCCTAACTCATCAGTAATGACTACAAACAGTCATCGACTGAAACCCCTACATTCTACAAGCCATTTCACTTCTCTAGTCCCTTATACCAGAAGAAAATTATATGTATTTAAATATATGACCTACCAGACTGAACTTAAAACTAAATAACAAATATTTAATTAACAAACATTTGTATTCATACAATACAAATGTTTATTTCACAATAAAGACAATTAAACATTAGAATAAAAAATACAACTTTATGAGGGAGAAAAGGGGAAGAAAACAAACCAGAATAAAATATTTTATTTACAAAATAACGTGGGTTTTTTTACAATAGTTAAATACATTTTTAAAAATAAATAAGTAATACTAGAATAGTCATGCCCATACAGTAAAGTGTTATTAGAGAAAAATTGTAAACATCAAATAAATAACATAAAACTATAATTAGCATGTATACTTTTGGATAAAGAACAGAATAGTGTGGACACCCAGAACAGAATTAATTTATATAATTTGAATAAAATTTAAAAATAAACATTTTATTTTTTAGGGAATTAACCCTAAAATCATCAGTGATCATCCGTCACTGAATAAGGAATGAAACATTTTTTTAAACTATTTCTCTCTAATAATTATTATAAATTAATAACAATTTAGAAAATGTGAAGTATTTTAGCGATAACTCATAAAAACTGCAGTGGAATATTTAGTGATAAAAATTAAAAAAAAGTCAGTTAGTAACAATTTCCATTCATTTTAACTGATAAGAGAAAATTTTAAATTTTTAAAATTTAGTTAATATTCTTAAAATGGAAACTAATATCATATTGAAATTTTATGGACCTATTGACCATATATAGATATATATTTGTGCCAAATTTGTCTGTCAACCTAAAATACTTCAGCAAATCCCTTAAATATAAATTTATTATAGACTGACATAATCATGGGAAACACTTTATTTACTCAAAGTAATTTTAAAAGCTCTGATTTCTTATTTTTTTAAAAAGAAAGTAAATTTTAATATGATTCCAAAGATATTGAAATTCACAGGAAATACCCATAAGAAACCTTCATGACAATTGTATGACACTCAACGCTATTCAGAATACAAACATAACCACATCAAAATGAGTAATTAAAAAATGTATATATAAAAAAGCAACACTAAACGAAATACATCCATCACCTGGAAATTTGAGTTTTACCAAATTTGTTTTAAAAATGTTCATAATTTTATGACATGGTTACGTCTAAGAAGTTTAAGTTCCAAAGCATTTTTACTGAAAATAAGTAAAGTGTTTTAACTCATTTGACTATTCTAGTATTTTACAAAACACATAAGTTGTATTTGTGTACATGACTTGAGGGTGAGTTCTATTCAGAGTTTCATTCTTCCTCATTGACAACTTCAACAAAACATGACTGTGTTCTGAAATTCTTCAGCAAATTTCTTTCCATATTAGCCCTGAAAGAATTATAGTAAAAATATAATTATTAAAAAACTTGTTTATTGTAAAAAAACAAACAAAATCATACATTCTATACTCATAGATTAAAAACAAAGAGGTAAAGTAAAAAGAGACTGCAGAGAAGAATTAACATATTCTATACTAACAACTTTGGTTCAAAAACTATGCTATACTTTGAAAAAAATAGAGGTGCGGAGATGAATCTTATTGCAATAATATCCTTTATACCACCATTAAATCAACATAAGAAAAAGTGGGGGTAGGAAAATAAATCATATTTCAATCAGTTCCTTTAACATTCTAAAAGGATGTACAAGAAACTGATTTGAGGAACTAATGTTAATTTAAAAAAAAAACCAAAAAATTGGGGGTAGAAATATGAACCTTAGGCAATATGTTTCTTTAACGCCCTTTAAAATCAACAGGAAGAAAAGTGGGGAAGGGAGATAAATCTTATTTCAATCAGTTACTTTAACACCCCTTTAACTCTTTACTGGGCACGGAAAGCAACAATACTGGGCGCTTCACGTGAATTCCCCACGTATATATATTACACTTTAACCTCTCATGGAAAAGAAGGGGTTGGGAGATGAATCTTATTGCAAACAGTTCATTCAATACGCCAATACTGGCATATTCATGGGCTAGCGGACTGAGCCCATGAATTTTATGCCTTGTTTTAAATGTTTCTCTTAAAGTAGACATTGACAAACAAACTAACACATATAGGCGAGCAAAGTGAGCCCTAAAATATTAAATAAAAGTTTGAATTTATAGTTTTAAATTGGCTAGTAACAAGCAAGTTTATGATGGCGAGCGAAGCGATCCTCAATGTTTTATGTTTTTTTTTTACTATATACTCATAAGAAGGTACTGAAAAGCAAACACATATCTGAAGTGTTTGCCTAACTGAAGCAGGCCCTAAAATTTTATGTTGTATTATAATTATTTTTCCTAAAATTAGTTATTGACAAACAGACATGATGAGGGGAGCGAAATGAGCCCTAGTATATTTTGTAAAATTATATTTTTACCTAGCAAAATTAGCTAGTAACAAACATACAAATGAAGACAAGCGAAGCGAGCACTTATATATTTTGTTTTCTTTTGAGTGTAGACTCTAAATTAGGTACTTGATAAGTGAACACAGAAATGCGAGCGAAGCGAGCCGTGGAATATTACGTTATAATTTATTTATTTTTTCTAAAATTAGGTATTGACAAACAATAGCATATAGGCGATTGAAGCGAGGCGTAGAATATTAAGTAAAAGTATGATTGTAGAGTATTAATACATTATATTTATGAAAATATCTGAGAAACCCTTATAATGCTTGCAAAGCAAGCACTTTGACGGATTTTTTTTAAATAAGCTTAGAATGAGTGCCCAAAACGTTATGAAGTTACAGGTGTATCAATATTTTTGTTGTGGTCTAAAAATGACCACTTAATGCGGTGTTTTAGGTTTCAATACAGTAGTTACTTGTAGATTCAGTGTTTTACTAAGATCTCCAATATAATCAAGATATACAAAGGGATTGTACAAATGACTTAAGTGGTAGTGCATAAGGGCTAAACCCCTTCCCTTAATACTAATAATAGAACTTCTCTAGATTAGATTACCCCTTTGATATATATTCGTAAATCACAAAATAATAATAGACACAATTAATACAAGACAAAGGCAAATAAACAAAAAAAATCATAGGGTCACTTAACTAAATAAGGGTCCTAATAATATTAAACTAAAAACAAATAATCACCTTTATCAGAGTTTCTAAAACAAATTAGTTTTCCTTAAACCCCAGCAAATACAGGCTCTGATGAGGAAACAATAAATTGCAGGAATCGAATTCCTGAGGTTATCCTCAACCTACAAACCCTCTCTCATAATACTTCTTAGACTAACTGAAACAATATCGTAAGTATTAGAGGATGCTATAGTTTATTACCAAGAGATTAACTTTATCTCAGAATAACGTTTATGTTTGGATGTCAATTCAATTTACAAATGTTGAAAACTATCATTTCATGAGTTCATTTTAATTATGGCAAAAACAAAAAATTGACAAAAGATAGGGATTTAAGTGATTCATTAATTATTTTAGCAAACAAATAAAATTAATTCACAATAAAATAAAAACAAAATAATTGTGAAAATCAGCTTTTATGAGTTAATCTAAATACCCTTTACAACTAATTGAAACTATTAAATGTAATAATAGAGTGAGTTAGTGTAAGCTAAAATTAAATAAAAATAAAATTAATGAACTATAAATAAAATACAATATAGTGATTTTCACCTTCATATCAGTTTATTTAAAACTTCTGACAACCCATTTAAAAGGGGTTTTCCAATGAAATAGTAAGTTTTAACACCCTAAAATTTAAAGGGGGAAAAATTTGAAGATAAATCATCAGAAAGTAATAAAAATAAGAAAAACGTGTACAAATTACAATGTCACATAATAAATACTTCTACCATAAAGCATATATTTAAACAAATTAGTCTTATATTGCAGACATATAGTAACAAATATTATTATTGAACGAAAGTCAGTGAGTCCTTCATTAGACGGCTAAATGGCACAATTTTTGATTGTTTGTTTGTTTTTGATTGGCTGTTAGCTTTCTGTTTTGTTTTTTTTGGCTGTTTTTTTAAATTTGGTATGCGTGTAGTAATTTTTAATAAGCCTCTAGTAATCTTGCAAAGCGAGCCTTATTTTATACGCTCTTGTATATATTTATAGCAAACTATTGAGCGAAGTGAGCCTGTTATATATTAATTTTATTTCGTGTATTCTACTAATTTGAGTTCCTGATGCAATGCATTAATAGTATTTAATTATAATTAAATATTATTATTATTTTAAACCACTATTATCAATATAGTACAATATTAACAGTGTAAATTAATCAGTTTGGTATCAGAGTATTTCTTTTTACTCTTTTGTCAGTTCTATTAATATGGATGATACCCCCCCCCCTATTTTAAAAAACATGTAGGGTCAAATTGACACAGGGTTAAATGAGTGATCTAGGGATAAATGGTCATCAATAGCAGTGTGTCAAAAGGAAATTAGAAAAATGAGCTTAAGTTTTAAAAAATATTTATTATTTAAAGAACTAAGAAGAGAAACATTAAGGTACGTTAGGATAATCTCTTTACCTGTCCAGACTTGTGTCAAAGTATAGCTAGCCTTTGAAGGGCTTTGAATTAGTGTGGCAGGCACAATTTTCATTCTGTTTCTTGCTTAGACACGATTAATGTGTCCGGTTATCTTGTAAAATATTCTGAAGACACCCTGCTCACTGTCATGACATTCACAGGTTCTGCTTTGATGTAGCTGCAACAGTAGACAATTACATTATTAGAAAATAGCAGGATATAGAATTTGTATGTGAATACATTTAATGTAAATGTTGTTAATTCATTATAAGCAAAAAACTGATAGCTTAAACAGAATTTGACTTTCTATTGATTTCACATTTCACTGATAACCCTATCAAAAAATCTACCTCCCTCGCTATCCCCTCCATGACCCCAATCCCATAAGCTCAGTTATTCTATGAAAATTCACTCAAATGGTTAAAAGCAGTTCAAAATGATGAATTTGAATGAGCACTAGTGGGTCCCAAAGCAAGGGACCCTAGGGTGGTCTAAATATGACCACTTGATGCAGTGATTCAAGATTCAATACAGTAGTCACTTGCAGATTCAGGGTTTTACTACGATCTTCATAAAAAATGAAGATATACAAAGGGATTGAACAAAAGACTTCAAGTGGTAGTGAATTAGGGCTAAACCCCCTACCCTTAATAGTAATAATGAACTTCTTTAGATAAGATGATCCCTTTGATATACATTCATATATCAAAAAATAATAATAGACACAATTAATACAAGACAAATTAAATAAACAAAAAAATCATAGGGTCACCTAAACTAAAGAAGGGTCCTAATAATATTAAACTAAAAACAAATAATAACCTTTATCAGAGTTTCTAAAACAAATTAGTTTTCATTAAACCCCCGCAAATACAGGCTGACGAGAAAACAAGAAATTACAGGAATCGAGTTCCTGAGGTTATCCTCAACCTACAAACCCTCTCTCATAATACTTCTTAGACAATCTGAAACAAGAGGGTAAGTATTAGAGAGTGCTATAGTTGATTACTAAGGGATTTACTTTATCTTAGTTGAATTAGAGCAGAATAGCGTTTATGGTTAGGCGTCACTTCAAATAAATAAAATAAAACACAAATGTTGAAAACTATCATTTCATCAGTCCATTTAAATAATGGTAAAAACAAAAAAAAATACAAAAGTTGGGTATTTAAGTGAGTCATTAATTATTTTAGCAAGTAAATAAAATTAATTAACAATTAATCAAAGAAAAACACAATAATTATGAAAATCAGCTGTTAAGGAGTTACTTTAAATGCCCTTTACAACATTAAGGTAAGTAAGGGAAATCTCTTTACCTGTCCAGACTTGTGTCAAAGAATAGCTAGCCATTGAAGGGCTTTGAATTAGTGTGGCAGGCTCAATTTTCATTCTGTTTCTTGCTTAGACAATATCTTGCAAAATATTCAGAAGACACCATGCTCACTGTCATGACATTCAAAGGTTCTGCTTTAAAGCTACAACAGTAGAAAATTACATTATTAGACAATAGCAGGCTATAGAATTTGTATGTGAATACATTCAATGTAAATATTGTTAATTTATTATAAGAAAAAAATTGTTAGCTTAAATACCAGTGCCTTAAATATTTTATAGAAAACTAATACAGTTTTACATACATGATATATTTCTCAATCATCAAGAATTATCAGAGGTCATCTCTGAAAGAATTTGAAATATTGCCGATAATAAAATTTTACTTTGTTTTTGTGACAAACTTGCATAGCAGTATAGTATTTAATTTCAGTCCAACCCATTAACTTTTGTCATTAAGTGAATATTTAAAATTTTTCTAATTCTTTATTGAAGGTTAATGACGTCATAAACAAACAAGTTTCATTTGTGATTCAAAAAGGCCTTTTAAAACTTCAAAGCCCATGGCAAATTACTACCTATGAAACTTTACCCCTACTACCTAGGATTCGGTGGGTTAAAAAGGAAGCTGAGATCTATACAAAGCTATCTCCTTCTCAGGTGATGTAGAGGAAACAATAGCTTTAATTTCAGGTAGTATTTATGCATGCTCTAATTCAGGTGGTGGTAAACCTATTAAAAAGAAAATGTGTATTATACCCAAGCAGCCTTGGTTTGACCAGGACTGCTGGAAAGCTAGACCTGAATCGTACAGGTGGCTGAACCGTTTTAACAAGCTTGATACTCCACACAATAAAATATGTTATCATAAAGCTAATAAGTTTTATAGAGGCCTATGCAAAGAAAAAGAAAAACTTTATTATCAAAATATAACAGCTAGGATGGGAGGAGTGAGGGACTCAGAAGAATTCTGGAAAATTGTGAAAGAATTTAAAATGAAAAATATTAATATAAAATCAAATATAAACCAGAATGAGTGGGTAAAATATTTCAAGGATCTTCTGACTCCCCCCCTCCTTTCTAACCCTCCTTCTTATGCTGAACCTCTAATCAAAAATACTGACTTAGATAAATCAATTTCTTTAAATGAACTTAAAAAGGCTATTGAGCAAGGTAAAAATAACAAAGCTCCTGGCTTTGATGGCATCCCATATGAGTCCTATAAAAGTGTCCCTGATAACTGTTTACAGCTTATTTTAAAACTTTTTAACTGCATGTGGACAGAAGAAAAAATACCCAAAAGTTTTAAAAAAGCTATAATTTTTCCAATCTATAAAAAAGGTACATGAAGCAAAAAATTATAGAGGGATCTCTTTCCTAAATACTCTACTAAAAATTTACACTGCTATCTTATTGGGACGCCTCGAAGCATGGGAGAGTAAACATAAAGTACTGGTTGAATATCAGGCTGGCTTCAGATCTGGTTACTCTAAGACAGAAAATATATTTAATTTATTTAATATTATAAAATTAAAAACTAACACCAAAGGTAAAAAAGTTTATTGTTTTTTTTGTGGACCTGAAAGCTGCGTTTGATAGTATTATTAGAAAGTATTTATTTTTTAAATTATTTAATATTGGTTTGTCTTCTAAAATAATAAATAATATAAAAAGTCTTCTAAATGAGACGGAAGCTGGTGTGTGGAGCTGTGGATGCTGTACTGAATGCTTTACTACGGAATCTGGCCTTAGGCAAGGCTGTTTGCTTTCGCCTTTAATTTTTGCATATTTTATTGATGATATAGTAGAGGCTCTTTCAGGAGGTATAAGGATTGGTAAGTTAAATATTAAAGTTCTTTTGTATGCAGATGATTTAGTTTTACTGGCTTCAGATGTGGTTACCCTAGGCACTATGATCAGAGAGTTTGAGAGATACTGTGAAACCTGGAACTTAGTAGTAAATCTGGCTAAATAAAAAATTATGATATTTGGTGGTGGAGTAAATTTAAAACATAATGAAAAATGGTACTACAAAAATGAGTTAATTGAATCAGTTACTCATTATAAATATTTAGGAGTAACTCTGTCTCGCAACCTCTCTTTTCATAAACATTTTACTGAAAAACTAACATCAGCAAAATTTGCAGTTAATAGTGTTTGGTCACTTTTTTATAGTAAAAATATTACTTTTGAGAAAAAACTAAAAGTATTCAGAGCAACTGCACTATCCTTAATGACCTATGCAGCTCAAGTAAGGGGATATCAAAGAACTGAACATCCGGAATTATTGCTTAGATATTTTATTAAAAAAGCTCTTAATCTACCTAGCACAACTCCAAACTATGTAACCATGCTAGAAACTGGTCTCTCAACAGTTTTTTCAAGCTCTCTTATGGTTCATTTTAATTATATCAGTAGGTTTTTTTCATTAGGTAACAATAGACTGCCTAACATCCTGCCAAGGGAGGTCATGTCTCGAAATATTTTTTGGTTTAAAGTATAGGCACAACTAGGGGATGAAATGGGCCTGGCCTTGCATGAGACAATTTTATCCGACATGGGAAAACTTAAATTATGGATGAATGGGATAGTGGTTAGAGTCCTGGTAACAGAACGTAATCTAGCTTTAATTAAATCTCAGAATACTCAATTTCACAATCTTTACTATCCTCTGATTGCAAATAAAAAAGTACCTGATTTTTTAAAATACCTAAACAATAGAAATGTTGCAAGCTGGGTGATTAAGGCCAGAGGACAACTGTTACGACTGAACTTTAGCCATGGCAGAATAGTTCACAGGTGTTCAGCATGCAATATGGGTGTAATAGAAGACAATTATCATTTTATTGGTGTTTGCCCAGTTATGGGGGAGTTTCAATGGAAGTTCTTCGGAAAGTCTCCCATTACTACAGAAGAATATTTTCCCTTTTTGCAGGTTAAAACAAAGGAAGATTGTTACAATGTAGCATCATATATTATAACCATATGGACTTACAGAGCATATTTAATATCACACTTTAACTATGACTAAGTGCTTTATTTTACTCTCTCTCCACTCACGTGTGGCCACCACCACCCACTGTTTCTGCTGCTTGAGTGTGTATAGCCATACTGCTACAAGTGTGTAAATGTATGTGTGTATGTATGTATATAGTAATATATTATATATATATATATATATAATATATATAATATATATATATATATATATATATATATATATATATATATATATATATATATATTATATATATAATATATATATATATATATATATATATATATTATATATATATATATATATATATATATATATATATATATATATATATTATATGATGTATATGTGTGAGTGTATATGCAATAAACAAAAAAAATTAGTTATTTAAGTAACCCTCCTCCTAACGATCCAGAAAAGGATCCTGGAGTAGGCTTCATTGAATTTATATTTTGTATATCTTTATGCTTATTATTCAATAAAGTCATTTTTCTTTCTTTCACTTTCTTTCTTGTAAGTCAAACTGCCATAGCAACTTTTGGAATATAAATATGGAATATTAAAAAGAATGTAACAATATTCAAATGTTTAATTTTCAGATATCAAAAGGGTACTTAATGGTGATAGATTACCTGGAATTAGGGGGGAAGGGGGAACAAAACTATTGGTATGGATTATACCCCCAATTTTCAAAAACAAATGTACGTCAAATCCACACAGGGTTAAAAGGTCATCAATTACAGTGTGTAAATAAGACATAAGAAAAATGAGTTTAAGTTTAAACAATTAATTATTATTTAAACAACTAAGAGAGAAATATTAAGGTAAGTAAGGGAAATCTCTTTACCTGTCCAGACTTGTGTCAAAGTATAGCTAGCCATTGAAGGGCTTTGAATTAGTGTGGCAGGCTCAATTTTCATTCTGTTTCTTGCTTAGACACGATTAATGTGTCCGGTTATCTTGTAAAATATTCTGAAGACACCCTGCTCACTGTCATGACATTCACAGGTTCTGCTTTAATGTAGCTGCAACAGTAGAAAATTACATTATTAGAAAATAGCAGGATATAGTATTTGTATGTGAATGCATTCAACGTAAATATTGGTAATTTATTATAAGAAAAAAATTAATAGCTTAAATACCAGTGCCTTAAATATTTGATAGAAAACTAATACAGTTTTACACACATGATATATTTATCAATCATCAAGAATTATCAGAGGTCATCACTGAAAGAATTTAAAATATTGCCGATAATAAAATTTGACTTTGTTTTTGTGTCAAACTTGCATAGCAGTATGTGTGTATAGTATTTAATTTCAGTCCAATCCAATAACGTTTGAGATTAAGTGAATTTTCTAATTCTTTATTGTAGGGTAATGACGTAAACAAGTTTCATTTGTGATTAAAAAAAGCCTTTCAAAACTTCAAAGCCCATGGCAAATTACTACCTATGAAAGTTTCGTATTTTACCTATGAGGTTACATGGAGCCCCCAAAATGACAATTCAAGCCTTTCAATGTCTTGAGATAGGCTATGACCCTTTAGTAACATATTTCTATGATAGTAGGATAGGTGGCTCTGCAATGCAGGTATTTGGAGGAACTAAAAGTGATAGAATTTGCTCAGGATCATGTGAAGGGAGGGAGTCGGAACCATAGAGGTAAAATAATATATTACCTTAGGTATATATTACTTAGAAGGGTGCTCAGTGAGAGGCTTAATACATTATTTTGGGGCTCTGTGTAACCTCATTGAAACCTTCTCCAAGAGTGTAAATAATAAATCAATTGATTTCGGCTTCCCACAGATTGTCTGTGTTCTAATTTGTCTTTTAAATGTTTAACTATATAAGTTACAGTAATTTTGTTCTGTTTATATTTGTAGTCGAAAGGGGTCAGGTAACTTTTTTGTAGGATTCAAATCTCAATCTGTAGGGCCCCACTAGTAATAATATATCTATGGTCAGAAACTGTGTCTGTGCTGACACTTCATTTTAACATCACTTTATACATAAAGATATCATAGGTGCATTCACAATACTGCGGTAGCGATGCATTGGGTGCGGTGACAGCTCAAATTCCAACCTATGTAATCGTATTGGAGGTTCATAAACAGCTTGCAGTATTGTTGCAGAAAATGGAAATTTTTGCAAACCGACTAAGCCCGCACAAATGATACAGTGATTAGCATTTGATTGGTTAAGAAACACCTTAGGGACACGTGAATGAAACCTTTCCATTCTCAAAGTTTTGGAATTTTTCTTACTCCCTCTTCCTATTTAGAGAAGAATAATTTTGTTTTGTTTGGGTTATGGTTCTTTCTGTGCTTATAGTCCTTTTATTATTTATTATTTTAATAAAAGTTATTTTTTATCCAAAAAATGAATATTATCTTGTCATTAAAACACAATATTGTTATTTTATTACTTTTGTTTGTGCTGTGTCTTTTTAAAGTGTTTAATTTTTGACACAATATAATTGTGCAAGAGACACCTAGAAAATGTTACAAGCAAGATGCAACGCTACGTCTGGGAACTGTTCCTTCATTCGACATTTGTAATCATTGATGGCTCGACATAATGTCATGTCTCACTCTGTTTCGTTACGTCTAACTTATCAGGGCGCCAACAGAGCCTGAACTCACTCTGACCTTCAATTAATTCTGAAGAATATAATGTGAAATATTTACCAGAGACAAGCGGTGCTTTCTCAACGCTATCATGTATGGTAAGCAAAACATATATTAACTCGGTAGTAGCTACACTATTCATGTTTTGCAAAACTCGGTAGTATCAAATGATAAATGTTTTGCTTGCCATGCATGATGGCGTTAAGAGAGCACCGTTCTCCGGAGTTAAATGAAGGTCAGAGTGAGTTCAGGCTTTTTCAGCGCCCTGATGAGTTAGACGTAATGAAACAGAGCCATCAATGATAACGAATGTCAAATGATTGTAGCATTGCTGGTTACATTTACTAGGTGTCTCACACACAATTATATTGTGTCAACTATTCATCTTTTGCAAAACTCGGTAGTGTCAAATGATATATGCTTAATTTAACCTTTTAGTTTTTATTAGTTGAAAGTTGTTTTTTTAATATTTTTATTCTTAAATCAAATTTATTTCTTAATATTCTCGGTGTTCGCCACTTTGAATGGTATAGTAATATTATCTTGATCAGTTTTTTACCTTAATGTAATTGTTCTGAAATCTAATCCATTATTTCTATTCTCTTTGTTTTTACTGCCTAAATAGTATTTAAGAGGTAGATCTTAAAGTTAAAATGTTCTTTGAAAAACAAGACTATTTATTACATTTTATAACAAGTACATTCGTAATAACATTCGTAACTCGTAACTTATAACCTACATTATAATAAACTAAACAAGACACTACTTCGCCGTTTTGCATAATATACGCAACGGACGGACGCATCGCTACCGTAGTATTGTGAATGCACCTTATTACTACAGAGGTCCTATAGGTTAATTTTGAAACATCGAAAAAGTAACCGGACCACCTTCGCTAATAGATATAATCAAATAATCAATACAAAATCGCAGTAACATCTGTGAAGCTTAAAAATACAAATCAAAACACAAACAATGTGCATGAACCTAAAACACTTGATTTATTATAACCTTAACTCACTATTAAATAAGATTAGACAGAGCCCTAAAAAGATGTTTCAGGCCTCTCGATGTATTGAGATAGGCTATGCCCTCTCTAGTACATATCTTTATGACTTTATAAATTAGTAATAATAAAATATAAATATTCATGGCTAAAGATTCAAAAGTAAAAAAGGATCGTCGAATATTTATTGCGAGCATTCAACTTATAATAAATTTGCGAACTATTTTATAATTCTAGTCAAATATTAAATCAATTCTTTATAAAATTAAAAAAAATCATAAAATAAAGTTTCTAGACTCACCTCATTTTTTTACGAAATCCACTGTGAGTGAAGACTGAAGGTCAACTGAATAACGATGGCCGGGCCTTCCTCTAATATAGTACTCCTCTGCCACCTTGATTATCGTAGTAACAAATAATTATTAAACATCCCATTATATTTTTCTTAAAATTAATTAATAGTTTTTAACAAGAAGTATATTTTAACAATTAAAATTAAATAATTCATAATTTTTAGATCAAACTCTAGAAAAATAATTTAATTAATAATTTGATAACTGAAACAACTATACAATATTACTATTAAATTTTCTAAAATATGTTAAAAATTTAGGGACTGCCGGACAGGGTGAACTCAGTGGACCACGTGGACTTCACACTAAGGGACTAATACGTCTTAGATAGCTTGATACCATAACTGTGCATTGGTGACGTCATTTTTGAATTTTCATAATATTTACAATTTCGCGTAAATATTACATTATTTTTCGATTATTTTGTCTTAAATTAAGAAAAATGAATTTAAAATGAGTTGTAATTATTATCTATCGCATATGTATTCTTTAATTATATGTGTTGTATGAAGTGAATTAATACGTCAGTAAAAGTAACGTCAGTGAAAAATGCCCGCCGTTTGTAGGGTGCATTATAAATATTCGCCACGCGATAGGGTTTATACAGGGATAGGGAATCTGTAGTCTTCCTAAAGTATTAGTCTCTTCGACTTGGCAATACTAATTTAAGACCTGCGGATTGAATGGACCCAACAACACATGATCTAATTTACTAACTAAATGGAATGAACGGACCAGCATTTCTTTCACTATTCCTTGAACACTTTACTTGGTTCAATTGGTCCTTTCTTATATATTCTCATTTATTTAGGACAAAGTAAACAATTAATACCTACATTATCAAAAACAGTTTAGTATAAATATCAACGGACCAGCAAAAACTGAATTTTCACAGACTGACTGGACAAAATCAATTGACAGCGTGAGAAACCAATAAGGTTGGCCTGATTTGAAACTGGTTTGAATTGATTTGAAAAGGGTTGGCCTGGTTCCCTCGCATTGTCAACTGATTTTAGCCGTGTGTCGTACTATAGAAGGGCTCTACTGGTCAAATTTTGCTTTCTACTGCTAGAGGCTGGTCCACAGAGACTAATACTATTAGAGGGAGTATACCACAGTTCTTATCATTCCTTGGTAGCTAGGTGCCGTAACGGTACATTGGTGACGTCATTTGTTTTAATTTTTCATAATAATTACAATTTCACGTAAATATTACATTATTTTTTGACTATTTTGTTTTAAATCAAGTAAAATGAATTTAAAATAAGTTTTAATTATTATCTATTGCATGTATTCTTTAATTTTCAATGTGTTTAATGTTTAATGTGGCATCACTGAAAAATGTTTGCCGTTTGTAGTGTGTGTGCCTTAATAGGGGTTGTAGAGGGGTGGAGGAGTATCTAGTCTCTCTCTTGGGAGACTATAGTAAGGGTAAGTACAGTTACGGCACCTATGGAAACTGTCTCACTTCCAGACCCTTATCACTGTGTTAATCGGGTTCTGTACTCCCTCTAATAGTATTAGTCTCTTTGCTGATCCACTTGGTCCATTCTGGTAATAGTAAACAAGTATTGGCAATATTACTAATGATATTTTAGCGTAAAAATTAACAACAAGAACTAATATCTCATTGACTTATTTGACCCAATAAAGTCAGAAATAAACAATTATGACCTAGACCTATATTACCAATAATTGTTCAGTATTAGAATCAACAGTACAGCAAAAACTGAATTTCCACAGAATGACTGGACCCAGAAGGGCTTTAAAATATGTTTCTTTTTCTCCTGTCAGTAGCTGGACCACTTGGACCATTCTATAATATTATCGTGTATTGGGGTTATAGTAAACAAATTTGGCCTATATTTCAGATAGCAGTTTAGTATAGACATTAAAACAAAAACTGAATTTTTACGGACTGACTGAACCTAGGGGTGCTTTAAAGATATTATGTTTTCTACTGCTAGTAGCAGGTCCACTTGGTCCATTTTAGATGATTATCTTTTATATAGGTCGTATTAAACGATTATGTTCTACATTACTGATTATATTTCAGCATAGATATCAATGGACCAGCAAAAACTAAAATCTCATAGATTTCTGTACTAGACCTAGAGGGACTTTAAAATATATTTCGTTTTCTACTGCTGGTAGATGGCCCAGTAAGTTGATTCTAGTAAAGACTTGCGTATTTAAGTCACATAAGCAATTACGACCTATTGGTGATTAGGCTTGGAGTCAAGGATAGACCCCATATTCACTGCGACTGGAAGTCTATTTTACAATCCCCTCTATTGGTCTAGGTCAGAATAATCCTTTTCCCCAGATAAGTCTAGAATCTTCTTGACCAGTGATTCATTGGTGTAGTCAAACTTAGTGGGAGTGATGCTACCAAAGTTGAATCTTTGAAAGGCTAGGGCTCCACATTTCAGAAGTATGTGAGAGGCAGTTTCGGTTTCCGAATCACAAAGCCTACACACTGGGTTATCTGTAAAGATAACAATGGTATAGAGGTGTTGTCGGAGGTGACAGTGACCAGTCAGTCTAGTTACTCCTTTGAGGTCCTTTCTACTTAGACTGAGGATAACCTCAGTTATTTTAGGATTGGGTCCTTTAACGTAGGCTTGCTGTGCCTCATGCCGGAGGATTTATTCTAATGGTGCAGTTGATTGATTAAGAGCTAGTATTTAACGACATCTTTGGCTATAGTTTTGGGAATGGCAACTATGGGTTCAGGGATCACAGGAATGGTCTCGGACCCCTTCCTTGCAAGGATGTCTGCTTGCTCATTGCCTTCAATTCCCTTATGGCATATAATTGCTACATCATTGTTGAGTAAAAAGGTTAGAAGGTTTTGTAAGCACTCCCAGACATGCTTAGAGTTGACTTTGTATGAACCAAGAGCTTTAATGACAGCTTGGCTGTCAGTTAAAATTAGGATTAGGATGATAATAATAACACACACACACACACACATACACATATATATATATATATAATATTATATATATATATTATATATAATATATATATATATATATATATATATATATATATATATATTTATATAATATATTATATTATAGTAGCAAGGGTCCGGGAAGTAGTTCAAAATATTTTAGGGTCCCAAGTATAAAAAAGGTTGGGAACCACTGCTATAGAACCATACTCTACCCTACACTACTCCCACCAGTATCACAATACCACATATATCCTGCCTAATTCAAATTATATATGTCAACCAATGCCTCTATTTAAACATATGTATAACTTGTTATGAAACTATATTTTAAATAAATTAATAATGTCTTTACAACATATCAACGTTTTACTATAATATGACCCACAAATAACCCTGCAACGCATTAAGCGCTTTACCTGACTGTGACCAAACCTGGTTCAGTTTCACCCTCTAGACAGACTAGTACCTTTATTTATTACAAATCCGAATAATTTCTGAAAAATTTGAAAAGAACTAACGCAACTCAACAAAATCCAATTCCAATCTAGAGACAATGATAAGAAAGGTTTGTTTGTGACCCGATGTCCAGTTCTAGACAAGGAATCTAAAAGGCCGTGGAAAATTCTACCGCGCCTTATCTCTTATCTCACTGTTTGTTAAGCGCGGTAATTTTAAATTTAAACATGCTTACTGTTTATTTAAAAATTTAATACGCTATTTTATTTATTATTTTACCTTATTAATTACTGTATAGTTTCAATTAATTGGGTTAGAATAAATTTAGTATGATTCGCAAGGGATTTTTGCTTAGTGATGTCGTTGTTAGACAAGTAAGTATATATCGTGTATTCTGATTTACAATTAAAGTGTATTGATATTTAATAAATTATTAAGAGTTAATTAAAACGTCGAGCCTGAAAACTTCCATTATCTGATAGCGAGTCTCTCTTGTCTCTTCCTTCTGTGGGAAGTATTCTTTAATGAATGCTATAAATTAAAGTTAATGAAGTAAAATTAATTTAAAGTCCATTAGTCTTACATTACAGCTTTACCAGTTAATAGATAGAGGACTCTCAAACTTAATAATAGATACTGGGTCTAGAAAAATGGTTTCCTTATCTGGTACCTCCCCTTCACCTGTAGGCAGATTATTTCTAATGGAACCATATTTGACTGCTGCCACAAAGCCCTAAAGTGCAGAGCACTCAGATTCATAGGTGTCTAGAGTCGAAGACATGGTCTAGGGAAGGAGCTAATAAAGCGAGATGAGGGATCTGATTGAATTAAACGTTTCTCTGGTACGATTACTTTCTTAAAATGTTTAAATTTACCTCAAAACAACATTACAAGTGGCCCTACTGAAATACACCTTGTGTTATTTTACACTGTGCTTGTTCAGTGCAGTAAGATATTTTAAATTAAATTACACCTCCCCCCTTGAACATTCAAATTTTTTAAAGCCTGCTGTGTTGAAACCAGGTTGAAAATTGGTAAATCTGTTTTTGCTCAAATCCTGTTTAAATATAACTTATAAATTGTAGTAATTACATGTGTAATGACCATTAAGAATTGAGGGCCTTGAATGCTAGGAACTATTTTGCAGCCCCTGTGCCTCCTTATTAGGTTGTAACTAGTTATTACTTCCCAAGGAGGAACTAGTTAGTTCCTAACATTAGTTCCGATAAAATCCAAACTAATGCCAATAGTGAAATTTAACTTTGTTTAAGCATTAATAAATATAAGTCTATTATTATAAGTAAATAAAAGTCTATCCACAAATGAGTTTCAATCAATGTTATAATGACATAACCGGCTTTCAAACTAATACAGGTCATCCTCAGTGCCTACAAAAAAAAGAATATAAAATGATAAGTTTGAAAAAAAAACAAATAATGAAATAAAATAAAAAAACTACCAAAAACTGTAAATTTACCATTGAGAAGAAGCTATTTTTTCTCTTGAGGCGAAATTTGAGACTGGATGCATACTGACAAGGAACGTACATATTTTATGTGAGGAGACAGACTGTATTAATTCTTTAATTAAAACTGAGCAGGCTCATCTCTCATAAAGGTTATCATCACCTAAAGTTTTTTGATTCAGGGCCTAATACGATGAAGAATGCCAACCTTGTGCTCACTATTTATGCTCTAAATGCTAAATATGTTAATAAAAATTTCTACTATTTTCGGTCTTTTTCATAGATTCGCAGGTGTGATCACCCACCCTAGTGGAGATACTCTTACCAGTTTTATCTACATAGTGTGCATAACAAGCCTCACACAGCATTACATAGACCCCACAGCTAGACTCAAATTTAATTGGGTCCTTAGCTTGAGTGCCTAAGGTGGTAGGAACGCTGAAACTCACACTATGAATATACCTTTGTAGAACATTAACTCTACTTAATTCGAAATCTCACCTGAGGAACTGAGCACCACACCTTATCTTGAATAGAACAAATTACGTTATTAACTCTCATATTATGCTGTACAATTTGCTTGGTTAATTAACAACAATCCTTATGGTATAAAATCCACTAGTGCTTTTAATTCTCATATTTTATAAATATTGTATTAATAAGCTAGTGTTAATTAATTTTGAAATAATTTTAAATGATTTAGAACAATATTTTGCTCATTCAGGCTCCTAGATGAGAGATGAAGATTTAGGTCATCAGGTGGTGACCGGGTCAATGTAGATGAAGGATCCGACGTTTCACTTCCATTGTGGAAGGCATCTTCAAGGATGTAGGACATCATGGATAGAAACACAATGCTCTACAAAACTGAACTCAGTTTTGTAGAGTATACATTGACGCGGTCACCACCAGAAGACCTAAATCTTTATGACAATAACCACGGAAGCCTATGCAGTTTAGATGAGAGATGCTGGCTCATATTTTTAACCTTCCTTGTTTTATGTTGGCAGTA
Source organism: Microvelia longipes (assembly GCA_018340805.1). Taxonomy (NCBI): domain Eukaryota; kingdom Metazoa; phylum Arthropoda; class Insecta; order Hemiptera; family Veliidae; genus Microvelia; species Microvelia longipes. The sequence goes on from JACMZG010001908.1 coordinate 40,637,128, forward strand.
TAGTACTAAGGTTCGAATAGTTGCTGAACTTCCACCCCTACTATACAATGATGTTGAAACTAATATGATAAAACCAAGACATCACCCTGGTATAATCAAATCTACTGTGAAATCTCTGCCAGAGGATGTTGAAAAATCTATTTTAACTGCTATTGGAGGTATGTATTTCTTCTGATTTCTTGGCGCGTGGTTTTATTCAGCACACTAGGTTTTCACAAGAAAAAAACGCTTTTTATGAAAGGGAGTACCATTGGGAATATTTATCTATACTCTGTGGGGACCAAAAAATGTGCTGACTACAAAAAGTTGAAAAGTTTAAATTATACTAAAACACTGATTAGGTAGTATATATTTCTCTATGGACTAAAATAGGTTTATAGAAAGAAGCTAAAATGTTTGTTTGGAACATTAATCCACTGTAGACTAAAGTAACTTAAAGTTAGAAGTGTGTTTGGGCACGTCCAAGGTCCTACTCCAAACTATTCTAGACTGCACTACTCAGTGATTTGTTATGACTTACATACAAGAAGAATCTTACTCTAACCTTCCCTCTTAAATGAAGAATATTAAACTGCTATTCCAGCTGAAAATCCGTAGTGTAATGTACTTTAGTTCATATGCTGAACAATCCTATTAAAACAAATTAAATGCCAGAAAGTTTTAATTTACATATAGTTATTTTTTTTCACTTATTTTTCTAAAAAATAAATTAATTTGGTAGCTATATTTTTGTTTTGTTTTGAAAATCACCACCTACATTTAATAGCTTGAGAATGAAAAAAAAAAATTCATAGTAACTTATTACTTATTTATTTTTTTTTTTTTTTGTAGAGCTTAATAAACATCATTAGCTCCACGCAACTCGTGTAAGAATAACAAAGTAAGATAACAACATAAAGGTTGAGGTATTTGATCTGGCTGGGTTAAATAAAGTATTACTATGAAACATTGGCTTTGTATTATAAAATTGAATATTAAATGAAAATAGAATTGAACTGGTATTCAAATACTCGGACAACTAACAAAATTTAAAAAGGGATGTCAAAAGATAGGGAGGCCGAAGATGGAATTTTTAGAAAGGTTAACAGATATTAAAAGTTAGTAACTATTTTTAAAATTAAAATAAATTATTATTTTTTATGTTTTTTATGATGAGCCACTGTTTAAATTTCAGACACTCCTGTGAGACAGTTAATAAAAGCTAGTAAATATTTTAATTCTTATCTTCATATGAGACAGATGCCTGTTGAAGAAAATCAACTCAAAGAGAAACGGCAATCCATTATTAATGAAGTTGAGAGCTCCTGTAAGTTTTTTTACTTAATTTATTATGGATTAAAATCTTTTCTTAGTGTTAGTAAATTTAACTTGAAAAAGCCTGTGAAAATTGGAAAACTTTTTATTCAAATTATATGAACACATTCTACAAACTCCGGACATTTTTCAGTATGCACATTAACCACTTTATTCAACTCAGACATTAAAGAATACATGAAATAATAATAATTAAAACTTAAATTAATTATTTTACTCGATTTAAAACGAAATAGTAAAAAAAATAATGTAATATTCACGTGAAATTGTAATTATTATGAAAAATTAAACAAATGACGTCACCAATGTACCGTTACGGCACCTAGCTACCCAAGGAATGATAAGAACTGTGGTATACTCCCTCTAATAGTATTAGTCTCTTTGAAATTGGTTGATTCTCAGCCAAGAGCACTTGTTATAGTATAGAATTGATCCTGGTTGGAGTTAATTGTAGTTGACTTAAGTACCTACGATTATTGATTTGCACCTTCCCTGTATTACTAAACAAACTAGCTATTTTTGTTTTTATTTGTTGCACTGTTATTTTGTTTGAAGTAAATTTTAATAAGGAGCAAGCAAGTGAAGAAGAATGTAAACACCATGAGCAAGTTGTTAAAAGTAAAGTAACCAACATCTTGAAGCAACGTCTCTACAATTGGAGTAGTATAGACTACACACATTACCAAAGTTTAGTATACCTTGTAGCAAGATCTGCAAGAGAATATACTGTTCTTATGTATGTTTTCAACCAGTTAAAGACTTGTCTACCAGAATTTAAACCTAAAAATTTATTTGATTTTGGTTCTGGTGTTGGGAGTGTTATTTGGTAAGTTACAACTTCCATTTTTTATCTTTGTCTTTTATGAATGAGAGTAGAAATCTTGAAGATTATTAATTTAAATTCAATTAAGATTAAATAATTAAGATTAAACATTTCTGTTAAGAAATGCTTGTAAATCATTAAAATTTTGTCAAAAGCTCTTTATTTCAAACAATAAATCGAAACCCGTATAAGTATCATTTTTAAATACCTTACTAAACGAGAAAGATAGATTTAAGTTTTTGAGAACAAAAAACAAGAAGTTAAAACTTGTTAATTAAACAAACAAGAAAAAAAGTTTTCTTGTTAATTGTATGACTTATTTTTAAATCCCTATATTAAAAAATATAGAATAATAACTACAAGAGAACATAAAACTGACATAAACATGCAAATTAATAATTTACTTTATATATTAATGACAATTGTTTAGACAATTTTAAATTAAAATGATATCACAAATTCATTTGTGATTATAGATATATTTCTGTTGTGCGGCTCTCAAAACATTATTATTATTATTAATTATTATTATTATTATTATTATTATTATTATTATATTATTATACCATTTATTGCTTAAATAACATACAATTTTACAATAATTTACATATTAAAACAATATCATGCAAATCAGCTGTTGCTGTGGTTCCTCCAGTTGGGGTTGGTGTATGGAGTTTGCACCATAATTATAAACTACATAAATAAACACTATATACAACACTATATAAATATTTAAATTAAATTTGCATACATATTAATTAATTATAATAGATAATGTTTCTTAAAGTATTTATATTTATTTATTTAGATTATATTTGATTAATATATTTACACTATATATACTATTTTATAAATATACTATTTTCATTAGTTATAAATTAAATATACTTTTTAATTAATATTTAATAACGATTTGTATTTTTAAATTATACATTTATATTAAAGAGTTATATTTATACATTCATTTTAATTTACCTTATTTATTTATTTCTATTTTATATTTATTTTTGCTATATTGAAATTTACTATTAGATTAATTTTATATACACTATGAAAGTGGAAGCCAGCCCTGGCAGTGCACCTCAGTCATTCTCTTCCATTCAGCTCTCTGGGGCTACTCTCATCCATGTTGAACCACCACATATTCGCTTAAACTCTGATTCCACTGTTTTTTAGGTTTTACCAATTTTCTTTTATTTTCTCTGGGACACCAAACAGAACTTTTTTAGTCCATCTGTTGTCATCAGTTCGGATAATATGCCCAGTCCACTGCCATTTCCTCTTAGCTATTATCTGAGCTATGTCCTCTATTTGAGTGGTTTCTGAGCCATTCTTTCGTTTTCTTATCTGTTCTTCTTACTTTTAGCATACTTCGTTGCATTGACCTGACAACCACTCTTAATCTATTTACTATTGCATTAGTTAATGTCCAGGTTTCAGAAGCATAAGTTAAAACTGGTAGGACCACACTCATCCACAGTTTTCTTTTTTCTTCTATGCCTACAGATGATCTAAATAGTTTTCTGTATTTGTTAAAAGTTTTCCAGGCTAGAGCAATCCTTCTTGAAACTTCATCAATATCATTGTCGTCATGTGTCATAATTTTGCCTAAATAAATAAATTTCTTCACTTTTTCTACTGCTCTTCATTAATAGTAATTTCACCGTGTTTATGAACATAACTTTTGTTTTTAGCAAATATTTATCTTTAGGCCTATACTGCCAACTTCCTGAATAAGATCATTCAGCATATTTTGAATTTGTCTGCCCGATATGCCTATGAGGACAATGTCGTCTGCAAACTTAATTTATTGAGATATCTCCATAATTTTGCATCCTACTTTTTCCCAAAATGAGTTTTCTAAAGGCTCTTTCTAACACGGCAGTAAATAGCTTGGCAGATGGCACATCACCCTTCAAGCCCTCTTCCATAGTTATGTATTGCTCTAGTCCTTGAAAAACAATTTTTATTTTGGAATTTTTATAAATATATTCAAAAAGATTGTAATATTTTTCTTCTATCTGGAGCTCTTTCAGGGTAGCAAGAATAGATTCTGTTGTAAGGCTGTCAAAAGCCTTTTCAAAGTCTATGAAGAGTAAACAGAGAGGCATCTGATATTCTATGGATTTTGAGATTAATTGTTTTATAGTTAAAATTCCATCTAGAGTGGAAAAATTCTTCTTAAAACCTATTTGCTCTACAGGTATAGACTCGTCAACAATTCTTACTTGTCTTTTCATAATAATACCCATAAACACTTTATAAAGCACTGATAGTAGATTTATAGGACGATAATTCTTTATTTGCATCTTATCTCCTTTTTTACATAACAGTATCAGTCTCGATTCAAGCCATTTTTCAGGTATTTTATTTTTCTTTAGACATAAATTAAAAAGACAACATAATTGAATAGCTAGAGGACGACCACCTGCCATCAAAAACTCATTTATAATTCTATCCTCTCCACTTGCTTTTCCTTGTTTGAGGTTCTTTATTATATATTCCACTTCCTCAAGTAAGATTTCACTATCACCAAGTTCATTATTTAATCCTTCATTCTTATTAATTTTGTTTTTAGATCTTTTGTTGTTTGCTTCAGAATACAAGTCTCTATAGAATTTCTCAAAACATTAGGCAACTCAAAATAAGAAGTTAAAATAAATAAATAAGAATTAATAGGAAATAAATGAATAAACAAGAATTATTTAAACAGTTAAGTCTCTCTTGCATGGTTAGTTGGTGGTAACTATTGATATAAGAGGCCAATGTGGATGGAGTGGTTAATGCTGGGGACCTAAGTTGTCGAACCCAAGCATAAAAAAATATAAAAAAATATGTTATTTTTATTTCTCTCTTTTAACCACTAAGCAATTATTAATCACTTTAAAAATGAGGTTTTTAAAGAAACAATTTAGCTAGGTTTGTCTAAAGTCACCTCTTCTTAAATTAATTTTCTGTCCTTTAACCCCTGTAATTTTCTGTCCTCTACAGGGAGATAGGAGAGTAAGCAATAGGAAATAAATTTAGTTCTAATCTTTTACATCAGATATCCATGTTTTAGCCCCTAGAGATTGAAAAAGAAACACACATGATTCCAACAGATTCAAAATATAAATAGAAGGAAGAGTCAATATTTTGAGATCCTTAAATAGCTGACTGCATGGATCGTTCCATTTCTTTCCTGAAATAATCCTAATGGCTTTTTTCTGCAAGAGAAGAGTGTGAAGACGGTTAGTAGCACTGCCACATTCAGTTATGCAATAAGAAAGCCTCGAGTGAAAATGAGAGTAATACACTGAAAGAGAACTCAGTCAGTTTTCTATGATGGTCATTACAGCTCAAGCACTACAATTACACATGGAGTTCCCCAAGATTCAGTTCTTGGGCCTCTTCTTTTCTTGATTTATGTCAATCACCTACCCAGTTTTAAGTCATTGAAGATTCAATTTGCTGATGGCACTAACTTTGCCCTTGCTGGCAAATGTAGAGTCAATCTTACCACCTACATGAATAAAGTTGTTTCTTCTGCTAACAAATAAGCTTACTCTAAACATCAACAAGAACCAGCAATTGCTGTTTACAATAAAGGAAAAAACTAGCAGTCCTACTCTCAAAATTTTAGGAGTTTACCTTGATTTCAAGTTAGGATGGGCTCCTCGTTTAAAGAATTTATTTTAATTCTCTATCTTCTACTCTGTTTTTGCTTAGAAGACTTGCTCAGTCATTTGATAAAAATATTTTAAAGCAAATTTATTACGCTCATTTTCACTTGAGGCTTTCTGATTGGATAACTGAATGTAGCAGCGCTACTAACAGTCTTCACATTTTTCTCTTGCTGAAAAAAGCCATTATGATTATTTCAGGAAAGAAATGGAATGATCCATACAGTCAGTATCTCAAAATATTGACTCTTCCTTCTATTTATATTTTGAATCTGTTGGAATCTTGGCTTCCACTCTATCAGGAGTTAGTTCAGAAGAGTCATACCTACACCACCCAATCAGCTCCCAAAGTTATAAATCTGCCAGCACATCGCCTATCAAAGACAACTAAGTCTGCCAAGTATCAGGCTATCCAACTTTTAAATTTAATTGACAGTGAGACCCTTGACCTTTCTACAAAAATGTTTAAGAACAAAGTAAAAAACTATTTGTTAGAGAATGCTTTATATTGTGTTAGCTATTTTTCTATGTTATAATTGTCGCAGGCGTATTATTATTTCTAATAGTCAAAGCATTTGACTTGTTATTTTATGTCAAATTTGATTTATTTGTCAGATTTTATTATTCGTTTATAAGACATCAAGATAACGAGTCAAATACCTTTTACGTTCATACACAAGTTCATTTTCAAGTTCATTATTACGGTCATAGTTAAGTTCTGTTTTAATGTAATAAAATATATGATCAGTAAAGGGTTAAAATGTTAAAGTTTTATTAAAATATCCGCGTTGTCGTAAGGACAGCGACAATAATCTTTCTTTCTTAATCATTATTTGACAAAGTGATGCTATTTTGTATTAGTTACCACTGATTTTGTAAATAAATAAATAAAGATTTCAAAAATCAAAGAAAAGTTGTCTTTTGAAGAAGATCTGGTTTACAACTATTGTTGTATAGTTTCTCATTTATGCAGCTTAACTGTATGAGAGTCCACACTAAGGGTCTAAAACTGTTAAACTCAACAGCTTTAGTCTCTGCCCAGTACCCTAACTTATATATAACAGAAGATTTATATATAACAGATTTATATATTTATATAAGATTTATATATAACAGAAGTATAACAGAAGCTTTGGACTGTATAACAAACCACGTTCGAGACAGTCCTAGAATAAAAACTGAAATTCGTACTGATATTTTTAAATCTGTTAAAGAACTTAGAAGCGCTTTCGTAAAACTAAAAGAAGGTATAGCACGACGAGACGGAATAATTGAAGGCTTAAAATTTAGGAAGGTAGCTATTCCAAATCCATCAGTATCAAATATCGACAATACCCAAGACATAAGAGGGAATTCTAATAAAGTCGACAAACTAGTAGAACCAAACTGCTGCCCGGCTAAATTCAGCTCAGCTGATAATATTATTACCCAGAAACCATATAACATTATCGTTAAACCAATTAAAACATTAAACGTGCAAGAGACGTGTCTTCAAAAACTTAAACAAACTGTAGATCCGTCGAAAATAAAAGTAGGTATCCTAAAGTTAAAAGAAGTCAAAGAGGGTAATGTATTAATCAGCACAACAAATAAAGAAGAAGCAGAAGTTTTGAAAAAAGAAATTAAAAAAAATTGTAGCGAAGACCTAGAAGTTGTGGACGTTTTAAAATTTAAACCTCGTGTAATAATATATGGTGTTCCGGAAGAAATAACAGAACAAATTTTTCTTCAGTTTTGTGCGAACAAAACAGCCTAGCTTCAGAAAATATTGAGATCAAATTTATCCGCTTTGTTGTAAATAAAAAATTTAACTCTCGCAATTTAGTTATAGAAGTCAACCCTCAAACAAGACAAACGTTATTAAGCTCCAAAGTTAAGTTATTCTGGAAAATTTGTGGTTGTAGCGATTATATTAAAATTAACCGCTGTTTTACCTGTAATTCTTTTGGTGAACATCCGCTTAAGCAGTGTCCTGTTGTAAAGATATTTGTCCTATCTGTGCAAAAGACCACAAGCTTAAAGACTGCACAGCAGGGAAAAACGAACATACTTGCATTAACTGCGTTAAACAACAGTAAAAAAGACGTTAATACAGTATATCAAACTAACCACACAGCGTTTAGTCGAGTCTGTCCTGTATACTTGGAGCTGTATAATCAAAAACTTCGCCGAATAGAATTTGAATAAATAAAAAAAAAAAAAAAAATAAAAAATAAATAAAGAAAACCTATTACAATGAAAAGTACAACCGGCGGCTTCCGATGTATTCAAAAAATCTTATGCATAAGAAAAAAGCAGTACAACAACTCTCACAATTATTTAGCGAAAATAAGATAGATATAGCTCTTGTTCAAGAGCCTTATATTTACAACAATCAAGTTTCTGGATTCGATAAACAGGTTAAAATATTTTCAAGTTCATCAGACAAGCCTAGAGCAGCTATTATAGTAGCTAATTCTTGCCTTGATGCATGCATGTTTACAGCGCAAAGCGACGGACGCAGTATTTTTACAAATTAACTTTTCGAAGCAATATAAAGCTTTCTTCGCTAGTTTATATTGTGATGTTACCAAGAATATAAACGAAGATCTCGGGAAAGTGCAATCAGCTCTTGATACCCTAATAAAAGCAGGTGAAAAAGTGCTCATAGCAATGGACAGCAACAGCCACAGCTCATCTTGGTACGAAAAATAATGATACTCGAGGAAAAGAAATAGATGCTTTTTTGGCTCAACAAAGATTATTTATCATTAATGAAAAATCCGAGTATCCCACGTTTTCTTCTGTTAGAGGCTTTTCGAACATTGATTTAACTATATCAAGCGCATCGCTTCTTTCAAGTATATCAAATTGGCGGGTGAGTCTGAGGAGAGTCTATCTGACCACAATTACATACGCTTTGAGTTACAAGAAAATGTAAATGACACTGAATACTACGATACTAACTTTCGTCGCTTTAACACAAAACAAATAGATCGCGAACGCTTCGAAGAAGAACTATTTAACTCCTTTGGAAGCCTTATTTCAGAAGACAAAAGTCAAAATAGGCTTTCAACAATAAAACTAGATATCACAACTTTAGATAAGAGGCTCTCAGAAAAAATAAATTTATCAACTGATACTGAGCAAATTATATCTAGCATAACCAATCGCCTTTTAGAGACATGTGACAACAGTCTTCTTAAAATTAATTTAAAGAATAAACAATATGCCCGCTCATTGCCTTGGTGGTCTGAAGAATTAACTTTACTTAGGAGACAGATAAGGAAAAGTAGACGACATATCAAAGAACTAAAAAGAACCAAGAATTGAGACTTCAGCGCTATAATCTGTATGTTACTTACAAAAAACAATATGAAGATAAAATGGATACTTCTAAAAAAGAATGGTGGAAATCTTACTGCAATGCTACAGGTCAGCCTCATCCTTGGAACTACGTTTACAAAATAGCCGCAGGGAAAGTTCGTAGCCCAACCTGCTTATCTACTCTGAAGAAAAGGGATGGACTATTTACGAAAAATATCGAAGAAAACATTGGAAGTTCTTATGGACAAGTTCGTACCAGTCGATAATTTGCTTGAGGATACTGAACTCATACTAAAATTCGTGAAGAAACTATTAAAGAATATATTTCAACTGAGGACAATCCTTTTACTATTGAGGAAGTACAAAAAGTAATCGATTCATTAGATCCGAATAAATGCCCTGGTGCAGACGGCATTGATGCCTCAATAATTAAAATTTTATTTCAACATCTGCCGAATTCAGTAACTGCTCTTTACAACAATTGCTTAGGTAGAAAAGTGTTTCCAATCTCCTGGAAAGAAGCCTATATTATTCCTGTTGAAAAGCCCGGAAAAAAAGGTCTGGAGTCAGTTGACAAATTTCGACCCATCTCGTTGCTTCCTCTCCTTGGAAAAATTCTTGAAAAGTTGCTTATAAACAGAATCTTACATTTTTGTAACTCTAGAGATTTATTAAGTAAAAAACAATTTGGGTTTACAGCGCAGAAAGGGACCGTTGAAGCTCTTATGGATGTTAAGGAATTTGTCGAAAGTTCTCTTGAAAGAAAAATGTACACTCTTTTAATATCGCTGGACGTCGAGGGTGCTTTTGACAGTGCTTGGTGGCCGGCGATTTTGAAACAGCTAAGAATACTTAATATTCCGGATAATTTATATTGGCTATCATACAGTTATTTTTCAGAACGTCCGGTAGTTTTAACTTTCAAAACTATTAAAATCAAACGCCAAGCTTCAAAGGGCTGTCCTCAGGGATCATGTGGTGCTCCGGGATATTGGAAGATACTCTACGATCCTTTACTTAAGAAAGAACTGCCTCCAGATACTGATGTATCCGCTTTTGCTGACGATGTTATCATAAAATTAGAAGTGGTTCACTTTATAAACTTGAACAGCTTGCTAATCAAGTTCTAAGAATCATTCTTAATTGGGCAAATGAAAACAAAATAAAATTCAATTCCGACAAATCAAAAGCTTTACTTATTACACGAAAACGAGAAAAGCAGAAACCAAAAATCTACCTCGATGGACAAAGAATTAAGATGGTTGAAGAATTTAAATATTTGGGAGTCATGCTTGACTCTAAATGGAGCTTTAATGTTCATGTTAATAGACTTGCTGAGAGATGCACTCAACTTATATATATGCTCTCCAAATCAGCAAAAATTAATTGGGGATTAGGTCCTAAGGCTCTGAAGACAATCTACAAAGGCGCTATTCTACCTTTGATCCTCTTTGCAGCTCCTGTATGGGACCACGCCTTAAAACGTAAATATAATCAAAAAAAGCTAAAATCAGTTCAACGCTTGATAGCTATTCGCATTACAAGAGGATACAGAACTATTTCTTATGAAGGAGCATGCCTGGTTGCCAACTTAACTCCAATTTGTTTAGAAATATGGGAGGCATGTCATCTTTACCAAGCTAAAACCAGAAACTTGTACGAAAAAGAGCTAGAGGTAAGTAAATGGCCTCATCCAGGACAAGAAAGTAGTATTATTCAAGCATCTTCTACAAACGATTATCATCTTTCAATATACACCGACGGGAGTAAAAGTGAATCAGATGAAGTAGGTGGAGGTTTTGCCGTATATGACGAGACTAACTTTGAAATACGTAATTGCAAATTTCGTCTCCAGCCAAATTGCAGCAACAATCAAGCTGAGGCCAAGGCAGTTCGTTTAGCTGTAGAATGGGTTTTTAATAACATTGACAACTTACCAAGAAGCTCGACGCAAAACAAGATAGCTATTTGGACAGATAGTAAGGTTACACTAGAACGACTGCATAATAAGTACTATTATTTTGAAGATTTTGTCTTAATTAAGAAGCTAGTTTATCAATCAAAATTAGAAAAAAAGATTATCGATTGAATTTGGCTGGGTTAAAGCTCACAACGGAGTCGAGGGCAATGAACGTGCAGATCAACTCGCTAAATCGGGAGCTAGAGACAAAGATACTCAACTTCTACCCTGTTTGCCTCCTAAAAGTTATTTCGTGAAAGAAACAAAAACAAAAACATTATTATCCTGGGAAAATGAATGGAGAAATACAACAAAAGCGTCCATTACCAAAGAATTTTTTCCTACTGTTAAAAAAGGCAGGAATTGTCTTTAGTTTTATGCGGAAAACTACTATGGTTCTTAGGACACGGAAAGCATAGAAAATCCTTACACCGCTTCAATATTGTAGATACCCTAACTGTCCTTGTAATAACAATTCTGAGCAAGACTGGAAACATTTAGTTTTTGACTGCACCTTTTTTGAGCAACAGCGAGCAAAATTAATTAAGGAAGTGATGACTAAAGGAAACAACTGGCCTGCACCTCTACCAGCTTTAATTGAACCTGATCTAATTAATCATTTCTACGACTTTTTAAACTCTGTTGATCTTGACCTTGTAAATTGAAAATGCTAACTCTCATATTGATATTGTATCTATTGTAATTTATAGTTTCTGGTTCCTCACTATTAGTTTACAGTCATTATTGTTGCTGCTTTACTTTTTTGTTATATATGTATGTAATGTGAGTGTAAATGTATGTAAGTGGGTAAATGTATGTGTGTGTGTATGTATGTGTATATATGTATGTGTGTATGGATGTGTGTATATGTATGTGTGTGTAGGTGTATGTATATGTATGTGTATGTGAACATGTGTGTATATGTATGTATATATGTGTGTGTGTATATGTGTATGCGTGTGTATGTGTATGTATATATGTATATATATGTATGTATGTGTATGTATATGTATGCATGTGTGTATATATATATGTGGGTGTGTGTATATGTGTATGTATGTATATGTATGTATGTATGTGAATGTGTATATATATGTGTATGTATGTGTGTGTATGTATGTATATGTATGTGTATATATGTATATATGTGTGTATATGTGTGTATATATATATATGTATGTGTGTATATGTATATGTGTGTATGTATATATATGTGTATATGTATGTAAGAAAGAACTGCATGTATGTATATGCAGTATATGTACATGAACTGTATATATGTATATATATGTATGTGTGTGTGTATATATATGTATGTGTATGTGTGTATGTATGCATGTATGTATGTATGTGTGTGTATATGTGTGGGTGTATGTGTGTGTATGTATATATGTGTGTATATGTATGTATATACATATATATATATGTTTGAGTGTGTATATGTATGAATGTAAGTATCTATGTATATACGTATATAGGGTTATATACCCCAGCATCTAAGGGGAAAAATAATCTAGTAATATCTATTAATGATTGAAGTATACTACCGTCAAAAGCATAGGAATAACTCTTGCGGATTATATTTCATCTAAGAGTTCTTAGATGTAATATAAGTTCTTTTAGTTCTATTCTCTTATTAAAAAATTTGGGGGGGGGGGATTAAATTCAAATATTAAAATAAACGGAAAGCTTCTGGTGAGAAATTATACTAATTATGCAAATACCTTGTAAAATAAGGGTTCTTTACATGTAATGCTTAAAAGTGTGTGTAGTACTAAAGTGGAACACACACTTAAATAAAATAATAATTAAAAAAAAAAAAAAAAAAAAAAACCCTAACTTAGAAAAAACCTAATGCATAATGCTTCATTTCTATTAAATGGTTTTAGGGCTGCAGAATCAACATGGAACAACAGTATTAAAGAATATTACTGTGTAGATACATCTCCTCATATGAATGATTTATCTAGTCAGATTATACAAAATTCTAAATATAATAGCATATCTAATAAAATATTTCATAGGCAATTTCTGCCTGCTTCTTATGATGTGAGTATTACTGTTCTTTCATTTTCAGTGATCATTACTTTCATTTTTTTCTGTAAGTATATAGGAAAAGAATTGTGTCTGTACTAAAAATCCAAAACAAGGATTTCACATGAATTGTTAGTTTCAGGCATTTTAATGACCTCCTGATTGGTTTTTACCAAGTTGTCTGTATGTATATGTGTGCAGGTCTATTATCATTGTAACTCCCACTGTGTTTATGCTAAAAAGTTGGAACTTAATACCAAAATAATTTGTATGACATTAACCATTAATAATAATAACTCTTATTACCCAAATGTTTGGATTGATTTTTTATGCACGTAGTCATATATAAGAACAACAAATTTGCCAAATTTATCAGTATTAGTTCAAGTTGTATGAGATGACATGTATATGCTTTTCTTTTTAAATGTTGAGTGTAAAAAAATAATCCTGTGAGTCGAAATTTGGAAAAGTGTATCTTATTATTAGGAAAAATTAAATTGATAGTAAAAATATTAAACATTAGAAATTGTCTGTTAGTTTAAAAATGAGTATTAAAATATTTACACATTTTCACTTATTACTACATCATTTTATTTAATAATAAGTATAATCAATCATCTTTTCAAAACTACTAGTATATCTATGGTTTTTGTTTGATCACTAATGTTAAGCAGCTTCCAATGAGTTCAGTACATAGAGGGGTGACTGCTGGAAATAAAGTCAAGTTTGACTTTGATAGATAGATAATTAGTCAGTTTAACTATCTTGTGTCATTATTGCAATTAGTCTTGACTAGTGTTGGTTAGTTTGGTTACTGATTTCTTCCGACTGTTTGGTTCCTAAGAAAAATTAAATTAATAGTAAAAATATTAAACATTAGAAATCGTCTGTTAGCTTAAAAATATTTACACATTTTCACTTTCTCCTAATTATTACATTAAGAAAGTCTATTTGATTAAATATTAATTTTCATTGCCACATGCTTTTAACACTTTTTTGATTGTTCCTGTATTTCAGATCGAATATCTTTCATACTATTCCTATTTCTAGTTTATTTAATGGTTGTTTCAGAGGCAGTATGATATAGTCATTAGTGCTTATTCTTTAATGGAATTACCTTCAATGTCAGCTAGATTACAAACATTACATAATTTATGGAATAAAACAAAGAATTATTTAATTCTTGTTGAGCGGGGAACCAATGCTTATTTTCACGTGAGTTGAAAATAAAATTATTAGTCTAAATTATTGCTTTGCCTTTTTATTATTTTTTATAATATAAGAAAATATTTTTCAGTTTAGTTTTCTAAATTAAATAATAAGTTGTGACACTACTGCTTAGGTTGTTAAATAAATACAGAAAACTTGGATTTTATTGGAATACAGAATAAGCGAAAGTTGGATTGATAAGCAAGAAAGCATTCATTTCTTGCTTATCATTGAAAATTTTGTAAAAGGCGTGTTAAATGTTATAAATAAATTACAGTTTCTGGAATAGGTTGATGTATATAATTTTATCAGCTTGTCTTCACAACTCAATAGTTGTTTCATTATCTTTTTACTAGTTAGTCATATAAAAAGTCTATAAAAATAGTCTTGTCTTATAAAAATGTTCTGAGACGGTCTTGCTTACTTTTATTATTTTACTCTTTTTTCTTTGTTACAGATGTTAAATGAAGCTAGAGATTTTATTTTAATGAATTCAAGAGATGAAGAAACAAATGTTCATCATGCTCATATTGTGGCACCGGTTAATATATTTATTGATTTTCTCTCAAATGGTTTATTACATATTTACTAATAATCATTAATAATTACATTAAACACGCAGATGATGAAGAAAATAAAACTTAACTTTAGTATATTTCTAATATTTGTAGGTTTTGTAAAAAATATAAATTTTAATACATTCAAAATAAGTATCTATAAAATAAATTTTTGAATAGTTTAATATTTAATCATTCACAATATTTATAATTTCCACTTATAAATTCACTATCCAGAGTTGCTGAGCTTTTGAAATTTATGCATTCTTTATCATCACCAGGGAGAGGTGATAGATAACCTACCTTCCTTAGATTTTGGGTCTTAAATTAGCCTTAACCCAGGTTTCCTCAGTGTTAGGAAAAATTTTTAGTACCTAATATACACAGGCTTGGAACCACCAGCTTAATGACAGCACATGAAAGGATTTCCATCCCTCGTATGAAAATCTTAGAGACCGTATTAAAATTTAAATTGTATACACTCATGTATCTTGTTTTTAAGTTACATATGTGTGCTAAGTGTTAAAATAGATATATTCTTGACCCCCCCCCCCCTTTTTATTTCTCCCCTTATCCATGACCTTAATCTTGAGAAATTTGCTAAAATGATATTTATTGTTGTGTTCTAGTGTCCACATGAATTCAGTTGTCCAAGAATCTCCTGTGACCACACACCTTGTAATTTTACAGTTCAGTTTTCTGATAAGCAAAACAAAGGTCACTTGACTGATGAACTTTTCACATATGTCATATTTGCTAAAGGTATAATTAATATTTCTTTGTTTTAAACTAAGGATGAAAATGAATGCTACTACGTTTAATATTTAAATATTATTACCACTATAATTTTATAATGGAGGAAGAGTAAGAGGCTCACTTCCATTCTTATATTGTGGTCATTTATTGTTCAACTAATGTCATGGAGCGACCAAGAGGTCGAAGGCCTCTTGTTTTTAATTTAAAAAAATGAAGTACTGTTGCCAAATTTTAAAAATCATGTTAATTGAAAACATTGGTGTGTATTTTTGATGTTCATGTTTGCTTGATTAACAATGTCCTAAAAGGACTGTAATATATTGTATTTTAAAGAATTAAGTCCTTAGATTGGTTTAACTAAATTTGAATTATCTCAATAATTACTTTTTTTAAAAGCTAGAGTATTTTCTTGTATTTTGATATTCTTTCAAATCATACTAATGAATTTGCTATACAAACTTCTTTTGTTTAAAGGTAAAAGAGAAGATATAGATAAGCAGTGGCCGAGGATAGTTAGACCAGTGTTAGTTAGAAGCAGGCACGCAGTCTGTAAACTATGCACCAGTGCAGGCAGGCTAGAACTCATTACTTTCAGCCCTACTAAGCCAAACAGGTACAGCAAATTATTAATCTCTTTTGGGATAGCTTGATCCAAATTCCAAATTCAAACATAGGATATACCTTACCAAAATTTCTTAATCTGTTGCATTGCTAGAATATAACATACCTGACAAACATTCTGACAATGCTCGACGTTTATTTTATTAATAAATTGTTATATTTGTTTTCAGGTCAACATATAGATGTGCCAAAGCAAGTAAATGGGGGGACCTGCTGCCTGTAGATATCAAGTATATTACTGAGTCTGACCAACTACCTGAATGATATGCATAATTGAACATTTTCTTGGTGATTTCACATAATTAACATTTCAAAAATAACATTGAGTTTTGAGAGGGAATATAAAAAATATAGAGAACTTTTTTAAAAAGTAGTGAAGAACTGTTAAAGGAAGTTATCATTATGTACGACTAAATAACTTCAAGGTTGTTCTTTGCACTGGCACTAACCAAATATATTAATGAGATGGATTTTTGCTGATGGATACATTTTTCCTATGTCAAGTAGATCTAGGCTAATGAAAAATAAAAGAAAATTAGTGAGTGTTAGTTGTTAATTTGATTATTTTAAAAGTGAATTTTTGTCATTTGTTACTAAAGAAATTGTAAAATATTAACTGTAAAAAATATTTTTTATTCTTTGAATTTTCATTCCTTTAATTTATATCCCTCTTGTATTACTAACTAAACAAATAATAGATGGTTCAAGCTATATACATAGATGGTACAAAGAAGTCTAATGCATACTATTTCTTCTCACAGTATAAAAAGGTTAGAAACTGAATCCTGGAATTAATTTTTAAATAAACTTGACTCTACTTAGTTCTTCAACTACATTCTTCATTGTGAGGTCCAGTGGTGAGGTCATGATAAAATCAAGCTGTATGTACAACGTCTAAGTTTTGGTCAGTCAAGATCATGATTTAAGCTGGAAATTTAGGAAATAATCAGCCATTCAAAAAAAAAGAGGCCACGGCTTCTTGGTCCTACACTTTTTTTCCTTTTCCTACAATAAACTCAAAAAACCATAATTAATTTTGCTATATTATCTAAAAACAGATTAGAATTTAATGAAGATAATATAAAAAGCATAGCATTAGCCCGGGCTATGCTCTCAATTTTTTATTAATAGAATTTGTTGTAAAAATCGCCAACTTTAGCTTTACTTTGAGCATAGTAGATGTGACCCACCCGAGGTTGTTCCCGCAGGACAAATACCCTGAAGGGCCAAAAGGCCCTAAAACGGCCATTATTATATATAATATTAAAAGGCATAATTACAATTAATTATTTATTTTTTTTAAAATAACACACCAATTACCTTGGTCATAATAGCTACTGTCAATTTCTACATTATCAATGTTTTTACATAATTCAGTCAATTCATTATTTTCAAAAACATGATAATATCTTAAGAAGGTTGGGACTGATTCTGCTTCTTTGTCTATCTTAAGTTTCCATGGTACAAGTAAGTCCTGGTGTTGAAAAGAAGTCCTATTTTCGTGTAGAGGAAGTTTCAAATTGGATCCATCCGAAGTAGAATTAATTTCTAATTCTTGAGTTTCATTAGGAGATGGTTCTTGTTTATTTTTCCTATTTTTTCTCGATTGTTTTAAATAACTAGAATCTTTATCAACTGATTGATCTTTTGCCCAAGCATATATTAAAACTTTCCCGCCTATATTTATAACCCTAACCATTTCCTTGATTGCTTGTATTCTTCTTGACTCTGTTGATAAATGATGAATAACAGCTATACATAAAATTCCATCAGCAACTTTATCTTTTAATGGAAGTGCTAAGCAATTACTAACCACACCTTCGTACCCTCTACTATGACATATTTCAATTAAATTACTGCACTGATCTAAACCTAATTCAAAAATGTTTTTATTAAAGCCAAAATATTTACCATTACCACAACCTATATCAACAATAAATGAGCCTTTATCAAATGAGTTTATAAAATTTAAAACATTAGGCCATGGTTTATGCCTAGTGTCGCTAAAATGATTTGATATTTTATTATAAACTTCATGCACATACAATTTTTCTAAAGATGATGCTACTTCTTCTGATATATCATATTTTTGTTTTTGAGAATCACAGTACTTTGGGTAAGGACATGAACAAGGTTTAAATAATATACGTCTAAAGGTAAAAGAAGTTCTAACTGCTCGGTATTGGGTTGTTAATCCACCTTGAGGATGAGGAATGACATCACTCTTCCGAGGGCATATTCCGTGACTCCATGCGTATCTAGCTTCACCAGACATTATTAATAATGATCTCCTTGGTAAGACGACAGAGATAGCCTCGCTATCTTTTTTAAAATCCATGACAACATCTGACCCCAATGAAAGTGATAAAATTGGATCTTCAAATGCACTGTGTGTATCAATATGTGGTGGTATTCCTTGACCAGGTTCATATTTATTTACAGTTAACTGATCAGGAATCCATGGTATCAAGTCACTCAAATCTTTTTCTTTGATCCTTTCAAAAACAACACCACATTCATTAGGGATTTTTTGCTCTAAAGGTTTATTCCTATCGATATTATTACAACCGTATAAAAACTCATATCCATAATGCTTAACTAATCTATTCTTTAGTTCTCCTAAATTCTCGCTGCTATCAAATTTAACACAACTAGCAAGCTTCTCTTCTTCAGCTTCAGTTACAAAGTCCTTAATAAGATGTAAACCTGGAGGTAAATCTTTGAAATTTGAAGATACATCAACAAGAGGCAGTGTATTTAAAAATAATAAATATAAAGGTCCATTAACACACTCTAATAAACACTTACCGTTAATCTCTTGGTAACAATTCGTAGCTCCATTTTGTTCACAAAACTCTACAAAGCAATAGGATTTATTTTCAGGCATAATAACGTTCTCGATGTAGCCAAATTTACTAAATAAATCCAAAATTCTTTCTTTCTGACAGTTGTTAACAAGTCCAGCGTTACAAACCATAATGAATTTCGAAGGCTTGTTATCTGTTTCTAAATTAAAATCATTTTTTAGAATGTTTTTGTATTTTGATTGCTTACGATTAACTTTACGATCCAACGCCATAGTCGGATAGTTCACATATAATTTACTATCTCACAAATTATCAAACAAAACGTTAATACACTTTTGTAAAACTATAGAAGAACAAATGGTTATAGTACGACACACGGCTAAAATCAATTGACAGCGCGCCAAAAATCTCTGAGGGAAAGAATTCTATTGGTTCAGACTGACCCCGCTCTTTCCCCATCCACCTCATGCCAACCTCGGTATAAAAAAATACCTTTTTCGTAAATAAAATCATAAAAAGGCAACATTGGTTGTAAATATTTGTAACCTCGCGTAGCTTTATTGTGCTCATTGATCTGCGTTTGATTTTCGTTTCGTTTCATTCCAATCTGTTCAATTCATCCAATTCTTGCGGAGTTGTAATATGATCTGAGTGCCTATATTTGACGCTTGGACATTGACGTATTCTTCAAGCATTTCTTGCTATTTGAGTACAGCGCAGGTTTCTGTGCTCTGTCAACCAAAAGACAGCATTTTTTTTTTTAAAATGCCATGTCTTTCAATAGATGACAGTCTTGACTTTTTAAGTCTTTGAATGCATATTGTGTCATATTATTTTTATAATATGAAACAATACGCATTCGATTATACAAACTTGACACAAAAAAGCTGTTTGTTTGGAAAAAAGTAATTATAGCTGACAATTTATTTAAATCGTCAAACTTTTATCGAAGAACTATTATGATCCATTGGATTACGTAATTAACAACTTTAACTCCACTTAACTCATACTTCCCGAACAAATTTAAAGCAACACTTAGTTGGAAATTTATAAGATACAACAATATTTCTTCTTAAAAAGTAAATACTAAATTCTAAAAATAAAAAAATACGATATCAAATAAAAACAAATAATAAAATTCAAAAACATAACCTGACTTTCAGTGTTGCCAGAGTAGGGAATTTTTTTTTTGTTTACGTAAAGAAGGGATTTTTTTATATACAAAAAGAGGGTTGAAAGCATTGAGATTTTGCGGGCTGTCAATTGATTTTAGCCGTGTGTCGTATTATAAATTCGTAAATATAATCTAAATAAATAAATATAAGTAAATATAATTTAAAAAATTAATCACGAGTTACGAAAGTAAATATTTTGAATCTCGCGGGGTAATGTTCTCCTTCTTCTACTTCATCTTCACTTTTATATCCTGTCCTAAGCCAATACTTCTTACTGTCCTTGCTGTGCTGGATTACTCTCGATGTTAAAATGTTTTGAACTCTATTCTTTACATTATTATAATATAATATTATCTTCGGGATAACATTAATAACAGTAAATCTAAAGTGCAGGAACTCATTTAATTAATAAAAAATTGTCAGCTCTATTAAGTTTATAGACATTCAAAATAAAAATAATCAACCATCGTATTCATGAAATAATTTGATCATGGAGAAGGGATTAGAATTTGATTTAATATGATTTTTGTATGTTATTGAACTATGGCTGTAATTTTCCTTCCTTTGGTTTAACCATTAAACAAGACTTAATTACTTATTACCTGTATTTTATTTGTTGTACGTCTTGTGCTCGTACAAAAGAATGGTATACTTTCATAAATTTATTCTACACGGTAAATATATTATGATATTCGCTTTGTTTTTGTGTTACATAAATAAATATGTATATGTATATTATATATATATATATATATATATATATATATATATATATATATATATATATATATATATATATATAATATACCATAAATAATATATATGTATGCTTTATTGGCATACCACAGAGCGGTTGATAAACTTAATGATAAAGGATTACCCTATGCAGAGATCCTGCCAAGGCACCTGATGCTGTTAGGTTAAGGAATAAGATTTTAGACTTAAAACATATTTCAGTACTAGAAATCTTACAGTTAATAAATAAAAGAGCGAGGTTATTGTGTTTTGCAAAAAGGGCGAGCTAGCAAAATTAAAGAAATGGTGGTACAAACTCCACATTCTGAAGTGATGAAAAAACTATAAATATTTTAGTATCACCATTGGCTCACGATAAACACTCTACCAAAAGATTAATTTGATATCATTAATTATTGCGGAGTTTTAATCTAAAAAATATATCTTATTTGATGCAAGAATGAATGTTTTTAAAGCAGTTCCACAGGCTATAATGATATGTGGTGCCCAGGTAAAGTATTTTAAAAATTATTAAGAACAAATGGCTTTCGCCCTTCAGCTGCTACCGGCGTAACTAATGGGCCGCTTCGCGGACCCCGCACCTTCCAGAAGCCAATTCGCGGCCACACGGTTGTTGACATATATCAGTTTGTTATATTATAAGTAGCATATTGGCACGATATAAGCGAATTCCCTAATTTATCTGTAAAAAACGTGATTTGTATACATTGTGTTATAACACAATGTATACAAATCACGTTTTTATCAGCATTAGTTCTGATTCTATTGATTGAGATATATATATCTCAATCAATAGAATCAGAACTAATGCTGATAATATATTTTTAACTTCGTACATTTGATTGCCCTACTTAATAGTAGTACCCGAAAATACAATTTCAGTCTGATCAGAAAATACTTGAACTAATGTGATTTTTGGACATTTTGCTGAGTCATTATTGTGGGTTATAATGAAGTTGATTTTAATATCAAGTTTTAATTCGATCCGATAAAGGGTTCAAAAGTTATTGTCCCATAGAAATACATAGGAACGAAATGACATATATACACAATATATATCTATTTTCCATGATCCCAACCTCAAAAGCTCAGGTAAAACGGCGTCTACTCTCCTTGGTACGACGGCGTCTACTGCCTTTGAATTTCAAGCGTAACGGCAGGCAATTCAATTTTATTATTTTCTTTAGATTTCACTAATTGTTTATAATACCTACACACACACAAATATATATATTATATTATATATTATATATATATATATATAATATTATATATATAATATATATATATATATATATATATATACTATATATATATATATACGTATGTATCGAGTTGTATACAAGTTGTAATATTCAGCGCTTGATTACATTATCGTTTTTAAATTATGAAATAGCGTCATTAATTACTCTTCTCGTTTACTTTATTATATAAATTATAATACAGATAATTCATTAAATATTGTAAAAGAATAATATGCGCAGCGCAGGACATTAAAGAATTTGAAATCGTCGACATAAAGTTAATTTAATAACCGCTTTAAAATGGTCATTCTGAATTGGTGTCGATGATCTCTGAACTCTTGGCTTGATTAGTTTGTTGATTTATTTGCATTGACCACCTGTTACAATATCTCCAAGTGGAAGTCAAAGGTCAGTGATGTAATAATAACTGAATGACAGATGAAAGTACGATCGCGTAATTAGTATATTAGAACTGTTGAGCCTAAGGCTTTTTTATGTAACATAATATGTCGATATCGAAATATTTCCCAATGGCGAACATTATACGATATTTCTTCATTTTAATGCCATAATATCTTTACAGAAACAGGCTCTGCGGCATGAAATTTAAACCAGGCTTAATGAAAAATATTTATTTGTGTGTTTTGTAATCTAAGAAGTGAGTTCGAAAAATGTATTCTTCTGACGTTTATTCGCTGGTGGTTAGTCTGACGAACAAAAATTTTCGACAATGCCAATTTTATATAAAATAGTATATAGACTTTTATAAATAATCTTAAAAAATGTTAGGTCAACCCTGTCCTTGTTAACTTTATGGTCTCTAAAATTAAAATTTATAATTTTAGTCTTGTCAAACTGTATTATATATATGTATTGAAGTTAAATTATAGAACTTAGGACAGAGTTGAATAGATGGTTGGAATGACCAATAGACTAACAGACTGGTTCCTTTATGTTTAAGTTCATGGCCACTAAATCAATTCTTTAATTGAATTTTATCTGTCTAAATACAGCTTTAAATTAATTTTCTGAGGCTTTTCATTGCGCAAGAATTCGTTGGCAGTAAAAAACCCGATCAAGTTTATAGAATCAAGTCTTATATTTGATCTTGATAATCCTTTATTTTATTGTGTATATAAATTAAATTTATTATAATAGATTTATTTTAATATAGATTCCCTTTTAAATTTTTCTGAAGGCATTATATTACTTTTACTGAAAGTAAACACCGAGTGATGAATTTATGATGATGTGGTCATTGGTCTATAATATTAAGCAAGTAATCCTAAACACATAATATCCTTTTATCGTAGTGTTAAAACAGATTCTTAACATCCTCTTTCCCATCTTCAACTCTGACTTAACTTGTCTAAAGTCAAGGACGGTCGAGGTTATAATAAAAACACTTTCACAGGAAATCAGGTGTCTTGTGAACCTGAATCTATCCCGTATTCTATCTCGTTTGCTTTCAGATACTAAAATGTGTTTGATTAATATCTACAAAGGTTCTAGTTGCTCCTATATGTGGATGGTATTAAATACCTTATCGTTTATAATTTCATATTTACTTGATGATATTCTCATCTATCACACTTTTACTTTATGTTTGATATCACGTTTCCTAAAAACTTTCTTTTATAAATAAAACAATAAATATCCATAACTTTAATAATTTGGGACACGCCTACTTTACATCTGTTACGTTATTAATGATAACTTTGATTCTGATGTAACAGAAAGGTACTAGAGTGTATGGTTACGATATTAAACATTCTAGGTTTTAAACCAGAGAATAAGGAGCCGATTGAAATTATTCTTTTATTTCTTTATTGTTACTTAATTTGTGATATACGAGTTACAAAATAATGACCATCGGTACTATGAAAATTGTCAATATATTATAGATAAATACTTCGATTATTCCAGGACTATATTATATAGAATCAGGCTCTTATCACTACAGACTTGGATTTGTTCGTTTTCTAAGTTGGTATTTACCGATAACCAGGTCAATATGTTAACATTATAAAGTAAAAACATTAAAAGATGACGAACATGATGAATCAAGGTCTATTTAAAAAATAAACACCCATTATAATCGAAAATATAAATTTTACATTACATGTCGAAGTGTTTTTTCTCTCAGAGGCAACACACCCTTCAAAAGTCACACGTATTTATTAAAAAAAAAACTTTTTTGTTTTCAGCCTTTCTTTTTTTTCTTATTTTATTCCTGTTCAGCTTTCAATAGATTTGAATGCGTTAAGGTTGACTCATTTAAGAGATGATATTCTCTTAAATGTGGCAATCTTATTAGTCTCTTAAAAATCTTATTAGTAATCTTATCAAAAATTTAATAGTAGAAATTATAATAAATGTGAAATTAACTTAATAAATGTTTTTCATACGTTGAGGATCGCGATTGTGGATATAATATGGATGGTCTTAAGAAATAATATCGCAGCCTACTAGATACATTTGTTTTAAATTATTCTCTTAAATTTTCTTTAAATCTGTTTTATTACAGTTAACTACTATAAAAAGGTCAAAATGTTAAAAAAAGACTATCATCAAGAATTCTTCAGCGTATCTTATGTTATTGTAACTTTTTACTTGTGTTACGAAAGTGCAAGATTTGTTCCTACATTTTGGTGAACTGCACACTTTTAAAGTAAATGAGTCACTTAAGTCAGATAAAAGTAAAATTTTAATAAAACTTTAGTATAGGCTCATTAGAAGAGGGATATTTATATTCTTAGATAGAACCAAGTCGTAATAACATGTACTAAGACTTCGACAATTAGGTCACTTGCTCATTTTTTTCGTGTTTCAAACAAATTTCTTTGCTTTTGGGCATGCAAGATGGTTTCACTTCATATTCGTGATTTAACTAAATACTAGTTTTAAAAAAAAATAATTTAGCTACAACTTGAAAACATATTTATAAAATAACTTTATAAACAATAATTTTATAAATTAAGTTAAGATATAATATGCGATGCATGATTGTTTTTATTGCTTTTACATATGATTTATATTTTATAATATTACAATAAATTATTATATTATAATTTATAATATTTTAAGGTAAAGAAGGATAAATAATCATATCATCATGTGATACATACACACCAGCAGGCTCGTGCGAACTGGTTGCTTAAATTCTCCCAACTGGTACAATTTACCGATTTCAACGTACTGTTCTTTAAAACAGTAACTAAAAAATAATATAAACACGACCTAATTTTACATGATCCCTAATATATAGCGTAGATATAAAGGAAAACTATTGTGTATCGACTAAAATCCTAAACCTTAATAGTGAAATGGTATGTTAATTTTTGTTTTATCATCTTAAACTTACTTATATTGCGTATGTTCTACGCTAGCAATAGCGACACATTTGAGAAAAATTAAATCCCATTACTGGATGAAAATTGGATCCCATTACCTGCTTGTATATACTGGAGTTAGTGGGCTTAACAATATTGAGATACAAATAAATTTGTTACTTTTACTATCTTTATATTATTGTTATTATTATAATAATAATAATCATATTTAAATTTTTACTTCTCTGAAAGCTAACAATATTTTTAATATTTATTATTTTTTAGGTATTTTTAAATTACTATACTATAAATATAGTAACACTCAGTCGGAATATATATTTATGTTTTATATTTGCTTTAAAATTACCTACTTAGCTTAAGCTAGCATAAATTAACACCGCAATTACATTTCCTTGGTGGTTTAATATCAGTCTATGCTTCAAAATAAGAAATTTCTAAGTAAATTGCAAACTTATTGTTCGGTACAACTCGTATTCTAGGATGCTCTGAACCCGGAGTGTATCTAAATAATCAAATTACATAAGTTAAATCCTCTCCTTAGATAATATTGCATAAAGCTCTTATAACTTTTTCCTTTTCTGATTATGTTTTATTCTCTGAAGAAGCTCTTAATTGAATCTTTTGTTCACAAGATGTTCTTTTATTAAAATAATTAAAGTATCCTAGGTTGCATATTGCATGAGAAAAGATAAAAAATTATGGAAATTTTGCGCAATACAACTGATTTGAAAATATATACTAACTAATAGTATTGGAGTGAGCATAAAGGTATTTATTCTTCATATTGAAATATCTTATGGTAAATAAGTGATGTAGATACTGGTATTATATATTTAGATTTTATTGTTGTTTATTTAGGTATGGTTATGTAAAGGTAGGTTATGGTAAGCCAGGATTCTATTTGTGCAACAGGACTCAAAACCGATATTAGAAATTCTAAACGTAATTAGAGAATTACTAGCAAACAATCATTATCAATAATCCTCCTGACTTGAGTCACAGTAAACAAGTGATGAGGGGTCCTCAAACAAACTCCTAATAAAGTTAAACAACTTCGTGTTGGCATAATAACTTCTATTTTCGCTGCGTTCAAAAGACATCGATAAACGAAACATTAATTTTTAATACTTTTAATAAGGAAAGTTAAAATATGCAGGATAATTTAAACTTATTAATAGTTTTTTCATTACATTTAGTTAGCTAATTAGTTTTATGTCTACCTTTACAATCATTAAGACATTTAACATTCGATTATAATCTATGAAACTATTGCCTAATAGTAATTTATATTTAACTAAAATGCATTTGGTGCAATCCTCTTCGTATTATATAAACTACCCATATCATATGCATTTTTACAATTATTTGTATAATTGTATTTCTCATTATCACGATATCTAACTTTTGACTTCTCCTCACCTATACTGCTGTTGTTATATAGGAAAAGCATTGTGTCCACCTTTAAAATTTGAAACCAATATTTCCTCCTAATTATCCATTTAAGGCACTTTTAGGACGTTCTGACGTCCATAATGTCTGTGTGTGTCCCACGCTAGAGAATCCTGGCACACAAATCATACTTAAGATTAGTTATGCTACCTGGATGATAATATTTTTGAGTCAACGTTAACCTGTTTGCTTAAGCCGTCGAAAATTAAACCTTCCTCTCTAAGTGAAAAATAGGTACATCAAAATGAATTTCAAAATCGGCAGCCATTTTCAAAATATTGGATAAAAAAGGTAACATTGTTGTTAAGGTAATTAAAACTCTTAACAAAGGTTTACTAATGAATATTCCCTTCTTACCCTTATTTACTAAAGTTAATCTTTACTAATAATTAATTTTACTCATATACAGTAATAATTTAACCCCAGAATTATTATTGTCTGTCCACATATGAATACATCATTTTGGAAACGAATGCAACTTGAATAATTGAAATTAACAAAATCAATGATGTCCTTCATCGAGGGATATCCTTCAACAAATATGATATGTCCTTCATCGAGGGATGAAGGACATACATGAAGGACATACGGCCACAAAAGCCGCTATTGCGGCCGTAGCGTTGGCAATTGTGGAACCACCATTCCCCGCATCGCAATGACCGCTACGCAGTATTGTGAATGCACCTATATCATATTTGTTGAAGGTTATCCCTCGATGAAGGACATATCATATTTGTTGAAGGATATCCCTCGATGAAGGACATCATTGATTTTGTTAATTTCAATTATTCAAGTTGCATTCGTTTCCAAAATGATGTATTCATATGTGGACAGACAATAATAATTCTGGGGTTAAATTATTACTGTATATGAGTAAAATTAATTATTAGTAAAGATTAACTTTAGTAAATAAGGGTTTTCTCCTAAGAAGGGAATATTCATTTGTAAACCTTTGTTAAGAGTTTTAATTACCTCAACAAGGTAAATTAGGAGTTGCAAGGTAAATTAGGATAAAATTAGCGCACTCTTTGTTCCGAATTGTGGAAACAAAAATATATATTTCTTAACAAAGATTAAAAAGACGAAGAAGAAAAGGTTGTTTTGGACGAGCTGTGTCTTTTTAGATTTCATTTTAATTTTTTCATTATATTTAATATTTTTTATTTAATCATGTCTGATGATAATGGGAACTTTCACACTAAATGACAGTTCTTCTTCTTGTTCAACCAAGAGAACAGAACAATTTAACCAAGAGAACAGAAATAATGTATAACATTTCAGAACAATTACATTAAGATAAAATAAACGGATCAAGATAATCAAACTATACCATTAAAATTGGCGAACACCGAGAATATTTGATTTAAGAATAGAAACATAAAAAAACAACTTTGAACTAATCAAAACTAAAAGAAAAAAATAAACACTTTAAAAAGACACAGCATAAACAAAAGATAATATTAGTTTTTTGATAAAAAACAATTCTTTTATTAAAATCAAATTAAAATAATAAAAAATAAAACGACTTAAAGCACGGCAAGAATCAAAATCCAAACAAGACAAAAGTATTTTTCTCTTAATCGGATGAGGGGGTAAGAAAATTTCCAACACTTTGAGAACGGAAAGGTTTCTTTCGCGTCAGGCCTTTAAGGTGTTTTGTAATCAATCAAATGCTAATCACTAGATCATTTGTGCGGGTTTAGTAGGTTTGCGGAAATTTCCATTTTCCGCAACGCTACCGCAAGCTGTTTAAAAGAACGTCCCATAAGA
Organism: Microvelia longipes; assembly: GCA_018340805.1. Taxonomy (NCBI): domain Eukaryota; kingdom Metazoa; phylum Arthropoda; class Insecta; order Hemiptera; family Veliidae; genus Microvelia; species Microvelia longipes. The sequence continues at coordinate 40,665,924 of JACMZG010001908.1, forward strand.
TTACGTAGGTTGGAATTTGAGCTGTCGCCGCACGCAACGCCCGGACACATCGCTACCGCAGTATTGTGAATGCACCTTATGTCCTTCATCGAGGGATAACCTTCAAAAAATATGATATGTCCTTCATCGAGGGATATCCTTCAACAAATATGATGTGTCTTTCATCGAGGGACCAGAATCTTTTGCCAATAAAGAACTTGAATAAACAAAATCTAGGCTGCTAAGTATAATCAAAGGTTTTAATGCATTCGTGAAAATACTATAAAACTATTTCCCGTATTATTTTATTGAATGAAATAAAGGGATGCTTGATAAGGAATGGCATTACATTTTGACATTTTCTCATTTATAACGCGGCAAAATATTTCAATCGATTTGAAATTCGGTTCGCATTTAGTTATGCACAACATCAGCATGTGTGCAAAGTATCATCTTATTATTAGCATTAGTTCAATTTTTATCAAAGGATACTGTATACGTATTTTGACTATACAGTTGTGAAATAAATCCAATTATGATGAAATTTGGTATAAGTATTTGGTAACAAGTAAGAATACAAATTTTGGTTTCAATACAGCAAGTATATCTATGGTTTTTGTTGACTCATAAAAGTTAAGAAAACCCTAGCGAGGTCAGTACCTATATAAGGACGAGCGAAGCGAGTCAGAAGATATGTTGCTGTATAAATTTGATTTTTATAATCCGAGGACGAGCAATGCGTGTCCGAAGTAGTGTAGATGAGCCAACGCGATTCGGTTATGGTGTGGAAAAGTTCCGAGGCATCCCGTACCCGATTGTTTTGTATTATTTTATTGAGTAATACAACAATAATTAATTGTTACAAGTATTTTAACTAATGCAGCTGTAGTGACTCGGTTAAAAACAATCCCAGTCATTGCACACTTGCGGGGGTTTAATATAAATAATAAATGATTCTAAAGATAATAATTATTAAAAGATGATTAGAAATAATTGATGGATAATAAACTAATTGCTAAATTAGGTATAATAGATAATTATGTACTTATTCAACGATTCTGGAGCCTCTTTATGAAACAGAGTAAGTTTAACAAGGATCATACTAGTACCTCCTATTCTCCCCTGTGTCGCAGGTTACGGAACCTAATATGAGGGGGGGGGGTTAATTTTTACATAGGGTCGAGCTGGTCTTAGGGCCGCCGCTGTCTTCTCAGGCGTCCGATAGGATTATTTGGCAGGGTTTCAGAGGAAAGAAGTTGAAGTAAAGGATTAGAATGTTCTATTAATAATCCAAAAGCCAGACCTGAAAAAATGTCTCATGTTGTACTACTTCAAACCATTTTTTTTAAAATATACCTTAAACTATGAAATTAAAGCATAGTCAAGAGTGGAGCCAGACGAAATTTTACAAAATCGCACAAATTTCAGTTTTCTTAAATTAAGTGGTTAACCAAAGTTATGGCTCTTTCAAAAACACCCAAAAAATGGTTAATTGATGCAAAGTCGGCAAATTTCTTTGAAAAAATATTGGCTTTACATTAACAAATGTCATAACTTTTGTTGTAGTTATCCGATTTTGACGAAAAAACACTTGTTTTATAGAACATTTTATCAGCTCTTTAGAAACTGTTCCCTTCATGTTTTTCACAAGTGTAAAAAAATGAGTCACATTTTTTAGGCCTGGCTCTTGGACTATAAGGATTCATTAAGTTTTCATTGTAGCAAGATTTGAAGAGGTCCCTCACAAATGGAACATTAAGGTCATAATGGATGGTGGGGTTTAAAATAGGAACCATTTTAGTTAGGATAGGATATTGACGGGATTTGCAGACGTTTAGAATTAAAAGGCTTGAGCAAGCTTTAATTACTTATGTTGCCTATATAGCACCCTAGACTTTGGGTAACCAAATAACTTTTAGGTCGAGCTTAGCGAAACCGAAGTTATAACAACCTAGACATTGATTTTCTTGAATATTCTGAGGTTAACGGCTGCAAGATCGAAGTTATAGCACCCTAAACTTTGGATCACTCTTCTATTATGAGGTTGTGCAAAGTGAGATCGAAGTTACAACAACCTAGACTTTGCATCACCATTTCATTGTGAGGTTAAGCCTAATAAGATCAAAGTTACAACAACCTAGACTTTGCATCACCATTTTATTATAAAGCCTAAGAGATCGAAGTTACAACAACCTAGACTTCGCATCTCCATTTTATTATGAGATTGAGCTATGAGATCGAAGTTACAACAACCTAGACTTTGCATCACCATTTTATTATGAGATTGAGCCTAATGAGATCGAAGTTACAACAACCTAGACTTCGCATCTCCATTTTATTAAGAGATTGAGCTAGTGAGATCGAAGTTACAACAACCTAGACTTTGCGTTACGATTGCATCATGAGGTTAATTGAGCCTAGTATGATCGAAGTTACAACAACTCCAGTGAGATTGAATTTAAATCAACCTAGACTTTAGATCACCATTATTGTGTAATCGAAAGTAATTACACATTCAGTTTTGGGTAAAGATGACATGAGGACGATCGAAGCCAGTGCTAAAACGTGAGAAGCAGAACCGGGGTACCCTGAACCCAATTATTTTAATTAGCATTGAACTATCTTTCAAAGTCAATGATTCGAAACTGACAGGAATTATAGACAAAATACAAAACGAAATATTTAAGGTCGTAATGTTCATTATTTTAATTATTTTGTAATTTATTTTAGACTATTAAATATAGAATATTTATGAGGAAAGTTTGTTAATAATACTATGTCAGTGTCAAAGTTTTAAGATACATCTTTAAGCCGACTAAGGTTAATCTTTAGACTTCATTGCATCCATAACGCTTTTTTAGTAGCGTACTTTAATAAGTTACAGTATAATTTCGCTACTTCATAGATTTCTAAAAGTCTAAATTTCTATCTATAAATCTATTTCTAAATAGATTTATTAAAAGTCTAAACATTTAATAAATCTATAATCAAGTCATTTACAAGTAGAAGTTGTACATTGATTAAGCTTACTTGTAGAGCTAATTGTTTTATCGTTCTCATAAATCGTTTTATCATGTTAGTAAAAGGAATTATATATATACATACATATATACATATATATATATATATTATATAATTATAATATATATATATATATATTATATATATATATTATATATATATATATAATATATATATATATATATATATATATATATATATATATATATATACATATATATATAAAAAATATATATATATATATATAATATAATTATAGCCAGAAAAATATTAAGGCCAACATATTTGATATAAGTTTCATTTTATCACCAGCTTTAGTTTAATTTTTATCGAATGAATTTTATACGTTTACTAAAAAAAATTTAAAATTATCCAATTAAGTTTGAATTTTGCTCAAGGGCAAAATAACAATTCGTAGTTTCGTGTCATTATGGCAAGTATCTACAGTTTTTGGATCATAAAAGGAGGAAACACTGTATGAAAGGTTTTAGAGGTTTTGTGGTTTAGGTACTCGGAAAATTCCAGTAAAGGCGAAATTTTTAATTAGAAATGTTTTTTTTTGAAATTTTAGGTTTAAATTAATTCTTTTTGTTCGATAATCAACTATGTATTGTGAACTAAATATTTTCTTTAGAAAAGAGCATCTTTGCATAATTTGTATGATTGTGTTCTTTTGCAAGCTTCGGCATTTAAGACAAGGCTCGTATGTCTAACAATCGTCAGTTATGTGTAAAAATGAATCTCGTTTCATTATCCTAGAAAATAATGTACACATTCAACGTTGCATGCAACACTAACATACTTCTTAGACATGCCAGTGTTGCTGGTCCTAAATTATACAATTTGTTTTCAGAACAAATCAATCAGAAATATTCAGGATTTGAAATATTTTAATATATTTAAAAAATTAATTAAGCTCTGGCTAACAAACATGCTATAGTTTTAATTTCAGTCTAATGTCAATTAATTTATTATTCCAAATATAATTTTTATTTTCTAGCTTTAATATTATGATTAGTATGATTAATTTTGTTTTGTGAATAGTTTTAATTTATATTCATTTTATATTATTCATCTATTTTTTCTTTTATAAATAAAAACTGAACTAAAGAAAAAATTAAGCAGAAAATTTATTTATTTGATCAACGTTTTTATTCATTAAAATACTTTTTAGAATTTTAAAAACAAGCTAACTTTTTTTATTCCTTGTAATAAAAAAAAATTGAAAGTGATGATTAACAAGTCAAAAATAAGATTCGGTGTTATGAAGATATGAGACGAGGAGAGAGTGGGATGTTGGAAGGGACGAGATAGAGGGAATAGATTGCGGCCCGTTAATGGTGAATTTAGATGCCTCCGCTTAGAGGCTCAAGTTAATTCTTTATTCAATACTTAGAGTCTGGATAATGAGTTTTTTCAAGTTTCTTTTTCTATCTATTACCGAGAAGTCTATTTTTTGTTCAAAGCAAATTAAGCATCATTTGATTTAAGGTTTTTTTGCCATCTTTAAACTGCTAATTAAACTGCTTTGAACAAGGTCAGTTCTTAGATGGGTGACCGCTGATTTTGATGTGAGGATGAGCTTAACAAATCCGATGTGGCAAGGAAAAGTTACGATTTTTAATCGTTTTTCTATTAATTTTTTGCTTCAATCCTTCGAAAGACGAAAGTCGGGATGTCCACACTTAACAATTTCAAAATCGGTATAACAAGTTGATAAATATACTCAACAAATTAATTAAAATAATATACTCTAAAAGTAGAAGTGAAGAGACACTCACCCCTATAGTAGCATAGTGGGGAGCCTATTGTACCCATCTCAACCCCACTCGGTACCTACCAGGGGTACTTCACATTACTTGGAAAATATAAAACTATTTTAGACATAGATGTAGTTGAGGACCGGTCAACACTGTAGTAGTGAACTAGACCATCATGATACGCTTTAGAACATGCCTGGTACATAGTGATTTTTTTTAAATTCTATTATTTTATAAGAAACATTTTTTTGGTATTATTGGTTTTAAAAGTGATAGTGATTTAAAAGTGCTTTTTAAATTTGTGCCTCCTATTTTAAATCGGTAATATATATAATAGGAAATCGGAGAAAAGCTATATATTTTTTTTAAATTTAAATTAAATTTAATGCGACGAAGAATTTTTATTTACCTAAAGAAGTAGCTAAACTCAATAATTAGTTATCTTTAGCGATAACCATGAGGAACTTTAGTTAGCTGAGAATGATGGGCTTCTTCTGAACAGATGGTGGTTCAGATTTATAAGTACTAATTACTTATATTTTATACGGTTAATACAACTTGTTAACTCATATATCTCAATTGTCCAGTAACTGAAGGATATATGCTACTATACACACACACACACACACACACATACACAATATATAATATTATATATTATATATATTATATATATATATATATATATATAATATACTATATTTATACACATATACATATACATAGTGGAAAATACTAAGCCTGATATTTGGAACTAAACATATAAATTAATTTTTCAAAACTAGGTTATTAAGTGGTAACAAATAATTTTTGGGAGTTGCGGTATGTAAAATATGCATATTTGCAGTCTTTTTTCGCCAAAGATTAAATATTTAATAATTCATTTATTTTTAATTTATCATTTATTAATGAAAAGTCACAAATTCACCCAGATTAAGTTAGTAATTAACGCTATATTTAAAACATATTTTAAAGATTTTGTTTGTAAGCCTAAAGTTCCAGGGTTACTTGCTATGAAACAGCATTATATTCATCTGAATGTACATTTACCGTCATTTAAACAGTCAGCTCGGCTAATACGATAAAGCAATAAAATTCGACCTATTTTGGGCGTTTTGTTTACATATTTGACGGGTAAACTGAGCTCGAAGCAGTATTTCGTTGACGGTTTAATAGACTAAGTCGCATAGAAAGGCGCGCTTGAACAACATTGTTGACTTAATGTTAAAGTTAACTGTATTATTTGTTTGGTTTACTTTAAATTAGTTTACTTAAAAAGACTTGCTAAGTTCCTTTAGTAGGCATTGGTAGGATTAGGCCACCCTAAACGAAGCTTTAAATGAAAATATTAATTCTAACGATTACTATAAATAATTTTATCGCGAAGATTAAATATAAGTGTGGCAATTAAAACGACTTAAGATTGAAAATGAACTCAGTCTCTAAAGCCTCTAAAAGAGTGTTTATTTCCTCTCGTATATACGAAATCTCCTTTAGTAAAACCTTATCAAAAATCTACCAAAAATAATTTTCGAGGTATTGTTTTCAAGAAATAATAATAATAAAAACGTCATTATTTAAAACTATTTTGCAGTTTTTATTGCAAAAATAAGTTCTTTTTTGATAATTTTACTGAATCCAAAATATTAACAACCAATGGTTAAATTTGACTTTACAGAGAGACAGAGAACTCTTGGCCAAATAGTTTTCCTAAAATCTTTTTCATAATGATTATATAAGGAAAAGAAGTTAAGAAACCCAGTGACGAATTTTAAAGGTGAATCCAATACTTTTCCGGTATACCTAGATTATAAATGCGGGAAAGAACTAATATGTTTATGTAAAACTTTGTTGGCAAAACAAAAGTTTTCTAGAATACTACCCTAAAAGTGAAAATTTTACTAGTTTCTTTCATTGGAGGATACAAATTTTAAAACCAATATTTGTAACGACTTTTATTAACCAAAACACGAAGACGCATCTTAATAAAAAACAGGTTTTTAGCAGAATATTTTTTTGAAATTTTAGAGCTTTAAGGAGTTTGACTTGACCCGCACGACCTCTCTTTATTGATCTCATCCGAAATTTGTTTCTCATCTTCTTAAAGTAATATAATAGAAAGTTAATTACAAATCTGATTCGTACTTTCTAAATTTAAAATAAAATTTGAGTTACATTACTGTAGTTTTAATTTATTTTTAAGCTTCCAAGTTACTTAAAAACAATTTTAAATATAATACCTTAATAACAATTAGCAAAGTTAAACACAAGAACAGTTTTTTAAGTGTAATTAATATATATTTTTTTACCAGACGTTTATTGTTAAGAACTGATTCGTTATCGGTCTCACGGGCATAACTAAACCTAAGTTTCAATACTAGCGGAATGCTTAATTTTATCCTTATTAGACATAGTTACTATATGAATAGTCATACCAGTAAACCACAATACTGGTTTACTTCTTATATGTTGCCTTTATTCTAGGTTCTATATTCTATAAGAGGAAACAGAACTTAAAGTATTAGTACTCAAAATTAAAACATAAATGCTTCTGGATTGATTGTTGAGGTATTGAAGAAGCCGACAATAATTCGGTCCATTTATTATTCTTATTTAGCAGCACTCTCTTATGATATTCGATAAAAAAATGAAGCATAAAAATTAAGCAACTTATTATTAATAAACTTAAATTATTTTAGTAAATTGGACAAACATTTAGAAAAAAACTAATGACATTCGATTTCAGTTCTGATTAGCTAAATTGAAAAATTGTTAAATTATTTTGTTCTTAACATTTTCTAACAATAGCTGTATTAGATTTCTTCTGTATTTAGAGGTCTTCTTCAGTGATTACCTAGAGATGATACAGAAACGCTTTTCTCTTATACCGCATTTAAGACATTTTGCGGTGGATGGTTACTACTACAGTTATTTATAGATTTACTTGCAATATTTTTTGTTGAAAGTAGGATATTGCTATTAAAGCTTTTGCCAAGATATAGACGTGTATATACTTAAGCACAAATTTTGTTATAAATATCTTTAGACCTGTATGAAGAGACAAATATTTTATTTTTACTAATGTATATACTTTTGTCTGCCCTATCCTATAAGCACTCGAAACCTGAGGATATGTTCTTAATTTCTATAATTATATCTAAATAAATTAGAATCAGCTATCGTCGATATTTCCAGTTGAACATGAGTATCTCTCGACGGGTTTTGGCCTTACACCATTATCAGCATGCCAGGCAACACTCGAGCTCTCAACTAATACAGTTAATAACTAGTCCTAACCAGAACCACGCGCCCTCTTCAAAGGGATGATCTACAAAGGGCACGTCGTACTCATGTTTTCTTGCTCATCAATCTATTTCTTGCTTAAGTTTCCAATATATGCTGTATACCCTCAACAGTAGCGTCACAATTTGTTATTTAATTTTTCCGAATTTTCCTAAGAAAATACGCTACAAATTAGCATAAACTAAACTTAAAATAAGCGCGAATAATGCTGTGCCGTACATTGAATAATCTATAGAATATCTAAAGATATCCAATAGATTCATATATGCATTGTGTATTGTATATCTATAGGATAAATCTTTACGTTAAAAAATCTTGCGTTTTTTTTTTTAATTAAATATCAAGTTATGACGCTACCGCTCAGGTTATAAAGCATTTACTGGTCACAAAAAATTGATTGATGATTGATGGTTTTAAGCTATACTCTCAATTATAAATTTCTAAATCTATGTTCCAGTAATTTTAATGTTTTCTTTTGTTTCCAGGTGGGCTGCCTCCTGCTGGTGGCGCTATGCTACGGTGCACCAACCGATCAACAAAATCAGAATAACCACAGAGAAAAGAAACAGTAAGTCTTAACATATCCTTTTAGGGTATTTAAATGAACTGACCTGTAGACGTTATCTCCTTTTTTCCATGCGTTTACTTATTTTATATTATGTATACTATTTTTTGTTCACCCATTATTTAACTTCTTCTTATCCGTCTTATTATGTACTTTATAATTTATTCTTATACACTAGAGACATATTTCTGCGACATGCAAAAATAAAATTTAATTAAGTTTTGATGTCTAAATCTATATAAAACATATCAATATGAAATTTGTGTAGAGTCTTAGGAGTGAAAAAGAAGAAACTTAACAGTCTTTACCGGACTACTAGATGGTATTCGCAAATTTCCTCCAATTCTTGGTTACAAGTCAGAGTTTTGCTATTACAAATTATGTCAGGTTAATACCGAGCCATGATATTTCTATATGAAATCTGAGTTTGTGTAGAAAAGTTGTAAGAAAAGTCAAAAGGTCCAAGCATGAGCATAATCAAAAGAATAAAGATAAATCCGTACGTTGAGGCATGCCCAAATATCAATAAATAAACTACAAAAATAAAATTTTCAATAATATTGTACATCTCATCAATAAGCACAGCTGTTTTTTTTCATACCAAAATAAGAAATATACAATAAGAATAAGAAAATATAATCATACCAAATAAGAAAATATAAAATATTTATATTTTCTGCATATAAAAAATAATTCGTTGCTTTTTTATGTCATACTATTTTTTTCTTTAACTAATTATTAATCATAATTATGCATTATTTAATGCATGATTATGCATTAAATTATGCATAATCATTATTAAATTATTATGCATGATTTTAATTATACATTAAAATCTACAAACTAAACAACTTGTAATAATACAAAGTTCTTTTATGATATTTAAGTACATATTAACCTCCAAATAAGCATTGAAAATGTAAATAAAGGATATAAACGTCGGAATGATCCAACGGCCCAGACTCGTGTTAGATCTGTGTAATCTAGTTTGCTCACGGATCAGATCGAATATTTTTACCAATATTTCACTAAAAGGCACAATTGTGTTTTACTTATGTTCACAGAGAACGCATCTCTTAAAATTTCACCACTTTACCCTATTGGCGTAAGATTTTTCTTTATTTGTTATCGGTTGTTAGTAAACTGACCAAAACAACTATTTATAGGCCAATGTTAATTACTTAATAACAAATTGCAACAATTATTAGGAAAAGTAATCTACCAGGACCCATAAAACAAGTGTTTTGGCAGGTTTGTAAAAAATGTGATAAACAAAATTACGTACATTCATTGCATATGCGGGTTCTATCAGGCTTACCACACCAAGTCAATTAAATGTAAACCGCAATTTTATATTTTATGTTCACGATACAAATTATTTTTTTGTTATAAGTGCTAAATTTATCATACATTAAAATACACTTTATTAGCACATACTACTCCAAAATACACTTTAATTAATTTTAGCTGTATTTATTATATTTATTTTAGGTACACTATTTATGATGTCTACCTTTTATTATTTATCCTAAAATTGTTATATTATTAAAATACCCCATATAATCGGGTACGGGGTACCTCGGAATTTTTCCTCATTACATCGGATTCGCTGCACTCATCCTCTCAGCTTTGGACTCTCTTCGCTCGTCCTCAGAATATACAATTCGCCAAATTTACACTCCAGAATGTCTTTTGACTCGCTTTACTCGTCCTCAGATAGTAAACACATTCGTTTCATTCCCACTGACCACGCTCGATGCTGCTTAACTTTTATGATCCCCGAAAAATCATGTATATACTTGTTATATTCAAACAAAACTTTTTGTACGCATTCATTACGTAAAGGTATATACTTGAACTAAATTTCAACTCAATTAGATTATGTTCTGATTTTTTACAATTTTTTTAAAAACGTAAACAAGCCATTCGTTAAATATTGAACTAATGCTGATAATAAGATGAAACTCAGCACAAATGTTACTCATATACATGGCTACATGCGTGCTAAATCTCAATCTGATCGCTTAATGTTTCCGCGTGGTATGATTTTTTAAAATTTTTGCTAAGTCATTATTGCGGTCATAAAAATATTATTTTTCGAATAGCACAACTACAGCAGTAGACTGATTTTTCTACAATGTTTAAACTCTCTAGCATAAATACTGGGAGCTACGATGATAACTGACACACACACACATACTGACGAAAACTTTGCGGAAACCACTCAGGAGGCCTTAAAAATACCTGACTCGGATAATTCCGGTGTCATCCCGCATTCGGATTTTTTTACAAACACAATACTTTTTCTATATACTCACGGTATAAAAGAGGAAAAGTAATAATTGTTATAGGCATTTAAAATTTTAAAATTTACCGCCTATAAATGTAAATTGATGTCAAATTTAAACTCGAACGGTCAAATGTTTAATGACAGCAATGTAGATTAACGTTTTGTTTTAAATATGGATCTGCCGGAGCTGCGGAGTTAAGTATGACACAGCCACACTCACTGACTGTCTGTCAGAGTTGGCAACATGATGAAAACCACTAAAAACGTCATGAAAGTACCAGAAACGAATAATTATGAATAAACCCCGTTTTCGGATTTTTACAGTGAACACAATACTTTTCCTATTTACCTATGAAATTAGGTGAGGAAAAATAAAATTAATGAAATAGATAAAAAATAAAACAGGAAATAAACGTTTTGTCTATTTGATAAAATTAGTTTTGATTAAGCTTTTGTTTTCATTAACGAACGAGGAAGAGATCATAGTATAATAATATAGTAATAGTATATGAGTACGGGTTTCATTCATAAGTTTTGTATGAATGTGAGAAAATGTTAGCTTTAGACTCATTAAAAGTGTGAGTTGATATCCCGATGTAAAAACCTAATTAAAGTTTCAGAAAATAAAATTAATTAAACTGAAATAATGACAGCGATAGTTTTAATTACAAGAATGTGAAATGACACAATAATTTGTACAGAGTATTTAATTTATAGAGATGCAATCCTCATTTGAGATGCATTAGAAAAAATCTGGTCCGGAATACCTCGGCACTTTTTCTCCCCTCATCGGACTCATAATAACAAATAAATAAACATAATGCCCGTTTTGAACCTTTCGGCTCATAAAAGGAGGCCTTATAATCATCTAAGACTCACTTTGCTCGTTCTCTGATAGTAAGTATATTCGCTTCATTACCAGCGGTCAACCATCCAGGATCCAGGTACTGACCACGCTCGATGCTGCTTAACTTTAATGTTCCAACAAAATTATAGATATATTTGTCGTATTGAAACAAAACTTAGTGCTCTTATTAATTACGTAATAGTATACACTTGAACCGAATTTCTACTCAATCAAATTATTTCCCAATTATTTACAATTTTTAAAGTCATCCGATAAAAATTGAACTAATGCTGATATTAATATGAAACTCAGCACAAATGTTTCTCTTATACATGGCTACATGCTTGCAAAATCTCAATCTGATCACATATTCTTTCCGCGGTTTATAATTTTTTAAATTTTTTTGCTAAGTCGTTATTGCGGGTTAATGGCGTCATAAAAAATATTTTCCTAATAGCAACTACAGTCGTAGACTGATTTTTCTACAAAGTTTTAACTCTCAAGCATAAATACACTGGGAGCTACGATGATAACACAGACATATACACGCAAACACTGACTACTTTGTGAAAAACACTTAGGAGGCCTTAAAAGCACCTAAAACGGATAATTCCGGTCATTTTGGTTTCGGATTTTGCAAACACAATACTTTTCTTATATACCTACGGTTATGAGGAAAAATATTAAGTCAAAAATTGTAGTAGAAAGAAAAAAATTTAAATGTGTTGTCCTTTCTACCTGCAACATATAATTAAAATTTATTTCTATTTAATGAATTTTGCGAGAGTATTACTGCCGTTATCACATCAGAAGCTGTTATTAGGAATCTAAATGAAGCTGCTACGAGAAAGACACATTTTTATCATTTGAATTAAATCATATTTCTTTAGGACGTCTTGGTATTAATAGAACGCTTTTTATTTAAATCAACCCTTTTCCATTATACTAAATCATTATGAAAAATTATACTAAACGTAAATAAAAACATTTCATTCAAATACTACAGATCGTGGACGACTTGGACTCAATACATGACGGTCCCATTTTTATGAAAAATTTGACTATCGCGTTTATTTACTTTTTAACGTATTCCCTTTGTTATTAAATTGATAGAATGAATGGTATGTATAAAGAGACAAATCAATATTTTCCAATAATATTTTTTTTTGAGGTAGTACGTAATTGATCACTTTATTGGACTGTTTTTAGGATGAGAAGCCAATCATTATTGTTATAGGAGGTTATTTAGTACTTTTCACCTCCGAGGACAATAATGAATGTAAAAAAACTCCTAGGACGTAAAAGTAATTCATATATTGCCGCCATTACTGTAAAGTAGAATGTTCAAAAAAACAATCTGTGTAAAATCTTCATGATGTTTCTTTAAAAACGTTTATTTTCTTTCTGTTTTTGTTCGTAGACTAATTTTTTTCGTTTTTAAAAGGTGTTCTAATTGACAATTTTTGTGTGTTTATTTGTAAAGCTTTTACATTTTTGAGTAAAAGTGTGAAGCTATGGATGAATTGTAAACAGGAATTTATTTGTCATTTGTTTGTTTATTTTTCATTATAATCAAACATGTATTTATTTTTTACGTTTTTTTTTTAATTAAGTATATAGCGCAGTTTATTTAATGAGTGCTACCTCAAAAAAAATAGTGTATGCCATCCGGCTGAGAATGTCTTTATGTCTTGGCAATTTTTCCCAACTCGCTTCGCTCGTCAGTAAATCTAATTGCCGTGACATAAAGACATACTTATGGCATAAATAACTATTCTTATTTTCTCTTTTAAATAGATCACCAAGGCTAATTGCTGATTTTGCATGTAATTTAAATTTAATGCAAATAAATGGTTTATCCATGTTTATCCTTATTTATAACGTTCTCCCTTCTTTAAATGAAACCAAAAATGTAATTACATTTTTTAGTACCTGTAATATTCTTAATTTGCATTAATAAGTTCAGTAATAAAGTGACGTCGTTTACCTAATTCTATTGTTTTCTATCAAAATTTCTCAACAGTTAAAAGCTGTTTCCATAAGTTCTTATTTAAACCACAACATAATCATTCATATCCGGGTAATGATGAGTTTAAATAGTTAAAAATATAGGCAATAATTGAATGGAAAACCCCCCTGTCTTCGGAAAACAGTTAAACCTTACATCAAGATTTGCATATAATTAATTTAGTTCGTAAAATTGGAAGTGCTAAAACGTATGGTCCGAATAATTTTATGTTTGTGGGAGTAATTTATATATCTGTCTTCCTTAGAAGCTATAATTCAGTATTATTAAGATCTTTATCAATTTTATTTCTTAACTACTATTTCGCTTGATTTTTATAAAGTTTTATTTATCTTAAAAAACACCACAGAATATTTTTGTGGAGTAAAATTATACTATAGCCGATTTAACGTTTTGAGAGATAACTTTGCAGTATAAACAACACCAACTTCATCTTTCCACCAATAAGCTTTAACTACTCGAAGCAGAACCGGCCTCCGGCTATTCTGTCATCTACAGTGCTTTAACAATAAGTCATAAGTTTACAATATAGCCAAAACTTAATCATTCATTAAAATATGGTTTCCTTGTTATAGTGTTAAGTTATGGTTTTTAATTGTTTAGGCACTGTAGATGGCAGTATAGCCAAAAGCCGTCTCTGCTTAGAGTGATTAAAGCTTATTGTTGGTAGAAAGACAAAGTTGGTGTTTTCACGGCGCTCACTTAAATTACTTTGCAGTATTTTGTAACACATAATAATACGATTTGGGGTTGCAAATAAGGGCCCAACTACGTAGCCTATACTGAAACTTCATATTGCTTTGTTTATTTCGAGCAAAATGTATTAATGAAGTAAACAAGGAAATATGTAACTTCCATTTATTACATCGTATAATATTTCTACAACTAGGGCAGGTACACAGAATTTTAAAGACTTTTTGTCAAAATTTAACCTTAAAACACATCCTACTGGGGATACGATGTAAATCATTGAGAAATAGCAACAAGTGACATGCTTGTAACAATTATAATTTATTGTCAATATGCTCATTAAACACACGACAGACATTTCAACTCCAATTCATTTTTTCAATGAAGCTGTTTTTTCATTTACTAAAATCATAAAAAGCAATTTGACTTATTGAAACGAGTAATATATTACTCGTTTATTATAGCAGCTTTTATAAAAGCTGCTATAAGGATTAACTACGAAAAATTTGTAGAGCTTCTAGCAAAATTATTATATGCTCACCTATCATTTAAAGCACGCGTAATAAAAAGACGTTTATAATTATTTTCCTAATACTATAGAAGAGAAAGTGACGTGACATGTATGTTACTAATTAATAGCTGTAATTGAGTTGTTGACGGTTGTCATCTTGATCGTCTTTTCTTCATCTTCATCTTAAGAATAATATCTGCCATGTTTGATATCGAATATTTGTATCTTTATATATATTAGTATTAAAATAATCATTAATAAAGCCAACTTTCAGCAGTGTATGATGGCTCGGTTTCGGGTTTATTTATGGATCATATGAAACTAAGCTACCACTAAAGCTTGTTCTTAAGCTGTTTTAAGTAGCCACTAAAGCATGAGTTCTTAATTTTAAGATCTCATAATAAAAGATAAGTTACGTGTTTGGGCGCTTAAGAGACAAAATAAAAATTTAGATATTATATTCAAACAATATTTTGCTCTTCATCACACAGAGCAATTTTAAGTTATTAAAATTAATAGTTATGTTATATTAACTAATTAATAAGGCTAAGTCGAAAATTAAAAAGAAATAATCAGGCCAAAAACTGATGTAAATTTGGCAAGATCATTTCTTTCTAATTTTCGACTTAGTTAGTTATACTAAATAACTAAGTTAAAATTAATAGTTTGGCTATATTAGCCAAACTATTAATTTTAATAACTTAAAAATGATGAAGAGCGAAATATTGCTTAAATTACAAGATCTAAATTTTCATTTTTCTTTTATGCACCCATACACATAACTTATTCTCATAATGGAGACCAATACAACTGATAATGTACATAATAAAAGATGAATTGACTGTACAATTATTTATTTAATACATTTTAGCTTAGAGGCGGAAATATTTTTTCCTGCGCCCATCTGGTGAGCCAACGTTTACACATATTGATTCTCAGGTCTGTAGCTACTTTCTGGATAAGAGTGCTGACGCTAATTAAAATATTTGGGACTTCATTTTAACCTTGTATACTATTAATAATTGGTAATGTTATAAAATTACACTGTATGGAATGGGGAGAAGCGCTTGGTTAAATTGAACACAATTTTCAACCCTTACAAGTGGTTTGTCTTAAAAATAAAAAATTGTCACAATAAACACAAACGAGATGTCTAACATTCCTTCAAAATTATTCTCATCGGGAAAAAAGTTCCCGTTTTTTATTTGTTTTTAGTTGGTCATTACCAAAGTCTATCAAATAAATTCCTTTAAAGTTTCCCCCTCCCCCCTCAGAGAATTTATTAAAAATTTCTGAGAAACTATATACCTACCTTAAATCTATGTATAACTGCGCCAGGTGAGGATTAGAAAGACGAACTCTTTCCATGCAGCCATAACTCG
The DNA here is from genome assembly GCA_018340805.1 of Microvelia longipes. Taxonomy (NCBI): domain Eukaryota; kingdom Metazoa; phylum Arthropoda; class Insecta; order Hemiptera; family Veliidae; genus Microvelia; species Microvelia longipes. The sequence continues at coordinate 40,682,298 of JACMZG010001908.1, forward strand.
AATGTATGCTTTATTTTCTAAAAAAAATGTCTTCTTTCAGCACTTTTCAGTTAAAGATGTAAATCTTCTATTAAGAGATGTAATTCTTTTTTTATTAGTTCTTCAATAGTTAATTCGTTTTACGGCTTAAACGAATTTTAATTATGAAGCCTCAATCTGTGAAACAAAAATACAGAAAAACGGAATTAATCATAAATTAAAATTACACAATAAACAATTAAAGACAGATTAAAGAAGTACGTAATGTTATGTCAAGCAGTTTTTGATAAGTTCGTTTAAAAGTTGTAACTTCCCTGTACATTTACTTCCGTTGTTTATAGAATGCACTTTCAAACTAGTTAAAACTTGCAGTTTTAAATGTGCATATTACATACATGTGCTAGTATACAATATTAACATCTAAATATTTGTGAATTATGACACGGATGTACGCGTCTTCAGAGTGAATATTAGTGTACTTTCAATAATGTTCTTTCTTCTCAGTTCTACGCTGACTGCACTATTTACACATCTGAAAAAAATATAAAGTTGGTTGAATCTTTTTAGAGGCGTCTAAAAAGAAAGGGCACCAGATTATTGAAGACAGTAGTACTTTAAATAATATTTATTAAAGTAGAGTTTTCACCATGGTGACTCCAAACATCGTCGCACAATAGTTATCAGTTAATTAAATTAAAGTTGAAGTTAACAATAACCGTATTAATATTAAACAATATTCACAAGATTTATTAATTAAGTTAAGTTAATAATTTAAGTTAAATTTTGTGAATATTCTTTAATATTAATATGGCTCGTACTATGTTATAGTACGACACACGGCTAAATTCAGTTGACAGCGTGGGAAAATAATGCAAGGGAGCCAATGAGTTTATTCCTGGATGTTAAAACACGCCCTCAATTTCAAATCAAGCCAACCTTATTGGATCCTCAACCTCAACCCTATTTTCCCACGGTGTCAACTGATTTTAGCCGTTTATCGTACTATAACTTTAACTTAATAACCTGTCGCTCTATTATATCATACTTATATATATCAAGATGTCCGTCTAGAGTCTTACGGACATCTAGACGGACATCATGATATATTATAAGTATGATAATACTTATAATATACAAGTATTAGTATATTACTAATATACAAATGGACAATGGAATATACTAATATTCCATTAATGGACAATGGGATATTTACTATGTAAATATCCCTGATGGGCCGCAAGACTCTAACCATCTGGTACCACCATCTGGTGGTTCCCCAAGGGAACCACCTTAGATGTTAATGGCAAACGTTACGCTCCAAAAGTATCCTAAAGTTGTTGATAATTTATTTGAACAATGATCTTATATAAACTGCAATAACGTAATGTGGGATGCGAACCCGTGACCTCTGTGGTGTCAAAGATCCGTACACATAGTGACGCTTTAACGACTTAAATTATGGAGAAGCGATTGTATCATGCTGCAGTCCGATTACCTCTACTTATTTAAAGTTTCTAAGAAAAAGTTAAGAAGTTTATTTTAAGTTTTTACGACGCTGTTAGACAACTTCTTGTTTCTGAAGTTGTAAGAACTTCACGCACAATTGCGTTAAACATTACCAAGCGGATCGTCGTAAAAAAAAGATTGTTTATTAAGCTATTAATCAACTAGGGTAGTGAGTATATTAAAACGAAATGATATAACTAATACATTGTCTTAAGAAAATAAATCTGTTGAGCAATAGGATAAATTAACTATCATATATTTGTCTCATTTTAAATGTTATTGATAATGCCTTTAGACCATTTTTTCATAGTTATCAAATATTTATCAAATCAAATGAATCATAAAATGTTAAAGCGGTTTTCCATCACTTTAATATACGCTGTAATATCTACAGAACCTTTTTTTAACTTTATTGATTATTGTCTACAGTAAATGTATTTGACATAGTGCTCATACTGGTTAAAGTGACTTGGGATCAAAAAATTGGTCACTTCAATTCCCTTATTCAATCATGCATTTAGTCTAAATGAATATGTAATTTAAGAGATGAGAAATTCTTCCATACGAAAAACTTAATAAACGTCAGTTCTCTAAGAAACTTTTTTTTTATAAATTGTTACTCTTGAGGTATATGCACTGATATGGAGCTAATCTTATGACCCATGTCTCAAAACAGCAAAACAATTTTTTGCTCTTTCTAAATATTTTAAGTAATTTAAACTTGCGGATTTGGCGTTCCGTTCTTTTAAAAAAGCTTAGGACTTGGATCGTTTAGTTAAAGGCTTACTGAATTATTTAAAGTTTATCTTAAAATAGGTAAAACATAGCATCTTTACATAAAATGAGTTTCAACAACTAAATATGTATCTTAATATCAAATTAACTTGTTTCTTAAACTGGTAAACGTGAGATAATGTGTTACATTGTCACCTCTAAATTGTGTTGACACCTTGTTAGAAAATATGACTATTTTTTGCTTAATCATTTTTATTATTCCTTATAACTGCCTGGAAAAATGAATGAAAAAATGTAGAAAAGAAAACTAGCGTCGTAACACAAAGTTTCTTTAGTTTCATAATTGCATCTAAGAATAAAATAGTATTGTTATGTTGGTAACACCTTAAAAAAACCTCCAAAAAAGTTTAACAAGACTATAAAATTATACAAAACAATAAAATATCGTAATATAACAGCAAAGTAGTAAGTGTGTCGCTTATAAATTTTAGGCCTATTAATAAGCAATTTTTAATATACCCCTAAAATGTCTAAAACAAAGAAAGAGCCTTGGTTTTGAGGCCAACAACAATAGCTTGTTACATTTGATAAGTATAGAATTGATATAATTTGTTATTCATGGCATATCAACAGCTATTAAGGCATTACTATATTATTACTATTTACTATATTTGTAATTAAAGAAAGCATTATCCAATATTGTTAAGTAAAAGCAATCATAAATCGTTGTTGAAAAATTCAATCAAATTTATCCTATGCAAAGAGTAAAACAATTTTGGACAGAAAAACTTAATTAATAGTTTACATCAACCGAATTTCATCTTTAAAATCTTACGATGAAATTATTGGTTATATAAACAGACTTTAGGTTGTAGCTGGTGCTCTGTAGCAAATGAAGGCAGATTAGCGCTTAATGTTATTGTACTTCTTTATTGCTTTTATTGCTCTCCTTTATTGCTATTACTGATTGCTCCAAAAATTAAGACTTCCTTTTAAGCTTTGTGAAATTTTAACATTGAGCTGAAATTTCCTGGATGTGGAATACTAAGGAAACCTTCTACTACTGGGGGCACTCAAAAGTGTCTCAAAAATCCGTTTCAGAGGTTCCAAACAACGAAAAAAATATGTATTTCTAGCGAATTATTGTAAACACGCTATCTTTCGAACAGATAAATATGTTTTTATTTTTTAACCTAATGACGTTAATGTCCAAGTATATCGCTTCTTAGTAATTAATTTATAGAACCGTTGTTTACATTTTTTCAATCTTTATTTAAAATAGATCCATTACGTAAAGCGATCCGCTTTACTTACTAATAGATCTGGGCGCAGAACCATTAATAAATAACGCTTTGATCAAAAATTAAAATCTCCTAAAATTAAAGAAATCGTCGTAATGAAATAAACAAAAAGCATTTTCAATGAATATTCAGTTACTCCAGAGAAAATACTTCATTCAAGCATTTTTATGCTCAGAACTCATTTAATTAAATTTTACACTCAACTTGTTTAAAATATGGTGCTCGTCCTTATTCATTTTACTCCAAGCATAATCTTTCCCTCACAAAAATTTTAAGTTAATAATTAAAGTTTTCTATGATATAAATGTTGGATGAAAATGAAAATATACGATTTTTTTATTTCAGCATAAATTTTTAACTAAAAATCTCAGTGAATTCCAGGCAAAAATGCATACTTTTTTCACCAAGTTTTTAACAGAATTTCGCTAATGATGTCATCGGCATGAAATTGTTTATCTTAGTAAATGCACTCGTAAACTTAAATTTTTGCCTCGTAATCTTTGCTTCCTGGTGCCAATCTTTGCTTTGAGTTATTTCTCTTTGACCTAAAAATAATTATTTTAAGTTAATATAAAATGACTTAGGATAGGACGTGTTCAGAACAATATAATATTTAAAATGTAATTCATTTAGACAAAAAAGAGAAAAAAACATTAGATAACCATTTGTCAAAAAATGGTTAAAAAATAATCCTTTCTTTAACTAAATTTTTTAACAAAAGATTAGATTAAGAAAGATTTTTAGAGAAATACCTAACTGTGCATAATGTCAGCTTTCTTAGTGTTATAATAACATCTCTTAGCTACGATGTCTGTATGGCGGCCAGTCGATCAAACATAGTATTGTGAATTCATAAAATAACAATAGAACTGTGACAACCATTTATCATTCTATATGTCTTACTTTTCGTGAATATTTTTCGGATTAAATGCGAACCAAGGTAAATGCAATCGTGATTTGGGGATGGTTTCATAATAATACAGTTTACGCTCGTATTCTTATGTCCACTTATAATCTATGTATTGTGGCCTGTTACTATAAAGACCTTAAATTACGTCTATGAGCGACACAAATACATCATATACTGTTATCTGTTTATATTCACAAGTACAAATTTTATTCATAATAAGGAGTTATACAAATATATTTCATTCATAGAAGTTTTAATGTAGATCGTACTTGTTCTGAGAAACCAGTTTAAGTAAGAAACCAAATGAGTACAAATAAGCACGTAGAAATACTGTTTTCCTATTGACACTCAGAGAGAAAAGAAAATAACATCTCTTTTTTCTAAAAATATAATGAGATGAAACTTGGCACATATGTTAGTCTTATACATAGTGACATGTGTGCCACATCTCAATGCGATCGCATAATTGTTTCGCGTTTTATGGTTTTTCGAAATTTTTGCTGAGTCATTATTGTCATTAGTCGAGTTAATGACGCCATAATTTTTTTTTCTGAATATCACAACTACAGCGGTAAACTGATTATCGTACAAATTTCAACTCTCTAGCATAAATACACTGGGCGCTACGATGATAACATACACAAACACACATACTGACAGACAGCTTTACGAAAATCACTCAGGAGGCCTTAAAAATGCCTGAAACGGATAATTCCGCTTTTATATCGGTTTCAGATTTTTTTGCGAACACCTACACATACCTACGGTATAAATAAGGATAAGTAATATGTATAGATATCAAATATTTTTATATTAAGATTAAAGAGTCAACCAAAATCAGTCCTTAGTTACTTATTACGTGTATTTTTATCAAGCAGTCATATTAAAGTCACGTTCATGAAAATGTAATTGCGATTGTTTCTAGGCCTTGGGAACATGTTAAGAGTTGTCCTTTTGGCAGTGATTGTGATTATGAATGATATCATTATATGGTGTGTACTTGGCTGTTTACATATTATGTTAGACTAATTGTCACTTAGTACTTGCGAGTCTTTGGTAGTAATATGTCTTTACTTTTTTATGGCTGCTTTTTGGCAATGATAGTTTATTAGGATATATATTTGATTCGAATGTTTTTATTTACCTTCATCCAAGATCAGTATGTACTTAGTGTTGACGATAGTTAATCTATCTTTTCTTGGCATAAATGTTGGAGGACTTACTTTAACCCACTAATAATGTATTAAGTATCCTTGTTAATAAATATTTTTACTTTTCTACACCTACTAACGATGGTATAAGAAAGAATATTGTGTTCACCTTAAAAATGCAAAACCGAGGTTTTAACATAATTATCCATTTCAGGTATTTTCATGACTTTCTGAGTGATTTTCGTCATGCTGTCTGTCTGTGTTTGTGTGTATCTATGTTCCGCTGTGTTTATGCCAGAGAGTTGAAACTTAGCAAAAAATCAGACTTTATAACCCATATTATTTAATTAAATGCCAATCTACTGTATTATTTTTTAAGAGTTGATTAACGTAAAGTTATAACAACCTAGATATTTGGTTACCTAATAATTCTGAGATCGAACGTAGCACGGCAAAATTCGTACCACCTGAAGTATCGGGTAATTATGATATTCTGAGGACGAGCAAAGCGAGTTCAAAATCATAACACCCCCAAGGGTGTTATGATTTTGAACTCGCTTTTATTTAAGGTGAACTAACTATTTAACTAACTAACTAACTAACTAACTAACTATTTAACTAACTAACTATTTAAGGTGAACACAATATTCTTTCTTATACCATCGTTAGTAGGTGTAGAAAAGTAAAAATATTTATTAACAAGGATACTTAATACATTATTAGTGGGTTAAAGTAAGTCCTCCAACATTTATGCCAAGAAAAGATAGATTAACTATCGTCAACACTAAGTACATACTGATCTTGGATGAAGGTAAATAAAAACATTCGAATCAAATAAATATAACATCGGATTACCTCTTTATTCTGAGGTCGAGCGCAGCAAGACTGAAGTTGATAGAAAAAGTAAAAAGGTACCCTGAACCCGATTTTTTATTATGAAATAATCTTCATTATAAAAAAAAACTTCGAATTGAGTAATATATGGCCTCATTGCAATTACATGTACCTACACTGAAAAAAGTAAAGAATTCGCGCCTAGGTTTATATTAACATTTCATGTAGCGTCCATTTACTGACAACTCTACATATATATAGCGGCATTACTTTAAATATACATATATATTTATAAATATACAAGGACTTAACAAAGTAGGAAACCAAGACATAACTTTCACTCTTAAGTACATTTTTGCTTGAAAATAAAAAAAAATTGTGGCAAAATATATATTAATGAATAACTTTTTCTGTTAATTTTTGAATAACGTTATATCAATTGATAATGATGGCCAATATTTTAAATTATAATGTTTGATCTGTTGAAAATAATGACATTACTTGTATGAAAATATAGAACAGGCATAAAATATTGAAAAATAAGCTGTAGACTGTAGACTATAGTGTTTAAATTTTCTGTGTTAGTCAAATTAATTATTTAAATTAAATTTATAATAAATTCCAATAAAATAGTGTCTGACAAAGGAACAGTTTGCCTTATTGCAGATTTTAGCATGTTAGGTTTTCAGGTAACTCTCGCATTGTTGTGTTAAATAATGTTACTAAATAGTATTAACAAATCATGTTTTGATTTGTTAAAGAAAATTGGTGTACATTTGAGAAAAATAAGAGTTAAATTAAGAAACAATAATGACAACATAACAAAAAACCAAAAAAAAAAATATTTACAAACAATAACGACGAAATTAAGAAATCGTCTAAAAATGTAATTTGTTTAACGAAATGTAAAACTATTTGTAAACCTTTTGTTTTCTTTTTGAATAATTGTAATTTGAGAATAATAATACAATTAGGTTGGATTAAAATGAATTCGTGGTAGGGAAATATGTAAAATAGTTGGTTAGTTTTCCAGTAATTGGTTTAGTTGTGCTTTAGATAATAACTAACACAAGTGTATAAAGCAAGGTTTAAATTTAGATTACTAGTCAGGGGCCATCTTATTTGGGGCCTTTATACAATTCTCAATCCATATCCATGAAAAACGCACATGATGCGTCCTCGAAGAAAGTGATACCAACTGCTATACGATCCCTAGTATTAGAAAATAGTATTTACTGTTAAGCTTAAAAGTATATATGTTGTGGGGAATATGGGAAACACGGGCATTGTGCACAATACCGGACCTCCTTGGCAATTTAGGAAATATGACTAAATAAGTTTCTATAGCCCACTTTGACCGGCATTGTGCACAATGTCCGACCTCTTGGGGAATTTAGGAAATATGACTAAATAAGTTTCTATAGCCCACTTTGACGGGCATTGTGCACAATGTCCGACCTCCTTGGGAATTTAGGAAATATGACTAAATAAGTTTCTATAGCCCACTTTGACCGGGCATTGTGCACAATGTCCGACCTCCTTGGGGAATTTAGGAAATACGACTAAATTAGTTTCTATAGCCCACTTTGACCGGGCATTGTGCACAATGCCCTTTTTAGGTAGGCCAATTTGGAAATTCAATAATATTACCCAAAGATAGATTTTAAATAACAAAAAATAAAAATTGGCATGTTTTCTATTTAGTCTGACACATTTTTACCAGCACTATTTCTTGTAAAGAAGTAAAATAGTTTTTAAGTATCTAAAAGGACTCTATTTATTTAGAATTTTTATTGGTGGAAACTAAATTACTCTTGGAACCATCAATGTTATTTTCAATTTGTTGATTTCTAAAAAGATTCATTTTTTAATAATTATTATACCTTTTTTTATTTTTTAATACATTATTATTTATTGAAAATAATACTTTGTGTTATGAATGAAATACTATGCTTTGTGTTAGGTTTTATTTATTTTAAAATATTTGCGTAGTCAGAATAAATATATGTATTGTCTTAAATAAGATGTTTCGTATTACATAATTCTTTATGTTATAATAAATATGTGATTGACATATTATTAATTATACTCAACATCGTTTTTAACTTTTCTTATTTTAATGCTGCGTACACTATCATATTGTATACTTTTATTGAACGATTCATGTTTTAAACACTTTTTTGAGCAACGCAAAAAATTTAAGATTATACACAATACACACTTAAGTAAAGTATACTGGTCTCTCAAAACTTGTTACATGCAACATTACGGTGCAGTAAAGTTTATAATTTAAACTTTAAAACTTAAATTAATAAATTTGTGCGGAAATAAAATGTCACTTTATAGGTATAAAATACTTACATAACACTAATAAAATTAGTAATGTCTTTCAATAGCTAAAAAATTAAATAAAGTAATACATAGAGCATTATTGGCATTTTATGTATTTTTCAATAATAAAAATTATCGTCAATATTTATTATTATTGTCAAATGAATTATTCTTAAATTAATTACATGGCAGTGTCCCAATGCTCTCGGTTATAAAATTTAAACAATTAATTTATTAAAATAAATGATACTTATTTATACATAACAAAAAGTACGAAAGAATGAAATATAAACAAAAACTTCTTTTAATAAACATATTTTGATCTTTAAGTATGATATGTCAATTCCAGTTTCCTTGCTTCTGTTCTCAGAGGTTACGTATTTTAAATTAGTCTTTTTTTAAACTACACTTTAAGAACTAAACATAACTCAGCTCGAAATGTTAGCCTCTAGGATCCATAAAATGTAATTTTATTTTAGCTTAGTTGTTGCGTATTCGCACTCCTAATTTTCCGCGTTTCTCGTAAAATAAATTCCTTTCCTAATCTTAATCTGTAAATAATTCCTAAAACATATTTTTATTATTCGCTATAAAATTTATTTATTTCATTTTATAGGAAGTAATATAATAATCTAGTAAAAGTTTAATCAATATTATTATCTATGTCTTTTATTTTTTTAAATATATACAACTAAAGGACTTTCTGTACAAATTTCTATTTCACACATTTTAGGCCTATAATCTGTGTAATTTTGCACTTAAACTCCACGCCGAAGCATTCTCTAACCGAGTAAATAACGAAAAAGTCGATTATGTAGCTGTTCGTTCTAACTTTAAAAGTTATTTTAAAACCTAACTTATTGTGGTATGTATTATTAGAGCCCCTGCCTAGCTATTATTTGCTTCTAAATTGCTGTTTTATAGTTGCATTTTACTTTTTCACTAAACTAGCTGAAATTGTAGTTTCCTGATTTTTAATTAAATTAATCGATGTTTCTGTACACTTTCTTTGACTTTAAGGCTAATAGCCTTAAAGTAAAGATAAATAATCTTTTGAAAACCAAATTAAAAGTTTTCTAGAATTATCAAAATGAAGGTAAACGTGCATACGGGAGTGAAAGTGAGGACAGATTGTAAATAAATTGGACCCATGGATGGTCAAACCATAAATATTGATTAACAGACATATTAACAGAGATTGGCCCTTTCAGGGATTTTAGGATTATTATGGTCCACATCCACCTTTTAACTTTTTTTATGGTGGCGTAGTCATATTACAATGGCGCTTACATATATGATCGAAATATTTAAACAAAAACAAATAGTGCCATGATTTCGGGTTCCAAATCATTAAAACAAAGATCTACAAAATGAAAAATTATCATAATTACCAAAATATTAAAAATATAAAACTCCGTCATCAAAACAACCTCAATAATATTATTTTCTGGTAAAAAATTTGCATAAAAATCCTTTTAAGAACAATATTTTCCTTTTAAAAGTAAATAGCTAAATAAAGTAACGTACAGATTGTCTTTACTAACTATCTAATAACGCATTAAGTAAAAAAGGTGTCATTATTTTAATTACTATTATTTTAGTCAAATTACTAAAAGCTCAATTACTGAAGCAGCTACATATATATGATTACTATATTTAATAAATTATCCCAACAAAAAAAACATTATGTCAGTGTCAAATGTTTTTAGGATACAATGGATTAAATAACTCGATATCAATGGTAAAAGCAAGACGTGTGGACATGCTTTTCAAGAATAAAAACAATTCATATTTTTACGATCGCTGGGGTTCCTTCATGTCTTTTCATTAATAGATCTCACCGCTGCAAGCAGGGTGGCTTGTTCATCTTTTTAGGCGTCTCGCCACTGATTATACGGGATGATTTCCTGTTGCTCGAAGAATGGTTTTTGTGAAGATTTGATCTATAGGTAGCTAGTTTTGATTACGAGGTGACAAGGTGGCACGTATTATATTACGTCTTCATTTTGCAAAGATTAAAAAAGTCACATTTTTCATGGATATGTAGGAATATCTTGTTCATACAAGTGAAACTGTTGACTCTCTTATAATATAGAATACTAAAAATGCATAAATTAATTAAAAGTAAGATAATGAAATGTTTCTTTAAAACTATGTTTCTTAAAAAACATAAATTCTTTCGATATAAATGTAGGAATAAACAACACCAACTTCGTTTTTCCACCAATAAGTGGAACATTCAATAAATCTAAATTGTTTAAAAGCTTGCTTAGTTGTAATGTAACGTCGTGCGAAAAAATTTCTTCACATTTGTATAGGTTTATTCGGAAAGCAAGGGAGTACCCTAAAATAGAAGTACTCTATAGTACCTTGACACTAGATATTTTTATCAGTCAGGGTAATAACTTCTACCAACCTCAGAGTTAATGCTGTTTGTTTTGATTTTGCTGTTTGTTAAGATTCCTTTATTCTTTCTCTACTTTTTACTCTCTACTTTACTCTTTTTCTAACTGCCCTACTAATAAAGCAATTGATTATAAGACGTACTTTATGGAAGTAAATCCAGAGTGAAGAGCATCAAAGTTATAATAAATAACATTATTCCTCTTAACTATTAATTTTAAGTCTGATGTTACGTTTGGCTGACCAGGACAGAACAGGCTTTCAAATCTTTTATTTACAATCAACTAACATAATTTTCATAATAAATATAATTGAAAGTTTCTTTTACTGCTATGTATAAAATAATTAAAATATAGCAAACTTAATTAGTTTGAATTTAATGGGTTTGATTTAAGATTGGAGATAGGCTTTTTAAACTATTTTAAAATTATCTAAGTTCAAAGTGTTTATGTTTTTATGAGGACAAACCAATCTATGTCTGCAAACATAAAACCTATTTCAGCACAGATATCTATTTGGTTGTTCAAGTCTTAAAAGTTGAAAACTAAGAAAGTAAGTTATACGTACAATTTTTTCAAAATAATTAAGTAAATTATGCAATAAACCAACTCATACCCGAGCCTCAAGAAACTTAGAAACATTAACACCTTTAATGGCCTATAGCAAAAACTTTTCAGCTATTTAGTATTTATTAAATAAGTATTAAATAATTTATTTAAAATTAATGTTATTTTTTACACCTTTCAACATTTGTTTAATTTAAATTCTATATTTCACCCAAAGATTATCTAGTATACCACATAATTTATCTGGTATACTACATAATCTTTGATTTCACCTATGGCATACAATAATAAGTTTATTTCACTCAATTTCAATAGATAAAAATATTTTTTTTACATGAAAAATTATTTTTATAAAATTTCATAAAAGAGGGATTAAATTATGAATAAGTAAAAGCTGTATTCATACTTTACTGAAGTTTGACCATGTAATAATTTAAAATGAATATATTTATTAAATTATTCATATACTTCAAATAAAATTTTCAATAAATACGGCTCATTTGTAAATCATTATTGGTTATTTAACACTTATTACAGGGGAGTGTTAAGAAATCTATAGTGTCACTGCAACGCTGTTTTTAATTACCTTCTGACCAGCGTTAAGTCATAAACGTTCTCTTTTTATTTCTTATCTTTTCAAATTTATTAGGTGCATTGTGCATCCTTAATATTTTATTGCGGTGATGTAAAAAATATAGAATATGTCATAAAGAAATTAAAAGGGAACATTTTTGTATTCACAATTCTTTCACATTATATAATAGGTTATTTTTACTTTTCCTCACCTCGTAGGTATAGAAAAAGTTTTGTCTTCACCTTACACTTCCATAACCGAGGTTCTGAATTATCCGTTTTAGTGGGTTCTATGGCATTCTGAGTGGTTCCCCTCATAATATCTGTGTGTGTGTGTCTGTAGCACGCATAAGTTGGAGCTTAGACAAAACTTTTTTAGTTTTGCTGTCCAGAAAAAATATTTATAACCTGTATATAACCTATTTTGCTAATAAATAAATATAAATTTTAATAACCTATTTTGCTGCCTGTATATATATATATATATATATATATATATATATATATATATATATATATATATATATATATATATATATATATATATATAATATATAATTTTTATATATATATATATATATATATATTATATATATATATATATTAGGATTTCCTAGTTGATCACTCTGCAACAGGTAGTCAGTCGACTCTGTTTTATACGAACGTTTAATAAAATTATATTGGCTCAGTAATAAATAACTTTCAGTGGAAATGTAAACCACAGGTTGACCTCACCACCCATCGTCACGCCCTCTATTCAACAACATTTTAGTTAATTTTAACTATTCTTATGAGGCACTCTCACCTGTCAGAGGGACCCATAATCCTGAAACTTATGACTTCGACTATTTTAGATGTTTCTGGCATATCTTTTATTATTTTTCATTTAGAAGTACGGATAAACTATTAAGTATTTTGTGTCCCAAAATAGGATTGACATTTTTACTTTGGTATGAAAAAAAGTTAATCCGTCGGACATCCTGGTTCCTTTCAGCGATACTAATTTCAAATGCAAATCCTTATTCGATAACTAAATTTGATTTATTTTATTTTTTAAGAAATTTACTACAGGAGTAAAAAACATTTATTCTAGTAAAACATAATTTTTGATTTCTAAAAATGTTGTAACATTCACAATGTTAAAGCTAGCCTCACAAGATGAAGCTTTTTAAAGCGGCCACGCAGTGCCGTTGCTGGTGGCCGCTCCGAGGCACTCGCGCCTTGCTGTGGTTCTTTTATTTTAATAAAATTTAAAAACAGATATAATTTAAATTGAATGAATGAGTATTTTTATTAACAATTATTAGGAATATAACGTTCGTTTTTGGGCCTTTTAGAGTTATAATATTCTTTCTGCCTACTAAAGAAACTATCTTAGGTACTCATGGCAACTGTACTAACTATTGAATTTTAAAATTTTAAGGGTCTATATTTTTTTAACTAACGACCTCATTAAATCCCTCATTTGTTAGAGACCTCTCTAAATCCCGCTATCGAAAGTTCCATGAATCCCTAGTAAACAATACCAATCCTTTAGTACAACTCCTCTCATCTAAAACCCTTCCAGATAATCCTACCAGGCACCTGAGACGACAATGACCTAGAAACAAGCTAAACCAGCCATAAATTAATTTCCCACTTTTTGAGGTTTTGCAGCTTCTAACATCGAGCGAGACTAGAAAGCATTATTATGCATCTCCTGTGAAGGGTTAAAAGGAAGTTTTATATAAGATATTGAAAATCTAAATTTCAAGTATCTGTACGAAGTACAGATACTTGAAAGTAAAGTATCTGTGGCGTAAGTAAAGTAAGTATCTTGTAAGTTAAGTATCTGTGGTGGCGGAGGAATTCGGGAAATTCAAAAAAAGAGGGGGGGGGGTAAAACAGCCTTAATATGTAATAAATTTAGAATTAAACGGTAAGAGTTCGCCGCGATATGTATGTTTTCGAGACCTAGAGTTAGTCTATCCCAGATCTAGAATAATTTATTAATATTGGCAACGATTTACTGTAAGCTTGGAATTAAGGGATTTTCAGACAACATAATATTCGTTCTAATTCTAAATTCACTTAAAATATTCCTTTATACTTATACTCGTTAATCACAAAAAAATCTCAAGACGTCTTCATTCACCACAACAAGGAAATTACAAAGATACGCACTGAATAAAAAAAATTACAAAAATTCAAAACTTCTTGAAAGATTTTTTAGTTCTCGTAACGTCTTACCTCGAAATGACCTCTCATCTTCAACGTCTGACTTCCTTCATTTTTTACTTCATATCTGGTTTCAGTGAAAGTTTTATCCTTTTGTAATAGTACCCAAAGGACGGGGTTCTGTCTCAAATTTCCTCTCTTTCTTTCCTTAAAGAAGATATACAAAATTTCATAACCCCTTGTTAAAATCAAAATGATAGTGTGATTTATTACTAAATTATTACTTTTTGAAATAAAGGTTTAAAATTTGTTCTAAGATAGCATTTCATTTCATAATGTATGTATCATTTTTGTTTAAAAGCATATATAAGGACGGGAAATGTAAATAATAGCATTGTTGTGTATAAGAATTACCTTTTTAACCTCATGACTCTTATACTTTGTTCTTGTGGTTTATGACATTTATATTTTTCTTCTAAGAAGCTATACATTCAAATGTTTTTATTTATTACAATGCAATAAAGAAAGATATTGTTTATTATAGACAGTCAAAATATTTCAAATCTACCGCTTAAGAATGTTATTGACAATCTAAGCTCTAAATTAATTCAATATATTGGACGCTTCTCGGTCACATGGTTGTTTTCCTGTAGCTGTTTGTCGTATTAGTAGTTTTGTAAGTACTATATAGTAACATGATATAAACGTTCCAAATAGATTAGTCAAAACACATGATTTGTTTGCATAAAATTATATGTGTCAAACGATAAAATCAGAACTAGAGCAGATAATAATATTTAACGTCGTGTATGTGTTTCACATATACATAGCTGTCTATTTTTATCAAATTTCAGCACGATCAATAAACTTTTTGAAGTCCTGTGAAATTTTCGCCAAGTCGTTATTCTGGGTTGATGACGTCGCACTTTTCATAAACAATGTTGTTCAGGACATTTAAAAAATCGTTCCAAAGTTATCGCGTTTCATAACATAGAAACTTTATGATAAACTATGTATATTAAATTCAGTGAGCGAGCTCATAATTGCTATGTATTACTAATAACGCCAGCAATCCAGCGAACCTTCTTATTATTGTATGATTATTAACAAGATAAATAATATTGATAATACAAGCAATTCAGCCCCAGCTTATTATTTATCTATAAGCAATCTAGAGAGCGAAGCGAGCTTTGTTTAAATTAATTTAATTTTTACTTTTCCTACTTACCTTACTTCCTAATTTTCGTTTCAATACGACAAGTATATCTATGATTTTTATCAAATCAAAAAAGTGAGGGTGCATCGACCTTGGTCAGTGCCTAGATGGGTGACCGTTGGGAATAAAACTAATTTTATTACTATCTGAGGACGAGCAAAGCGAGTCCGAAAACGTGTTGCAGTACAAATTTGGCGATTTGTATATTCTGAGGTCAAGTGAAGCGAGTCCGAAGTGGGAAGGATGGACGAAGCGCAGTTAATGTGATGTCTTGAGGAAAAGTTCCGAGGTACCCCTTATTCGATTTTTTATACATATTTCGTACGTGAATTCCTGATATCAAGTTTATTTAAAAGTTATGGGAACCCAAAGACGGCCTGCAAAGTTAGCAGGCTTCTGTGAAGCCCTATTAAACCAATAATACTATACTTTCAAAAATTGATAGCTTTTGAAGGACCCTGATTGAAAGAGTATTGTTACAATACTGTTATAGTCAGTGCCTTCAACAGCATTACTAAGTGCATCACGAAACTTGTTAATAGTGCAATACTAATGACCGGTTTTGTGATTCACGGTGCTCATGGGTAGCACCTGAGATCCTTCAAATACCTTGGGGGGGGGAGTAACTTCTCCAAATCCATCACAAATTTATTTCAATATCATCGGTTTAAAATTTCTATTTCTACAATAAATATATCTACACATTTGTGCGATTTAAAGAAATTACGATTTTCTGGATTGAATGGTATTGATTATAATATTGATGTATAGTACTCAGACATCCTTTACTGTCTCATTTATCAATCTTTTTATTGAAATTTCTTTATCAAACCAATTTAGCATTACTGATCAGTGCATAACTAAATATCTAAACAATAGACGGTTTCAAATATAAAATTGATTATGGTTTATGGATATTTTCGAAAAGATTTTGTACTGTAAAGAAATGAACAATATGGTTATTTCATTTACTTAACACTTGGAAATGTCGTAGGTTCCATAGTCTTTCTCAACCAAGATACAATTGACTTTGATTTTGCATTTTAAAGAAATAATATTTACTTAGATAGATAAAGCAATTGTGGTGAGTTATTTTCGCATACAATTACCGCCGTGTAGTTTACTTTTGCTCTCTGCTTTAGTCTTCGGTATTGTTTATTTATTTTTATTCTGTTCAATACCCTGTACTGTACATAGTACTATTTGTACCAAATATCATGAAAATTAGATACAATTTGTTCCAATAGTGCTTTTAATTACTTTTTGATTGTTTGTCGTATTTTGTTGTTTTATTGTGTAAAGGAATACTCTTGTACCGAATTTCAACTTAATTCCATTATTTTCCGATTTTTTTACAAATTTTTAGAAAAGGTATACGTTCAAGTCATTCAATAAAAATTGAACTAATGCTGATAATGAAATGAAAGTAGGCACATATCTTATCCTTATACATAGCTACATGCGTGCCAAATCTCAAATTGACGCAATTTGATTTAACGATTTGACGTTTTATGATTTTTACTGTTATTATTGTAGGTTAGTGACGTAATAAAAATCAATTATTTTTCGGATAGGACAAGTACACGTATAGACTGATTTTTGTACATAGTTTCAACTCTCTAGCATAAATACACTAGGAGTTACTATGAAAACAGACCCACACACACACACACACATACAGACTAACTTTGTGAAAACTACTCAGGAGGTCTTAAAAACACTTAAAATGAATAATGCCGGTGACATCCCGGTTATGAATTTTTTTGTGACTCAATTTTTTTTATAGTTACGGTATAAATGAGGAAAAGTAAAAATGAATCTTTGGAAAAGCCACAGTTTCCTCAATGAAATAATATCTATTATAGCTTCTTGTTTTCGGATTTCTTTCTGATGACCATTATGCTTATTTTTAACCATTATTTTATCGGCCTTCATTCGGGAACATTTTGCATTCTTACCTACATTTTTTTACTATTTCTCAGGGTCTTATCTAACAGGTCCAAAGCCTAATTTATCTTTATATCATAATAAAGATTAACTATACATCTTTTCTCGAGACACAAAAGCAAAATGTTTTAAATATTCACATGACTTTGTAACCTGCCTAGGTTTCCATCTTCTTACAATTTCCTTTGTTTAACATTTTCATCTTTTTACCATCCTCCTATACTTTTCCTTGTTACAATTATTATGTTTTACATATTACTCGGAGGATTTCCCACATTTGAATATGTAACACCCTCAAGTGTTTCGTTTATTTTTAGACTTATTTTCTATTACATTATTATAGTTTGAACACGTTGATAAATTCACATGTTTAATAAAGTTTTTACATAAAAAATAAATCTGGTTGTAAACTAAACGAATACATTTAAAGGCATTTTGGTGCAAAATATTTGCTTGCCAGCGAGTTTTCAAGGAAAAAAATAAGCTTATGAGGTAGAGTAGGGGTGGGGGATAACTTTTTTGGAAGGGAGGGGCTCACAGATCAAGAATATATATATATATATATATATATATATATATATATATATATATATATATATATATATATATATATATTTTTTTTTTTTTTTTTTTTTTTTGATCAGTGAGTCCCTCCCTACCCCACTCTCTTGAGACAAAAATCAACTTTGTTAACGTCCATAACCTTATTTGTTATTAAATATATTTGACCACTAATAAAAATGACAAATAAATAAATATTTTAAAAGTCACAAAGCTTCATAAATTGTTTGGATCAAGCTGAAATTTTATAAAATTGTACTACTATGTATGGTCAGTAAAAATGAAATTTCATTTTATTATCAGCAATAATTTCGATTTTATTGATTGATAATAATATCGTAATGTAAACAAATTTTATTGACTAAAACATTCGAAAATTCTTTTATATCAAGGTAGTAGGACTCTTATATAAACTAATAATACGACAAACTGATATAGGACAACAACCATGTGGCCGCGAATCGTCAACAAAGAGGCGCGGAGCGGCAAAGAGGCCGAATGCTCTTGTATAAATTGAATACCATCTAATAACCATTTGGGTTTAAAAACTACACTGGATTGTAGTAAAAATAACATTAAATAATAAATAATGTTAAATAACATTAGGAGTGGACAGTTTATGAACGGGTTTCCGCACTAGTTTATAGATAGGTGCCTGACCTACTCGGATAACTCCAAGATATCATCACTTAATAAAGGTGATGACACCTTTATAAGTCGATCGCTAAGTCGATTTGTCGTGAGACAAAGTGATCCTATTAAGAACAAAAAGCAAAAGTGAATTCATCACAAAACACCTGTCAAAAACAAACTGCTCGTGCTTAATACGAACTACGCATGCTTACAATTATTACATTAACTGAGGCAAATTTACCTCCCTTTAGTTAAATAAATAAATAAATCGTTTATTTATTTCTGATACCTGTTTAAATTGATTAAATTAAAAATTATATAAATTATATTGGTTTCTTATTATTTTTTTAAATAAATTTATTTCAGAAAAATTATATACAAATTATAAATAATAATTATTATACAAAAGAAAGATAATAAATTTTCTTTTGGTTGTTATACCAATAATTATAATTAATCATTGGTTTAATTATTAAACAATAAATATAAATAAGTAGAAAAAGTGATGTCTTTTTTTAACTGTTTTATTTCAATTGACTTAAAAAGCACCAAAGATAACAAAAATCACGACAAATACCGAATGAAAATCTCAGAAGAAAGTTGAGGAGCAAACTCGACTTATCCTTCTTACCTAACCTAGGTGTCACGCCATTTTTTGCTATAACTATATTTACTCCTATTTCTCTGTCTCATGCAACGTCTATGGGGTCAGAAAAGTTCCTTATGGCATCATAAGGTCCCGCGTTATTCATGATTCTCGGATAATGCTTGAGATTACAAAAATGTAGCTCTTAGCTCTCTCAGAAACACTTTGTCATTGTTTCATTTGCAGTTTTCTTTAATAAGTCAGTCGTTGACAGGAATTCTCAACTAGAGCATGTAACTTATATTTAACTTTTATCTTTCGATAGCAATTATTTTCAAGGAGACTAACCCAGGCTCATATTGTCGTCAGTACATAGAAATATGACGGAGTGCTTACCCTTGCGTACAATTACTCTGTCGTGTGTAATAAGCTTTTTCTCGCTTCTGGAGTCATATTTTTTTCCTTATACGATTCTCAATCGTTACTTTTTATTTATCAATTATTTGCTTTTTGGATTGTACGAAAAGTATATTTTCTTTATTGATTATTTTCAAAATTCCATATATATATATATATATATATATATATATATATATATATATAATATATATATAATAACGTTAACTGCGAAAAGTATGCCTTCAAAACTTCATATATATAAATAACGTTAACGTGCGAAAAGTATGCCTTCAAAACTTCTTAGTATTTTAATGCTTATCAGCTGTTCCTGAAGGTCCACTTCTTAATTATTCGTGTATCAAGAAATAATTCCTATGAAGGAAATACCGATATATTTTTCTCATCTATTAATTCGAATACTAAGTACAATAATACTTGTTTAATGTCTTAATCAAATTAACAATTGAAATGTAATTAACTTTGCAAACCCCAATAGCTTTATTACTAATCGTTCTATTAATCATGGTAAATATTTTTAAGAATAGTTAAAGGTCGCGAAGTATCGAAACTTTTTTCAGATTAGTGTGTAATTTTTGTATAGTTTCAGATTTTGTAATTCACACTATGACTATGTAAATACACATGTGTCTAATTAGTAAAGAAAACTTAAGCTTTATGTGGCAATTAATCTAATCAGTGCTATTTATGGCACTGGTAACACTGGTTGTGTATTGGCGTGGCAAAGTAAGTCAAGACCTGGTATTATAATACTTTATTTTAGTATAGTTTTACTTTGAAATTTCAGCTAGAAATCAAATTTCAGCTAGAAAATATTAGCTAGAACATTTCAGCTAGAAAAAAGAGTAAATAAATTTAGATAGGCGCGAGAGAGGGTAAAACTATACAAATTGAGGATCTAGTGCCAACAAAATGGGTCGAACAATAATGTTACCTGTAGAGTAATCTCCCGGAAACATTGAGAGTAAGTCTTATTGGGCAGCATTTCTTAAACTTTTGGTTGCGACCCAAAATAGGGTCGCACACAATTATTGCTAAATCGCGAGAAAATTATTGGTAAAAGTGCTTATATTATTTTAAATACATATTTAAACAATTTGTAGGTATAGTTAAGAGAAATTGTATAAACCAAAAATATTGTATTGAATTAATTTTCTAGTCAAACCATGTTTAAACATCGATAAGAACTTGATTCGGGTATCTCCCTTGTAATTGACAGTTGCTCTCTGGTATATTGGTTCATTTCTGTTATTTACACATTTTGTTGTTCTATTAAGTTATTTATATTCTGAGCTGTATTTAAGGAAAGTGATAATGAGTCCACTGCTTGTCCAAGAATTTACGTTGTCCATTCTAAAAATAAAATTATAATGAAGGTAAAACCATATTTATGGTCGGCTGTTAAGCTGTCTAGGGCTCAATTTGGAGAAAAGGCTCAAGAGCCCCCAAAAATAGTAAAAATAAGCCTAATTCTGCAAAATGTCTGACATGCTGCCCTCTTCGATTTATAATGTGTCACGTGCTTTAGAGAAATAAGCAAATGTGGACAATTATATTAAATTTTATGAGCAAATATTAATTTACTATTCTAGTAGTCTTACAGTACCTGCATTGTAAATTAATTTGATCATCATTCACAATTAAAAAATACGACGCCCGCAAAACTTGCTCATATATAAAGTATAAGAATTAGATCATGGAGTAGTTACCATCAACTTTTTTGGATCGCGGTTAAAAAAGGTTGATAGAGGTTATAAAGGTGGTTCGCTGTTACAGAGGTTTTTAAGTTCAAGCTTTACTGTCTACACACTGACACTCAAATCGTTTTCAACAAAACCTCTGTCAAAACTCATCCGATTTAAGTTGAATTTGGTTCACATATCATTTAAAAAATTCTAGGGTCTCGATTGTTTTATTTTCTTCGGCCCTAAGTAAACTAGGTTTTCTAGATATCGTATTAAAAATTGGAAAAGCATGGACGCTCTGTGTTTAGTATTAACAATATTAGTATCAGTATTAATAATTAGCTTCGGGGTTCTATTTTTTGAAAAGGAATATTTAAGTTGTGATTTTTTTAGGAAAAGAAAGAGTCAGAGGTTCCTGTTGTAATTAGTAACCCGTATAAAGATAGTCCCACCTCTCGACGATATTTCTCCAACCAGGGTAATAGGTTTTTTTTCAAAATATTTGATACTCTCTTTCTTTGGGTTTCTACAGACATGAAAAATAAAAAATAACTATTTTTTTAAATATTTACTATGAACGACATTTATTTTAATGATAGCATAGCTTTATTCAAGGTCTAAAGTGTTTTTCTATTTCTATGGATTTTTTTATAACTTTAATAATCAATTATTTACAAGATTATTTTAAAGATAAAGGCAATTTTGCTAATTAAGACATTTTAAGACAAATGTTTGTTTATTTAATTAAATAATTAAAAAGTAAGAAAACCACAGATTTATTACACAGTAAGAACAAATATCTAACCAGGAAGACTCTACACTGAGAGTCAACAGCTATAATAAACTTCTTAATCTTCTTTTATCTCAAGAGTAGAAAATAATGTTTGAATTTTCTCACAGGCAGCGCTAGTGTCCTCTTGCAAGATGAACAATTCATCATAATATACATTTCCTCAAGTTATATTACATGTGGTACCGATATAGTTATTCTAAACTTGATTGATTTTTGTTAGTTTGAAGCTACAATAGGTTAAAATAAAAGAAACGCTTAGGCTTTCATGAAAATTGATTCCAAGTTGTAAAACTTTAAACCAATGAAATAAATAAATAAATAAAACCCAGGTTTCTTTATATTTTCAGTCAAATAAGCTTATTGCGAATATTAATGACGTACACCTCTCCTTATCATATTCGCATTGCTCGTAATTAACATATGAAAATCTTATATTTTAGTTCATCTTAAGACTTGCTTTGTTTTTACTGAAGATAGTTAAAGAAAAACATTTTATTTCTAACGGTCACCTATCCTCATACTGACCACGATAATACTAAGCACAAGTAATTTAAATCAATGTCAATACTGCTCATAGTAAAATTAAACAATGTATATTTATAAAACAATGTTTATTTCTAACGGTCACCTATCCTCATACTGACCACGATAATACTAAGCACAAGTAATTTAAATCCATGTCAATACTGCTCATAGTAAAATTAAACAATGTATTGGGTTGAGGAATAATTCATGAGCGTTTTTTTCAAATTTAAAAATGCACGCAGAAATAAAATGCATCGGCAAAATGTTTAATGTTGTTTGAAAGAGAATGTTTTGGTCTACAAGATAGTGTGTTTTGATTTGTAATTTTTTTTTATTTTTGTGTATTTTCAAATCATTAAAATGGAATGTCAAGTGGACAAAACTGAGCATTTTCGACTCCATTTGCTTTTTGCATTTAATCGAGGTGTTAAGGCCGCCGAAGCTGTTCGTGAGATTTGTGCTTTGTATGGAGAAGGAGCAATGCCTGAAAGTACCGCCCGCCGTTGGTTTTCGCGCTTCAAAAATGGGAATTTTGACCTCAAGGACGAATCACACACCGGTCGACCAATTGAGTTTGACGAAGAGCGATTGAATCATCTTCTTCACGAAAATCCACGTCAAACGACCAGCGCCGAGTTTCTGAACCTTGACCATTGAGTGAAGGTGGTTCACTACAGTTTTTTTATCACAATCCATCTGCTCCGCCAATTCTCTGGTCGTTTGACGTGGATTTTCGTGAAGAAGAAAATCCAATTCAATCGCTCTTCGTCGAACTCAATTGGTCGACCGGTGTGTGATCCGTCCTTGAGGTCAAAATTCCCATTTTTGAAGCGCGAAAACCAACGGCGGGTGGTACTTTCAGGCATTGCTCCTTCTCCATACAAAGCACAAATCTCACGAACAGCTTCGGCGGCCTTAACACCTCGATTAATTGCAAAAAGCAAATGGAGTCGAAAATGCTCAGTTTTGTCCACTTGACATTCCATTTTAATGATTTGAAAATACACAAAAATAAAAAAAAATTACAAATCAAAACACACTATCTTGTAGAGCAAAACATTCTCTTAATAGCAATAAATTTCTATTCCCTACATATTTTTTGTATATTTTATTAAATTATAATTGAAATAATGCTTATGATAAGATAAACTTAGCAGATTCGTTGACCTTATAGAAGATTACATGCGTGCTAAATTTAAAATCGACCATGTTTCTGTTTTATGAATTTTTAAAGTTTTCACTAAATCGTTAATGACGCTTTGTGACGTAGTAAAAAATATTTTTCTAGACCTATTTTTTTATGTTTTAAACGACTTTTAAACATCCAAGAGGTATAAAAACGCCTAAATTATGTGTGAAGATATTTTTTTTTAATTTTAAACCAAGAGGTTAAAGATGTGTAGTGCAAATACATTTCTTTTCCTACATACCATTGGTATAAATTATTAATGAGAAAAAAGTAAAAATTAGCTATGTTTGATTTTTTTCTAGAAATCTTAAGATTTTTCTCTTATTTGTTACTTATAAGAAATAAATTATAATTTATTTCTCCTCACAGAAGTTAATTTCTGTGCCAAATATCAATTTAATGGAATCAACCACTAGGCATACTGACACATCAATTGTTTTTTGTCTATTAGTAATTTTTTATTAATTATAATGAATTATTATTTCTGCAAAAGATTGAAGAGAGAAACTAGAAATACATGGCTATTGTTATGTAAGTCATTAATGAAGGTATAATTAAATTAATTCATAAATTTTATAATAAGTAATTTATTTTATTAAATAACATGGATTTATGTCATATAATAAAAATATTTGTTTTAGAGTTATTATTTTTTACATAAGTACCGTAACAGCTAATTGTTAGCCATTTTTCACTCCATACTCAAAGATAAGTTAACTAAGTTAGTTAACTTACTTCGTCAACCTTCTGTCTCACTAGTTCACAAGAAAGGCTTCTTTTTCATCTTTATCGTTTTTTGTCTCTGAAGACAAATCTAATTTTCAAACACAGTGACTTTTTTGAAAGTCGCAGCTTTTGAAAATTAGTATTTTGCTGAACAATGACTTTTTAATAGTCATTTGTGTTAGCCCGTTAAAATGGTTTGAAATGATCTATCTATGGTTTAAATTATAGCTTGTAAAGGTACTTAAGCCAAATGCAGCTTGATGATTTTTGGATTTAATATGCAAGTATATCGTCAGGGACTAACTTAAAGTTTACTAGAACTTAATACTTAATAGGCATTAATTGAAATTTTTTATTATCGGTTCACAAGGTCCACCGTTGGAATGTATCTTGCTCCTGCTTGCATAACGTCTTCTAGCCAGACAATACAGATCAGACATTAAATTTTTCGCTTTCATTGAAAAATCCAGAGGTAATATATAACACATTAAATATCAAACTAAAAACTATATTATGAAGTGTAATAAAAACAATGAATCATCAGAAAAATTATTTAATAAAACTGTGCGATGTCTAGAATAGATAGTATTGAAACAAATATCTTCCTTATTGGCAGTTGGAGTATGATGCGGTAAACCAAACAGTCTGATAAACAGTTGTTTCCTGCTAACAGCTTGTTTATTAGGCATTGTTTATGTTTCCAAGGCACAAGGCCAACAGTTTAATAACCGTTATTGCTTTATACCATCTTTTCTTACATGTTATTTCATTAATGATCTACGGATAGGTTATTATAAAATAAGCAAAAGAACACAACTTGTAAATAAATTAATAGTAATATGTAGTTGATTAAATTTTGTGCAGCAAAATTCTTAAGTTGCAAATTTTATTTCTAAAATACATGGGAATACATATCATGTATATACTAGTATAACAAGGTGATGTGTCAATGCTTTTTACGAGTTCAATGGTGTTTTTTTTAATTTCGCCATTATACACACACACACACACACACACACACACACATATATTATATATATATATATATAATATATATATATAATATATATATATATATATATATATATATATATATATATATATATATATATATATAATTATATATATATATATATATATATATATATAATATATATATATTCTTACCTCATAAGCTCATTTTTTCTTTGAAAATTTGCTAAAAATATTTAATTTTCAACAGAAAAGACAATAATATAATACTTTTAAATAATGAGAAATGAGAAAGGTTAAGTTGCAAGAAGACTATACAAGTAATTTCATCAATATTACTTGGTATTGTTGTAAACGATTTTGTTACTTGTGAGTTTTGTCAATTATTATTTTATTGAATTGAATTATTTTTTGTCTACATTTTTTCTATCAGCTTATCCTTTAAAGTGCAGATTAACTTTTGTACCTCAATATATTGTTATGTAATACATTTCAGTTTTATATTTCGTTTGTTTTTAGAAGTTCATAATAATCGAAAAACATAAAATGATTAAATACAATTTAGCTTTATTGTGTAATAAAACAATTTAATTAAAAACAGCGATAAAATAGCTTTTTATTTTTGTACTCATGGCGTAGCCAGGGGGGTCAGGGGGGGGCCTGGGCCCCCCCCTAGCCGAGCAGGGTTGTTGCAAAAATTATATAAAAACTAGGGTTTAGGCAAGGGAAAAACATTTTTTTTATAAAATTAATTTAAATTTTAATTTTATAAAAATAATTAATTATTTAATTGTTATTTATAATAATTTAGAGCTTAAAGGTAGCTTTTGTTTTAAAAATTAAATTTGTTTTTTTTAGTTCGACATATTAACTTTGTGGTTTTATTATTATTAAATAAAAACTATATTTAGTTCAGTTCAGTTCAATAATAATTTGTATTTTGTTTTAGGGGATTGTTTTTTGTCTTTCATTAAGACTATTTAAAAAAAATGTTTTGATTTGTCCTCTAAGAGCTTTGTTTTTAGCGAATTTCCTTTGGGAATAAAATTCGCTAATGGGATAGGCATCAGTTTCTTGTAAAAACACTATCTTTCGAACGGATTAATATTTTTTAATCAAACTTGGTACAAAATCAACCTTCGGGAGGACACGAACCCTATTGAAAACAAGGTTTTTGTAACATCATTAACCCAGTTTGCTGAGTCAGCAAAATTTTCAAAAAATCAGCAAAATTCAGGGTTAATATTTTTCGCCGCAAAAAAGGTCAATGTATAAGTTTTTTGAGACGCTGAATCAAATAAAACCGGTCCGAAGTCAATGCAACCACTCTAAATGACCAAAAAGTCGAAAAACCATTATAAATTACCGGAAACCAAAATTTAGGTCGATAAAAAATAAATAAATTTCCAGTAGGGTGTCGTTTTCTATGTATTTTTAGGCACTGAATCGATTGAAACCAGTCTGAAGTCAATACGACCACTCTAAATGACCAAAAAGTCGAAAAAGCACAAAAAATTACTGAAAACCAAAATTACGGCTGATGAACAAAAAAATTTGGGTAGGGTATCGTTTTCTATGTATTTTTGGGCGTCGAATCGAATAAATTCGGTGTGAAGTCGATACGGCCACTCTAAGTGACCAAAAAGTCAAAAAACTGTGGTTAATGCAGGAAAACCTAAATATTGGACCCTAAATAACATGTTTCAAGTGGGGAGTCGTTTTTCATGTTTTTTGGGTCTGTGTGTTGAATGGCAGTGGTCCGGAGTCGATACAATTACTCAAACTCTCTCCTACACTGAGAAAAATTTCTGGCATCTCACAATGAAAAAACATTGGGTTTAACCTGAATTTCTAGAAAAACCAAGGACGACTAAACGTTTGCTGGGTCTGCTAAATGAAAATAGTTAGGAGAGTTTATAGGATTTGTCTAAACTGTTCAGTTGGGGGGTTAGTAGTTATGACTATGCATTTATTGAAATTCTAGTGATCTTAACTATAAATAGTTGGTGATTATTACTGATGTAACTGATTTTTCAGTTACCCCCAACTCTCTGTTTAGTTAGACCCAGTAAAATTTTACTCCAATATGGACTTTTCTGGTTAAGTGCAAATTATATATTTAGTTGGTCCCAACGTAATAGTAACTAAACTACTATAACTTCTAGTTGCCCCATTAACCTTCTGGTAGTTTATACTGTAATTTTTTGCTACTACCATTACTTTCTGGTAAGTCCTACTACTTTCTGGTATGTTTTACTATACTTTCTGGTTACTACTACTTCTATTGCAGTAGGATCTGGTATACTTTTGGTAGATTCTACTACACTATAGTAGAGATCTCCTAGAGTATTACTATACATTGTAGTTGCCTTTACTAATTTGCCAGTAGACCCTTCATTTTAGTAGTGCCAGATGTGCACTTAGTTTTTTTTAGTTTAGTGGCTTATCGTTGACTATTGATTAATGTTTATATTTAACATAGAATAACTGAAACAAATATCACAAATATCTATACATGGAACAAATGTACGCATATTCTTTGTTAAATATAAACATTAATTAATAATCATAAACACTTAGCTACAAACTAAGTGCACATCTGACACTAGTAAAATGAAATAGTGCAGGTGTTAGGAAAATAGTAAATAAAAATATACAATATTCCAAGTCCATGGAGGTGTTTTTGTAACTTTTATAATATATTAAAAAACAGAACTGTTATTACATCAAATTTTTATTAAAAATTGAAAAAGAACATTACACAAATATATCATACGGAAAATTATGCAATTATCAAAAGATCATCATTAAAAAAATACAAAATATATAAACAAGTACAATTAACTTAAATGAATGCAGTGAATGAATCGTTTGACATAATCGAATAAAACCTATTATACTTTGCTTGTGTAAAGGGAACTTCGTTTTGATGGTGTAGTTAACATCAGGTGTAGGCTAAATGAAATGTCTTGTATTCATCTCTAGAATCCAAAATGTGCAATAAAACACTTCCAATTTACTTTTTACATTTTCCCAAAAACCTGTACAAAACGAAGTTCCCTTTCCTAAAGAAAAGTACCCCAGGTTTCATTAAATTATGTCAAACGGTTCAAAATTTAAGGAGGAGAGGGGGAGACTTTTGGACCACCCTGTATATCATGACATTCATATTTATTGACTTAATTAAATTAATTAAGTTAATAAATATGATATTTTATAACAATAATTTTAATAATATGCCATATTTACAATTATATCTTTACTATTACAATTATTATCTTTGTTCACATAAAAACCACTTCACAGCTCAATCAACGAAAACGCACAAAAAATGTTACAATTAAAATTAAAACACTTAAATTGCAATATTGAATATAGGAGTTCATGAAGACGATATGCACACGACGCAGCTAGAAACCGGAATGGTTCTGGGGGTACGCATCTCGTCTATTCCCATGCTGGGGTGGGGAGTCAGATATTACCTCTAACAAGCCTACCATTGGATTCCACTAAACACTTGTCTTTTCAATGAAATGTTCTGTTACATCCTTCTAAATTGTTTTAAGTCTACCAGAACACGTACGATTCCAGAATTTCTAGTAGACACTACCTGCCTTTACAATTTTTCTTGACTTTAACTGGAATTTAGTTAAGAAACAAAATAATACATTTAAAACGACAAATTTCTTGTCGATTCCAACATAAAGGCGCATTTCCTGCAAGTAATGTGTCGTACCATGGCCTCGCAGGCTCAAATTTTCAACAAATTTGTATGTTACACAAGTTTTGTGTAACATGTATGTCTCTATATTGCCAAAAGCCAGTTTAAATAATCAATTTGTATTTAATTTATTTTTCCAATAATATTTAAATTAACTTTGGCCCCATTCTCAACAGTTTTCCACATGACTATTATATAAGTTGGTTTTGAAAAATCGTATACCTATGAAATTAAAAAAAACTACTTGACCACGCAGCTAGTGAACCACCTTTATTCAGTGGCGTATCCGACCGAGAGATCTGGAGGAAGCACATTAAAGAAATTTACGGCCGGGAGCCGTCAATTTCTGAGGGGGGGGGGGGCGAGCGGATACAGGGTGGTCTAAAAGTCTCTCCCCTCTTAAAATTTGAACCGTTTGACATGATTTAATGAAACCTGGGGTACTTTTCTTGTGTCGAGGGAACTTCGTTTTGATGGTGTAGTTAACTTTGGTGTCTCATTCAACACCGGTTTTGGGAAAATGTGAAAAAGTAAATTGGAAGGTATACTTTAAATAGACTTTTTGGATTCTAGAGATGAATAGAATACATTTTGCGTCATCTATTCAATATCCAAACGCTGTATACAATGTTTTAGCGAATTTTTAATTTAAAAAATTACGCTAATGAACGTTGTCCATTTTTAGGTCAAGTAACAATTGAAACCGGCAAAATTAATGTTGATTATATTCCTTTCAGTAATTAATAAATTAATTTTAATTTAGTTGAGGAATCTAGTACTTATTTTTTATATAGTTAAAATAACGGTATGAGCCGTATTAACATCTATACTTAAATAAATTTTGCCATTTAACTTAACTAGATACTTGATTAAAATGAAGTATTCGGACTTAACTACATTGTTCAGTTAATACCCTTAAACAATATATAGGACTTCACTAATTGGTTCTTTGCCTTTACTAAAATGTAGTTAAAGAAAAAATAATAATAATAACTAAACGTGTATAGTAGCAGCAGCTACCGTCATTTATGAAAACTCACTATTTAGTCGTTGTACTTAAAATAAATCATATTTATTACAGCTAAATCGCACTGAACTAAAATCACTTAGTTGCAACATCTACGAGCCTGTTGCTGGATTGCCTAGCCAATAGATAACTGCAATGAATTTTCAATTAAACCCAATGAAGTGCCTCCTAACTACATTTAGTTAAACAAAAAAAATCTTTATTTTTCTCAGTGTAGGTTTAAATCCTGGTTGTGACGATATTTTTATCGTTTTTTTGCATAAAATAAGTTTATAACTACTAAATAATTCTGGCGTGGTGGACCGCATATCGGAAGATTTCCTTTGGTATGCGTGCTTCCTTGATTAACAACAATCCTGGTAGGAACGTTAATTTTTATTCTTTTTTTACATTATATATGTATATAACTACTAAATAATTCTGGCGCGGTGGTCCGCTGTCGGGCGAATTTCATTTAGAATGCGTGTTTCCGTGCTTAACAACCCATTTCTTGCTTATGCAAGAACCATGCCCATTGCGTGGTTCCGGTTCATGCTTTAGAACCTAAGCAGTTACTCAATTGTCAAGCACTGCTCGTAACTCATTTTGTCTGTATTTTTCAAAGGAAATGCGCTAAAACCTTTGAAAGATAACTGACTGAGCTTAAAGATAAGTAACTAAGCTTTAAACTATTTCAAATAATAGTGCGTACTGCTAACTTTAGAGGCATGTTTTGTATAAACAACTGGATAATTATGCGCATTATAATTATTCCTTTGAAAAATACAGACAAAATGAGTTACTAGCAGTGCTTGACAATTGAGTAAAAGCTTAGGTTTTAAAGCATGAACCGGAACGTTAACCAAGAAATGGGTTTTTAAGCACAGAAACACGCATTTTAAATGAAATTTGCCGAAATTATTTATTCAGTAGTTTGTAAACTTATATAATGTAAAAAACTATAAAAATTATCATTCCAACCAGAATTGTTGTTAAGCACGAAAACACGCATCCAAAAGAAATTCGCCTGAAATGCGGACCACCGCGTCAGAATTATTTAAAAAAACCATAAACCTTAATACACACAGACACTCACACACACGCACAAACACACACACACACACACACACACACACACACCACACCACACACACACATATATATATATATATATATATATATATAATATATATATATATATATATATATATATATATATATATAATATATATATATATATATATATATAATAATATAATAATATATATATATATTATATATATATATATATATATTATATATATATATATATGAACCTACATATGGGGGGGTATCATATATATATGATGGGCCCCCCCTAAAGGCAACCCTGGCTACGCCCATGTTTGTACTGTAGGTATATGGGACAAATAATTTGTTAGCACTAAATATCCGAATCCAGGATTTCAACTGAATAATCCGTTTCATTTGATTTTAAGATTTTCTGAGTGGTTTTAAAATAGTAAAATATTTTGTATAAAAAATTTTTAGATCTAGTTATGCCATTCAAAAAATAATTTTGTAACGTCATACACCCACATTAATGAGTCAGCAAAATTTAAAAAAATATTAAATTTGGAAAAATGTTTTGAATCTTAGTACTGCACTTGCAGTGCTAAATTTTTATCAACAAATGTGTCTTGCTTCATCCCAGTCTCAGCATTAGATATTTTTTTATTTAATAAAATATATTCGAGTTTTAAAAATCAAAAGAATATATTCGTTAGAAATCAAAAGAAATTCCTTCCTTTATAGAATTAATAATTATATACAATTTTATTTCTTATCAGCATGTATTAATATAATTATTACTTTTCCCATTAATACAGTAGGTATATAGAAAAAGTATAGTGTTTGCAAAAACATCCGAGACCAGAATGTCACCGGAACCATCTGTGTCAGGAGTTTTTAAGGCCTCCCGAGTAGTTTTTTACAAACTTGTCTGTCTATATGTGTGTGTGTGTCTGTTATTATTTTAGCTCCCAGTGTATTTATGCTAGGGAGTTGAAACTTTGTACAAAAATCAATCTATAGGTGTAGATGTGCTCTTTGGAAAAATATTTTGTATAACGTCACTAACCCCCAATAATGACGTTTATGGAAATTCATAAACGCGAAACAATGTTGCGATCAATTTAAGATGTAGCACACATGTAGCCATGTATAAGACCAACAAATGTGCTATGCTTCAGCTCATTATCAGCATTACTTTAATTTTATCAGATGACTTGTAAGCGTTTTTAAAAGAAAATAAAAAATCGGAAAATAATCAAATGGAGTTGAAATTCGGTACAAGTGTGTATACCTGTACGAACTAAATAATTACACTAAGCATAGCGAATCTAATGTGATGATTGGATCACCCGCACCTGATTTTTTGGGTCACAATGTTTTAAGCTGTATCGAGTGTGGTCAGTAAGTCAAAAGGTGATCTTTGGGAATATGACAGATTTTTTTATATTTGTGTTCTACGGACGAGCGAAAAGAGTGCAAATTGGTTAGGTTGAGCACAGCGAATCTGATAAGGTGAGGCGAAGTTCCGAGGTATCCCATACCCGATTTTTTTTAAGTTATATAAGATTTTTTTTTAAATTAAGAAATTTTATTTGATTTAAAGTTAAAACAGATTGATTATTTCTGTTATGGCTAACAAAGATGATTAGGTATTATACACCCCGATTCCTAGATTTCATATATGAAAGTGAATATGGTTTTTGAATACTAATTTTATTGTTAGGATGACTATTATCAATCATACTGATATTACTTAACTAGTGTTAATCTCAAAAATACTTCTAAATGTTGCTTATGATTACCATTTCATTGTTGTTAAATGGCATTGTTCCTCTCTGTATTGCATAGTTAAGTAATGATTTTTAGGATTAATTGAGAAGTAATTAGTCAAAAAATATTTCTACAAACTCAAAAATAAATTGATACTATTTGGTATGCACTTACTTCTATTATAACTATCATAGAAGTATTTTTATTACCAGTAGTAGCTTATATTTTTTTATTTTCTTTAAAAAATGAATAAAACTGTTCTTAGTACTAGCCGGTTAGTTACGGATCTCGTTTAGGCAGAAGCCTCGAGCGTAGTCAATACTTTAATGCATTGAATGCTTAGTATATAACGTGTCTAGATATTTTTTTCTGAAGACGAGTGCAAGGAGCCTAATGTATCTATCAACGTAAGGTAGTAAGTTATTATAGAGCAAAGTGGGTAGGATGTGCTCAACAAATCTGTACTTGAGTTTTAAAAGTCTGATCGATGTACATACAAACATCCAGAACAGAATATGCAAACAAAATACTTTCTAAGTTAGAGCAAAGTATAGACTGATAACTATTTATTATATTTTTGTAAATTTGTTCTCAGTATAATACCATATTAGTGCACTGTGGCTAGCTCTGTTGCCTTTGGCATGGCTGATCATCCGATGATGTAAACCAGCTTTTATTTTTCACTTCGACCGTCTTGAATTTCTAGCTAAAAGCGTTTGATGTATTATTATCAATTTGATTAAATAAAAACTATTGTTTAAATAAATCAATTGTTTAATTTTGGAACAACTGGAGAGGTCAAAATACTTCCGCGTTTTTATTGTTTTGGGTGAAAGTTTAATACAAAATAAGATATTTTTACACAAAAATAACATAAAAGTTTCTTGGAAATTTCAAAAAAATAAAGGCATGGAAAATACTAAGTTCTGATGACTTATTGATTGGACTTGAAAGGAGAAAGATAAACAAAAGAATATTGCTCTTCAATAGATTCTTTTGAAAAATTTGAATAAAGAGCTATTCAAGCTTATAAGAATAAAACTTAAATACAGTTTGACAAGAAACTGTGTGTGTTCCGCGGCGGAAAAACAATATGAAATCATGCCTTCTTTTACTGTACAAAATTGTTGACTGTGTTTTAATATTTATAAATAAGTCGTAAAATTGTATGAAGATGTCTTTTTCACTTACTTGCAGAACATCCTTAAGTGCTAACTTAGTCCCTAAATATAGAGGACAATGTCAGATTCTACTAGCTAGCAAAACCTAAAGATATACACTTTATAGTTAATGAAAAGAGCGCTGGGGGGGGGGGAGGGGGTAATATTTGTATGACAGAATTAAAATTGAATGCGAGGCTTTTTGTTAGCCTGGCAAATATTATTTTTTATTTTTATAATATTTTTATGCGTATAAAAATAACATTAGCCAGTAACTTAAGTACACTTAAAAAATTAGAGGACTTCAGCCTTTTGGCCGCTCCGCGGAATCGGGCCGGGGGTCGCTTTGCGGCCAAACAGTAGTTTGTCTATATCATTTTGCCATATTACTGGTTAATATAAGAGTCTTACTGCCACGATATAAGTGAATTTTCAAATGTATTAGTCAAAAAACTTGATTTATTTACATTATGTTATGCATGTCAATCGATAAAACCGGAACTAATACAGATAATAAAATTTAAACTTCATACATAGATTGAAAATTTCCGTTCGATTAAACAATTTTTTAAAGTTTTATGATTTTTAGAAATTTTTGCTGATTCATTATTGTAGGTTAATGACGTCATGAACTATAGGGTTCAGGACATCGATTTTTGTACCAAGTTTCATTTCGATTTGAGTAAAGTTCGAAAGTTATCGTGACCCATAGAAACGTCTAAGAACAAAATCTTGTATAACATATATATATAAACCTCAAATTTATATATTCTTGATCAGTAAGTCCCAATAAAATTCTCCTCCCCTCCCTCCATAACCCAAATCTCATAAGCTCATTTTTTTTGAAAATTCGCTAAAAGATGGAAATAAAATAACGATAAAATTAAGACTAGTTACATCAAAAAACCTAATTTGTAAAATAATAAAATAAAGTTAACAAAGTTCGTGATCCTTTTATTACGAGGAAAAATCGCCTAAGGACTTTCACTACTGACCCCAAGAACTTGTTGGTCTGACTGTTTGCACTCCTACTTTAGTCAAGTACTACAGAGCACTCGAGTATTTGTGTAATACCAAGAAGTAAGGGTTCATAAGATTTTTAAGTATTTTTAGAGTCTAGTAAGTACATAAACCCACATTTACTTCTAATGGTAGCCTTTGAACTTAGCAATTTCGGATTGCATAATTACCATTCCAAATATACTCCTATGACTCATTAACATAAATGTGCTGAGTAATAACATTTAAAATATTGGGGATATAAATAGAATTTTAATGAAATAGAATCGGATTCAGGGTACCACGGTACGTGTCCACACGACTTCGGACTCGCTCGCTCAGTCTCAGCTTCGCCCGTCTTTAGAATGTCCAAAGCTTTAAATGGAATAATGAAATTTTGTAGATCGATTTAGTCCCTAAGGATTTACATTTATGTAAAATTTTTAGTCGATTAGTCAAATTTAAAATTTTTCTCTATTTTTTAAATTTTTGATGACTTGGCAAAGTAGATTATTGCGGTCTTAAATATTATCTTCCGCGCAGCACAACCCAGACCTTTTATCTGTTTTTGTGCGAAATTAAAACTCTCTAGCAAACTCAGTAAGAATTATCTATAATACACAAACACAGACAGACTGCATTATTCGCGATTCAAAGTCCGTAGCAGCGCCACCGTCGCTGATAAGAAATTGATAACGAAAGGGTGATCGTTGTTAAAGTCCTTATGGGGATTTTTTGGTTTTTCTTATTTGTGACGATTATTTCTTTAAATTTTTTATCAAAGTGCTTTAATTTTACTAATTTTAGGGCGTATGAACTCAGTAGAATCACAATTTCATTGAAAAATAGCGTTTTAATGGGTTGTCACGAGTATTTAAATTGAGTGATAAGAAGATGAAGATCATAATATAGTGTTTTATTTTATTTATTGTTAATTGATGTTACTTTTAAGTAATTTTAGCTTGCACAAACACACAAAATTACCATTTAATTGCATTAAATTGTTTAAATTAGTTGTAACAGGTATTTAAATTAACTGATAAGCCGATTTTCACTGTAAAGGTGTTTTAATTTATTAATCAATTTTATTTACGCACTAAAATAATTAATAACTCAATAAATTCATGTTTTAAAAAATGTCTGTTTAAATTATCCGTTTAGGTTTTATTATTTCTGGGTTAAATCGGACGAATCAAAGTCTGTAGTGATAAGAGCCTGATTCTATATTTAAAATCCTGGAATTATCGAAGTAGTTATCTATGAAATATTTTCAATTTTTTTAGCACCGATGGTCGTTCTAATAATTTTCATCACATTTATCACAAATTAACAAACAATAAATATATAAAAGAAAAATTTTTATCGGCTCCCATGCTAATCCTATGATAAAAAATTTTTTGATCACCCTTTCGTTTTCCCGCCATTGGTATTGCCAACCTTACAACTATTTCTTTGAATCGCGAATAGAAACCACTTTAAATGTCATTAAAGTGCCTGAAATGAATAATTATCATGATACCTTGGTTTCGGATTTTGAGGGTGAAAACAATACTTTTTCTTTTTTACCTTTGCTAGATACCTTCGGGTAAGGAAAGTAAAACTACCTAATTATTTAACCTGCTATAATTATGCCATAGTAAAATAGAATATATTTTTAAACGTGAGTATGTTTTATTGTGTTCATAAGAGTGCTTATTATTATTAAGTACAATAGAATACTTGATATTACGTATGTATGCCTCTTTCCATGAATAAATACAAACATGTTCGTTATATTCAATTTTTATTTTTTATCCATTACAACCTGGAATAGATACAAAAAAAAGTTGGATAAAAAGTAATAATAGCATAAAAATATAAAAAATTTGGATAAAAAATATGCAATAATTCATTCATAAACATTCTTCATACATTTTTCCAAATAAGTAAAGAAATTGTGAGGCGAATGGCGTTTGAGCTAGGGGGAAGGTTGTTGTTGTTGAAGAAAAAAGACGCAGTGGTGAAAAAGAAGAAAAATCCACGCCAATGTATAAGGAAATTAGAAATTACTAGGAGCTCATCTTCCAACATCTATCTACTCAACCTTTCTTTCTACAAGTTCATTTTACATGCACTCGAGCTAATAAGAGTTGTCCCCAGGCGTTTGAAGCCTACCCTTACATTTCACCAGAAGCTGGCCAGCCACGCAAAGAGTCAGTTCCATAAAATAAATACTTATAAAATATTCTATGAACGTGAAAACCTACCTTCGATTTATATCGAAGGTACGTAAATAGGAGTAACTAAAAATTAAACACTGGTTTATCAACTGAATAATACATTTCAGGTCTCTTAAGACCTCCTGAGTGGTTTTGACCAAGTTATCTATCTGTATGTGAGTGTGTGGGTTATCATCGTAGCTCTCAAGATGGCAAAGTTGGAACTTTAAAAATTTAATGTTTAATTCTAGTTGTAGTATTCAGAGAAATACTTTGTCTATATGACGTTACTTTCCAAATTTCAAAAGTTCATAAAACTTGGAACTTGGACGCAAGCCATTCTATATAACACTAACAAATGTGCTAAGTTTCATTTCATTAAGAGCATTTCAGTAATTTTTATGAAATGACATTTTGACTTTATTTATTTATTTATTTTACAATACAAAGTATTAAAAATATTAAATTAGACTTAAAAAAACAGAATTGTGAAGTCCTCACAAAAAGACTAGAGTCTTGCACCGTGAGGAGGAGTATTTAAAATATTAAACAAGTACTATTAAAAATTTAGCCTATGTATTATATATAAATATAAATATAATATAAATAAAAAATAATAAATAAATATTAAATAAAAAATAATATAAATGTAGCCTATGTATATTAATATAATAACTATACTTTATATATTTATAAAAAGAAAAAGAGAAACATAACAGAATAATACTTAAACCTAATAATAATTTAATGCGCACACACACATTCATACACACACACACATACGTACATACATACATACATATACATTACGACAATTATATTTTATATACATATACATATATATACATACATACATACACATACACACACACACACACACACTCACACACACACACACACACACACACACACACACACATATATATATATATATATATATTAATAATATATATATAACATTTACATAATATATATATTAAATATATATACATTTAAATAATGTTTTTAAAAAATCATTGAGAAATCTAAAATTTTCCTGTGAAGTTCAAATTATACAGGACCGTATCCTGTTGTGTAGTAAATAAGTATAAGTTTAATTTCAAGTACAGCTCGTATATCAACGGGTTTTATCGAATCACTATTGGTATCTGAATGGGTGACTGCTGGGAATATATTAGATGTTTATATTTTTAAAAACAAACGAAGCAAGTCTGAAGACGTACAGAATATTAATTAGATGGTTTCCATTATCTGATGAAAAGCGAAGCGAGTCTGTAGTGGTAAACAATGATCGTATAGCGATTATGTTATGTTTAAAAAAGTTCCGAGGTACTCTGCACCCGATTTTTTTTGTTTGGGGACAGAGTTAAGAAAAGTACATGTATTTTCACTCCTGCAGCCATGTTCTTTTGGAACCAGCCCTCGATGCAAGAAGTGAGCAAGTGACTGATTTTAAACATGTTAAT
Source organism: Microvelia longipes (assembly GCA_018340805.1). NCBI lineage: Eukaryota > Metazoa > Arthropoda > Insecta > Hemiptera > Veliidae > Microvelia > Microvelia longipes. The sequence goes on from JACMZG010001908.1 coordinate 40,721,367, forward strand.
TGCATTCAGCTAAGGTTTCTTGGGGAAAGTCTCTCTAACCTTTGTGTTAAACGTTTAAATGAATCTCACAAAAATTATTCTATAATCTTTTTTTCAAAATGCACTGTTAAAAAAGATCTTAACAATTTGCACTAGAGCTCACATCTTGCTTTAAATCTAATTAAATTAACGCATGAATATCACTTTAAATTAAACAAACTAATGAAACAACTCCCGCATGTGTGTACCTATTGTTATTGTTCCCTTATCAATTCTGCCATCTAAAGTGAGAGTAAAAAATATAAACATTTCTACCAACCCATCCTATAATTTCTTTGTTCTTGGAAGCTCTTATAAAAAGTTCTTTTTTACAACTATTTTTATTTCTTTGAAAAAATAAACTAAAAGAAAAAAGTCGAAATAGATGCAAGTGTAAAATCATTCGATTTTGGTAAAAGTCTGGAGTGATTTCGAGTATTTAAGAGATGAAATCATCTGTTAATGAAATCGAGTTTCATTTCGGTTTAAGTCTTATTTTAATACAAAAAATCTGTGTTAAAGAAAAGTCAGCTTATTCTTTATAATAATAATAATACGATTTTTTTTACTTAAAAAAGTTGAAAAAGAACTATTTTAAAAAACAATAGAATAACCTAGAAGTATAGTTTTAATGAAAAATTGCTTTCACATTGAGTTTAAGTTGGTCACAGTGAGGAAAAGTTCATAAAACAGAAGTCAAAGGTTGCTTTGTGTCCAGGACCTCTTCCTTCTAGAGAATCCTTACATAACATTTCTCAGTTTCTTTAAAGGATGTCTTTTTATCAATTTACACAAAAGAAAAACGACTGAGTCAGTGCATTTAATTTTATAACCTGACCTTACTTAGGATGATATAATAGTTTACTTTTATTTTTATTCAATATGCAGTTCACACCTTTTACAGCTAGACAGTTCACATTTATTTAAATATTGAAATAAAGGATTTATTTAGTTAAAACGTTTTAAGATTTATAGCTTAGGTTACGACTTTGCTTAGAAAGAAATTCAGAATTAAATCAAAGTGTAAATAATGAGAATTAGGTTAGAAAAATAATGAAATATTTATCGAGTGAATTACAGTCAATATAGACAAACAATGCATTTAACATTTACAAATCTCTTCTCTTAAAAACTAGAGAATTAGAACATTATTGTGTGTTGAATTGTATTATTTTTTCTTATTAATAATATCTTATTGTTACCTAATCAACACTACGATCTATAAAAAGTATAAACATGGCTACCAACTCAACTTATAATTTCTTTGCTATGCATCTATATTCTTGCTTCCCATAATTGCTATTTGTAATTTATTAAATTAAAATTTTTGGTTCTCAGCTTGAAAATTTAAATGACACTTTTACCTAGTTACAAATTAAAATAAGGTTAGCCATTTGAAAATGGTTTCATAATCTATAAGCTCTTATATAAACTCTTATTAATTGAGCAACACTTTCTTAGAAGAGCCGTAAAAGCACCATTATATTTGACTTTGTAAGCTTTTCCTGTATAAATACAGTTAATTTACTTCACTATGCTAATTTAAATACTATTTTATTACAAATAAGCTTTAAAACGTTGAAACCTTTATATTTCCCATAAAACTTAGTTGAACTTAATCTATTTTCTATGTACTAATTATAAAGCAACTATTTCAATATTTAGTAATCCTTCGATGTGTTTTTATCGCGTAGTTTTCATAGCACAGATAGCACAATATGTTGTGTAATACGCGTATCTACCTGTCAACGCTTATATCGTATCTAGGATTGCGAAAATGAAATGTATCTATTTGTATTGACTTTTAATTGATTCTATCTTTTGGATTAAGGAAAATTTAGTACGCATAAAATGCTTGTAAATCGTGATTTTAATGATTACTAAGAAAAAACTATTATTCAAACATTATCACTAATGTTTTAATCGAGTATTACTCAAATAAGCATCTTTTAAGTATAAATAGTTGTACATAGTAACTATATTTACTGCATCGCTTCGCTCGAAAGAAAATAAAGTCATCACGGTAAAAAATAGACCTTCTTTACAGTCTTGTAACATAATATACTTTTATTGGAAGCATTTTTTAATATTTCTTTTCATTAATACCATGCTTTAATATTGATTTTCTAGTAGAAAAAGTTATTATTAAAGAAAATACTATTCCTATGTAAATGAAATGATCTATAATGTTCTGTCAATAGAAGTTTTAATCCTTGCTGTCAAATCCTATGTCTGATATGTAAAAAATTGTCGGCACCGCCATCTTACCCTTTCATTACCCACTTTCGTCACTTTATAAACTTCTACTTTCGGATTTTCTTGCGTTGGTTAATTTTAACTAAATAGTTAAATTTAACTAAATAATTAAATAATTATTGATATCTGGTATGCAAGTTTTAAGTTACAAATTATATATCTGTAAACTATACAGATTAATTATGTCCATATAGTAATGTTGGCATTAAACATGTTAGATATTAAGAGCAAGAAAGACAAACTTTATCAGGTTTTCTAATACTTTAAATCTCCGGGACTGTCTGAGTAGTTCTATTTTCCTGAAAATTGTGGCGAAACGAACTAAGTGTTATCGTCAATTCCCTTAAATCAATCTCCTTCTGGGTCAAACTCCTAAAGCAATACGAGCAAAGAAATAAAGAGGAAAAGTAAAAATTGTTTTCGTTTTCTTTCTTCGTCTGTAAATCATTGTATTATTAAGTCATATCATTTAAGTGTAAGAACAAAAATGACTTGCACTACTTATCAGGAAGAAATGATCAACAGGTTAGAGAAAAGCACACGAGTTAAGAGAATGGGATTCTTATTGAAATTCTCACCAAATATTCTTCCTTAGTTCAGGAAATCACGATGTTTCACTCACCTTTAATAGTATCGTGTTCATGATACTTTTGAAACTTGCTATTTTTATAACTTTGATACGATACATTTTTAAGGAAAAAATCTATTTAGGTCGTGTTTAGAATCAAATTTCTTAGATTATTTAATAAAAAACGTTTATTTTAAGGGAAGCTGTAAAATGAACCGTATAATTGATATGTTATCTATTCGGATCATTGCATCACTTACCACTTTTTTCGGGTCGAAATTGGGGTTTTCCGTAATTAAGTTTCGGTCGTGTTTTAAAATTAGGAGGTAAAATCTTCAGAAGGGTGGTATAAGATTCTTACATATGTTCTTAGAAGAATCAAACTCTAAAATGTCACAGTTTTAATCACGTCTCTTTGTATTGTTTCAGTATCGATTATGACATAGAAGAAAGAGGAGACACCTATGGTCCACCATCTCAGCCAAAAGGTGTGTGGAAAAAGAAGTTGACGTGGAAAGAAGAATGGAAACAGGTTTGGAAAACACAGAAAAAACAAGTCTGGAAACCTGCTTGGAAAAAAGTCCAAGTACCTGCATGGAAAGAAGTTCAAGTTCCAATATGGAAGGAAGTCAAAGTTCCTGATTGGAAGAAGGTACAGGTGCCTGTCTGGAAGGAAATAAAGGTCCCTGCTTGGAAAGAAGTTAAAATACCCGAATGGAAGGAAATACAAGTTCCTGATTGGAAGGAAATTCAGGTACCTGACTGGAAAGAAGTTCAGGTTCCAGATTGGCAAGAAATCCAAGTACCTGATTGGAAGGAAGTAAAAGTTCCCGATTGGAAACAGATTCAAGTTCCAGTTTGGAAAGAAATTCAAGTGCCAGCATGGAAAGAAGTACAAGTTCCTGAGTGGAAAAAAATATGGGTACCTGAATGGGTTAAACAGTGGGTACCAGGAGAAAAAACCGTTGGTAAAGATCACGATGGATGGGAGTACACATCGCACGGGCTGTGGAAAAAGAAATTAGTATGGAAACCAGAGTGGAAGAAAGTTTGGAAAACTGAAAAGAAACAGGTTTGGAAAACAGAGAAGAAATTAGAATGGGTAACGAAATGGAAACAAGTCTGGAGGACTGAAAAGAAACAAATATGGAGGACGGAGAAAAAACAAATATGGAGAACAGAGAAGAAACAAATATGGAGGACTGAAAAGAAACAGATATGGCGAACGGAGAAAAAGCAAATTTGGAGGACAGAGAAGAAACAAATTTGGGTTCCACAAAAGAAATTAGAATGGATTGAGAAATCAGTACAAATCTGGAGAACCGAGAAGAAACAAGAGTGGGTCACTGAGAAGAAGAAAATTTGGAAAGATGATTGGAAAGAAATACAGGTATCTGTGTGGAAAGAAGTTCAAGTACCTGAATGGAAGAAAGTATGGAAACCTGTTTGGGAAAAAGTTTGGGTGCCAATAGAGCATGATCACCACGATCATGAACACCATGGATATGACTGATTTTACCATAGTAATAGTGAAATAAAGTTTAATTTTATGGGATAAATTGTAGAGTCGTTACTTTTGACTAAAAATCTAAATAGTTGATCTTTGATTTAGATTTTTGATAAGTATTTATTAAAGAAATATAGGTGTCTGCATACCTGATTGATAATAATAATGTTATACCAGTTGACCATTTAATAGCATTGGGTAAAAAATGTAGTGTAGACTTATTTCACGACTCTAGAGTAATCCTATTTTCAATCGACAGCATTTTCTTTTCGTAACTTTTAAAATATCAAAATCTCTCTCAGTCTTTGAGATGCCAAATGGTACTTTTGAAGTTACGAAAACTATATTTGGGTTTCGATTAGTCTGTTTACTGAACTAATTTTAGTGTTTTTCTTTAGGGGTTAGAAGTAAGTAAAGATTTAAAGTTAATATTTTTAGTATATTAACCACAAATTAAAATAAGTTCGCTGTAAATTCTCATTCAATATTTTTGTGCTCTCTCCCTCAAGACTTAAATTAAACTAAAGAAATATAAAATTGGTACTATTTTAATGTATGTAAAGTCGCATCAAAACATTTATAACATCTATTTCACTGAAGAGCAATTAAATAGTAATTAAAAGTTGATTTTTTTCAGGCAATTTAATATTCCTTATAAATACGATAGCCTATTACTATTTTTCATAATATGACTTACTCAAAACTTGATTTCGCCTAAACACAGGATTGTTTTGCAAAGTAAATATCACCCGTCTTGCTTAACTAAAAGTAAACAGACTAATCATATGCCAATTGTCTTTCTAAAATTGTAGATTTTAAGGAACCTTTTTCTGCGATAGCAATTATAATTATTTTACCTCGGTTTAGTAGAAAAATGTTATAATTAAATAGAACACCAAATTTTTTATTGGTTTTTATTTGCAAGTATGAGTAAATGTTAGCCACAGTATGTTATGCTAGATTTTTTTTTTAATTATTATTATGTTTGTAAATATAGCCTTGCTCAACACAATTATTTTCATGGAGTGTTAAATTTAAAAATGCAGAATCTTTCAGCTTTTTCACAACGCAGATACAAATTTGTACACATTTTTTCAGAAACCTAAAGACGAAAATACGAGTAATATTTAGTACATAAATTTTTACGTCATTTACTGTTAAAAGATATTTTAAATAAAAAGTTCATTATTTTTATTATTGAAAAATCACATTATTGAAATAATAATAATAATCATTTATAACTAAGAATACTGAAGAAACTAATTTAATATTATTAAATACATGTATTAAGTACTCCTATAAGAAGAAAAATAAAACAGTTATCCGTATTGGTAAATAAATGTTTTATGAAAAACTATCGAATAGTCATGCATAGTAAAATAGGTTAAAATAATTAAAATTGAAACAAATATTAAAGTAAAAGGAAAGAATTAAAAGCATTAAATGTCACAGCTATTTAAAAAAAAATAAATGCAGAGTGAAAAAATTAAAGATTAGAGTTAAAAATTAAATATGAATAAAAATTAATTTATTAATTGTGCATTCAAGACGTTTAATTTGTTAAAAAAAGATAGTTTTTATATTTTTCTTATAATTTTAAATTTACAGAACTCAATCTGTATTTCAACAGATCTTTAAAATCTGTTTTGAAGTTAAATTTTTATTGCGCTCTTGGTGTTATTATTATTAAATAATAACACTTTTATAAGAGGTCGAGGATTTACATGAGAAATCACTGGTAAGATCAGTTGAACGTGTATTTCCAGAACAAATATCGGGTCTTAATATCTTAAATTATTCTCTTAAATTAAATTGTTCTCTGAAAATTACTGTACTATTCCGCTGCTAATCTCACAAACCGAGCTGAACTGCATATCTTTACCTGATCTGTTACCCAAAATGATTTTTGATGTAAAATTTTAATTTAAATGCGTAATTATTACAATATTGTAAATAATCATTTATAAGTATACGTACTCATTATAGGTCATAATGTACAATATAATAAATATAAATATGTGTTTCCAAAATAAGTTTTGTACTTTTTCCTGTTTATTGAATGGTATGATTTTTTTAGTCACCTTTATTGTTTGGTTTCTATACTTCATATTAGTCCGTGATAAAGGATTCGATGGAATGCAAAATAAAACATTGTCATAAACGCAATAATTCTCATTTTCAGCTAATTTTATTAGAAAGTAATGCTAATGAGTGGACATGACAAATGCTGAATAAGGTTAACGTGGGAATAAGTTTTATGTTTGCGCAACTTCATAATATTGTTCAACGATTGTAGTTTATAATTAATAAATTAATAGTAGTATAATAAAAGTATAATATTAATATGATATTAGTATATCATATTCACACACACAGCGTGTGTGTGTGTGCGTATAAGTGTCAGTGTGTGTCTGTTATCACCGTAGCTCCCAGTGTATTTCTGCTAGAGAGCAAAAAATTTGTACAAAAATCAATCTGTAGGTGTTGTTATGCTTTCCGGAAAATATTTTTTAAGATGTCATTAATCATAAACCCCAATAATGACTTCGCAAAAATATCGAAAAATCATTAAACGCGGAGAAATGTTGCGACCAATTTGAGGTTTAGCACGCATGTAGCCATGTGTAAGACTAACAGATGTGCTAAGTTTCATCTCATTATCAGCATTAGTTTTATTCTTATCGAATGACTTGCGTACGTTTTTTAAAAAATTATAAAAAACAGGAAACAAGCTAATTGAGTTAAAATTCATTAAGTGTATACCTTTATGTAATACATAGCTACACCAAATTTCGTTTAAATAGGACAAGTATATCTACGGCTTTTGTTGGATCATAAAAGTCAAGATGCATAGGTGACAGCTGGGAATGGAAAAAAAATCCAAAAACCCTTAAACATTCTTCGTAGATTTTTTACTAGACAGTAGCTGGTAATTAATGTATTCGGTAAAAATCAAAGAGGTAGTTACTTAAAGGGTTTTCATGGACAAATATTTATGGACCAACATATTAGATAGCTATTTTTACGCTTGAAACCGTAGGAAAATTTCAGCGTTTTACTCTTTCAAATGCCACTCGAATACTGACAGCCCACAGAGTTCATATACACGAATTTATGAACTCATTATTTATTACTAAAGTCTTACTAGTTGGGTAGATATTAGTCAGGTTATCCTTATTATTTCAATTCACTTTAAATAATGACTATAAATACTTTTTAAGCCCATTCTCTGTTTGGGTCGCTAAAAATCACCTGTCAACAAGCTTATAACTCGTGACTGTATCGAGTTATAAGGGAAATTGGATTTGCTGATTTACAATCAGGTGCAGTGATATAACAGTTTAAATAATAAATTACCAACGGAAAAACATTTTAAGAATCAATCTTAAACAAATAACCTTTCTTTAAACATTACTCTACTTTAAAATAGAACCCGGAGGTTATAAACTGGTTACTCAGGATCAAAGGAAACGAAGAAGGGTCCTGGAGTGAAAGTATATCACGAAATGGCCCCGGATCATCTCATATTTCAGATCAGCAATATTCAACCTAAAGCTACCTTTTGGCGAAAGGTTGACAGCTTATAAAGGAGATCAATGAGTTACGTGCATCGGGGTCTTTTCAATAGGGGTAGCTGTAAATTCCTACACGCATGGATTGTATGAATGCTTTATGTAAGCATTTGTTTAAGCGTAAGAAAGGGAGAAAGTTCACAAAGTTTTTGTTGCTAATCTGTTTGATAGAAAGTGCTTAATAATGGTCCTTCTTTATTGACTTTTGATAATTTGTTATGTAAAGATTATAACCATCAACTGAGGGGTACTTCTATACATCGAGTCATAAAACTACCTTTTAGAATTACAAAATATTTTGTAACAACATATCCAATACCAGATGTATTATAAAACTCAATGACTTTATGAAGTACATAGCTTCCATTATACGCATACGCTTTTACTTTTATTTAGGTGTGAATTAAGAGTCCTCCCTCGTAAAGTTTTTATGAGATTTATATTTACTTTTCAAAAAATTACAATCTTGCTATTGTTAAATCTTTTTATAAAATTGATTAAAATACGTGTAAAATATTGTTTAGGGTTTACACGTGTATAAAAGAAGCATGCATGTATGTTATAATGAAAAAATTCTGGCTAGAATGTCCGCAAGCCGAGCGAATTTTCTTTGAAATGCGAACTTTTTTGCTTATCAATCCAATGTTAGCTTAATTTTTTAGTATGTATTTAACCTGAGCAGTAGCGTCACAACTTGTTATTTATTTTTTACTAATTCTTCAAATCAAATGCCCATATTTATTCCATTGATTATACACTACACAGCACTGCATTATTTCTACTCATTTAAAGCTCAGTTTAAGCTGATTTTTATAAACAGCTAACATTCGATTTATTTTCTTTAAAACATTCGAAAAAATTAAATAACATGCTGTAACGCTACCGCTCAGGTTATAAATATATACTGAAAAATTAAGCAAATGTTAGATCGATAAGCAAGAAAGCTCGTATTTCAAAGGAAATTCGCTAAAAATGGGTACAGGATTATTGCTGGGTACAAAAATAAAAATAAGCGGGTACAGGATTCGCTAAACTTATTCTAACCACTTTGAACTTGATTTGATCGCCCAAGTATTAAACCTACAAAATATAAATTGCAGACGCAATTTCTGAGGATGAGCGAAGCGAGTCCAAAGTAAAAAAAAATTCTTTTGAGCGGTCACCTATACACTTACGATAACGATCATTCGATACATATAATGCTAATAATGAGATGAAAAATAGAATTTGTTGTATGCCTGCCAAATTTTACATCGGTCTGACAATTTTTCTGTGTTTTATGGATTTTTGAAAATTAGCTCTGATTTCTGACTATGGAAGAGTAAAAAAACTCTATAGGAAAACAGTAACGTAAGTGTAAGCTGGTTGGGTAGATCTGCAAAGGTACCAGTAATCAAAATTTGTATCTTATACGAAATTAGTATCCGTCAGCCTAAGCGTCTAAGCCAATCAGCCTATGCGGAAAAGATGCTTAGGTTCGAAGTAACAATAAATTTTATTTTCTCATTGCTAATAATATTAAAAAAATCATGAATATATTTAATACACTGAATGTTCTTATTCTATTAGTTTATTTCATTTATGCGATAATGACATGTACTACAATTAAAATCTCATTCTAGTCAATCAAAAATAAAAGAATCTATTTTGGATTGATAGAAAAGGCTCATTAGGTAAATTACCTTGAACAGCTAAGAAGTCTCATTGTCGATAATAATTGTACTGCTATATTGTCAATAATTAATACATCTATTGTTTAATTTGAATCTTCTAATTACTCTAGGATTGGTATGGATGATTATTACAAGTTAAGTATACTGATTGAGCTATAAAACAATAAGCTCTCACATCCATTCATTGATAAAGCTATTGATTTTGACAGAACAGGTGTCTTTAACTCATTAATTGAGTGATGAGGTTAATACCTATATTTTAATTAGATTCCTAAATCCTTAATTCCGATTAAAGCGAGGAAGTAAGACCTCAATCTTATGTTGTGTTTAATCTTTAAGGCTATGCTCCCCGTAATTGTTTTTAATCCTCTAAATTATTGAATCTTTACTTGTCATAAGCGCATGATATTTGGTGCAAATGATCAGCAGAATAAGCAGAATCAAGCAAAAGTCAATTACATTTAACCATGCATTTAGCAAGTGGGTTACCGCGGATACTACGCCTCGGAGTCCTTATGCTCATCATATACTTATTGTGTGGGATAGTAGGCTTAACTAACTACCTCCCCACCACCTAACAGGACTGAACCTAACAAATATTGTATAGGTCATGCGGTCATCAACATAGCTGTAAAACATTATATATATATATATATATATATATATATATATATATATTATTATATATATATATATTATATATACATATATATATGTATAAATAATGATATGATCTATCTCGTTAACATACGTGTAACATTTTAATGTAATAATGGCTGAATCGATCCTCCCTTCTCCCTTCAACTTTTGTCATCCTAGCAACCAACCTCATAAGCGCCATTATCTAATGAATTCGATAAACTGCATTTTTTATGAAAATTCGTTGAAAAAGTTAGATAAACTATAAAACTATTCTTTTAAATTATCCTCGTAGGCGATTTTTAGGGGTAGCCTATTTTTTGGAGGGCATTTTGTTACATGAACCCCTGGCTACTACAAAGTTATAGTACACCTGCATTGCATAAATGCATTGTCATTAACTATAATGATGATTCAGTCAGTGTCTAGCACTCGCCCGGTGTAGGTCTAGACCTTATCGCAATTTATAGTCAAACCTTTCACAGTGCCTATCATAGTTGTTTATATTTAATTTAATATTTTTATTTAAATCAGTTTTTATAGTTTTCACTAGTTCAAAACATTTATATTGTGATCCGTTATCTTTATTTTTGCATTATTGCACTGTAACGTTTAGCTTTATAACGCAATACTATTTATATTATGTCAGCTACCACATGCAATCTCTGTGAGATCGATGTGCCTAACACGGATTATTTAGTCTGTGCACAGTGTTCCAAAAGTTGTCATTACTTATGTAATGAGCTAACAGAGACTAGTTTTAAAAAGCTTAGAGCTGAAGTCAAACAAAAATGGAAATGTGTTTCTTGTAAAAATAAAGTTTTGACTTCGTTATCGAATGTCAAAGATAATGTTAAAGCCGAAGTCACAGCTTATGTTCAAGAGTTAATCAATGAATTTAACAAAAAGTATTTTGACAAAATTAATGATCATTTTGTTAGTATCAATGAAAAAATCGAGCAAACATTTACCAATCAAAATTCAATGATTAATCAACTCATTACCGATAAATTTGCTGTAATTAATTCGGATATTAACAAAACGTTAGCTATCAGTTTTCAACAAATTAATGTCGATATTTCCCAGCTCAATACTTCTTTAAAATCACTGACTGAGTTATATGAGAGCCTAAAGCAAGAGTTGAAGAAAATAAAGGCAGAAAAAAAGCGCTTAAGCAACGAGATCGAAGAACTTATAGATTACAGAGAACAAGATCAGAGATACGCCAGGAAAGAAAATCTAATTATTTCAAACATTCCTGAAACAGAGAATGAGAATTTAACCGCCATATTGGATGATGTAGCAAAGAGTATTAACGTCGAATTTGATGAAAGAGATATTAGCGTGAGTCACAGGTTGGGTAAAAAATCTGCAGCCAATAAGAGGCCTATTATAGTTCGTTTTTCGCGCCGTTGTGTTCGGGATAAATGGATGTCAAACTTTTGGTCATTATCTAAAGCAGACAAAACCAAACCTGGACTTGCACTAGCAACCGTAAACCCGAGATTTGAAGAAGGTCGGTTCTTCATTAACGATCATCTGACTCCAAGAGCTGCATATCTACTATCTAAAGCGCGTTTAGCCAAAACAGATAAGCAAATCTATTCAGTTTGGTACTCCAACTGCAACATTTTCTTTAAAAAGCACCAAGATTCTATTCCTGAAATCCTAAAATCTAGTTCACAGTTAGGTTAATTTAATATTAGGTTAATTTTTTAGTATTTATTATTATTTTTAAACTACTATTTGGTTATTTACATTTATATTTATGTACTTATATATTTTTTTCTCTCCTTATTATTTATTTTTTTATAATTTGTATTTATGATTAACTTATAAGTTAATTTATTAATTAAATATTATTTATTAGTTTATTATTATTAATTTTATTTAAATTATATTATATTATCTGTGATATAATTTTTTATTTGCCTAATGGTACTTGAAAATTATATAGGTATTATTAAGTTGTTATTTATTAGTTTTGTTTTCAATAATTTATTGTTTTAAAAAAATCAATTTATTTATTTATTTTTATCAATCCCTCTTAACATATACATATTAAAATATTATAGGTTTCATTATTACTTTTTATGTGCATGTTTCGTATACATTGATAATATTTGCGCATTGCATACATATTTATTTTTAAGTTTTGCTCATTTTTAAAAAAAAAAAAATATTTATATTTATTATCTATATCCATTTTATTTATTTTATTAACTATTTATTTATAGGTTATTGATGGATCCAATTTATTTAGGTTTTCTTTTTTTAGTTTTAAGTATTTTAAACTGTATATAATTAAATTAGAAAATAAAAATAATAAATAAAATAAAGGGATCTAAACAACATGACTGGTCTATTAAATAGTTTAAATGAATATAATAATAATGAAACCATCATATGAATGGTCCAAATGAATGGCATGATTTTTGTTTTTAAAGAGCATGGTATAACTATAGTTCAGCAAAACGTGCGCAGTATAAGAGCGAGATTTAATGAGATGTGTGCTTTCATGAGTAGCTTTAATAATAATATAGATGTTTTAGTGCTTACAGAGGCATGGATCGAGCATGATGCCGGCTATGATATTGCGGGCTTTGATAAATATATTAAAAAAAATAAGCATAATAAGTGTGACGGACTTGTAGTTTATGTTAACAAAACTAAGCTTAGCAGTAAGTTATTGCATGTTGATATTGAGTATTCTAACTCGATACATTTATTTAAAAACTTTATTCTCAGGGCATGAAATTTTAATAACTGCTATTTACAGATCACCAGAATTAAACCCAGATGATTTTATTTTAAGTTTAAATGATTATTTAAATGACAATAAGCAATATCGAAACCAAGTCCTTTGTGGTGATTTAAATATTGATATACTTGGGGGTTCCAGTATGAATAGAACCAGTCACTCTTATCTTGATTGCTTAAGTCAATTGGTTTTACCCGATATTTAGACGGCATCACACGAGTTTGTCCTTCTGGTGGCACCTGTATTGACCACATTTTATTAAATTGCCATCCTCAGTTAATATTAAAACATCTATCTTAGATACTCGCATCACAGATCATAGGACTGTAATTGCTTCATTGACTTTTAAACATTTCAATACTCCCAATAAAAGCAATCATAATATTAATTCTAATATCATAAAAAAACTAATAGTTGATGAACCTAATATGATTAAATGCTTAGAAGTTGAGAACTGGGAAAAAGTCTTAAAAAATGACAAGAGCGATGAAGCTTTCACTTTATTCTATGATATATTTACAAATATATTATATAATAATAGAACAGAAAAAATTATTATTGTTAACTCTAAAAACAGGAAAATCAAGCCCTGGATAACTTCAGCTATCATAAATTCCATTAGATTTAGAGATTCCATGGCTCGTAGACTGGATAAAGAACCGGACAACCTGAAATTAAAAGAAAAATATAAAAAGTACCGAAATAATTTGACTAAAATTATAAGGAAAGTAAAAGACGAGTACTACTCCAATAAAATACAGGAAACTAAGGGTGATGCTAAAAAGTTTTGGGAGCTTTTAAATGAAGCTACAGATACAACAGTACGTAAAAATATAAATTTACCTGAATTAAACAAACATGATGGCTCTGGCGTAGTTAAGGATCCTCAAGATATTACTGCTGAATTCAACAATTACTTTTCTAGCATAGGAAGGGAGATTGCTGACAGAGCTCCAGCCGCTGGCCAGAGTTCTGCCAACCAGATCCTTCTTATCATAAATCTTTTTACTTACATCCAGTTGATGAGGAAGAAGTTATTAAATTAGTTAAAAATTTAAAATCAAATACTGCACCAGGCCATGATGGTATATCTTCTAGCATGTTAAAGAAAACTGTCCAACTTATAGCTAAACCCTTAGTTCACTGTATTAATTTATCTTTTAATCAAGGTAATTTCCCTGATCAACTGAAACAAGCCATAGTTATCCCTCTTCATAAGGGAGGCGATACTAAAACATTAAACAATTTCAGGCCGATATCCTTACTTCCTGCTTTATCTAAAGTTTATGAGAAAGCTATCAAAAATAGACTAGTTGAGTACTTAGAATCTAATAATTTATTGGCTCAATTGCAATTTGGCTTTCGTAACGACCGAAGCACTGAAGATGCTATTTATTTTATTACATCTAAAATTATGAATCCCTTGATGAAGGTAAAAAAGTTATCGGGGTCTTTCTGGACTTACAAAAAGCATTCGACACTGTCGATCATAACATTTTAATTAATAAATTAGAACTTTTAGGCATACGAGGAGTTCCTTTAGCGTTATTTAAGTCTTACCTGTCTGACAGAAGTCAGCAAGTAAGATTTAAAGATTTGCTGAGTCATCCTCTACCTATTCAAATAGGAGTACCTCAAGGAACTTGTCTCGGGCCTATTCTTTTCCTAATTTTCATTAACGACTTACTGAAACATACTACAATAGAATCAGGACAGGTAATATCATTTTGTGACGACAGTACAGCGATTTTTACAGGTAATTCGTGGACAGAAGCTTTTCAGTTTGCCAATAAAGGTATGCAAGAAATTAATGCATGGTTAAATAAAAATAAATTATCTTTAAATATAAACAAAACAGTATACCTTACATTTTCTTTAACAGAACCTGGAAATATTCAAAGCAATAATAGCACAAACAGTGTAAAAATGCATGTCTTTGATTGTAAAAGAGAATTATTTTGTCAATGTCCCTTTATCCAGCATTCAGACTCAGTTAAATATCTTGGTGTTATCGTAGATAAATATCTCAAGTGGAAAAATCACATTTACTATTTATGTACAAAAATCCGAAAACAATTTTAAGTTTTATCAGTTAAGATCAATACTGTCCTTAGCTAACTTACGTAGTGTATATCTTGCTCTATGCCAATCTTTACTTGAGTATGGTATCCTAGGGTGGGGTGGAGTCAGTCCTTCCATCAGAGTCGTCCTGGAAATAACGCAAAAAAGGATTATTAAAATATGCCTTAAAAAGAATATAAGATATTCGACAGATGAAATATTTAAAGAATTTAAAGTCCACGATATAGACATGTTATATAACTATAAACAAATACTATTTGTGAAAAAGAACATACTTAAATATGACAAAGTAGAACATACTTACGCGACTAGACGAGTAGATGGAACTAAAATAGTAGAGCCTTCATGTAGAACTACAGCCGCCACCAGACATGCCTCCTTCACTGCTCCCAGACTTTATAATTTACTTCCCGACAATATTCTGAATACCATTCCGTTTAAAACTTTTAAAAGTAAATTAAAAAAATTATTTAGGCCAGAAAATTGAGCTGATAAAAGTTTATTTTATTTTATTTTATTTCTTATTGCTTAGTGTTAGCACTGTTATAATTATTGTTGAAAAAAGTTAGTAATTAAGTTAATTAAGTTAGTACTGACTCAGTGCCGCGCTCGAGCTTTGCTCCTGCGGCTGTGCAATAAAATGTTTATTTTTGTGAATTATTAATATCTAATATCTGTAATATTGTTCAAATAAAAATAATAAATAAATAAAATAAATAAATAAATAAGGCCTCCTGAGAGGTTTTTCCAAAGTAGTCTGTCTGCAAATATGTGTGTGTCTGTTATCATCGTAGCACCCAGTGTATTTATACTGGAGAGTTAAAATTTTGTACAAACATCAATCTAATGCTGTAGCTGTGTTTTTCGGAAAATATTGTTTTTAGGACTTCAGTAACCCGCAATAATGACTCAGCAAAAATGTCGAAAAATCATAAAACACGGAAAAATGATGCTATCCGATTGAACATGTATGTAGTCATATATAAGACTAACATATGAGCTAAGTTCCATCTCATTATCAGCATTAGCTCAATTTTTATCTAATGATTTGTATAAGTTTTTTAAATAATAATAAAAAAATCGGAAAATAATCCAATTTAGTTAAAATTTGGTACGAGTGTATCCCTTTACGTAATAAATATGTGTATTAAGTTTCGTTACAATTCAACAAATCTATCTATTATTTTTGTTGGATCATAAAAGTTAAGCAGCATCGAGCGTGGTCAGTGGCTGGATAAATGACCATTGGGAATGAAACGAATGTATTTACTATCTGAGGACGAGCGAAGCGAGTCCGAAGACGTGTTGCAGTATAAACTTAACGACTTGTATTTCTGAGGACGAGCCAAGCGAGCCCGAAGCTGGGGGGATGAGCGTAGCGAATCCGATGTAATGAGGAAAAGTTCCGAGGTACCCCGTACTCTTTCTTGCGTATTAAAATTCATTTATTTCTCAGGTTTTTGGTTTATGCTACATAGGCGGAACAGTAGCACTTTTACCTGTCTGTCAATTTGCATAGATTTTTCAAAGGAAACATATTTTAGATTCGTATAAACTGACCTTAGTATGATATAACCTATGATATAAAATGCGTATTTCCTTTGAAAAATCCATACAAACAGAGAAAAAATTGAAAGAGTTACTGTTCCGACCATAGTCGGTTAAACCGAAACATGGGCGTGCGCAGGCGTTTTTAACGGGTCACTTGACTCCCCCCCCCGGAAAACCAGAAAAGTTAGATTGACCCGCACTGCAAATTAGAAATAAAATATTGGTTATTCTCATGCATTTTTTCATAGGAATAACTCATTTTTTAAATTAAATTTTAAATATAATTAAACTAGTATGTGTTTCATTAGGAACATATTTAAAAAATACATCAAATACAGCTAATTACCAACAGGCTCGCTTCGCTGGCTTAATAGAATAGAAAAAATAATAATTTAGTAACTAATCGAGGATAGCTTGGCTTCAAAAAGTGTTGAAGGCTCGCTTCACTCGCAATAAGCAAAAAGAGGCAGGCTTACCTAGCAATGGGCAACGAAGCTAGCTTTGCTCACAAAATTGCTAAAATAGTATATTAGGTACATTAAAAAGAGCTTGCTTCGCTCGCAACATTGCTATAAATATGTACGTGAATGCATGAGTGACGGCCATGTAAATATATAGTTCTAAAGAAATAAAGGTCCTACTAAAGCCCCCAAATTTGTAGACTCGCTTTGCTCACTAGACTGCTATAAACATATATGCTAACATATATAAAGAGGCTCGCTTCGCTCACAAAATTGCTAAAATATAATTTTAGGTACATTAAGAAGGGCTCGCTTCGCTTGCTAGATTGCTGTAAATATGCGTGAATGTCGAAAAAGAGGTTTATATCGCTCACAAAATTGCCAAAGTATATAATAAGATACCTTTAAAAGAAGCATGCTTCGCTTGCTTGATTCATTATACCCTCATTTAATACGTTTGAAGGAAAAAAATCCTGCAGACGCCCATGAACCGAAAATTCGTGCAAGAACTGAATTGGTGCGCAAGAAAACAAGCCTTCTAAAGGAAATTCGCTTGCGAACTAGCGAACTAACGCGGCACATTTTTCTTAATACGCTTTTAAAAATTTAAATATCGCCTAATACAGTAAAAGAAATTGCCCGAGTGTTATCTAGGCCTAGAGCCAGGGAAAGGATCGGAGGAAACAATTTCACCCTCTCAGACGCTGTAGTTTTCAGCAATAGCCCCTTAAATGAAAGATCTGCCTGTCTGGGCTTGGTTTCCCCTCACTACGGGCTACGGGCCTGGTGCAGTCCCTGTATGTAATAAGTAAGTATATTTTTTCCAATAAAGCTTTTATATCTAGGGTTTTTGTCGAATCAATTGTTTTAAGCAGAATTGAGAAAGGTAGGAATAAAACATTTTACTTTGGACCTGCTTCGCTCGTCCTCTAACATGATGCAATACACATTTGGTGATAAATTTATCATGAGGGAGATAAATCCAAGTAGGTGAGAAAATGTTCTTAAGTTCCCTTAGTCCATTTTTAAAATGATGCTTACCTCGGAGTATACTAAACTCGCAATTCATTACTGTAATGCAGAAACAATCTAAACCCAAATATCATAGGAGAAAATGATTGGCTCATATGTGTTGTATTTAGAGGAACCTTTTATTTAGTCATAGATTTACAATTTGTTTTTTACGTACAAATAATAAAACTGACACCAGATGGACGAGAATATTAAAAAAATTTTTTAACAGAACATTTCGCCTGTAATTCGCCTTTGCCGGATGGCAAAGGGTTATAATTATTTTATCTCCAGACGGTGTATATTGTGTGTTTTTAGGGAGTAAAGATCACTTTTCACTCCCAAGGAAAAAAGTTACTCTTTACTCCCTTGTAATTTTTCCTCCCTTGGGAATAAAAAGTATTATTATTATTTATTATTATTTATTATTATTATTATTTCCTATCATTAGGGTTAAAGCCAATTTTATCCATTTTTTGTAACACTTGGAACCAATCTATTTTTGTAACACTTCCCTCAAGGCGGTACCATCAAAATTTAAAAGGGGAACCCGACAAAAAAAAATATTGGCTCAAAATCCATTTCAAACCATAAAAAGTTGTTAGGAGCGCTATAATTTTTTTTGAGCCTTTCAAAAATTTATTAATGGACCATATTATCTCAAAATCTGTTTTAGGTAAAAAAAATTTTTTGGAGCAATAATATTTTTTTTTTTATTTGGGCCAGCACCCTTAAAATTTATTGGGGAGGGGGGAGGGGGTCCGACCCAAAAAGTTACTCCTTTTTCGGTATTTTAGGAATAAAATACTAAAAAACGTATGAAAATAAGAATATAACTATAAAATCATGTATGCACCTTGGGAGTAAAATGCAATGTTCCCCTTGCAATTACCTTTCTTGGCTTCGTCTTTCGCATTTTTACTCACTTTGTTCGTAAATAACTATTATTACTCAATATTTTTTGTTACTTATTTAGCAGTGTTTTTGTCAAGGTTTTATTTTAAGAAGCTTTGTTTAGCTCTTATTTTCTTACTTTTAATTATGTTCATTTTCTTGGCTATTGAATGATATGTACACTTATGTGTTGACTATGTTAGAATTCGCTAAAATTAGGTAAATTTTAGTTATAACTTTATGTTTGTTTATTGACATGAATATGTCTGGAATTGCTGGCAAAATATAATAATCATTTAATAAATTTCTTAGTTATTCTCGTCCCGGTGCGTGCTCGTTTCACAAAAGTACAAGTCTTCTAGTAACAAAAATTGTAAAAAAAAACAACTTGTAATGACAAATTTACATGTGTTACCAAGGATACACTTGTAGATCTGTAGCATTTTTCAATTTAATAAGCAACATTTTCTTGTCTATTACAATACTCAAGTCCGAACCTAGGTAGACTGAGTTACAAGTTCATTTTATTAATATAAAACTTTTTTATATTAATTGGCGATAAAATTTTTTATCCCCAACTTTTAGTTTATTAGTAATCTAGTGATCAATATAACGTTTTTTATAAATATTATTTCTCTTATTTTAGAAATAATTGCATTCGAAATAATTAACTCATATGAATGAAACTGGGTTTTAATAATATTTGGACTCATAGTTTACAAATACTGTAGGTTACAATAAATTGTAATGATATTCGTGAAACGTTAAATTTTGAGACTTCTAGCTACAAGTTGTTTTGTACAATAGTTTGTAAAATTTGTGGGGGAGATGATTAAATTTGATTGGAGTTTGACACAAATATGCTTGTTTCCTAGAAGGTTTAAGAAAAAACTTGCAACCTACTAGTATTTTTTAATAGCATTGTATATAATTACTAATCTACACTTGTACATTAGTGAAACAAATATCTTACAATTATTAGTAAACTTGTAGCTTTTTTACTTGTAGTATACAAGAATTGTACTTTTGTGAAATGGGGCCCAGTTGTAATTTTCAAAATTAATAAAATATTGTTGAAAATCAGCGTTACCTAAACAAATACTAAATGAAATTGGGCAACTGATAGTCAAACTACTATACTTAGTTGCTGTTTATTTAGACTGCATCGATTAAATTAATAAATTTAAAGTAATAACTTTATCAAGCATTAAAAAAAGTTTCCTATGTCTAGTTCAAACTCATCTACAGATTCTCTCTTTTAGTTACTACTTTCTTCTTTCATAAAATAAGTACTTTTACAATAACTTAAAAAAATTAATTAAAAATTTAAATTTTTTCTTTCGAAATTCGTTAAAAGAAAGGGATTTTACTTTACTTTCATAGGAAAACAAAATACTACATTAGAATTACTAGACTGCATAGCAGATTTAAACTATACTTATGACAGTAAGGGGTTAAAAGTTGTTCATATTATAAACACTATATCAAAATTTTCATCAAAGAGTATATAGGTATACTCCTTGGTTTCATCTTCGATGCAGTATAAATTATACAATTGAGTTTAAACAGGTTTGAAAATGCTTTTAAGTTAATATTTATAAACATTTAAAGTTTAAAGGACTGGAAATGAACGGTTGGAGAAACATTTAGTTTAGTCCTCGTTGATTTATTAAAACAATGAATACATCCAATGAATTTTCCGTGACTTTCAGGTTTTAAACATTAGAGGGGTGTATGGCTACCTAATATTTTAACGGCATCTTAAAAATTGAGAGAGATCTCTCTAATTATTTGACAAACCGCTTCCTTAACAATATGACAATTGGTATTGCATGAAGGTAATTTTTCCTCACATTATTCCTGTCAATTATTTTATAGCTAAATGATTTTAATTATTACAATACCTAGGCTCAAATTGAAACAATGGGACATTGTTTTTTCAGAGTGCTTAATAGAATGAACCCAGTCTGGGGTCGATTCAAATGCTCTAAGTGGCCAAAAAACTAAAAAAAACTAAAAAACTAAAAAACTAACTAAAAACTAACAAACATAGTAAATAACTGAAAATCTTAAATTCGGTCGGTAAAAATAAATTTCGAGTAAAGGGACATTTTGGATGTTTATTGAGGGCCGTAATCGAATTAAACCGCCTCAAACCTGGTCTTATAGTATAATCAACATTGGGAGTCAGGAAGCAAATTTAAATTTGTGTGGGTTATTACACCACCATGCTCAGTGCTGCTTCAAAAATCATAGATATACTTGTTATATTGAAACGGAACTTGGTGTACTTATTTATTTAGTAAAGGTATACACTTGCACTAAATTTAAACTCAATTGAATAATTTTCTGATTTTCTACATTTTTTTTAAACGTACACAAGTAGTTTGATAAAAATTGAACTAATGCTGATAATGAGATGGAACGTAGCACATATGTTAGTTGTATACATAACCACATGTGTCCTAAATCTCAATGTGGTCGTATCATTTTTCCGCGTTTTATGATTTTTCCAATTTTTTGCTTAGTCATTATTGCGGGTTAATGACGTAATAATAAATATTTTCCGAATAGCACAACTACAGCCGTAAACTAATTTTTGTACGAAGTTTCAAATCTCTAGCAGGAATACACTAGGAGCTACGATAATAACAGACACACACAAACACACACAGATACACACATACACACAAACATACAGACAGACAACATTGTGAAAGCCACTCAGGAGGCATTTAAAACACCTAAAACGGATAATTTCTGTTTCATCCCAGTTTCTGATTTTTTTGGAAACACAATACTTTTCCATATACCTACGGTATAATTTAAGAAAAGTAAAATACACAAAGTATGACATAAATGCAAAGCCGGAAGGAGTCTTCATCATTGGGGGGTTTAAAAACATTATTTTAAAAACTTGAGTGCGCTTTTTTGTTTTTGCACTGTTTTGATTACTATCACATTTAAAGAAACAATACCCCACTCGAAACCCTTGAGGGAAACCTTTTACTTTTCTCTTTCCAGGTGATTGTAACCAAGACATTTTATGATTTTAACTTGCCAATATTCTGTGAATGAAGTTGCACTTCCTTTCAAATCTAAATATAAATATTTAAATATGATGTAACAGAAAATCAAAGTAGAACAAGATCGGGATGGATTCATTTCCTCGTGGGACCTCTTGTCAAATATATGATACACCATAAGTGAAGCTCCAAAGTAAGTATTATTCTATCATAATATTTGAATTGTTATTCTATCGTGGGTAGAGAATTGGTACAAGAACCTGCTTGTATGATACAAGGCATCAAATTACATATATTGTATGTTATAAATAATGGGGCTTCAACGTAAAGTTAACAGTATTGTGGATAGTTATTTTCGGCTACATAAGGATAATAGCATTGCATATTGTTGAGATATTTTTACTGTTCAATTGGGTTTAAGGTTGAGCAAATATAAAAACTTGATAGTACATCACATTTTTTTCTATTTTTCATAGGAAAAGTTTTTTGCTTTATGAGACCGGAATGTCACCTGAATTGTCCGTTTTCACTTGTAAGTGTCTGGGATCATCGAAGATTTAAGTGTATTTATGCTATAGAGAGTTGAAACCAGGTACAAAAATCAATCTTTGGATATACTTGAGCATTCCAGATTTTTTATATGAAATCATTAATTTCTTAACAAATTTTAAAGAAAACGCTTAAAAACACGAAAAAATTATTTGATCGTTTTGATATTTGGCTTGCATATCGTCCTACATAAAACTTAATCTCCTTAGTCTCATTTATGTATCAGCAGTAGTTAAATTTTTATCAAATAACTTGTTTAAGTGTTTTAAAAAATTGTTAAAAATCGAAAATAATCCAAATTAAGTTAATAAAACTAATGAAGTGGTTATGTTATTATTATAGCTACCATTATATTAAATGTTCAAAAATGTTATTTGGTTAATAAATGCCCATTTTTAATTTAAATCAGGGAAGTAAAAAATACTCCTTTTTTATATTTTATATTTTTATGTTAGCATTTTGCGAGCAATGCGAGCCTAATTTTCGACATTCACGCATATTTACCGCTATCTAGCAAGCGAAGCGAGCCCTTTTTAATGTACCAAATATTATATTTTATCCATTTTTAGAGAGAGCATTGCATGTATTTGCATGTATTAGCGAGCGAAGCGTTCCCCTATAAATACACAGCTTTACTACTTTAGAGCTATATATATGCAGTCATGTTAAGCGAGCATCTATTCATATACATTCACGTATATATTCGTACGTGGCAATCCAGCGAGCCAATTCTTTATGTACCTAATTTTATATTTTAGCAACCTGGGTCCTATTTAATAATCCTAATAGTTTATTTTAGCGATCTTAAGAGTAAATCGAGCCTAATGAGCATATAGCGACTTTTATACTATTAGTATCTAGCGAGCTATAAACCTTCATTACTTTAGAATCATATATTTTCACAATCTATTATTAGCAATCTAGCGAGCCATCTTTAATGTACCTTGTATTATATTTTAACAATCACGCGAGTGATGGGAGATTCTGCGAATATATACGTATAGCGAGCGAAGCGAGTATCTTTTTCTATGTTTACATATATATTTATAGCATTTTGGCGAACGAAGCGAGTCTTTTTCCACTGCTAGGGAAACGTGCCTTATTTGCTTATTGCGGGCGAAGCGAGCCTTTATTGCTTTTTTAGAGCCAAGTTATACTTATTTCATTATTAAATTAGGTCCAGTTCACCAGCCCCGCCCATTAAAAATTATAACCGCAAACCGTTTGGAATCGTTTGTGCTTGATTGTGCTTCAACTTTTAACGTTTGTGCTTTTCCGGTTTCCCAGTAAATTTGAAAACAAAATGAGTGGGGCTGGGGAAATGCTAGCCCCGCCCATATTATTTTTTTTTGTTCTATTTGTTTGTGCTTGATTGTGCTTCCATGTTTGACGTTTGTGCTTTTCTCATTTCCCGGGAAATTCGAGGAAAAGCGTTATACCTGTGAATACTATGCATGTAAGTTTTTAAGCTAAACTTGTTGCAAACGTTTGTGCTTCGTTTGTGCTTGATTGTGCTTTCATTTTTGACGTTTGTACTTTCCGCTTTCCCCGGGAAAGCGAAAAGCACAAACGTGCTTAATAAACAGGAAAATTATTAAATTATATTTCTATCCCACGGAGTTCAGGTTATGTTTTCGGGAAGGTAACACTTACTTTTTCTTTCGTCTCGTATTATTATATTTTTATAAATATAAATTGCCTTTTTAAGCTCTGTATTGCTTTTAATATTAAGTTTAATCACTGTAGACTCAATTTCTAGTTAAAAAAAAGCGTGAAATTTCGTTATATTATACCGAAAGTGCGATAATGGCCGAGGAAGGACAAGACGGCACCGCCGGCGTGTCAGATCCAGGCGAAAAAGAAATTACGTTAAGGGATATACATAAAATTATAATGGACAATCAAACTGCTCTAATACAGCTAAAAAACGACATAAGAACTAAAAACAAAGCACTTGAAAAAGCAGTTAAAAAACACAGCGATGAAATTACGCAGGTAAAGATTAAATGTGATTACCAAGATGGGAACTATAGGAAAAATAACGTTATTTTTTTTGGTATTCCGAAGACGGATAATATAAAAGAATTAGAAAAAACCATAGAAACTACAGTTTTCAAAGATCTCCTTGATGAAAACGATAGTTTGTCCCTCAGAGATGTTGACTTTGTAAAGCGTCTAAACGATAACGCTGGAGAGGGACCTGTACGGGTCAGATTTATTTCTTATAGAATAAAAACAATGGTTTTAGCTAATTGGAAGAAACTACCTAGTGGTATCAGTGTTTCTTCTGATTATTCCGTTTCAGTAAGAAATGTTAGAAGAGAACTTAACTCCTACAGAAAGTATTTTAGAGATAAGGGAGAGAAAGCTGTTATCAAATTTGATAAACTGCTGGTCAACAACCAACTATTCTCTTTAAATGACCTCAAGACACAAGGCATAAATATTAAAAGACCTATAACCTCACCAAACAGTAACACTACTGATAATCCTGATAAGAAAATGAAATCTATAACTGATCAGGGAACACCCAATAGCAATTACAGAAACCTGGTTGCTCTCCAGATGGAATAAAAATTGCATTTTGGAATATTCAAGGCTTTGCCAACCTTTCCAACTGTGAGGAGTGGATTATGGAAACAGATATATTTTGTTTATCCGAAACATGGCTTCTCCAGCAACCCAACAATCTACCGGGAGATTTCTCAGGCTTCAATTTTCATGCTGTCAAAGCTGTAAGAGCAGGTTTAAGAGGAAGGGCTAGTGGGGACTCTTAGTAGGTTTTAAAAAACAATATAGCACCACCGTTCTTTTTTCTAACGACTGGTCTATTGTTATCAAACTTGTTTTTAAATCTATAACAATAATCGTGATATCAGTTTACCTGAAACCAACTTTGGAACTTAGTAATGCACTTGACTACATCCAACCTATAATTTCCAATATAGTATGTGAGTACTCTTGTAATAGTATCATTGTTTTTGGAGGGGATTTTAATGCTCGCATTGGTGTGAGCAATGAGATTTCCCCAGACACTGTAACAATTGGTCCTTTAACTTATAATAGGAACTCCATGGACAAACATGTAGACACAAAAGGCAATATTCTTGTTGATTTTATGGAGTTACATGAATTTATTTTACTTAATGGAAGATCGCCTAGTGATACTCTTGGATCTTTTACTCATATCAGTGTCCGGGGAAACAGTGTTATAGATATGATTTGGTATCACTCTGAAAGCATTGATCTACTATCTGATTTCTCTGTTAATACTTCAGAGCCTTGCTCAGATCATTTTCCAGTTATTGTTACTGTCAAAAAAAATATTGTAAATTAAACCATGGGACTGAACCAGACTTAACCTATTTAAGATGGGACAGTCTGAAAATTGATTTATATAAAAATTTAATGATGCATTCTAACTACATATCGCTTCAATATTGTTCAAATGACATAATAAATTCTATGAATATGAATTTGGTCTATGCTATTAAGGAAATTGCACACTATCTAGGGATGACTTACAAAAAACGTTTGATTAAAAAAAAGAACTCCCCAGTGTCAAATGACACAGAATTGAAACAGTCCAAAAGTAATATCAAAATTGCTTTGAGCAAATGCAAAAGTTCTAATTTTCATTCTGAGGATGTAAAAACTCTCTCTGAAGCAAAACGTGATTATAAGACATTAAAAGATTTTAAAAAACAAAACTATTTGTTAAATATCACGTTTACTCTAATTAACTGTTCCAACTCTGAGCAGTTCTGGAAGGCTGTGAATAGTTTTCGTAGGAAAAGACAGGTACTCTCCCCCCTTTCTGTCGAGGATTGGGAACATTTCTTTACAACATGGTTAAACCACGTATAATACCATTCTTTGTATTATGGGGTATATGATCCAATCTTGGATTCAGACATAACATTAGAAGAGTTAAGATTAAGCATAAACAACACCAAAAATGGCAAGGCCGCTGGCCCTGACACTATATCTTATGAATTTTATAAAAATCTGCCAGAAAATTGGATGTTGTATATGGTTAATCTTTTTAATAGGATTCTTGAAGAGGAGAGGGTACCTGAGAACTGGTCTCAATACTTACTTGTTATGATCCATAAAAAAGGGCCGTATGATGATCCGCAAAATTATAGGGGAATTGCCCTCATAAACTGCTTGGTAAAAATTTTTACCTCTATTCTCTACGAGAGACTTATGAAGTGGGTTGACATAAATAAAGTTCTACCTGAAAATCAGGCAGGATTTCGCCCTGGCCGAGGAAGTCTCGACCATGTATTCACCCTCTACTCTATTATAAATATCCATTTAAGGCTTAAATCAAGAAAACTTTTCATTGCTTTTATTGACTTTCAACGTGCCTTTGATTCGTTATGCCAGAATTTATTATGGGCCAAACTATATAGTTTAGGAGTCAGCCCTAAACTCATAAGAATTTTACAAAGTCTATATAAAGAAGCTAACTTCCGAGCAATGGTGAATATTTGGCTAACCAAATCCTTTAATCTATCTGAAGGGGTTTTACAGGGTGAAATATTAAGTCCTTTGCTTTTTGCTTTATTTCTGTCGGACCTAGAGAATTTTTTAAGATCCAAAGGGATCGAAGGTCTCTCTATAAACTCTATTATAGACATCTTGATTTTGTTTTTTGCGGATGACGGCATCTTACTGGCTCAAACCCCAGTTATGTTAAACCGTTTATTAAGAGCTCTTGCAGAGTACTGCAACCTCAATAACATTGTAGTTAATACTAATAAAACTAAAATTTTGATAATCCATAAGGGTAGACTGCCAAAAAAGCTTCCACATTTTTATTACAATAACCAACCTTTAGAGATTGTTAAATGTTTTAATTATCTGGGTGTTCCATTTACTCACACAGGTTCTTTCAATGTTGCTGCAATGAATGCAATCTCCAAAAGCTTTGGCTACTGGTTCTACTCTATCTCTTTTAGGAAATATGAAACTCACCATATGGTCAGCCCGCATTCAGCTCCTTAATTCATTAGTTATTAGCAATCTCACTTACTGCATTGCTGTATGGGCCCATTATATCACGAAGAGATTGAGAAATGCCAAGTCAATTACTTAAAAAAAGTGCTAGGTTTATCTAAATCAACCCCTAATTTTGCTGTCAGGGTAGAGACTGGCGTAACCCATCTATCTCTCACTGTTTTCAAAAATTTTCTTAACTGGCTGATAAAGATTCTATCAATGGGTAACCAACGATACCCACAGCTCTGTCTCTTTAGACTATTAGACTTGGCTCACAAAGAACCCTCAAACATTAAATTCAATTGGTTTAACCAAATAAAAGACTTTTTTGTGAAGTCCGAATCGGTGAGTATCTGGCAACATCTGAGCTATGATTCATTGATTAAAAAAATCCCAGATTCTTGAAAATATAGATTGGTCCTCATGGAAAGGGACAAGCAGTACATACAGGAATCCAATTTTTCTACTTTATACAAGTATTTACAATTATCTTACCCTGGTCCTCAGCCTTATTTACTTATCAATATTCCATTATCAATGACCAGAATCATCTCCCAGCTAAGACTAGGTAATAAATATCATTTTAGGTTATGTTGTAAAAATAAAATTCAAATATTTAGTAAAGATTCCTGTAGGTTCTGCAGTTTCCCAGAACCTAGAGATATAGCTGAAACACCTGATTTATGAATGCTCTGTTCTGACTAACATCAGGAATACTTACATTTTGATGTCCACCAGACCGGATCAATAGTGGAGTGTGTTATCTAATATAGATCATACTTGGTCTAGCAAATTATATTGCTTTTTTCAAGCTGCTCTGAATTACCCAAATTGATAATCTATTTTCAATAAAATTATAAAAAAGTTTAACTACTAATTTGTTAAAATTAATCTAGAAGTAATTTATTATTTTTCATTAATTCTATATCATTTGTTACCACTATTACCAATACTAGTGTTACTTTGTTTTTGGTTCCTATAAACTTTCAAGTGTAATTATACATTTCTTCCACTAAATTAAATAAAATGTATTCACATAAATTATTCATTATGACCAAATTTAAATTTATAGATGGTGATGTGTAACTATTTTTTCTAAAATGAATTAAAAATCAAAACAAAATTATTGCTGTGATAAGATATATTTTTAATTTTATACTTAACTTTTTTTTCTCATAAGGATATATTTTTGCAAAGAAATGATTATTTTTATTTTGTCATTTAATTTTACTATCTTTTTCTTTATTTTATTTTATTCTTTCTTTTATGTAGAGACAACTAATTTGTTAAGTATCAATACTTCATTATATATATTTTTATGTTTAAAAAAAACCTGTACTCCCTGTATGATGAAAAATAAATACAGTTTTTTGAATTGAATATTTCTATCCCACCTAGGCAGCGAACGGGCCTGTTGGTAATTCCTTTTGACGGGATTTCTTGATGCAATGCATTACTAGTTTAATTATATTTCAAATTTCCTTTTTTTAATTAAGTTATTTCCATAGAAAAATCAAGATAATTACTATTTAAGTTTTTACTGATTTTCAGAGCGGGTTTCTAATTTTTTAAATTTTCCAAGGGGGTCAAGTGACCCGTTTGACCCCCCTGAATGAACGCATATTTATATGATTAATAAGTATTTTTAGTTTTAATAACAATTAAATTGAGGTATTCCTTTTAAAAATTATATTTAAAAAAATTGATGAAGAGGTTTCGGGATCCTGAGCTTCGTCAGTTCTTGAAATTTACAAAAATGAAAAAGTTAAATATTAATAACTTTTTATCAATTTCAAAAACTGACGAAGCTCAGGATCCCTGGGCGAAAGCTCTTTATCAATTCAATTGTTAATTAAATTTATAACAGTCCAAAAGCTCTAAAGTTATATGTAGTTATATTTTAAAAACGGAGTATAGAACTGTAACAGCGAAGAAAGGGACAGTACAGCGAATGCTTCCTCTGTCCTGAAGCAGGACGTAACCTAATACTTATTAATATTTTATTTAAACTAAGGATTTCATTAATATTTTCCTGCATGAGGCTGATTTTCTTGCTTCCGCTGCATCTTGCTAGCGCTGCAAGAATTAACTTATATCTTTTTTGGAACAGAGGTTATTGTTTTTGGAGGCTGAAAACATTTTTTTTATCCAAACCTCGTGATTCGTTTAAGTTGTATTATCTTTGCTCGTGAGAATATAAAAACAAGAGGCCTTGGCCACTTGGCCGCTTTGCAGCGTCACCACTGGGGGCCGCTTTACGGTCTCCGCGCCTCGCTTTACATTATCACTTCGTCAAATTACTGGTTTATATAAGTGGGATACTGCCACGATATAAGCGAATTTTCGAATGTATTAGTGAAAAAAACTTGATTTGATTACATTATATCAATTAATGCCAATTATATGTCAATCAATAAAACCGGAACTAATACTGATAATAAAATGTAACTTCGTATTTTTTTTAACCATACATAGTAATAAATGTGCAAAACATTTCTTAATTTTTGAAATGTTTGTGGGATCCTTATTGTGGGTTAATGACGTCACACATATTTCTTAAAAAATAGGGATCGGAACATTAACAAGGTTAATTTTTGTAACAAGTGTCATTTTGATTGTTCAATTTCATTCTTAATCAGTGAGTCTTTCCCTTCCAAAAAATCTACCCCCCTCTATGACCCCAACCATATAAGCTCATTTTTTTCGGAAATTCGGTAATATAAACAAATATTTAACAAAAGAAGTCAAAAAATTAATCTTGTGAATCGGAATGGACAGAGCATATTGACCACGCCGATTACGCATATCGACGACGCTCGATTTCGATGCGTATTTTGCTAGAGCGTTAGGGTTCCCGCCACCAATTTAGTATCCTTATGGCCATCTTTCTGAGAAGTAGATTCATTTTTGAAAGGGTTGAATAAGACAGCGAGATTTACTTAACTTCTACTTTATGAGAAGTAAAAGCCGTTAACGTGTATAGGGCAAACATTATACGCATAATATTGTGAACCACCTAGATGTAATTTTTTATTACGTTCAAGATTTTTGAAGAACTAAGGTGAGCGTTAATTGAGCTCATCTTAATAAAAGAGGAATAAGTCTTTCCACAACAATATATTTCTTTATAGCCAAGCGCTTTCAATCTAACAAGAGGCCATCATCAGTCCTAGCCGTCGAATAAAGAAGAGGGTGATAGATGAGTCTTACAGATCTGATATCTAAGATAGACTCAGAGATAGGGTCTATCTTTGATATCTGATCTGATTCTTCCTCTTTTATTAATTTCAAGTTTTTCTTATATAATTTACCTTTTGTTCTATATTTATTAATTATTTTCTCGAAACGAATGGGTTTTATATGAAAGCATTAAGAAAATTCTTTTGTTTAATTTCTTAAATGTCTTATCCCGGTAATAATAACGAAAGCATCATTTTTTCGAGTCACAGCGGCCGACCAAGGGCCAAAACAATTTTATGATTGTGCAAATGTTGATTATTAAAGTTATTTATTTCATTAAGTGGAAACATAAAATTCTAATACACACATCTGTCAAAACGACAAAAAAACTAAATAACGATTACGCAAAAGACAAGAGCTTACTTTTTTTTACTTATGCTAGTCAAGATAAATAGACTAGCTGAGAAATTCAGGGGTTATCAAGAAATTATAAATATTGGTCCTATGCCAGGAGAAGGTCAAACAAAACTGGTGACAGATCCGGTAAATCGGGATCTAAGCCAACTGAGCTTACAACTCACTTCTCAAACTTTTTAACCTTTCATGCAGAATGTACTGTACTTACTACAGATACTAGTAGTGTTGTGCACTTATTTTAACTCG
This sequence comes from Microvelia longipes, assembly GCA_018340805.1. NCBI lineage: Eukaryota > Metazoa > Arthropoda > Insecta > Hemiptera > Veliidae > Microvelia > Microvelia longipes. The sequence continues at coordinate 40,752,785 of JACMZG010001908.1, forward strand.
GCCTAACTATATGACCTATTTCATTCTATTCGATAATCGACTATAACACTAATTCTAGTTATTCCTCTCGAGTTACCAGTGGTACGTGAGACAGAAACTATATCACTTAAACAAGTTTATTACACTATCTGGTACCATCACGTCTAGCAATCAATACCTTATTCAATCCTCTCATTCAGACCTTTCATTAACTTATCAGGCTCGCTTCTAGGATTAATTATAATAGTGGCCAGGCTATCTATAATTTAAATAGAAGCGAAATCAAGTTTTTCTATTTCTAGTGATGTGTACTATTGCCGCTCTTGAATTCTTAAAGGGTTGTGCCCAATTGCAAGATATTATACTAAAACCAAATATACCAACCTCTCGAAGTTGAGCTATTAGATTTGGTTGGTTATCTTGGAGCTATTCCGGTTGCTACTGACAAGCAACACATTTGTAACAGTCAATCTTAAAATATAAAAAGCTGACCATATAGGTCCATCTGATGCTGTTGTCCACATAGATTTTCTTAAACTTCCATATCCCTCAAAGGGTTGAGTAAAGGAATTTGAAGCTTTTTGTCTAATTCTGGTCCGTTCCAAACCATTTTTGAAAATATACCTTAAATTCTTTTTCGGCCTAAGTAAAAAATAGGCCTGCCTCAAAATTTAAGACATAGTTTAGATTTCTTGAAATAAGGAGTTCCCTGTTGGTCGAGTGCAAAATTTCCAATTAATCGAGTGTTTATTTATCAAAATTGTACTTCTACAACCAATGTTAAGGCATTGGCACAACCACCAACAAATTAGTTAGCTAATTTCTTTTTAACAAATGTCTACGTTCTGTGTATTTAGACTGTGTCTACGTATTGTGTATTTAGACTGTGTCTAGGTTTTGTGTATTTTGACTGTGTCTACGTATGTGTATTTAGACTGTGTCTACTGTGTATTTAGACTGTGTCTACGTATTGTGTATTTAGACTGTGTCTAGGTTTGTGTATTTGACTGAGTTATGTATTATGCATTTAGACTGTGTCTACGTTTTGTGTATTTAGACTGAGTCTATGTATTATGCATTTAGACTGTGTCTACTTTTTGTGTATTTAGACTGAGTCTATGTATTGTGCATTTAGACTGTGTCTACGTATTGTGCATGCTATAACTTTAGCTGCAGTTGAACGATTTTGATGAATAAACACTTGATTAACTGGAAATTTTATCAGCTTAAAAACATGTTCTCTACATATTTACATATTTCAAGACACCTAAATTTTTGCGATTTTTTAAAATTTTGAGCTTGAGCAGTCATATGGAGGCCGCCACTTTGGATGAGCAGAATAGGTTTTTTCTCATCATTTAAGATATATTTACCAACAAATTGGTTTGAAAAGTACAAAATGAGTCACGTCTTATTAGGTCAGGCTCCTGGACTATTATTCGCGATTCCGTAGCAGCAGCATCGTCGCTGACATGAAACTGACAACGAAAGAGTGACCGTTGTTAATTCTTGAAGAGGTTTTTGGTTTTTCTTATTCCTGACGATTATTTCTTTAAATGTTTTCTCAGTGCTTTAATTTAATTAATTGTAGAGCGTATGAAATTAGTAGAATTGCTATTTCATTGAAAAATATGGGTTTAATGGGTTGTCACGAGTAAATTGAGTGATATGAAGGTGAAAATTACAATAGAGTGTTTTATTTTATTTATTGTTAATCAATTTGATTAACAATTGATATAATATTATATATATATATATATATATATATATATATATATATATATATAATATATATTTGTGGTTTGCATCTATTAAGCTGAAGCTATAACACCACTCGTCTTTACCGTGAAGCCTCGTGGCATCACATCAAACCCATTTATTTACCGCTTCACCTTAAATTGGGAAGTATAAAAACGTTTATGCAACCGTACAAACTGCATTTAGAAATTGTCTACAATTGAAATAAATTATTTGGAATTACTTTATGGCTTGATATGACAATAAAAGAAGAATTAACTGATTCAATATCTGTAAAATTATTCACTTAAATATAATCGGCAACTGTTACTATAGAAATTTGTGTTTTTATTTTTACAATTTTTTTAATCTCTACAGAGGGCAAAGCAGAGCATTAATGTTTTGTTTTAATATCGAGTATGATTTAGATCAAATGAAAAGACCAATTGCAAAGTTCTAATTTAACACGTATTTAACTTTTTCTTGTCTTTTTTGCTATCCAGTTGATATCAGCCCATCTTTCTTTACATACAAACCTATATACTAAATCAATAATTAAAGACTGTTTAGTTATTCAAAGGAAGTTCACAGGATTAACTCTTAAGTCCAGATTATTTTAATTAGATAGTGCATGAGTGTAACAATTGTTTATCCATCTTCTTGTCTGCACTGATTGCACTGTAAGTTAAGTGCGTTATGTCATTTCCGCAAACTGAGACAAGCTTTTAACAGCTCGTTAAGGTGAAAATTAAAAGTAAAAAAAGTTTTCAAACTGCGGGTTTGTAACTAACTGGAAAAAATGTTCAACATCATAGGGGTTTGGTTAAGTTACATGCATATTTGACATCTAATTTTATCAATAAATAATTCCAGTTTACCCCTACGAAGGAAAACCATTTTCCCGTGCTTCTTTTTATTATTAAAGTAATCTATCCTCTTCTCATCAGATTTCCTTGATTTATTGATGCATTAGTAAATAAATGTCCTCTACTGGGAGAACTTTCCGTAATTACAAAACACAAAATAACAAAGGTGACGTAAATAAAGACCATAAAGCCTATCTATTAAATATGTTTCAAAAGTAAAAAATCGGAATCGAGGTACCTCGGACTCATCAAATTGGATTCGATGCGCTTATGCTCACACTCCAAACTTCGGACTCGCGTCAGAATATACTAGTCTTAGAATAAGTAGCACATGTCTTCGGACTCGTCTTCAAACAGAAAATCCCAGCGGTCACCCATCCAGGCACTGACCACATTCTATGCTGCGTAACATTTATGATCTAACAAAAACCATAGATATACTTATCGTATTAAAACGAAAGTGATTTAGTGCACTTATTTATTACGTAGAGGTATATAGTTTTACCAAATTTGAGCTCAATTGGTTTTTTTCTGATTTTTTACAATTTTTTTTTAAAAGTACACAATGCATTTGATAAAAATTGAACTAATGTTGAAAATGAGATAAAACTTGTCACATAAGTTAGTCTTATGCATGGCTAAATTCGCGCCAAATCTCAATCTGATGGTATAATGTTTTAACTATTTGTAATTTTTCAACATTTTCGGTGTCATTAAAGAATATTTTGCGAAACACGCACACACTTTTGTGATACAGCTAAAAGCATGAATATATTTGTCGTATTGAAACGAAACTTAGTGTACCTATTTATTACGTAAAACCTATTTACTCGTACACCTGTACCAAATTTCAACCCTAATGGATCATTCAACGATTTTTTAGATTTAAAAAAACTCATGAAAGAAAAAGAAAAATTTGAACAATTCCTGATAGTAAGATAAAACTCATGAGTAACATGTTACTCTTATACATTTTTGCTGAATATAAAATTGATCGCACCATTTTTCCGCGTTTTAAATGACGTCATAAAAATTATTTTCCGGATAGTACGACTACACCTATGGACTGATTTTTGTAAGAAGTTTCAACTCTTTAGTATAAATACACTGAGTGCACAATGATAACAGACAAACAAACACAAACAAACATATATTTTGTGAAAACCACTTAAGACGACTTAAAACACCCAAACCGAATAACTCAGGTGACATCCCGATTTGGATTTTTTCCAAATACAATACTTCTCCTATAATTTTACGGTCTAAATGAGGAAAAGTAAAAATACATAAAAGTTTTTTTTAAAAATATGATATTTAATTAAAATAACAGGAATCTCAAAAAGAAAAAAATTAATTAATTAATTAATATAGGAAAATTTCATTAAAAATAAAAATCAGGACGTATTTACTATTTGAGGACGAGCGAAGAGAGTCGGAAGTAGGGAGGATGAGCGCAGCAAATTCAATGTGATGAGGAAAAGTCCGTGGTACCCCGTACCCGAATGTTTCAAATGTATTAAAAGTTTAAATATTCAAAAATTCCTCAAAAAAGTCTGGGGTAAAAGTAACAGTAACAGATAAAAAAATACTTGGATTGTAGCAATAATATAATAATCCATAAGAAAGGAGAGAAAGGAACAAAGATGATTATGGTATCACGAGTCATAATTATAAAACTCTAATCATAAAACTAATTAATAATCATAAAACTCTATTTAAACACAATGTTTTTCATTTTCTTTCTTAACTTTATCTAGGAAGAGATAATTTCTCTTCAATATACCACTACTATTTTTATTCGCTTGTATCGTAATCATTCGGGTCGTTTATTTCATTAAGTTTTATCTAACAGCTTGACCTTAATTTTATCAAATTAAGTAGTACTTAGATAAACTTCATCATTCTATTTTTAGATCTTATATAACAAGTGTAAACCATCCATTTAAAAGTATTATACTTATGTAATGGCCAAAATATTTGACACAAAAACCGCAGCAATTGTTTAGAGGGTCACATAACCGGATTTTATCGCATTTGTTTGCGTTGTCATCGATAACTTGATTTTAATGTCGGTCACAAGGACCAAGGATTTGTTTTGGTTGTATAAATAAATATTAAGAGATCCTATAACAAGTTTCCTAAAAGAACCAAAAATCTTAAAAGCTGTTAGCAACTGTCTAAATAATCAAGTTTTAAAAAAAATCTTTAAAATATATTTGAATTAAGTCTTTGCGCAAATAGATAAGATGACTGTATAATATATATAATATAGTCTCTACCCAATGTAGATGTTTTATAAACAAAAATTTTTAACATCGTATTTTTATACCACTTAGTATACACGTAATATTTATTTTAAAACAAATTTAAGACGTTTCTTAAAAGTAATTTAAGAAACAATTTCCTGGGAGTGATTTTAATGCGTTAAGGCTCTTTCAGTTTTATCTGTATAGTGTTTATTGTCTTAAATTGTAAATAGTGTGTAAGTATATATAGTGTATTATTGTATATTGTCACAAAAACAGAATGCGATGTTTGATAGGTTGGACACTGTGATAATATTGACTCTAAGGAAGCTAAAAATTAAATTTCACGTAAATTACGAATTTTATTGTGTAAAACTTTCAATTTTACATTATTTTAAAATTTTCCATTTGCTGCCCTAACGTTTTTATGTAATGTCATCTCTTCACGTTCAACAGGCCCTAGATGAAAAAAGTTAGTGTCTGTCTAGTATATAGTTGATAGATAATATCTAGTTTATAGATGAATACATGCAGGCTTATGTATATACTGTCCGTCCGAACTGCTCGACTTCTTTTAAGATAACATGATACAAAATTCAAGTCCTACAAAAGATCGAAAAATTGTTTTTTTTTCTATTTTTCTACTAAGTCCTAAATCCGACTAAAATCTCAAAATATGCGGGTTTTTTATTATTTTTACATCAAATTTAAAAATTATTGGCAAGAAAATAGTTTCTAGCCATAACTCAAGGCAGTATGATTTTTGAGATGTTTTAATCAAATACAAACACTCTTTGAATTTGCGATCTGAGTGTCCGAGTTGTTGAAAATAGTTTTTTATTTCACAGCTTGATTTGAATTTTAAATAACAGAAAATTATACAGGATTTTAATTTTAGTAACTTTTTTTTATTATTTTAGTAAACATTTGCCTTCGTTGATATAAAAAGGGGTAAATGAATCGTATTATATTATAGAAGGAATGCTAATATAGACCTTAGCTAGGCATCTCACTCATTATTCCCAACTATTTAAGTAAATAATTCCTTTCTAAAACACTCTCAAAACACTCAGTTTTAAAAAGAAATGTATAAAAATAAACTACTCAATCAAAATATACCATTCTAGGAGTAATTTAGATCAAATTTATAATATATAATAGATGTGAGATAAAATTCACAATCTATGCTATTCCGCAGGTATATCGGACTTGGAAGTGGACAAGCGGTCAAGCGGTCACTCCGAACCCAGCTTCGTTTCCGCCTCTAACTTAGCCTCCCTCTTCCCATCTTATATAATCTTTACGCTTAGAACGCTTTTAAAATTCCATTTATGTCCCGCAATAAACTATCCCTGAGGCAATTTTTAACACTCGTAAGCACGATCTTAAAACAAACTACATTTGGCTGTAATAACTCGAATCATCAGGAAATATTATTTTTAAGCGCTCCAAAAAGTATAATTTATAATTTATCATATCGCACACCCGCCCATTTTATTACTTTAATTTTATGCTGTTTATTTTAGGAAGAGAAGGAAAGTAATAAATATTCTTTATTTGTATAAAAAAATAAAAAGCTATGATTTTCTAAAATTGTGATGAAGCATCGTATAAAATCTATCAAGTAAATCATTAAATTTAAATTTTATTCTATAATCTTATTGCCTAAAATCTTTTTTAAGATATATAGTTTTTAGGCAGTTAAAGCTTATGTGAAATGTCAATTCGAACAATTTCGAATTTTTTAATAAAACGAATACTCCAATATTTGTTTTTGAAATTCGTATAGCTATTGAAATGACAAAACAAATGTTTAAGTCGTAACTCGTCACTAATTGTAGCATTAAATGTACTATCGCCATATGAGAGGTGAATATCATCAAATTAACTAGCCACTTAGTGCATTCAGCTGATTCTCAAAAATAGATAGTATAACTTCTAGACCATTTGTCATTCATGCAAACATTTCTAAGCCTAATTTTCAGCTGGCTACTTTACAGAGCAGCGAAAGTTAGTATAGGCTTGAAAAGACAAAACAAGTTGTGTTAACTAAATACCTGGCTGTTAATTGTTTTCACAGCATTTTTATTAGAATAAGTTGTCACAAATCAAACAGTCTTCAAAGGAACAGATAGGATACATTTGTTTCTACAAATGTTCATTCCAACCCTTAACCAAATGGCTCAATTGACGCTATAAAAGGTTAGAGCAAATGTCCCACAAAGTAGATTTCTTTTTTCAAAGCATTTACTCGAAACCTTAACCAAATGGCTCAATTGACGCTATAAAAGGTTAGAGCAAATTTCCCACAAAGTAGATTTCTTTCTTAAAAGCATTTACTCAAAACCTTAGCCAAATGGCTCAGTTGACACTATAAAAGGTTAGAGCGAATTTCCCACAAAATAGATTTCTTTCTTAAAAGCATTTACTCGAAACCTTAACCAAATGGCTTAATTGACGCTATAAAGGGTTAGGGCTAAACACAAAGTAGATTTTATTTACAAAACGTTCATTTGAAACTCTAGCTAAATTGTTCAAAAGTAACCTTTGTCAAAAGTAGGTTTATTGACCCACAAAGATTTTTTTTTAAAAATGGCTTTCTAGTGATTAAAGAGGTCTTTGTACTATGAAGTGATTCACCCGATCAAAAAAGGTCTCATTCATCACACAAAATTTAATTAAACACATTAGTTCCACGTATTACATATGATTGTAATACGTGTAACCAATGTGCGGAATTGATAAACTAATTTTTAATTTACAAATTTTGCTAAAACCTTTTAAATGCATTTAATATGTTAGAAGAGTGTTACGTTATAAATACATTTTGGAATTCTCTGAAAACTTTCATTTAAATTTACATCAACAATTACTTAATTTAATTTCACTTAAAAGTATTTTTTTGCGGAGATAGAATTGCGAAAAATATTAGCACCTATTAAATAAGGTGTTGTGTTAAACGTGATTGTTTTAGTTTCCTTCCTGTTTTTACAGGAACGTGTGCCTGTCCAGTGTCACGCACTACCAAATATTCTTCACTAGAACTTTGAGCAATACGATGGACAAGGTTTCGTATCGAGAAAATACAAAAAATCATGATAAATCACTGTCGCTTCTTTTTAGTAAATTCTAGAAAAAATCGAAGGAAAATATGAAAGTAAAATAGTTCAAATCTTTATAGTTGTTTTATAAAATTTTAAAAAAGTCGTGTAAAATATGAAATTATTTCTTAGTATTAAATAGTTTTAAATAGATATATTTTTGCATAGAGAATATGAAACAAAAAATGCATGCTTATCACCACTATGTTTTACATATAACAAAATTGAATCTATGTTTATCAATGCTAGTTCAATTATTGTTTATCAAATCCTTGCGTTGTAAAGTGTACGTAAAATAAAATATCTATAAGTAAAATGGTCTTTCTATTGGTAAAATTTGATGTATAACTATGTTTAGTGATCTTTAAATTTATTATTTTACTCGAAGGTAGGTGTGAAATCCTACCTAAAGTTAAAACAAGTTTATACAAGTTAATTTAACTAGTAAAATTTTTAATTATTCACCATACTTGGCGATAAAACGAATTAAAAACTGCTATAAATGTGCGTCCCCTGTGAGGATTAATCTAGGAAGCTACAAGTTAGGACCTGAAGGCGCTACCGACTGAGCTAAGGAGTGCAACCAAAACTATTTTATTCCTTTTCTCTCTATAGATTCAGACTCGAAATTAATTGTGTATTTTGTAACTCTACATAAGAGAAAAAAGTATAAATTTACATTGTGTTTAATTTACATAATTAACAAACATTTTGCCAAGCAAAGTCAGGCATCTTGTAAATTAAACTTTGTGTTGTCAGACTAAACTAACTATTTAAAAGTAAAATTTATTTGTCTTATCTGTTTATCATTATAACGGATTTGCTAATATCATCCTTACAACTTCAGACTCGCTTCGCTCGTCCTGCGAATATACAAGTCGTCAAATTTATACTGCAAAAAGTCATCGCACTTGTTACGCTCGTTCTTAGGTAGTAAATATATTCGTTTCTATCCTGAAACGAATCTCGATCTCCCAGCCTGGCACTAACCACGCTCAAGCTGCTTAAAGTTTATAATTCACCAAAAATCATGGATATGATCGTCATAATTAAACTAAACTTGTTATACTTATTTATTACCTAAAGGTATAACCTTAATCCAAATTTCAAGACAATTGAATTATTTTCCGATTTTTTACAATTATCAGCAATCCGATTATTGCTGTTAAATGACACCATCAAAATTATTTTCCGAATAGTACTACAGTGGCAGACTAATTCTATTATATTCTACCGCTGTAGTATACTGATTTTTGTACAAAATTTCAACTCTCTATAACATAATTACATTAGGAGCTACGATGATAACAAACACACATACACACACACATACAGACAGACAACTTCGCAAAAACCACTCAGAAGGTCTAATAAACGTCTGAAACGGATAATTCCGGTGACATCCCGGTTTCTGATTTTTTGCGAACACAATACTTTTTTATATACCAACAGTATAAATGAGGAAAAGTAATAACAATAGTGTTTACTTTTTCCATTCAGGCTTAAGTTAAAAGTTCTAACTATAAGTTAAACATCTTATAACTAATATTTTTGTTTTACTCTCTCGAACAATGTAACGACGCCTTAAGGAGTAAGTTTTCTTTTTTAGCGAATTTCCTTTGGGAATATTTGTTCTTATTTTCTCTTTTATTACTTTTCCTCATTTATACTTTAGGTACATAGGAAAAGTATTGTGTTTTTTTTTCTTATTTTGAAACTAGAAAGCGTATTGTTAATCAAATTTTCAAGACTTTTTTTTTGTAGAAAACTTATGTTTTAAGTAAATAAAGGTTTATTATTAAGTTATGACGTCCTGTTATCAAATTGTTTTAGGCTTAGCGTACTCCACAGATTAAATCCAATTTCGCTCGTAACAATTAAGTTTTTTAGATTATGTTTACGGTCATTAAAAAATATTTCTTCACCACATAAATCCACAAAAAATATTATATAAACTTTTATAATACATGTTCACACCTGTCTTAACGCATTTCCATCAGAAAATGAAGCTTTGGAGCGATCAATCCCTTTGTAATCACATAACACCTAATATAGTGCCGTATTATTGTTACATTATAGAATTTAAAAAAATAATAATAATAAACAGCGAAATTAACAAATTAAAGAAAGTTCTAACGTCTTTTGATCAATATGTTTTTAAGTATCAATTTATTTAGACATTATTTATTAGATTTTACAAACCAGAAGTCAACAGAGTTTAATAGTAAATTTTTCTAAATATTTCTGAATAAAACAGGTTTTTTAATTCAGTTGTTTATTATGAGAATGTAATGAAGCTAATATTACATCATATGAACAAGTTTAGATTTTTTGGTTTACCTTTTCTTCCGCATGTCTCGTGGAGCGGTAGTCTCGTAGACACATCTGGTTTACTAAAGAACTACGACTCGCGGCTCTAATCAATCCTTTTTTGAAAAAAAAGCTGGACTTAATTACTAAAGTTATAAAACACGATGTCAATTTTTTTTTACAAAACCTGGTGACCTAATAATTACAAACTTGTTTTTAATACTTTGTGCTAAAAAATGAAAGTAAACAAATTTTAAGAGATAAGGGACACAGTATAAATATATAGAGCAAATTTCTTATACTTCCTTACTTATTTAAATAATTTAACTATTAAATGTAATAGAATATTATGTGGTCTTTTCATTTTTGAATTTTGAATTGATTTATTGAAGCCTTTAAGCGAATTTAAATCAACAAATATTTTATCGTGCGAAATTTCTTCAGTACATCGTATTTATAAGGCTAAGCCTGGTGTAGTTTATGCTTGTCATGCATAATAAAATCATTAATCCCTATATCTATTTTGTTTTAACAAATCTCTAAAGGAAAAATGAACTTATTTTCCCTAATAGGAAAATGTATTGCAATACAAAATATTGTGGTAGTTATATTTTTTCATTAAAAATCCAAATTATAGCATCATTAAACCCCTCTAATAGTTATATAATATAGTTTAAATGCTGTTTGTAAACCTAGCAGTCGTATTCCGGATAAGTGCGTTAGAGTGAGGCATAAATTGTGAACAAATTTCAAACAACTGACTAATTTAAACTTAACAAAAACATTAAATCCATTAATTTTGGTAATAAAGTGCCAATTATTTAAAATATAATACCTTCTTTAGCACTAACAACAGTGAATCATTTTTCAATACTCAGCCTTTTTATTTTTACCAATTAATTGAAAAATTATACATTTTTCCCCAAATTTTTGTAATAATTGGTATCTAGAGATCAGTCGGTGGTAGCTTTTGCATGAACAACAAAAAATATGCCCAATGAAAAAAGCTATGGGCGTGACTGTAAAATACAACTATATATATATAATATATATATATATATATATATATATATTATATATATATATATATATAATATATATATATATATATATTGTTCCTAGACGTTTCTACGCGCTATCTAGTTGAAAACTCGGTACAAAAATCAACCTTATTAATGCTCAGAATACTAATGTTTACTAAATGTGTATAACGTCATCAAGGTACAATAATGTGATTCAGCAAAAAGTTTAAAAAATGAGAAAACTTTGAAGAATTGTGCGATCAAGCTGAAAATTAATACACGGTACTATGTATGGTTAACTCATGTACGAAGTTAATTTTTATTATTAGCATTAATTCTTATTTTATCGATTAACATATATAATCATACGTAAACAAATCGCGTTTATTGACTAATAAATATACAAATTTGCTTATATCGTGCCAGTATGACAATTACTTATTGAATAACTGATATATTTTTATTAAATACAATTTAGGTATAGTTAATTTTTCATTAGCAGCGTATTGCATTAAAAAATAAGTACAATGTAAGCACTATCCTGGGCCATAAATATCTGCAAAAATCATTAAATGCATTTTGATAAATGTTAAATTCATGATATTTGTTGGTATAAAATAAGTTTATAACTAGATGTAATTGTATAATTGTGTTTTGCTGTTAAGAGTATAATCAAGTTAATAAATAATGTAAGATATGAACTAGTTAGGAACGAGTCATCCGCAAGATATATCGAGTGGAACTTGTTCTGTATAACACTTAGCTTTGTACTGACTTCTAACATTATATTACTAACAAGTAAAATATATTTAACAACTGTGTTTCATTAAATTCAGCACACTAAGTAAATAATTTATGATGATCAACTTTCCTATGGGATGTAATGGAAAACACCTTATCCATGTTTTGATTATTAATGACTAGCGCTGTATTACTTAGAGACAAAATTTAATGGTTTCAAACTCAAATTTGAGTTATTTCAGAGCCCTGTTTCTGCATCTAACTGATTTGGTACTCTTGTCAATTTAATAGACAGATGTAGTAAAGTATTGAAATTGGCACCCTTGAATGATGGTGATAAGAGCTATGATAAGACCTTCATTTCCAAACAATGCCGTAACTATACAGGCGATTTGACAAAAAGTTAATTCATTTTAATTTGTTCAATATTTAAGGTAAAATTTTATGCGTTTTAGTTAAATTGTATGTTATTCATTTAAAAATAAACAAAAATCGAAGAATCAGCTACCGTCGATACTTGCTGTTGGATATGAATATCCCTGGACTGGTTTCGGCATAACGCCATCATGAGCAGGCGGGGCAACACTCGAGCTCTCAGCTAATAAAGATATATCAGTGATTAACTTCTAGTCTCAATAAGCACGAGATCTTCAGAGGGCTCGTCGTGCTCATTGAGACTAGAAGTTAATCACTGATATATCTTTATTAGCTGAGAGCTCGAGTGTTGCCCCGCCTGCTGATGATGGCGTTATACCGAAACCGATCCAGGGATATTTATATCCAACAGCAAGTATCGACAGTAGCTGATTCTTCGATTGCTTCTTCAACTTGCGGTAAATACAACCTTTTTAATAAATAAACTCTTAACAATATAATTTTTTACTGATATAAATAAGTTTACATGCAACAATTTATTTATTTATAATTGACGGCGTGAGGCATTTACAAAAATACTTAAGATTTAAACACACTACATTGAAACAAAATACATCGGAAAAAGTTTAAAACAAAAATAAAATTTTACAATTAATACTGAAAAAAATGAAGAATAAATAGTATATTATGCTACTAGGCAGCAAAATAGAATTTCGCAGAAAAGTTTTATAAAAAAGCCCCCAAGGCGAGGGCAGGCTATGCAAATTTCTAGCATATTTATTTGTTTCGATAGAATAAAAGTCTTTTGGAGAACGATAAATAAAACCTAACAGTTTAAAAGATTTACTAACCGCTTGTTGAATGTGACGATCGAAGGTAAGTTGATTATCGTTGAGTACACCTTTATCAGTAGTAATTAAGACGCGCTCTAGAGTCTCGTAGTGGATAAAGTTGTTAAAATTGATTGGGGTATTATTTCTAAAAAGGATATAGCTTTATATTTCTTAATATTGAGTTTCAGAAAACGATTTAAAGAATGTTGAATATTTAAGCAATCGAGAAGTGATTTAATTTTAAAATATAGTCTAAGATATTTAGCGAAGAGAGAAAGAAAAAGAATATTTGGAAGAATGGTGTAAACGTCGTTTTTGAAAATAATAAAGGAAAGAGGGTCTAAATGGGATCTTTGAGAGACTCCGGTGAAATTATTGTAAGATAGGTATTAAAGGATTTTATAATTATTAAACTTTTAAAGAATAGGTTTTTAGAAAATGATTTGTGGCGGAAACTCGAAAAATTCCTTATGAGGTAGCCCTACAGGTTATTTTTTCTGAGCAGTCTATTTCAATACTAAAAGAGCTCTGATGCAAAAACTGTTTGAATATTATGTCTCGATTAAAAACTTTTCTTACTGGGTAAATTTGATGTTAGGCTTAAGATTTAAAGATTATTCAGTCTTTCTGTAAACATGTTGGCACATAGCAGTTTTGTCAAAAATCTCAGTCAAAACATAAGTTGATAAATTATCCAAATAGGTCCTAGATAACATATTACCGGTGGGCTGGAAAACGGGGATTTCCTCTCTGAAAATAGGAGCGTAGAGTTATTGACTCCCTTACTTACGGCTGCAAAATTTCTCATTACTGAACTGATTTTAAGCTGCAAAATGTCATTTTGCCTACGCTGTCAACAAAATATTTAAAAACAGTACGGGAAAATTGCTTGGTAACACAAAACCTCCTAGGGAGTTATGGTGCATTTAAATATAATGTTAAGAAAGTCAAAACTCCCAAGAAGGAGAAATGAAATTATTTTAGGTTATTATGTTGTATTATCAATTAAATTAATGAAAACATTAGTCCTTTTATCTAAATTGATTGAAAATAATATATTCATATTAAACGTTATATTTTGAAGAATAATTAACTCTCGTATATTTTGTTCTGCCGTAAGTAGATAAAATAATACATGCTACTATGCAGCAAAGGAAGCATTGCTGATTCGTTCTAGCATATGTCTGCATCGGCTACGCCTCTGCAGGCAAATCGCCATTTGCCTGACTCGGCTTCGCCTCGTCAGTCAAATGGGTTGATTACCAGCCTCAGCTTGCGCTTCGGCAGGTAATTTCAATAGCCTGCTCTCGCCTTCGGCTCGGGGGCTTATTTATAAAACTTGTCTGCAAAATTCCATTTTTCTGCCTAGTAGCATAATAGACTACTTTCGGTTAGCAGAAATAGATTAAATATTAATTTATCTACTCCTTGTATTGTAAGTTCTACTTACAGTCTTGTTATCTCACACTGTAAATGTACTTTTACTCCCTAGGGAGGAAAAGTGAAAGTGTTGCCAACTTGACAGAAGTTTTTAGTAAAAGTTTTAGGAATTTTTTTCGGTGTTATGTTGGTACTACGGGTGGAATATACAATATACACACGCTAATGTTTAAATTACAAATATAGTATAACACGTTATTCTATTGAAAGCTTACAATAAAATAATGTGAAGATAGTGGCTTGATTCTCTCTTCATCAGAGTAATTGACATGGTAAGAATAAACTAAACTAACACAATAACAATTAAGGAGCTGAAGAATATATTAATAGTTGTTAGTATTAGTTCTCTAGTCGTAGATAAATTTAATATGCAACAAGGGATGAAAGTTTTCAGCTCTCGTATTATCTTCCTCGGCAAGCCTCGGGAGCCAAAATGTTAGTTAACTTCCTCGGCAAGCCTCGGGAGCTAACTAGTTTATCTTCCTCGGCCTGCCGGCCTCGTGAGCAAATGAAGTTTCCTCCTTCGGCGCTGCCTTAGGACGAAACTTTAACTTGAGCTGTAAAACTTACTTTCATCCCTTGTAGCATAAATAACTATTTTGTTCCTTGTTTCAACTCTTTAGCATAAAATACACTGGGAGCTACAATGATAACAGGCACACACGCATACAGACAGACAACTTTGTGAAAACCACTTATGAGACCTTAAAAACACCTTAAACGGATAATTCCAGTGACATCCCAATTTCGAAATTTTTTTCGAAACAATACTTTTTCTATATATTTATGGTATAATGATAAAAAGTAAATTTACCCAGTTTTATCTAGGACAACAGTTTATTTTTTTAAATTTCAAAATATTCTTTACAAAATAATTGAAGTGTTTCAGTCCAAATTAATTTTAGTAATTTGCTTGTAATTTCTCAACTAGAGCACTTTTCAATAATTTTGCTACTCAAAACAACAAATTTAAAAAAAATTAAGGAAGATAATTCTACGAAGTAAAACTACTGATTACGATACAGCCGGTTTCATTTCACAACAATGAATTTGACTTCTTATTTTTTATAATTTTTTAATTAACCCTTTTATTAAAATTCCTTATAATCGAACTAGTTTTAATTTTTTTACGAGTTTTTTGGCATGATTAAAATTTTTCAGATTATTTAACAATCAATTTGACCCCTTATAATTCAAAACCCAGATACTTAATGAGTGTCTAAATCAATTTGACAGATCGTCAAACTCTAGGCCACTAATTGGAGTTAGGTAAGTAGGCCAAATCTTTAGGCCTAAAGTACTACATATCGACCAATGACAGAATAAATTGGACAACAAATTTAATTGAAATAATTAATTAAAATCGGTTAAGTTTTTTTTATAGTTTACTTAAAACTTAAACAAAATAATTTTATTATTAATGTAGCTTTTATCCTTTTTTTACAAAAACAAAATATTGGTATTGGTAAACAGTATTAGTTCGAACTAAATTATGCTAGATGGTTTGAATATAAAATTTTCGATTAGACAATGTGCTTTGCCTTTGAAGCCATCCTCTCACAGCATTACTGTTTCTTGAGATCGAATCCCATAGTTAGACCGTTGTCCCTGTTTTCTGTTGCTACCGTAAAAGAGACAAGTAATATAAGGGTCCACATATCTAATCTATTTACTAGGGTTCGATTTCAAAATAATATATCCCGTCTCACACTGCAATCTGATTTAACCAGATCAATTTAACTTTTCAAAAACATTCTGCTCAAGGTAGGGAAATTATGCATTACTAAACTAAATTTATAACAGAAAGTAGCATTTCCCATATTTATTTGTGCCTCCGGTTTCTTGAGGCAACTTCGCTACGCGGCCACGTAGTTGTTTTCCAGTAGTAGTTTCTGGAATTAGTAGATCTATAAGTGGCATACAACCACGATAGAATACAGATGTCTATTTGAATGTATTAGACATCTACTTACATAACTACTGACATAGTTAATTATATTATTATATATAATATATATATATATATATAATATATATATATATTATATATTATATATATATATATATATATATATATATATATATATATATATATATATATATATATATATATATATATATATATATATATAGGAAAAGTAATGTTCTTGCGAAAAAATTGCGAAACCGGGATTTCCCCTGAATATGTTCAGGTGTTTTTAAGAACTCCTAATTGGTTTTCAAAAATGTTTTCTATGTCTGTCATTTGTTTATGTGTGTCTGTTATCATCGTATCTCACTGTGTATTTATGCAAGAAAGTTAAAACTGTATAAAAATCAATATTTAGCTCTAGTTATTCTATCCATAAAATATTTTTGATGACTTCATAAACCCGCAAAAATGACTCCGCAAAAACACACTTACAATAAATTACAAGTAAATACCAAAAATGCAACAAATATAACAGCAAATAAAACAATCCGAAAATTACAAATATTAAATTTAGTAACACCAAAAGGTAACACTACAATTAAAGTGTGCAAAATGAGATGAGGATGTCATTGATACTGAGAAGAATAGATGCAGTTATATTTGCCTTAAGCCAACTAAGCATTAATTGGTGAGTTGTGTTGCTTTCTCTGACAGTCTATGTGTCTTACTGTAAACAGGTGACAGGTTTATGTCTAAAAGTGGTTTATTAATTTCCATTTTCATTTATAGCCATATTTCAAGTTTGCACTTCACAAGATCTAGAATACTGCTCCGACAGCTGTATTTTGTTATATAAACAGTATCTGACTTTATGGTTAATATGATTTTTTTTTATTCAAGATGAAATTAAGAGGTTATTCATTTTAAGAAAGATAAAAATATGACCCCCGGGGTTAATATTTTATTTACAACTTAATTAAACGAGAATTAAACGAGAAATTAATAAAATAATATTAATCTCTTTTTTTCAGTCAGATTAATTTCCTAAATATACGAGGTCTTTATAGAAATCTTATTTTATTTTATTTAGTGAAACAAAGAACTCTTGATGTATCATTATAACTTGTAAGTATCAATATAGTGTTAGAATACAAAAAAATTGTATAATCATCAAATTCATAACACAGATTTCATGAAGTTCACTTCCGTTCCTACGCTAACAGTTTGATAAAAGATCATAATTCTAAGGCTCAACTTTTCATCACGGACATTGCCTTACATTTTTAAAATTTAAATATATTATTTGCGAAGTAATCTGTAACATCCACGAATATGAGCAAACTTCATACAAGTGTATTATATGACAACTATCTAGTTATGTAAAGATTTATCTTGGAAGGGTGGAAAAATTATGTTATGGAAATATTTTTTAAGATATACGACATAAATAATAAATACGCTATTATTATTAATAATACTAATAATAATGGAGACTAAAACTAATATTAATGTTATAGAAAGATTCTAATTAGTCTAAAACCATTTTATTAGTGATCTATTTTGTGTAAAATCAGAATATTATAGATGATTAGGATTTTTGACGTAGGAAGGCCCCGTAAATTATTTTAGAAAATATTCTCAGCTAATTTTGTTGCAATTTTTAAAAAAAGATAGTGTTTGGTATGAGAACAACTCTCTATCCGATACCACAGATCTGTCTGATCCTGACAGATCTGTGGTCTGACTGGGTCTGTCCATCCAGATCTCCCTAAGCTCAAATTCTATATGAGAAATGGGACCCCGGATATAAAGAAAGTAGATTTCACCTATTGAGACAAACATCAGCCTCTCAAATGCTATTTATTTTAACATTTTTAGCAAAATTAGACGAGAGGCGTTTTCTATAAGGATTTATAGGGATATTGGATGCGTAACTCATGACATAACATATTTAATAATATTGTCTTTTATAAAATTAAAATACTACTTTAAGTTGAAATGATCAGCAATTAATTACAAATTTTTCTAATTATTTTGATTCATAATTGATTTTATTGTATTTATCTGGTTCGAACAGGTATAGCGTGTATTGTCAATATACTATTTAATATGTACTTTAAGCTAGTCGAGAGCGAATCTTAATTGATCACGCGATGGTCGACAATTTTACACTCGCTTTGTCTAATTATTCTAGTAAAAGGTGTAGCTTCTTCGTGACTTTGCTGGAGGTGAAGGTGGAGTTCACGATCTAGAGATGAACCGTGGATACGTGCGGTAGAATCTTCCTGGACATGCCGAATAGGAAGGGGTCAACCCATCTACCTTGCGTAACACCCAAGTCTATAATAGCATAAAGAAATTAATGAAATACTTTCATACCAAGACAAGAATGTCGTTATATTTCATCACTTTCTTACATAACTTAACAATTGTTACAAAATCAAGGTCGATCGTTTTAGAACTTATAGCCTCTAGGCCTTATAAAAACCTTGATGAGTTCGGCATCAAAACTACTTTGATCCTGAAAAAATGCTCTATTAAAGAGGATTATTTTCCCTAGACGCAGGTTAATCCTTCTTGCTCAAGATTTAAAGTTCTAAAGAGCCCATTAGTACTATTCTTGTTAAGAATTTAGATGTTAGATAATATTTCATTTTTCGTGAAATAGATTTAAGTTGAGATTAAAAGTAATATTTGTAACCCAAATAAAGAGGCTTGTTTTTAAAGATGTTTATTGGGTTATTAGAACTTTCCTTTGCAAGTACGTGTTGTTTTTAGTTAATTGGAAATAGTATAAGTAAGTATCACAAAGTGTTTAAGGTGTAATTAAATAAGAATTTAATTAATTTAATTCGTACTGTAAACAGTTTGAACAAAAAAGTAATTATTTTAAAATATACGATAAGACCTGAGATCTAACAAAAGTTATAAGCTAATATGCTATGTGAATTATTAAAGGTTTCAAATATTATAACTTCATCCTAGACTAAATGAAGTGCTAAAGGCAAATGCTTAGTCAAATAAAGCGACTCAATAATAAAGCAAAGTAGTGTAATACAATGTAAATACATTATTTCGTACACTTTTCTATCGCAAGGCATTTAGAAACATATAAGAGGTGAGAAAATAAAAGGAACCACGTGTAACTTAACATTTTTTAATGCAATACTTTAATTGTTAATACCAGGAGGCCACCGGTAGAGTATGTATCATGCGTGGTTAGCTGATATTCATTATACTAAAGCTTATTTAGCTCTCTGCCCACACAGTCCTATCTTGCACTTCATAATCATTCTCTTGACGTTATGAAGAATGACTTTTGTGCCAAAAATTCCCCAACTATTTGTTACAGTCTTTGAAGTTTTTGCACAATTTTATTTTTTACAGTTCATGGCTTAATTGTGTAATGGATGGATCGCACCCAAAAATAATAAATTAAGTTGATTCTATAAACTTTCTATACTTTTTTTTCACATTGAAGTTTAGTTTAACGCAAGTAAAATAAATAAGGCTTTCGATGCATAATCAATGTAATTCTCTGAGTAGGTTCTTTAGAAAATAAAATTACAAAAACTAAAAAATTATTTTTACTGTCGATTTTATTTTTAACATTCAGTTCTTACTTTTCTTTATTTATACCGCATGCCTATTGTAACATTATTCTGCTATATTGTGATATAGGATTTATCCAATCTATAGATTAAACGATATTTGAACAATCTATTTAGGAACATTGTTTATACATATAAGACAAGTGTAAATAACTTCTTTAGTTTGTAAATGTTTAAATATTAGTCTATATGAGTCTTTTTATTTTGTTTCATTACTTTATTTTCAAAAGTTTATTTTATTTTGTATTGTATGAGAGTTTCATAATATTGTTATAGTTATAGTTGTTTCTTGTTCTTTCTTTTATTTCTTTTACCCCTAGATTTATAATGAGATTTATAATTTAACCCAGTTCCAAAGAAAACAATTTGGAAGTATAATATATATATATAATATATATATATTATATATATATATATATATATATATTATATAATTATTTATTTATATTTATATATTGTGTGTGTGTATGTATATATGTATCTATTTCTAGTGCATTTTTGTAAACACGAATCTATCAAACGAATTAAAATTTTTAAATCAAACTTTTTTTCAAAAATCAAGCTTAGGAAGAACATGAACCCTATGGAAACCCTATTGGTTTTTGTGACGGCATGAACCTGGTAAGTGAGACAGCCAAATTTTTTATAAATCGATAAATAAGGGTTACAATACCGCAGTCGATATGACAATTTTAAGTGGCCAAAACACCGAATGTACCGTAAGATATAAACAAATCTTGAGTAGGCTGTCATTTTCCATGATTCATGGGGGCTGAATACAAAGGTTTTTAAAAATATTTCCTAGGTGATTTTAAGACCTCCTAAGTAGCTTTTACGATCTTGTCAGCTTGAAACTTAGGACATTTTAGGTCTTATATAGAAGTAAGTACATGCGTGACGAATTTCAAATCAATCCGATATTTTTTCGTGTTCTATAACAATTAGACATTCTTGCGAGGTCAATAATGAGGTGGATGACGTCATAGAAAAAACGTCTGTATATAAAACTAAAGATCAATTTTTGTACCAAGATTCAACTATCTAGCATAAATATACTGCTAGGTTGCTACGATGATAACTAACACACTTACACATACAAATAGGGAACTTTTCAAGACTTCCTGAGTAGTCCATGTCAAATGTTTTAAGACCACTTGTCAGGGATAAATTAGGTAGAATCCCCGTTTCGGATTTTTAGAGCTATCATTATTTTTACTATATACCCAGGATATAAATGAGGAAAATTAAAATAAATAATTCTATTTATTTAACAATAAATAAACTGAACACGGGTTGAAAAATTCAATGATTAAATTTGAACTAAATCATTGCCTCTGATTGTAATAAACTTACTTAAAAAGCCATATTAAAACAACTTAAAACTATTTTCACTTAAGTAATTTCTTCTACAGATCTAAATTGCATCGTTTAAAAGGATGGACTTAAACCTGTCTCGCTACCATGTTTTTTCAAAAAGCTATTACGTCTGTTACTTAAACGAAAAGAAATAATTAAAATGTCGTAACACACGCCGAAAATACTTCCGAGTATCGGAAATTAAGCATTCCAGGTCACGGTGACGTCATTAGGGCGATATAATTTTCGGTTTTTATTACGGGATGCTAAACTACCGTAAATTAAATGGCCATTAAAGGGCGTGGCGAAGCGTTAAAGTCCAAAGATATAATAAATCATTTTCTTGTACTTCATATTCTTCATTGCAATACTTTTACTTATATAACTAAAACTATTTTTAAAATTCATTTTTCGATCTTCAACATAATTGGTTGGTTGTGTGAATATAAATTACTCATAAATTTGTCTTAAAACTTTAATTGCGTGTATGTATTTGGCGATAGAGTGGAATAAATTATATTTAAGTTGTAAACAACCCATATAATATGCAATAATTGAAATAAATAAAATAGTCCATAGTCAGCGGACATTATTCAGCACTAACTTGACAATAATTAATTGAACTTATTGACAATACTTATTGAAATTATTGACAATAATTTCTATAACTCTGATCATTATTGAGAGTTATAGAAATTCATTTCTGCTTTGTTAATAGTGAACAGGAACAGCATTGGTCAGATTAAAATTTCTATAAGTTATTGGCAGTAGTAGAAGGTGGAGGAGGAAGAACCACCAGCATGTAGACACATTTCCGTGGCTCTTTGCACCAGCCCCAATTACAGGATGCTTGACGCCAAAGCCAGCCTAGCCCTAACGCGCTTTTCTGGCTCTAGCTCTTTTTAATCACGTGATATATTGTTTCACATGGTTTAGTTCTATATCTATTAAAAGAGCTGTGGCTTTACATTGGCTCCTCGTACTTTCTCTTATGAGCTCATTGCGCATTTAACAGCATAGTCCTTTGGGCTCTGCTGAAATCGCTACTCGACATCAGTTCCCTCGTTACCTCTTTGCCTGAGAATAGATGAAGTTTAGTTTTCAAGTTAGTTTTTATTTAGTTTTCACTAAATGACTACTAAACATTAATTGATTCTATTTAGGACAGAGGATCCTAAATTTTGCTTAACCCTGATCTACTTGTCAAGGGTCCTTAACGGTAGGGGAAACCATTGTACCTTAGATCAGAGTATTTTTCCGATCAACATAGAAAAATATCATGAGACTATTACTTATCGTGATATTACAAATAACAAAAAAACAATATAAACATTTGTTCATATTATTATGAACAACAAGTATATTAATTCATAATTGCAATTTTTTATCAGCATCAGTTCTAGTTTCATCAATTACCATACATAAATAACATATTAATATACGATACTGCAACGATATAAGCGAATTTTAAAATGTACTAGTCGAAACAAGAGGCCTTTCGCCTCATGGTCCCTACGCACTACACGGCGTCGGCTCATGGGGCCGCTTCGCGGCCTCCACGCCTTTCTGTAACCGCTTTACAGCCACACGTATGTTGTTCTATATGAGTCCATCATATTACTGGTTTATATGTATAAGTGGTACATGTCATTTTTATTAATACATCGTTACTTTTGAAGTCTGAACACACTAAGAACTCTTTTCAGTTCACAGAAACCCTTAAAATCATTTCTTAAATCTAATAGTATGAGCACATTTTTTCAAATAATAAACACTAATATTTTACAATTGGCTAGTGTAAAAAATTTCATAGACTGCTCTGTGACGTTTTTTAAAACACACTAAAGACACAAAGTTTCTTCCCTCTCATAATAATGCGAAAGAGGCCTGCGCATGATTGAACTCATGACCACACTTTACACTCAATTTTAAGTTCACAGTGTAGTTGTATAACTTAATCACGCCTCGTAGGACCCTAAATATCGTAAAGTTACTATAAACAAATACATTTTGCACATTTGCACATCTAAACCTTAGAAGAAAAGATGAAGTATTATTTCACAGCGCGGAGTGAGACATAATATAGTAATTGGTATTGTTTTTGACAGGATTTATAAACAATATTGATTAGAGATATAGGTCTAGGCGGTTCTAAACTCCAGGTTGAATGTAGTAAAATATGGAAATTTGAAATTATTTTAATTGCTAATACTTTTAGTGTCATTGTAGCTGTGGCGACATTATGTCATTATCCAAGAAGATATAATCAGACATTAGAGAAAATTAAAACCGAATATATTCAAACTAAATGGTTACTAAATTTTAGTACTCTTACTTGTAATGTAAACTTCAATTTCAAAAGTCCAATAAAAGATATCAGAGGACTGTAAATAACTATTTATGTTATGTAATTTAATTTTTAGTTTCTTCAGAAATGAAGTAGCAGTGTGTATGGATATAATCCTAAGTATTTATTTACTCTTCATCTTAACACTTCTTAATAAAATCATATATCCTAGGAAATTCACTAATAATAAAGACTATTTTTTTATAGCTTTACACATTCTCTTTATTTTCCGAAGTGTAATATGTTGAAATAATTGCATTAAGTAAGAAGTAGATATTTATACATTTTATTGATTCTTTTTTATTACCAGATAAAAAGTTACGAAATTCTGGCTCTGTGATCCGCATGCCGGGCGAATTTCCTTTAAAATTGGTGTTTCTGTGCTTAACAGTCAATTTTATCGATTTTATAAAATCGATCATTTTTTTTCTTTTAGGAAAAGTGGAAATTGTTATACCACGCGTGGAAAATCATTAAGTGAATGAATCCGCTCCGGATCATATGATCATGATTCAAGGAGGTCCCTAGTGCCTTTAGATTATAGATTTTTAACGAGTACTAAGGAAACTGCAAGACAAAAATCACGGATCAAGTGGTTTTTAAAAATGTTCATGCCCATCGTGAAAATCTTTGCTTAAACAAAATACGAATGAATAGTAAGCTGCATATTATACAAGGTAAAATTATACTAACTTCTTGCATGTCCCAATTAGAGTCGTAAATATAAATAAATGAGAAAGTAGACTTTTATTTTTTTCAATTATAAAATCTATGAAGCAATAATAATGAGCTATAGAGCAAAATAAATGGAATCGATACTGGCGGTCCACCTACTGAATGACATACAGAGAACAGAGGATAAAGAATGGTTGACATCTTTATTTCAGTTGCATAGTGTAGTGTTGAGAGACTAGTTACCAGTTAGAATTATGTTTACATTCTTTAAAGTGAGAAAGAATATGTGTATTAAGAAGGACTGGAATTTGCCTTTAATTAAGGAAGATGATGTTCACAATAAAGTTGGTTGTTTTGATAATTTGTTTTTTTAAAGATGAGAAGATTACGTAAATATGTGAATATATTAAAAGCTTTCGATGAAGAAAATGTTCTCACCCCTAGAGTGGCACCCCTGGAGGAGAAATGGGAGTAATTTGATTAGAGAAGGGTTGGGTTGGTATCGAAAATAAGGAAGTGATTGGGTACGCAGGAGTTTGAACTCTCCCTGTCCTTGGAAGGACCTCTCTTACATAAGGAGGCCGGTCAGTAAAACGATACTAAGCATAACTTGAGAAAGGAATTACATCATCTAGGTTTGACCTCAAAGTACCAAGAGTACCACCAACCTACCACCTGACTCTTCCATCCTTAATGAAGGTTCATTAATAATGGTACTTTTCGAGAGTTGAAGGACGTATTTCTCAAGATTTACTTGAGGGCGAGATGATACCCATCGTCTGGACGAGGAAATCATTTCTTACGACATCATGAGAAAACAACTTTTTGATCTGAATATAAAGAACTGAATTAGTTCCCCATTCGTGCTTGACCATCTTAGATTCTATCAAAAACACATTTTTCAAACCTAAAACCAAAACCTCTGTGAAAAAAGAAGAAACGAATTTATAACAATCCAAAAATGTACAGTAATTAAAAAGCTCGATTACGTATGTTAAAAGAATTAAAGCATCGAATGCAGTTTTGCCGTCGTTATGAATACCACCTTTGTTTTACAGATTATTTGTTGAAAAATATTGATTACAGAAGTATTTGTGTATCCCTATTTACTGTTTTCTAAATTATAAAGTCCAGTCTAGAATAATAAAATCAAAAATTGCTAAGTTGATCAAAAATGTGTTTAAATTCTTGAATGCATGTTTATGACTATTTTGGCCATAATCAGAAGACTAAGCGGAATCGACTACCCACTCCCCTCCGTTATTTTGTCGTTAAGAGAAGTTTGGCTTGAGATTTGAAAATAAGTTAATTCAAAGTATAAGAGGATTATGAACCCCTCAAAGTAAATTAATTGGTTACCTTCTTAGATGTGGACCAACATTCGCCCATCCTTAAAATAAAATCAAACTTTTATTTAGCTACCATGATGATTTTAATTAATTTTCACTTTTAAATGAAGTAGTAAGAATAATTTGGGAAAGTTAATAATGAGGAGATTTAATATTGGGATACTTCATACCTCCCGGTAAAGTGACTAAATTCAAATAACGCCACAAAACACGATTGTATAGTTCATTGCTAGATTATTATTAATACACCCATTTCTAATAAATGTTATTACTAACTGTCACTCTATCCTTTACTCTACAAATTTGACGGTACACATCCAACAGGTGGTTTGTTCATATAATTTGTTAGGACGCCTATTTTGTATAATTAATCGCTTTACTTAAAAATTTATACTTAAATACTTTGTTTTCTTAATTCTAGTTATTATATAACTGAAAATATTTAAAAGATTACAATAATGATAATTATCCCTCGATAAAAAATGTTGAAATTTTCTTCAAATAATATTAATTTAAACAAGTAAATTATTTTACGTAATGTTTTTATAAGTAATACATAGAATAATTGGAAATAAAATAAAAAATTACATTTGATTGTTAAGCTTAATAATAAGGGTAGGAATGAGAACATCGTTATGTTCACATAAAGCTTAAATAATAATATGTAATGACTTTTTATTTACATATTGAAAAGTTATTTAACAAGTCACAATTAAATAAAAACACGAAATAAAAATTAGGTACGGGTATCTCAGTACTTTTCCTCTCAATTTCAGACTCGCTGGTAATGAATGAAGCTCAGAATGTAATGATTATCCTAAGCCTAATAAGGTTGTATTACTTCGATCTCGCTTCGCTCGTCCTTATGCCATGCACTATACAAAGCGTAAGTTGGTGTTACTTCGGTCTTTCTGTTTTCGAACTCAGAATAAAGTGGTTATACAAAGCCTAGGGTCATATGTCTTCGGACTCGCTTCGCTCGTCCTCACAATTATTCAAAGCTTATGGTAGTATTATTTCGACCTCAGAATTATTAGATAACCAAATATCTTGGGTGTTATATCCTTAGGTCAATTTAACCTTAGAAATAATAGATGATGGGCCATAGCCCAATGAAAAAGGCTATGGCGTGACTGTAAAATACAACTATATACATACATACATATATATATATATAATATATATATATATATATATTAATATATTATATATATATAAATATATATTATATATATGTGCTGTTTAACTAAAGTGACCTGTGTGTACACGAGTCTGATACAGTATCTGTATAAGGTTTCAACTCTTAAACACATAAAATTGGTTAAAACCACTCAGGAGGCTTAAAACACCTTAAAACGATGATTTAGGTAAAACCTCGATTTTGGATTATTGAGCAGCCACATGGGTTTTTTTCTATATACCTAAGGTAGTGTATTAAGAATAATACAAAAAAGAAAATATCAGGTAAGAGGTACCTCGGAACATTTCCTCATCACATCGGATTCGCTAAGCTCATCCTCCCTGCTTTGGACTCGCTTCGCTCATCTTTAGATAGTAAACGCATCCGTATCATTCTCAGCGATCACCCATACAGCACAGACCACGCTCAATACTCCTTATTTTTTATGATTAAACAAAAATCATAGATATACTTTTCGTATTGAAATACTTAGTGTACTTATTTATTAAGTAAAAGTATACACTTAACCAAATTGCAACTCAATAGGAGCATTCTCCAATTTACTACAATTTTTTAAAAAACGTACAAAAGTCATTAAATAAAAATTGAACTAATGCTGATAATGAGATGCAACTTGGCACATATGTTAGTCTTATACATAATCACATGCGTGCCAAATATCAATCCGATCGCTCATTTTTCCTAGTTTTATGATTTTTCGAAATTTTTGCTGAGTCATTATTGCGGGTTAATGTCGTCATAATGAAATCATTTTCCGAATAGCACAACTACAGCAGTATAATGATTTTTGTACTAAACTTTAACTCTCTAGCATAAATACAATGGGCGCTACGATGATAACAGACACACACACACACACACGTACAGACAGACAACTTTGCGGAAACCACTCACGAGGCCTTAAAAACGTCTAAAACGGATAATTCCGGTTTCATCCCGGTTTAGGTTTTTTTGCAAAGACAATACTTTTCCTATATACCTACGGTATAAAGAGGAAAAGTAAAAAAAAGAAATAGATATTTTAATTAATGTTATACTTATACAAATTAATTCCACTTTACATTCATATCTGAATAAAAATAAAAATGTATCTATAAAGTTTTAAATATACAATCGAAAGTAAAAAAAGAATTTGAATTAATTAAATTGCTTTCAACGTTGGACGCAACAAGATGAAATAAAAGGGGTTTTAAAAGAGACATTAGGCATGATATAATGATATAAATTGTATTGAATATAATGCATTTATTTAATTTACCTAATATAGAATATTTAAATTTTATAAACTTGATTTTTAAATTAATAATAAAGGTTGGTTCGATTGTATTTAAATTGAAGGTATAATAAATTGCAGGTTCTTTTATAATAGTTTGTATAATTTACTTTTTTAAAACAAAAAAAGTTAAATAACTCGCATAAAAGTTTAACTAACTACAAATCTTTAAATACTAATAGCTGATCCCTTCTTGAATCTATGAATTGCTTGAATAGAGTTCGAAAACATAAAGCATCAAGTAATTGTTATGTTCTGGGTAAGATCAAATTTATACAGTGGACCGCATGTCTTCCTCTCCTAAATTTTGAAGCTTTTGAAATAAATAATGAAACTTAAAGTACTTCTTGGAGGTGGAGTTAACTTCGGTTGTCCTATACAACACCGAATTTTAACGAAAAAATATAAAAAGTGAATAGGAAGGTAAACTTTTATTAGACTCTTTGGCATATGGGGATGAATACAAAACATTTCGCCCGTTACATATTTTGATCTAAAAAATAAGTATCTAAACTTAAAAAAATAGAAAGTTTGATTTAAAATTAAGCTTCTGTATTGACATTTGAAAGAATTTGCCAAGAGTAAAATTCCCTATTTGGCTTAAGAACATAAACTATACATTACTCGTAATTTTAAGGAAATAATTTTCCCTAAATCTAGCAGCATTAGTGACTCTGAATACCTTTAAATAAGGTTAAGGTTAAGATTTGGGGTTTAAACCAAAAATAAGGCATTTTTACTATTTGCAAATTATTTATAATATAAATTTATTTGTATCAGAGTTCTTTTAGCTAGTGCATACTATATAGAGTAGAGTATCAATATATTATTATTATTATTAATTGTGATTGGGGTGATTAGAGTCGAGGATGGACACCATTTGCACTGCGACTGGAATCTATTGTACATCCTCTTAATTATTCTGCTTAATTGGTCCAGGTCAGAATAATCCTTTTCCCCGGACTAGGTCTAGGATCTTCTTGACCAGTGATTCGTTCGTAGAGTGAAAAATTAGTGAAAGTGCTGTTACAAAAGTTGGAAAACTTTGAAAGGCTAGGGCTACACATCTCAGAAGAATGTGAGAGGCAGTTTCGGTTTCCGATTCACAAAGCCTACGCATTGGGTTATCTATAAAGATACCAATGGTATGGAGGTGTTTTAGGAGGTGACAGTGACCAGTCAGTAATCCAGTTACTGTTCTAAGGTCCCTTCTGCTTAGACTGAGAGATCCTCAGTTACTTTGGGACTGGGTCTTTTTAACATAAGTTTACTGTGGCTCATGCCAGAGGATTTGTTCCAATTGGGCAGGTGATTGGTTAAGAGCCAATCTTTAACTACACCTATGGTATAGTTTTGGGAATGGTTGATATGGGTTCAGGGCTCACAGGTGTGGTCTCAAACCCCTTTTTTGCAAGGATGTCTGTTTGCTCATTACCTTCAATTGCCTTATGGCCATGCACCAATCTAATTTCTACATCATTTTTGAGTGACAAGGTCAAAAGGTATTGTAACCACTCCCAGACAACCTTAGAGTGACTTTGTATGAACCAAGAGCTTTAATGGCAGCTTGGTTGTCAGTAAAAATATAAATAGAAGTCTGATTATGATTATTTCAAATATTTTCTATTACACAGGCATTAATAGCAAGTATTTCTGCTTGAATCACTGTAGCATACTTTTCTGAAGGAAGAGAGGTTTTGAGATTAGCATGAGCCTCATATATACCACTCCCAGAGCCACAGTCCATCTTAGATCCAAACAGTGTCACCAGAGGATTGAAGTGGTTCACAATTGAAACTATGACAACTGAGTGTGAAGGGTTTTTCATATGAGAGTGAGTGGGTGATCATGTAATCAGAGTTCATAGATAGTATGGGACTCTGAATTACATTCACTACTTTGGAGTGACCTCTAGTAGGGAGCTATATTATATATATTATATATTATATAATATATATATATATATATATATATATATATATATATAATATAATATATATATATATATAATTATATATAGCTCCCTACTATTAGAAGTCACTCCAAAATAGTGAATGTAATTCAGAGTCTCATACTATCTATGAACTCTGATTACATGATCACGTACTCACTACTCATATGAAAAACCCTTCACACTCAGTTGTCATAGTTTCAATGGGGACCACTTCAATCCTCTGGTGACACTGTTAACTTTCTAACATAAATTTAGCGAATGTCAATGGAAAAACTTTACTTACTGCTTACCCTCCTTACTAATTATAATGTAATAGCTAAATTTCTTATCTAATTCCTAATTAAAGATAGATTACCTAACACTTGTAACTCAATTTTAGCCTTACAGCTTCATAAAATACTCATAAAAACTTTTTATTTTAAACGTCTATTAATTTTAATAACTCTTGTTTGAAGTTATACTAAACGCTAGTACTTTTTATTGCAGTTTTTAGCGGCGCATTGTATAAAAAATTTAATTTACCAATAACAGTTAAAGATAGGAGTGAAAATGACCTCTTCTCGTAATTACCAACTAACCCCTTAGTTGTTAAATCTCTATTTAATGCCTACAATTTTGTGTCTAATATGGAAATATTGCTATAACTTCAGTGCATAAGACTTTAACAATGCTTAAAATAATTATTAACAATTCTGACGCGGAGATCCGATAGCCGGGCGAATTTTCTTTGAAGTGCGTGCTTTAAGGTTTCCGGTGTATACTTTATAACCTGAGGAGTAGCGTCACAACTTGTTCATATTTTAGAATTTTTCAAAAATCTATAATAATTTTATTGAATTTAAATTTTTACAAAACTATTGTCATTTTTTTCAAAATTAGCACTTCTCAGCATATAGTTCTCTTTATGGTAATTATTAACGCAATAAGAAATGGATTTTTGAGCAAGAAAGCAAGCATTTTGAAGAAACTTCTGTATACTGTAAATTAAGAAATGAGTGCTTCTAGCGGCCATCGAGTCTGGACCGGATTTGTTCGAATCATTCCAAATAGTATTACGGCTCCCTTTTTGACATTTGTTGGTTGCCGACCACCGTACTTTAGGTTTTCCTGTGTTTTCCACTGTTTGGTCTTAAAGCAGTCGTATCGACATCGAACCGGTTTCGTTGAATGCTGGGAGAGGGGATTTTGAAGCTTAATTTTACCGATTTTTTAAAAAATTACTGACTTAGCAAAGCAGGTTAATGACGCCACAACAACTTGGTTTTCAATAGGGTTCATGTCCCGATGGTGTAATGGTTAGCACGTGCGCCTGCCACCCAGACAGTCCGGGTTCGATCCTGGTCGGGGCTACTAGGATTTTTATGCGAGGGATGGAAATCCTTTCACGTGCCGTCCTTCGAATGTATGTGTGTTCACTGAACTCAAAGGTTCAGATTCCCTGAACATTTCTCAGGGGCTTCTGAAACACTCCCGTATATGGAACTCCCGCCATACGTACAAAATTAAAACAAGTTGATCTTAAATAGTAATTTGACAGCTTTATGCGGTTTCTCTACTTTGCTAAATTATCTACGATTGTAAAATCAAAGATACTTCAGCAATTTTTCTCTTACTTGCATCGAAAGAACAAGACTTTATAGAATCTAGTTATTCATTGTTTTGTTATTAAGCATTAATTTTACAAAATTGGTGTAGGTATATATTTTAAGTGTATTAAGATAGTATTGCTAACATTTTTGGAAATACTTGGAAAATAAAGTTTGGCTCAGAATTAACTGATAATAAGCCCGCATTAAGTCAAGACCCAAATTCTTTAAAATTACAAAAATAAAATTAGTGGGCCTCCTCCTAGTCCTGAAAATACAATAGGTCTTGGTTAGACCTCCTCGCTTTCTATACTTAAAGCTCAAATAACATTATTTTTTAAACAAAAAGTTTGTTTAAAAAAATGTTTCCATTTTCCACTTATAGTTCTAGGATAGTTATAGTAGTAGGATAGTTCTATTGAGGTGAAACCGGTCTAATTCTATTTAACTTGCCATATGACTCCTTCATTTCAAGTTTCAAAATAGCTTATTTGATGATGTCATAAATAGGGTTCATGACATATATATATTTCAGAAGAAGCCTTCGAGGGTTATTGTGGCCATATGTAAGGGTAGAAACTTACACACACACACACACACACACACACACCACACACACACACACACACACACACACACACACACACACATATATATATATAATATATATATATATATATATATATATATATATATATATATATATATATATATATATATATAATTGTATGTATGTATGCATCATATAAGCCAAGCGAAATCGACCCCCGCCCCACTCTCCCTGAACTTTCGTCATCTACATAATAATACAATTCAACTAAGCCTCATTCTGATGAAAATCCGCTAAATGTTTTTTGGCCGAAAAATCTTTTATGTTTGTGGCATCCACACAGGGAAACCTTTACCATTGTTTAGGTTTCATTATTCGGCTCTCTATTTGGAACAAACGAATTCGTACAAACAAAATTAATTAACACGAACAAATAAGAAGTGAATGCAGTTATTTATAGTAAAGCGACCTTAGTAGCAGACAGATTTTATTCTGTTCTTCTTTATAAATTTATAATATTTGACACAGCATAATACATTATTTCGGTAAAATGCCTAGGGACATATCAGATAAGTATAGTGTTTTATTTAAGTTCACTACTTAACTTAACTGGCCTATTTGGATACACATCTTTTTACATATAGTAAACAAATTCCCTCAATTATCTAGGCCAATTCAAATAAAGATTTAATCCTATCCAAATAAAAATTACCAATAATATTATCATAAATTTAAAACATTTTTACTATTTCTCTTTTAAACAAGTTCAGAGATGATGTTTTATACATAGGTTTTATATACCTCTTTTATACATTGATTATATTGTTACATTTCCTCATTTATACAGTAAGTATAAGGAAAAACTATTGTGTATGCGAAAAATTCTGAAATTGGGATTTCACCTGAATTATCCGTTTCATGTGTTTTAGGACCTCCTGAGTGGTTTTTACTAAGTTTTCTGTCTGTATGTATCTGTTAGCATCGTACCTCCCAGTATATTCAGGCTGAAGAGTTAAAACTTGGTACAAATTAATCGTAATTGAGGTAAATTATTGTTACCTCTATCACGGTTATCCTAAACTTAACCTTTTGTTTATTGTTTTTGTTAAAAATTGTTTAACACTGTGTTATTTTAAGCCTGAAGATGACCCAAATGGGATCGAAATAATTATTTAAGAATTAAGTTTAATGGACTGTGAGTTTAATGAGGAAAAATAATAATGAAGACAGCAGTCCGAGTTTTTGTTAGTTTAATTTATTACATTAAAGCTTTCGCACAAGCGATGCTTGGCATCCTCAGTGAATCTAATAACAAGTAATAAAACCATAAACTAATTACAAAAGAACAGAAATAAAAATACACATACCAAACAAGGCAACAAACATTTCAAAACAAATGCAAGTTAATATTAAAATAATCATAGCCCAAACTTACAATAGATATATATATATATATATATTGTAATTACTTATTGTAAGTTTGGGCTATGATTATTTTAATATTAACTTGCATTTGTTTTTGAAATGTTTTTGCCTTGTGTGGTAGGTATATTTTTATTTCTGTTCTTTTGTAATTGGTTTATGGATTTGTTTACTTGTTATTAGATTCACTGAGGATGCCAAGCATCGCTTGTGCGAAAGCTTTGATGAAATAAATTAAACTAACAAAAACTCGGACTTGCTGTCTTCATTATTATTTTTCCGAAATAATTATTGCTTAAAAAAGTATTCGATTTTTTAGAACTAAAGTCTTCTTTTTTTTCTTTAATTATGTCGTTCTATGAGAAAGATGTTTCTCTTTACAACAAAGTTACAAATTAATCTTTAGGTCTAATTGTGATTATGAATAGCAATATGACTAAGCTCAAATTTTGAAAGGAACGATCGATTTGAGATTCGGTACACATATAGCCATATATAAGATCAACATGTGTGCCATGTTTCATCCTCATTATTAGCATTAGATCAATTTATAACAAATGACATGTATACGTTTATAATTGAGATACAATTGAGATTAAATTTAGTACTATAGTACGACACACGGCTTAAATCAGTTGACAGCGCGGGAAAATTGTGTTGAGGAACCAATAAAGTTGGCCTATTTTTAAATTGGTTAAACATCCAGGACTAACCTAATTGGCTCCATTTGCATTATTTTCCCACGCTGTTAACTGATTTTAGCTGAGTGCTGTATTATAGTTTATCTCTTAATACATAAGTATACTAAGTTTCGTGTCAATACGGCAAGTATATCTACGATTTTTGTTGGATCATAATAGTTAAGCATCTTCAAGCGATTTCAGTGCTTGGATGGGTAATCGCTGGGGATAAAGTGTTTGTATTTACTATCTATGGACGTGCGAAGCGAAGCTAGTCTGAAGTAATGAGGGTCAGCGTAACGAATCCGATGTAGTAAGTTTAAGTTCGAGGTATTACTTGATAATTTTTTTAATGAATAATAAAGATTCTTTTATAAAACGGAAAAATATCACTTCAAATTCTTCGATTTTAGCTACTTTTGTGGTAAAATTAAAAAACCCGAGTGCTCTCTAGTAAAAATAATTTTCAAGATTAACCCTCAAACATCGATAATTTGAATATATATTTGTAATATCGTATAGTTTAGTCAATAAAACAAGCGCACAAGTTCGTTAAACCTCCAACCAAAAATAATTTGCATAAATGAGGTTTAAAATTTAATTTTGAAATTTCTACTATTATGATAATGCTTCGAGATAAGTTGGTGACGCCAGGGATGACCTTTTTACCATGGCTATAACGCATCGGCTACCTCACTCTTTCTCATTTTAAGGTAATTCCAAACATTTCACAAGCTAATAATTTTTCAGTTTTATGGAAATTAAAGTTGTTTTTTTTTTAAATTTAAAGAGATTATATGTATATATAAATGACCGGAAGGACAATTCTTGATTGCTTAAAAGTTTATTAATATGTTATATGATATAATATTACAGGATTTACTATTGTATTAGTGCAGTAAATCTTTACTGGACATTTCTCATATCTCAACATTTTAAAATCTACGATTATAAATACAAAATGACGGGAAAAGCTTTGAGATTAGTTTGATTCCGTAATTAAGTATTTTTATCTACTCACGGCAGCAAAATTAGCCATTACTCGACTGTTTTTAAGCTGCAAAATGTCATTTTACCTACACTGTCAAACAATACGGAAAATATTTTAAAACAGTACGCAAAATGTTTCAAAACAGTACGCAAAAATGTTTTGGTAATGAAAAAAGTACTAGGGAGTTATGGCTCATTTAAATAACATGGGGAACAAGTCCAAACTCCCTAGGCGGGAAAATGAATGAGCGGAGGTTATTATTTTACAAATTATTGCGTGAATTTCGGTATTGTTTTATTTTGTAAACTATGATTTATTCTAGCTTGTTTCTAGTATGTAACTTTCTTTATTGTTACTTAAAATCACGATATTATTATTAAATGTTTAACATTTAACATTTGTTTATCTAATAATATATAATGTTTTGGAAACAAATTGGCAACACTGATAATTTTGGCATTAAATTAAATTATTTACCAGCTGTTTATGAATCGACAGATTTTTAATGTTTAAGTCGTCAGATTTTGTATTTCATGTTGTTATATTTTGTTTAAGTATATAAAGTTACAAAAATAGAACGTTATCAAAAACTAAATCTGTAAACTAAAGTTAAGTTACTAAAACATAATGAGTGAGAACAACAGTGAAGTGAATAAAGATACAAACATTGTTGACATTGACGAGTTATTGGACCACAGTCCACCTGATATTGTCAGCGTTGCATCTGTTACTGCGTGTAAAATTTCGCAGCAAGTATTTAAATTAATCTCTTGTGTATTTTTTCTGCCGTTAGTAGATAAAATAGTATATGCTACTATGCAGCAAAGGAAACATTGCAGACTCGAGCAATTAATTACCTGCCTCGGCTTACGCCTCTGCAGGTAATTCGCCATTTGCCAGCCTCGGCTTCGCCTCGTCTGTCAAATGGGTTAATTACCTGCCTCGGCTTACGCCTCTGCAGGTAATTTCCATAGCCCACTCTCGCCTTCAGCTCGGGGGCAAATTTATAAAACTCGTCTGCAAAATTCCATTTTGCTGCCTAGTAGCATAATATACTATTATTGTTCTTATTGAATTTATAATTATATTATGATACAGTGTATATTAGATAAGCCGTAGCAGAAACAAATACTCAAAACCTTCACATGAGGTTACCTTTTTTGAGTTGTTTATTTCAGGTACCGGAAATATTCCCAACTTTGTTTCAAGAAAATATTATGCTGATAAGATGGTAGCATTAGATAAAATAACCAACCAGAAAACCCGGCTTTGCTGTTATCATTTATGCTTCTTCTAGATATAGTATTATTCTAAGATACTATAAAATCTTTACACTGTGGCAAGAGCTTTTTAGTCCTTTACATTGGATCTTAAAATAATACTATATATAGAAGGAGCATAACTGATGACAGCAAAGCCGGTTCACTGGTGGTCTTAAGTAATGCTGCCACTCTGACGATATACAATTGTCTAATAACAAAGTTAGCAATACTTCCGGATGCTGAATTATTATGCTCTATCATGAATTAAATAATAAAATACTGATATAAATATCGGTAAATTACAATTTTTAAGCATTTTAAATTGTATTTTAACGTTTTTAATTAAATTATGTTAAAAGTAGCCCTCGTCAACTAAATGTAGATTCTCGTATACCGCTACCCTTTTGCTATCTAAAACCGATTTTATAAAGTACATAGCAGGGTTTTTAAGTTATTATACTCGTTACTTATGATTTTTCTTCTTTAGTAGATAATTATGACACATTTATAAAATAATGTTTTGTTGTTAGGGTGGTACCCCTACTTAAGACCACCAGTAAACCGGCTTTCGTGTTATCAGTGGAATTACATTGTGTTTACGATCCTATGTTCCTCATTAGTATTTCTCTAAGCATTGGATTTACTTCTTTGCAGATAACAATACTAATAAGTCGCCGTTATTGCTTACGTTTTATATTATGTAAACATTTGCAAGATGCTTTGTTATTGTGTTATGCAAACAAATATAAAATATGTCAATCAATAAATGTAAAGGTCGACCCAAAATGTTATTTTATTATAAACAAACTTAATCATCCCTTAATCTTAGCTTTTACAATATATCTATCTCATATACGTAATGAGTCATCGCTTTTCAAGCAAATGTCGAAATGTATTAGTAAAAAAACATGATCTGTTAACTTAAAGTTATTTGTAAGG
This sequence comes from Microvelia longipes, assembly GCA_018340805.1. Lineage (NCBI taxonomy): Eukaryota > Metazoa > Arthropoda > Insecta > Hemiptera > Veliidae > Microvelia > Microvelia longipes. The sequence continues at coordinate 40,790,543 of JACMZG010001908.1, forward strand.
TAATAAGAAGATTTAACTTTTTTTATATGTTTAAATTACATATTTTTGTGTAATTTATGCGTGTTAAATTTCATTTTTAGAAACAATAGGGTTCTGTTAATTCATGAGTTTGGTTTATATGTTTCCTCATTTATACCGCAGGTATACATAAAATGTATGTTGTTTGCAAAAAATTTCCGAAACCTGAATATCACCTGAATAATACGTTTCGGTGTTTTTAAGGTCACCTAAGTGGTTTTTACAATGTTTTCCGTCTGTAAGTGTGTGTGTCTTTTATCATCGTTGATGTCAGTGTATTCATGCTATAGAGAGTTGAAACTTGGTACTGGTACGAAACTCAGTCTATATGTGTAGTTGAGCTATCCGGAAAATACATTTTAAGACTCAGACATTTTATAAGACGCAAAAATATTTTGCGATCAATTTGAGATTTAGCGCGCATGCATAGCCGTGAATAATACCAACATAGCTGTCAAGTGTCATCTCATTATCAGCATTAATTTTTATCAAATGACTTGTGTGCGTTTTTTAAAAAAATCGGAAAATAATGCGAGTGAATTGAAATTTGATTCCAGTATATACCTTTTCGTAATAAATAAACACATCAAGTTTTGTTTTATTACGACAAGAATATCCATGATTATTGTTGAATCATTAAAGTTAAGCAGCATCGATGAAGTCTGTGCATGGATGAGTTACCGTCTTCGATGCCGTAGACGTGTTACAGTATAAATTTAACGACTTCTATATTCTGAGCACGAGCGATGTGGGTCTGAAGTAGAGAGGATGAGTTTAGCCGTATCCAATGTTATGAGGAATAGTTCCGAGGTACCTCGTACCCGATTTTTTGAACTATTCAATTTCTATACACGTTGCATCGAAGTTCCCTAACTCGAAATTGTTGGCATTATTGTAAAAGGTAATATACTTTCCTCTTTGATGCTTTAAATTTGTTTCATTCTTTCATTAATTTTAAGAATTGTTTTATTATTAAAAAAGGTCCAAAAACCTGGCGAATTCCTTTGTATTGCTTGCTTTCTTGCTTACCAATACAGTTCTCAGTATACAATAAAATTACATAGGGTGATATAATTCTAACGAGTATACGTTAAATTAAATAATCGCGCATTCTGAAAGGTTAAGAGTAATAGCAGAGTAAGCTAAAGAGTACTATAATTACACTGTCATCCATAGCTAACCAGTGAGTGTTCTAAAGGCCTGACAAAGTTCACCTGTGCTGACCTTCACGTAGTCTTTATCTAATAAAATTAATATCTAAAAATTAAATTGAAAAAAATTTATGAGAAAGGAAGCGTAGAAAGCTTTACTACGCCCTGGAATTTTACTTTAACTCTCAGCAGAAGAAGTTTTAAATTTAAGTTTTTTATTTAAGATAAAATTGATTTTTAAGATAAAAATCAGATTTATTAATTGATTTCATCAGAGATATAAATTGATTCCTTATAAATTAATTCCTAAACTTTATTTTAATCGAATATTGTATCTGTTCTCTGTCAAATGCGATATACTGCTCACACTTATGTCTGTATCTTTTCAGGTCGAAAGTCTCTTTATCCGTGCCAAAATTATACCAAAAGCTCCAAAATATTTTTAATATTATATTACATTGAACTAATACCTTTCGTTTTAAATTTTAAATTATTACATGATTTAGAAGATTATTAAATCAGAAATAATTAAAATATAAATAAATAATGCTCTCTTTCTGGATACTTTCCGAAAAAAACTAATCAGTTTTCATGGCGACATGGATTTTATCGCTGTACAATGTTAAAGAATATTAAAGTCAATAAATAATTGTGAAGAAATAATTCTCATTTAAAGCCTCTTTTACCAATCTTGCAAATCGCACAAAGGTATCATAGATTTATCGCAGGTACTAGACACTCGCTATAAAATGTTTTAAAATTTAGACACTAAAAAAAATTAATTAAAAAATAATTAATAAAAAATAATTAAAATTAACTAAAATCTTTAAGGATAAAAATCTACCAAAATAATTTAGGCGCCCATAAGCCGGGTGAATTTCCTTTGGAATGCTTGCTTCTTTGTTTGCTAATCCAGTTCTTGTTCAGGTTTTCGTATCAGTATCATACAAACAGTATCAGTATCATTTTTATTTGTTCATCAATGCTCCTGGATTTTTCAAGGGAAATGCCTATTTTAAAGGCATTTTTCAAACTTGACATTTCTTGTTAACTTACAGAATTTTAAATTATCCAGTTATTTACCATATGGATTTTTGGTTACTTAGAGTAATCGTATCGACTCCAGACCAGTCGATACGACTGGTACAGAATATTTTCTTTATTCAGCGTTCCAAAAACATTGAAAAATACCCTACTCTACATTTTTCCGATCGTAACTATATAGGTCTCCGATATTTTGATTAATTGGTCTTTTGGAGTGACCACTTTGGTAGTCAATAAATATTTAATTCAGCGCACTTTTAAAAAAAGTAATGACTATTTTCCCCCCGCACAAAAGTTTAATATTAATTTTACTGATTATCTTTAAATATAACTAAATAAGCAATCCGGATTAATGGCGTAACAAGAACAAGTTTTTCAATAATGTTTGTGTCTTCCACAAGACTGTTTTTGTAACAAGTTTGATGTAAAATATTGATCCGACAAAAGATGACAATTTTTCAATGCTCAAAACAACTAGATTGTTAAATTCTTTTACCTCCTCGTTGTGTCTTTGTAATTTCTATCCTAATACTCCTGCACAGCAGATATCAATAAGGCAACACGTCGTATAGGCTTCCGTACAATAAAACGATATCTATTAGCGCACACTAAACTATCTATTAAAAAACTTTCGATCTTTTCTCGCCTATTTATAATTAAAACTTTTGAAAAACATTCATTCACAATAACGCAATTTTATAAATTTCTTTTATAACAACTTAGGGGTTAAACGTTTTTATCAACAAGGTTCTTTTTCTAAAAAAAATCAACATCTTAACACCTTCAGGGGCTTTTATAGATCAGTCGAAAATATTTGTTTAATAAAACGTGTAAAAACAGTTTTTCAAAACTAGACAACGACCTGTAACCAATGAGATTCGTTCAGCGTCTCTTTTTATAGCTAATTTGTATTCACGAAAACAAATTTTGGAAAAAAACTTCCTAGTGGCGTATGGTAATGTGACGATGCGTATAAATATAGATAACAACTCCGACAGCTTATAATATGCAGATTATTACACTCCCTGTAGTTAAAAAGAAAAGGTATGTTATTTATATATTTATAATATGACAGGTTGAATACAAAGATAAGAATGAAATATGGTATTCTGATGTATAGAGTGTAATGAGATTTATTATAATGTTGAATAAAAACATGACTGTCTCATTTCATTCAGTGTGATTTTGATTTTCGATTATTTCTCAAGCATAGTTATAGAACTATGCTTGATATAACTGTTATAATAGTATAACAGTTATTATAAGCTATAGTTTGATATACTTTAATAACACACTCGAAAAATGAAACTAATGCGGTGCAAGATTACAGCAAAAAACCAAGATGAGACATTATCAAAGCTTTTTGGGGTATACTAGAACTAAATAGGCATTAATTATAAAATTCCACATTTACCGTATACAATTATGCATAATTTATAAATTTATTATACCGGCTTTCTGATCTAGTTTTTCATTCATTTTTAAAAAAACGAAACTTAGTTGTTCGAATAACGCAAGTTGAGAAGTGAGTGGGGGGATCCGATACTAAAAATTACGTCCGAAATAATTACTTATATATATATATATATATATATATATATATATATATATATATATTATATATATATATATATATATATATATATATAATATATATATATATATTATATTATATATATATATATATTATATATATATATATATATATATATATTATGTGTATGTATTTGTATTTATGTACGTGTATAATGTTGCATCATTGTATACGTTTAGGTCTATAATATCCGTTGAGTTCAGCAGTGCTACAGGGTTGGGAGGTAGACGAGGAACCCTACTCGTCTTGTACTGTCCTAGACAGGCCAAAAAGTTTCTCACAGCAAAACCGGAGCGGGCTAAGCCGGCCTGCAATGCGAATAGACCTCGAAGTAGTTTTCTTAGAGTCCTAGGCTATGTTAAACGATAGGGCCAGTTTTACCTCATTCAAACTAAATTACTAAAGTATGTCGTCATCACTAATCAGTAAAAAGATGGTTTCGCTTTATAGAGGGTGTAAGATAATTGTTAATCGCTACATATATATTGTTGAACATTCTTATACGTCTATAAGGCCCTGAAAAAGCCATAGAGACCTATATATATATATATATATATATATATATATATATATATATATATATATATATATATATATATATATATATATATATATATATATTGGTGCTTGCCATAGCCTCCACAGCGAGGCCATGAAAATATGACCAAAGGCCATGTAAAAGTAAAAACTAAAGTAACAACATTGTAGACTTAAAAAAATTCGCTAAATACATGGGAAATTTTAGGTTAAAAAAATTAAATGAAATAACAATTATTTGGCGGGGCTGTAGCGGCTATAGGCCGTACGTTAGCCCTTATTTGAGGGTCAATGTTTTTGCGCATTTTCAAAGGAAATATGTATAAATAATAATATAATAATATTAATATAGATATATTAAGACCTTTTTCACGCCAAAAAGTTAAATCTCATTTTTTTGCCAATTTTATGAAAATTTTGCTGACTCAGCAAACCGGGTCAATGACGTTACAACCTGGCTTTCAATATTTTTCGTGTCCTCCCCAAGGTGGAGTTTTGTATACTAAGTTGAATTAAAAATAATATCGGCGGAATTGAAGGTTATTATTTTTCGCCGCAAAAAAATTCCTTATTTATATTTTTTGGGAGTGTTTTCGATATTTTTGTACCTGAAAGTTGACAATTCAATGGCCACCAACTGAACATTAAACTAGTGAAAATTATGGTGTGCAGTGCCTATTTTAGAGGCATAGTTTTTTTATAACCAACAGGATATATATGCGCATTTCCTTTGAAAATACAGAAAAATGAGTTACGAGTAGTGCTTGATCATTGAGTAACAGCTCAAATTATAAAGCATAAACCGAAACTTTAAGCAAGAAATGAGGTGTTAAGCACCAAAACACGCATTCCAAAGAAATGGATGCCAAATTATTTTGTAGTTATAAACTTATTTAATGTAAAAACAAGAGGCCTTCGGTCTCTTGTTTTGGCTGCTACGCGGCGTCGGCGCCAGAATTTTTAATAGAAGTGAACGCCGGAAATATTTTATACTTCAGTGCTTAAAGCACTATAAATTAGCATAGTCAAATTATAATTTTAGTACTTTTACTTAATGCAAAATTAATTCGGTTAAGTTAAAGTTTGTATATAGTTCACTGAATAATAAAGTTACATTTTAAAGTCACATAATACTTGGTAATAATATTATGATATTTGAAGTCCACTTAAAAGCACAACTATTTTATGATTTACTCTCGTGAGATTTAGTTGGGCTGTTGAATAATAAATGTAACCTATAAAAAGTAATGTTATTGTAACACAATGCATATAAAATAACTGCTGTATAAAAAGAGAATAAATTTGTTCGAAATAGTCATAAAATAAGCATATATTCAATTGTATAGGTAGAAATGTATTGTTATGAGTGACTGTGCAAATTTACATACTTTCATCACAAGGCAAAAATTAGAATACCAGGTAAGCGGGATCACCTGAAACATAAAAATTTAATGTAAGTCATAGACTAACATAGCATAATAATACAAATGTTAAAATTATATAAGCATACACGTATGCCATTTTCTAAGAGTATAACAAAATTTAAGACATAAATGTCAGGAATAGACTTAAAGAAAGGTTAATAGATAATTAAATCTTATGTGTTTCTTACTTTATAAAAATTCTGGCGCGGTGGTCCTTGGAATGCGCGTTTCTGTGCTAATCAACCTATTTCATGCTTAAGATTCCGGTTTATGCTTTATACTCATTTATTAAGCCCTGCTCGTAACTCAATTTGTCTGTATTCTTCAAAGAAAATGCGCATAATTATCCAGTTGGTTTATGCCTCTAACATGGGCAGTGCGCACTATTATTTGCACTAGTTTAAAGCTCAGTTTTAACGCATTCCCGTTGAAAAATACAGACAAAATGAGTTACGAGCAGGACTTGATATTTTAGTAACTGCTTAGGTTATAAAGCATAAACCGGAACCTTAAAAAAGAAATGTTGTTAAGAAACACGCATTTCTAAGGAAATTCGCACGACATGCTGACCACCGCGCCAGAATTAGTCGTTTATGATGTCTCCCCACTTAAAAAATATAATTTATTGTCCGTATCTTAGGTTTTCCGGAAATTGACTACTGTGTTTTCGACTTTTGGGTCACTTAAAGGGGTCGTATCGGCTTCAGATCAGTTTTAATCGCTTAAAACAAAAGGTTGATTTTCGTACCAAGTTTGATAAAAAAATTAATCTGTTCGAAAGATGGTGTGTTAACAAGAAAGATTCTAGAAATACACTCACACACACACACACACACACACACACACACACACACACACACACACACACACAATATGAACTAATTTTGAAGAACACTTATTTTAGAGAAGATAAAGCCTAAATTACAATAGAAAAAAAAGAAAAAAAAAAAAGAAAACACCTTTAAGAACATATCAAATATATTTATATATGATATTTTGATAAGCATGTAATATAATTGTGGGACATGCTGCAAATAAACGGCCTCTAGTAAGATGACTACCAGGGGAAAAAGAACACACACACACACACATATATATATATATATATATATATATATATATATATATATATATATATATATATATATATATTATATATATATATATATATATATATATATATATATATATATATATATATATATATATATATATTAAATATATGTATATTTATATATATTATTTATGTATATATGTAATTATAAAACTAAATAATTAAATAAAATACGTTAAGTTTCACGTAACGTATTTTTTCGCGATCAGGGTCGAATCTGTAGAGTCTACAGATTCGACTAACGAGGTTCGACTCCCGCTATGATGCCTATGCTATGAGCGATTTTTCCCCAAGGAAATTCGCTAAAAGGTAAAGAGCAAAACTTTTATTATTCTGAACGATTTTGATATTAGTTTGTTTAATAGCCGATTTAAAGGACAAGTATGGTTACAGTGTTAGTCCCTCACGAGTGGTTTAAACGCACATTAATTAAAGGCGCCTATTCCCACTAATGTAACGGAACTTATGATCTCATACGGAAAGATATGATCTCATTCTACAGCAAAATTCTAAATAGAGCTTCTCCAAGAAATACTTAATCCTGTATAAATTACTAAAAAAATATTCAGTTTTGAAATGATGGAATGAATGCCAACAATTTTTAATTCTTCTTCATCTATATTTCATTCTTTTTGTGATTTTGAGGTGCCATAATATCGGTATTTTCAGAATTCCCACAAGAATATGAGTGTACACTTTCTTCCGATTCACTCTCTGAATCTGAATTTACACTTTCAGACCCCGAATAATCACTTTCGTTGCCCGAATTTCATCATTATCAGACATAATCGCGAAGTTTGAAGAAGGCTCGTCGCCACATTTTTATGTTTTAGCTATAGGACAACATAAATAAGTGTCAAAAAATTAATTTTAACATAAATGTTTATAATTGATTAATTAACATTTAAAGAAATAGGTAGCTCACGGCTCGGTGGTATTACACATACTGGCTTTATATAAATATTAATAAATTGATAATAAATATATCTAGTGAATTTCACTCCAAAATAAAACCTATGCTTTAACAGTAACAAAAAAAACTGTACTGGCTCTACGCCTTTTTGTTTGAAACAAACCTAAGATATACTCTCCTGAAATTATAAGATTATACTTCATATAGTCAACAAAATATACAATAGAATCTTTTGAACATTTTTTACTTTCACGCCCTATCAATAACTGATCGCTGTTACTGAAATAATTTATTACCTTACAAGATATTTCTTAACATTTAAAGAAAGCGGAAGAGGTAGCTGACAGTTAAGGTATTTCTTTGAAAGCTACGGTGAAATAAAGCAATACCGCCTTCTCAAGAACAACGTTGTCAATCGCAAGGTGCTGAAGACGACGTCCGACACAACGACGGAATGATAAATGCATTTCCGAACCTGTCCTAAACGTTTCTACTCATCTTCATATTGTAAGACTGATTTCTGATCATAATAAATCTTAAATATAAGACAATAAATCATTAGTGCATCGCAAGTATCTAACTATGAACGATCAATCCAAGATGATCTTTATGATTACATGTTATGTTGTAAATACAAAATGAATATTATTATCTGATACCGAGTATTATTATGCAAGTCCTGCAGCCCCTTCAGGTTAATTACCTGCTTGCAGTTTGTTGAATATACCTAGTTAAAGTTTTAGTTTACAGCATTGTCCTTACATATTAGATTAATTTGTTGAAACGGAGTAGGTTTGCCAGATTTTAGCAAAGATCGACCAGGACAAATCTGGCAAGGGGGGCAGTAGTCAGTTGTCTATTTCTGCAACTCAGCTGTAATTAATGAATTTAGTTCTGTAGAAACTTAGGCAATAATAAATTATTAATAAATAAATGTCACTTTACAGCCACATTGCAAACACAAATTTTATAGCATTAGCAAATCGAATTTTTCATAACTTCAACACTTCGTTGAAGTTATATTGAAACGAACTTTGATGGATGGTCCCAGGTTTGAGTCTCGGCAAGATTGATATTTGTTTTAAGTTTTAACCTTTTAGCATATCCACTGTAGGAGCTACGATGATAATACACATATACACACACACGCATATACAGTCAAACAGCTTGATGAAAATTACTTAGGAGGCCCTAAAACACCTGAAACAGTTAATTTAAGTTAAATCCTGGTTTCGGAATTTTAGTGTAACACAATACCTGTCCGACATACCTAAGGAGTAAATGAGGAAAAGTAATAATCGAGCCCAACATTTTTGTAACATCTTATTGTTTCAAACAGATAAATGAATTAGATAATAATATTATGAGTTATTAAATCTTTATAACCTGCAAATCTACGCAATAGTATTTTATTTAAGAAGAACCGTTTGTAAAATATCAAACTTGGACAAATTTCAAAGACTATTAAACTAAATGTTTTAACGTCGCACTATAAAATCGACTTACACTGTTTTAGTACCCACAGTGCATTCTATTCGATTTTATTTACTAAAATAAAATGCAAAGTACGAAGTTAAGAGTCAACAAGTCAAATAGCGGACGATCCACAAGCACACTTCCACTTTCACTCGCCAGAGTGCATCGTATTGTACAAACTGTAATACTTGTTCAAATGAAAAAATATAACTTTTGGAATAGTAATATACTTGTGACCTGTAGTTGTATTATGTAATGTTAAATCATAGTACGACTATTCAAAGTTCAAGAGAGTATTACAGATATTGGCATTTTATATTACTTTAATAATGTTTTAAGCAGTTGTTCTTCGAAAAATAAAATGCTAGTTTAATCAGCGCTAAAGTAAAGCACAGTTTTGATCTCTTTAGAAAAGATCATCATTTTGATTATTGTTATTTACCAATTACTTTGTTTGGACAAAATTTTCTAATTAAACGGGTGTGGGCTTGAAATCCGTTCTAGATGTCCCTGACGACGGTACAAAATTCAACCTTACTGAGAACAGGATTTCTATGGAAAAACAGGTTAACCTGTTTTCTTTTTAGAATTTTCGAAGGGTTATCATTTTTGCCGGTAAAAATTTCTTTTCAGGCGCTAAATTGAAAAAACCGGGATGGAATCAATACGATAATACAAAGTAACCGAAATAACCAAAGACATGGTGATAAACCCCCAATAACAAACGTCATTAAAAAATTAGAAGAAAAACGTCGTTTCCTATGTTATTTTGGACTGAGTCGATTAAAACTAGTTCGATTCGATTGCTATACAATTACTCAATGCCAAAGGACCCAGGTTCGTATCTTGGTACCATCGGAAACTTTTTATCGCTTTATTGTACTGTTAACTACAAAATAATTCTGCATAGAGATCCACGTGCCAGAGTAATTTTCTTTGAATGCTTTCTTCCTTGCCGTGTTTGTTAACTTTTAAAAGGTAATGTGGTAAAACATTTAAAATTAGGGACAACTGAGATTTACCTGAGTGCGCAAAATGTTGTCAAATTTTGAATGTTGCTCAAAATAATAACTTGTGAATCTTATCTAAAATAGTCAGGAAAAATGAGTAACAAGTTGTAATACTTATTACTCATAGTCATAAACAACTGCTATTGTCATAAACAAAAGTCATAAAGCAAGAAATGGATTCTAAAGTAAGGAAATAAATGCCAACCTCAGCTCCAGAATTTTAACAATTTTAAATGTTTTATCAAATTTTTCTGTAAAAAAAAGATCGTATTAATACCTAAATTATTGTTTGTGAAAAACCGTACAACGAATCGAGTTAGATAATGAATGAGATACGAAAGTTAGCATATAGTTGACTCCGGTAGTTCTGCTAACCAAAAAGCGATAAATATTGGGCTATGAGGGCACCTAGGTCACATAGCAAGGTCATGCTAGCATAACCGTGCTCAAGAATTATATTAATTGTTGAAAATTATTTTCAACTAGAAAATATGAGCTGAGAAATATTCTCTATTATGTGTAAAAAGCTATGTGATCGACCGCAAAGAAATAAAATTTATTTATCAATTTTTTTCGCTTTCTACAGATTTATTGAGGTATCATCACCTTAATAATAATAATTTTACTTAAGAGACCCATTCAAATATTTAGTAGGTACAAATTATATTCCAGTTGTTTCATTACTTTTATTTTAACTTATCTCTGCGCTTTGTTTTTACTTAATTCAGTTAGATAAAGTAAGAAGGTCGTTGGAATTCAATAAAATTTCTCACCAATTACTAATTCCCTCAAATCTCTTATAGCTTTCAAGTATTTTCTCTTGACAAATATTTAACTTAAATGATTCAATTAGCACGAACAAAGAGCTTTATTATTGTTTAGGCATCAGAAAACTGCAACTTTGAATTTCATAACTACAACAGAATGTTTTGAAGACATTATGCATGTGTTAATGCACGACTGCATTTGTTTAGCCTTCATACTATTGTTTACTGCAACGCTAAGTACATACTTAAAATAGAAGAAGGCAACACTGTCATGTCCGAGCTATAATTTAGTATTCATACGACAAAGTCTTCAAATAGCCACTAGTATTACTCTCATATTGTAAAATATGATTTTGTAAGTGGTATATTTTGACATTCTTAAAAAGTGTTTTTGTGTTTTGAATGAAACTATAAAATAACGATTATACGAGTTTTTCGTCATACATGTTATTAGTATTCATAGGTCATGGTAAAAAAATGATAACTTCTTCTCACCTTAAGGACTAGTAAAATTGTGCCCAAAAACCAACTAGTCGACATTATTGTTCCATAAATTTAGAGTTATCAGTTCGAGGTTAGGAAAAATAGTTTATGAGGTCGAATTTTTTACTAGGGTTCTAGAGTTTTCATTGCTAGCACAACAAGATTCAAACATTGTGCGCCAAAGCCATTTTTAAGCGCTAGATTCCACATCTACTTTGAGTCCTACTTTGCAATTACTATTTATTTTATCATGGGATTTTATCATTTCTGTTCAGAAATCTGTAACGTCTCATGTAAATATGAATTGTTTGTTTGTATTTTAAATTCGAAATTTGATTTTTACTTTTCCTCGCATATAAGATAAGTATTCTGTTCAGCCGACAAATCCGATATTTCATCGTAATCATCTGTTTCGGGTACTTTTATGTCGACTTATAAAACTGATTTTATAAATTTCAAAAAAGACAATTATTTCCAATTCCTATGATTTAATCCGCAGTTATACTCGATTAAATTTTATAGTTTTACACTCGCAACTCAAACGATGACCGAATGAAAATTTGTTCTGTACATGGCAAATATTGGATCGCATTAAAAAATGCTCTTTTCGTAATCAAAATAAATTATAGAACAAATTTAACTTTAAAAAAATATTTTATCTATTTTCAAGTTAAAAAAATATTAAGTCATGAGAATGTAGCTTCTGAAGATGTAACAAGAGAAATAGACTTGATGACTAGTGAATGTTCTGACAAATGTTCGGCTTTGTGTCCTACACTTCATAGCTATTAGTTTTAATAGCCTCCATTAGAGACACGCGTAGTTTCGCGCATTTCAAGTTGTTTTTTAGATTTTTTATTGCAAAAAAATGTAATTCCTGAACTATTTGAAGTTATTTTACACAAATGGTTCTACGCAAGGTATTTCTATAAAAAGTATAGTTCTTTGAGTTACTTTAATGTGTTATTATAATGAATAAAAATATTTTAAATTCTTTAATATAATTTCTCAATATTTGTATATCGACTAGAGCTATCCAAGCTATTATTTAAGACATCTACTTCAGACGCGTATCTCTTCAATTCCTGCTTAAAATAATGCTGCTACTTTTCATCACCTTTAAAAACAGCCTACCAGAAAAAAGCATGAAATCTTTATGTCAAACGTTAGCGACGCATGCATTTTTTTGGTACTTCCGACAACTATTCGCATTTTCAAACAGTTGATGTCAAAAGTTTTTACAGTGGTAGCCCTCTCTCTTTCATCTCCAACAAAGTTCAGGACTTTGACCTTGATATCAAATAGGTTAAAGATATTTTAAGACAATTGTGATTGTCCTATAATTGTTCTTACAATGCATTCATTGTTAGAACAATCAAACAATTAATTTGTGAGGGAGAAATATTCTACCCTACTTTATGAGTTGAAGCTTACAACACAATACACACATATAACAAACATAAGTTGGTAAGGATTTGTTCGTAATGGATTTTAGTCAAGATGCAAATTTTAGTTGCATTTATCTGCACTTTTTTCCGAGGGGGAATCTTAACTAGAGTCTTTGTGCCAGCAACTCTGCTGATATAATAATAATATGAATCAAAGTTTTATGTGTCTTACTTTGCTATTACTTAGAAGGTTTCTTTACTTATTTCAATAATCTAATTTTTCACTAGAATGTTGTACAATTTTCAATCGCAATGTTTCTTAAATCGGCATGAAATTCGTATTTAAAGATTATTTACGATTTTAAACCATCTAATCTTAAATACTAATACCAGATTAAGTTCTTACAAAATGACAAAGTTTTAACTAACAATCAGGAAGTCTAACTTATAATTTAACAGATAAAAAACTTGGAAAGAAATTAAACCATCTTAAAAATTAGGTCAATTTTAGCTTTAAAAATAAGGGTTTGATTATTAATAATAATTCTTTATGTTGACCAACTTCATCACGTAACTTCTTGATCGTAATCGACAAAATTAAAACTAAAACGTCTAATAATAAAGTTTCAACCATTAGTTGTACTCTACCTTTCTTATATCTATATACCTATATAACTAAGCATAAATTTAAGTACCTCTTGTCATTTTAGGGTAAAAATGCCATTCACTTACAGTCCTGGTTTTTAATTATTTTTTGTTTAAAATCAGGTATTAATTTACATATATTTATAAGCATCATTCCATATAATATGGAATTATGGATATTTCATATTTAATTTTTATTCTACATTTTATATTTCGAAACCTATGATTATCCTTTAAGCAAAGTAATATTTGTAAAACTGCATTGATTCAAAGATTACATTGTACACTGTTCTTAATTTAACTCATTATTTTATTAACTGCGTTTGTGCATCGGATTTGGAATGATGGCCATTGATTTGATTTAAATTCTGTTATTAATTAAGATTATATAACTTCGTTTATTTTTACTTTTCCTCATTTATACCATAAGTATATAGGAAAAGTATTGTGTTAGCAAAAAAATCCAAATCCGGAATGTCATCTAAAATAATTTAGATGACCTGAAACATATAAATATTTCAGGTGTTTTTTAAGATATCTTAAGTGTTTCTTACAAAGTTGACTGTCTGTATGTGTGCGTGTGAGATTGTCTGTTATCATCTTAGCTCCCGTTGTATTTATGCTAGAGGTGAAACTTAGTACAAAAATCAATATTTGGGTCTAGTTGTGTTACCTGGGAAGTACTTTTTATGATGTCATTAACCGGTAGTAATGACTCGGTGAAAATTGCGCTAATTCATAAAACGTGGAAACATTTGTCGATCGTTTTGAGATTTGAAAAATCGGAAAATAATTTAATTAAGTTGATCTTTAGTTCAAGTATAACTCTTCATGTAATACATAAGAATACATAGTATCGTTTTAATACGACAAGTATATGTAAGGTTTTTGTTGGTCATAAAAGTTAAACAGCGTCGAGCCAGTTCAATGCGTTAATGGGTGACCGCTGAAATAAATCAAATGTATTTACTCTATAAGAACGAGCGAAGCGAATCCTACGTGTTGAGGAAAAGTTCCGAGGTGCTCCGTGCCCAATTTTTTTACTTTGTGGTCATTACTTTTATTTAATTTTTCTAAATTCAATTATAATTTACTTGATAATTTTATATTATATTCTATTTTGTACCTAATTTGTTTAACAATACAGAGATTAGTTTAATTTGATTTTTACTTTTTCTCACTCATACTGTAGGTGTTCAGGAAAACTATTGTGTTCTCCCTGAAAATCCGAAACCGAGTTTTCACCAAAACTATCCGTTTCAGGCATTTTCATGACGTTCTGAGCGGTTTACATCATGCATTCTGTCTGTCTGAGAGTGTATTTGTGTATTATCTATGCCGCGCATAACTCCCACCGTGTTTTTACTAGAGAGCAGGAGAGTAGAGATTTGGCCCAAAATCAGAGTTTAGGTCTAGTTGTACTGCCTGGAAAATAATATTTTTATAAAAAATGTAACTAATTTACTTATTTTTTATTTATTATTTTTTTTGAAAGTGACATAGTAGGATATTGTAAAATTGAATTTCTGTAACAATAATTAAGCTAGAATCATAAACGGGTTGAACCTGAACAATAACATGACAAAAACTTTGTAAAGAAAATAGGAATCATAAAACACCAGTTATCTAATTTTAACATCAAATTGATCAATACGTTAATCAACTTCCTATCTTTTCCTATCCAGTAGAAAGATTTATTGTAATTAATAATCCTTTTATCCTGAGAAGTAAGGATAATGAAAAGAGAAATCCTCAGCGGGGTCAAAAGGATCAAACTCATCCTTTGACCATACAAGTCTTACGAGCATTTATTATAACATCCTGATTATCACAA
This sequence comes from Microvelia longipes, assembly GCA_018340805.1. NCBI lineage: Eukaryota > Metazoa > Arthropoda > Insecta > Hemiptera > Veliidae > Microvelia > Microvelia longipes. The sequence continues at coordinate 40,805,941 of JACMZG010001908.1, forward strand.
TGCGCCCAGGACAATAAAGAATCCTTTATCTTGAGCATTATGTAGCAGGATCAAATCAGGAAGGAATTCTTCAGGTTTGTTTTTGTGTCATGAAGTCCTTTACGTTTTAGAAAGAGTCGTCATTAAAGAAGTTCAAAATACCTTTGACCTGAGAGTTTAGCAAGTCGTGAGTTGTAGTATATTTTAGCTTCATACTGTTTTACTGTTCGCTCCAGAAAAGTTCTGTAATAAGGATAATTTACACTTAAACTGATTTTTAAGCATAAAGACCCTTTTATAATGACTCGGCGAAAATTGTGCAAATTCAAACGCGGAAACATTTGTCGATCGTTATGATAATGTTGCGCAAATTCATAAAACCCGGAAACATTTGTCGATCAACCTTGTTAATGTCCCGAAACTTAGTGTTTATGAAATATTTGTGACTTCATTAACCCACAATAATGACCCACTAAACATCACAAATCTTTTAAAATTGTTAGTGTTAGGTCGAGCTAAAAATTTTTACACATATGCGACTATGTATGATTAACAAAAATACAAAGGTATATTTTATTATCAGTATTAACTTTGGTTTTATTGATTGACATATATCATCATAATGTAAGCAAATCACGTTTTTTGGATAATCAATTCGAAAATTCGCTTATATCGTGGCAGTATGTCATTTATATAAACTAGTAATAGGACTGATAAACGATATTGCCAATGCGGCTACGAAGCGGCCACAGGGAAGCGCGAGAGACGCGAGGCGGCCCCAGAACCTAGGCTGCGCAGCGGCCAAGAGGCTGAAGGCCTCATGTTTTTTTTTTTTCATCTATAAAGAAAGTCAGCTAGTAAACAAAGAATATGAAGAGGAGTGTAGGTGTAATAATTGTAACCAAGAATACTTAAACAAGTCGCCAAAAAGGACATTTCTACCATCAAAGAATTACGTAATAAGATTTCGTTAAGTTTTGATGTTATCAAAACAATTACAATACAAGACACACGTGCCAAATATTGACAAATTATCAAATAACCTTTCTTTCATTCAAATCGTAAGTAATTAAGTCATTTGTCAGGCAAGGTACGATATGGGTCAGATTCTTTCAATAAGTCACTCCATATGACCTGGATAAATAAAAACAATGACACGGCTGTAAAGTAAGTCTTTTTATGAAGCAATATATAGAATCTTTGATTGACGTCGATAGGTCTTCAAGTCATGCAATCTACGGCGAACAATTGACGTACGTCAAGTGGGGTTTTCAGTATGCAGATTATAATGTTGATTGAAATGTTTATAACCAATGACAACCTGCTCTTAACCTACCTTTGTATGAACTATCTATATATAGAACCGCGTTAATATACAGTAAATATTACAACCTAATATTATTTTTAACTTTTAAAAAAATGCTTTAATGGAATACTTTAGCAATCTCTTCTTTTAAATGTCTTGCTTTGTTTGTAATATTTTACATATGTTTTATGAACTTTATATGCTTTTAGCGCATTTCATACCTTTTTCTTATAATTTTGCAAATATTAATAGTGAATATGGAGCAATGTGAAGGGAATTAAAGGGTCTCTTGTCTTGGAATTTAAAGGAAGTAAGATAGTAAAAAAATCTAGACTTTCAAGTCCAACAATATTAGGGCTAAACAGCAATTCAGGTTCAGGCCTTAGTTTGATTTCCAACCTGATACTGTTACCTGAATAAGTAAACTACTTCCGCCGTTACTGACATGAAGGTTTTGGTTCACGATAAGGTAGATGTTGATTTATTTCAACTGGAATCTTATATTCTACCATCGCATCCACTCTAAAGCAATCGTAACCAACTTATATCTTATATTTTACCATCGCATCCACCCTAAAGCAATCGTAAACCACCTTATACCTTATATTTTACCATCGCACCCACCCTAAAGCATTCGTAACCAACCTTATATCTTATATTTTACCATACATCCACCCTAAAGCAATCGTAACCAACTTAATCTTATATTCTACCATCGCATCCACCCTAAAGCAATCGTAACCAACTTATATCTTATATTCTACCATCGCATCCACCCTAAAGCAATCGTAACCAACTTATATCTTATATTTTACCATCGCATCCACCCTAAGCAATCGTAACCAACTTATATCTTATATTTTACCATCGCATCCACCCTAAAGCAATCGTAACCAACTTATATCTTATATTTACCATCAATCCACCCTAAAGCAATCGTAACCACTTATATCTTAATTCTACCATCGCATCCCCCTAAAGCAATCGTAACCAACTTATATCTTATATTTTTAACATCGCATCCACCCTAAAGCAATCGTAACCAACTTATATCTTATATTTACCATCGCATCCACCCTAAAACAATCGTAACCAACTATATCTTATATTCTTCCATCGCATCCACCCTAAAGCAATCGTAACCAACTTATATCTTATATTCTACCATCGCATCCACCCTAAAGCAATCGTAACCAACTTATATCTTATATTTTACCATCGCATCCACCCTAAAGCAATCGTAACCAACTTATATCTTATATTCTACCATCGCATCCACTCTAAAGCAATCGTAACCAACTTATACCTTATATTTTACCATCGCACCCACCTAAAGCATTCGTAACCAACTTATATTTATATTTACCATATACCTAAAGCAATCGTAACAACTTATAATATTCTACCATCGCATCCACCCTAAAGCAATCGTAACCAACTTATATCTTATATTCTACCATCGCATCCACCCTAAAGCAATCGTAACCAACTTATATCTTATATTTTACCATCGCATCCACCCTAAAGCAATCGTAAACCACTTATCTATATTCTCCATCGCATCCATAAACAATCGTAACCAACTTATACTTATATTTTACCATCGCACCCACCCTAAAGCATTCGTAACCAACTTATATTTTATATTTTACCATCGCATCCACCCTAAAGCAATCGTAACCAACTTATATCTTATATTCTACCATCGCATCCACCCTAAAGCAATCGTAACCAACTTATATCTTATTCTACCATCGCATCCACCCTAAAGCAATCGTAAACCACTTTATCTTATATTTACCATCGCATCCACCCTAAGCAATCGTAAACCAGCTTATATCTTATATTCTACCTTCGCATCTACCCTAAAGCATTTGTAAACCAACTTATATCTAATATTCTACCGTCGCATCAAACCTAAAGCAATCGTAACCAACTTATATCTTATATTTTACCATCGCATCCACCCTTAAGCAATCGTAACCAACTTATATCTTATATTTTACCATCGCATCCACCCTAAAGCAATCGTAACCAACTTATATCTTATATTTTACCATCACATCCACCCTAAAGCAATCGTAACCAACCTTAAATCTTATATTCTAACCAATCGCATCCACCCTAAAGCAATCGTAACCAACTATATCTATCGCCATCCACCCTAAAGCAACTCGTACCAACTTTATCTTATTTTACCATCGCATCCACCCTAAAAGCAATCGTAACAACTTATATCTTATATCTACCATCGCATCCACCCTAAGCACCAACTTATATCTATAAAGCTTATCTAACCAAACTTATATCTATATTTTACCATCGCATCCACCCTAAAGCAATCGTAACCAATCTATATCCATATCTTTCTACATCGCATTCGCTAAAGCAATCGTAACCAACTTAACCTTATATTTTACCATCGCATCCACCCAAGCATCGTAACCAACTTATATTTTATATTTTACCATCGCATCCACCCTAAAGCAATCGTAACCAACTTATATCTTATATTCTACCATCGCACCCTCTAAAGCATCGAACCAACTTATACCTTATATTTTTACCATCGCACCACCCTAAAGCATCGTAACCAACTTATATTATATTTTACCATCGCATCCACCCTAAAGCAATCGTAACCAACTTATATCTTATATTCTACCATCGCATCCACCCTAAAGCAATCGTAACCAACTTATATCTTATATTCTACCATCGCATCCACCCTAAAGCAATCGTAACCAACTTATATCTTATCTACCATCGCATCCACCCAAGCAATCGTAACCACACTTATATTCTAACCTTCGCATCTACCCTAAGCATTGTAACCACTTATATCTAATATTCTACCGTCGCATCTAAAGCAATCGCTTATATTTTACCATCGCATCACCCTAAAATCGTAACTTATATCACCATCCACCCTAAAGCAATCGTAACCAACTTATATCTTATTTACCCTATTACTATATCTTATATTCTACCATCGCATCCCCTAAAGCATTTGTAAGCCAACTTATATCTTATATTCTACCATCGCATCCACCCTATAAAGCATCGTAACCAACTTATATCTTATATTTTACCATCGCATATCGTAACCAACTTATATCTTATATCTTCCATCGCATCCACCCTAAAGCAATCGTAAACCAACTTATATCTTAATTCTACCATCGCAATCGTAACCAACTTATATCTATATATCGCATCCACCCTAAAGCAATCGCATCGTAAAGCAATCGTAACCAACTTATACCTACCATCTAAAGCATTCGTTCTTATATTTTTAATATCGCTACCAACTAAAGCAATCGCAATCGAAGCTCGTAACCAACTTATTTATATTTTACCATCGCATCCACCCTAAAGCAATCGTTCGCTAAACAATCGTATCGCATCCACCCTAAAGCAATCGTAACCAACTTATATCTATAACCTCGCATCCACCCTGCAATCGTAACCAACTTATATTTATATTCTACCATCGCATCCACTCTAAAGCAATCGTCGCACCCATAAAGCATTCGTACCATACCCTAAAGCAATCGTAACCAACTATATCTTATATCTACCATCGCATCCACCCTAGTTCAAGCTTATATTTTTCGCATCCACCCTAAAGCAATCGTAAACCAGCTTATATATTATATTCTACCTTCGCATCTACCCTAAAGCATTGTAAACCAACTATCTAATATCTACCGTCGCATCAAACCGCCACTTATATCTTATATTCTACCATCGTATCCACTCTAAAGCATTCGTAAACCTTCATAATGTAAAATTTTATAATGGATAAATAACACCAACAACCTTATAACAACCTTCTTTATAATGGATATTAGTGACTTTATGCCTAAAACGTGAGCTATACATGAGAATTTAAACAAGTGATTCCAGCCTTTCTTTACAATCTCAAAATAAAGCACGTAAGATGAAAGTTAGTAAGAATTGCAAAGATCAAATAGCATTGTCCTAATTGCGACTACAATGGTGGAAAATAGGGTTTTATAGCTTAAAAAAGTTTAATTAAAATAAAATTCTGGCACGTAGGTCCGCAAGCCGAGCGAATTTTCTCTGAAATCCAATTCTTGCTATTGTTTTTGGTATATATTTTAAAAACCTGAGCAATAGCGTCACAACTTATTGTTTATTTTTTCGATTTTTTGTAAAGAAAATGAGCATATTTATCCCATAGATTATACGCTACACTGCACAGCATTATTTGCAGCCATTAGAAGCTTAGTTTATGCTACTGTTAGCGTATTGAATTGATAAGCTTGAAAACTCACTTTTCAAAGAAAATTCGCCTGACTTGCGGACCTGTATTTTGGAGTTATAAACTATTTACAGTAAATAATACGATAAAAAATTAGCGCCGGGACCAAGATTCGAACCTGGGAAGCATAAGTAGTCTCATTTACGCTGGACCAGTTTTATTGAATTCAGAATCGAAAACGACACCCTACTCGACATATGTATCGACATACGGTCGATACGGTCAATCGACCGTATTTTAGGGTACCCATAAATTTACCCCCTTTTTTTATTCTTGATCATTTAAGGTGGTCGTATCGACTTTGGACTTGTAATGTTCGATTCAGCACACCAAAAACATAGAAAACGACGCCATACTCGAAAATCATTTTTTAATGGCTTATTTTGATTTACAGTTATTTTCCATATTTTTTCAACATTTATGGGTTACTTAGAGTGGTTATATCGACTCCGGACCGGTTTTATCTGATTCAGCGCCCCAAAATATTATATAGAAATAGAATTTCTATATACATATAGAAATTTTAACCTTAAATTTTTACCGATTTTGTAGAAAAACAATTTGACTCAGTAAACCGGGTTCTATGTCATGAACCAGGTTTTCAATAGGTTTCCTGTTCTGCCCAAGTTTGATTTTTTTACTACTTTAGATTTAAAAATACTAATCCGTACAAGAGATAGCGATTTTGTTTCAAAGAAATTCGCTAAAACAGACGAAAAATTGTAAAAAGTAACTAATATAAAGATATTATGTTAATTTTATTCTTTTATCGCTATACGTATTTTATATATGAAACAAATCACATACAAAGACAATCATAATTTCCAAATTATTCCAAATAATTATTTCCAAGTATTTTATAAGTGTTATTGTGTAATATTGCACTTTCCGCACATTCTTGCCAAGGAAGTTCAACGCCAAAGGTAGAAAGTAAACCATGGTAGGTTACGGCGCCAGGTCAGTGCGGTAAGGAACAGGGGCTCTCCTTAGGCAGTCGTATCACGATGTTTGACCAACAACGCAGTCTATTGTTTAAATTGTTTTTGATCTTTATCCGAACTTAAGAATGTTATACATCATAATTTAGAAATGAATGTATTATTAAATTGATTACTTAATCTATTTGATTTGAATGTTTCGTTTTAAATATGGGTCATTATGAGACATGCACTTAATTATACCATAAAGTCTTCATTTATACCTTTAATTTGCTTTAAAAAAAATTAAAAAAAAAGGTATTGAAACCTCCAGCTTCAAGCATTCATGCTTATTGAAGGCAGCAAATATTAAGCAAATTTTTTTTTAATTCTACGAGTATTGTATAATTTCAAAATATATTAATGTAATAACCATTTTTGTAAATGTTGTCTATGTATTTTTAGTCAAATAAAGTTGCATTATACTATATTATATTGAAAAGATAAGGGTATGGTCAGAAACTAAACCCTTATATTATACCCTTGTCAACACTGCCTCTTAACTTAAATACCTTATTTTTGATGCACTCTGCTGGCACGCCGCCAAGGAGAAGAAGCTAAAGAATATCTCTCAATTTAAATAAGGCCCTTTAATATTGCCAACCTAATAACCTTACTTTACCTTATGAAACGCGAATGACCATCTTCAACCAAAATGGACATAACTTGGCAGGGCAGAAAAGTTGATTTCACGACTTTTTTGGACTAAAGACTTGGCGGGGAGCTTCTTAACACGCAAGTGGTTTTTGGTAAAGTTTAATGACTTTTTGTACGGCTTCTGATGGTTGGACGACTGTTCAATAAAATGACAAAGAAACAAGTTACGTATGGTTGATAAAATTGTAAAGGGTGTCAAAGTATTGTATATACCGCTCGTAAGCTCAGTATTCTGCGGCGCGTACAAATAAGAACTATGCATTTTTGATTTATTCATACAGGAATGTTAAAAGGCAACAGACAAATCAAATAAATGAAAATCCATTCATTAATAAAAGCTGCAGTGCAGGTGGGTCAATGTGTCAATGCGCTAGCTTACTTTTTCGCTCTGTGATCAGCATAGGAACATCGAATATGAGATTTTATTAAGTAGAAATGCATACGGGCATAACGCGAATACAAAAGTAATCACACATCAAAATCTACTCAGCAGTTTAGACTGTTGGTGCGTTAATGTATGAAACTACCGTCCGCTAGCTTACTTTTTCGATACGCGTTCAGCTTAGGATTGTCGAATTAAAGATTTTGTTAGGTAGATGATTTTGTATTTTGCACTCGGGCAAATCTAAAAAGTTCTTTTACGTCAAAATCTGTTTTGTAGTTTAGGGTTTAGGTGAGTCAACAAAAAGCGATTGAAGAATAAGAATTCGTCAAAAACGCCATTATTATTATGCCATTTTTTGGCTGATTTGAATATTTTTTTTATTTTCGATTTACATGACACGCTTTCATACATACTGTAATATTATTTATGTACCTTTAACCATTTTTACGCTACAGACCATCAAAAAGTGACTAGACTTTGTGCGTACAGTATAATAAACACTGGCAGCTTTAGTGGGATTTCGACATTTTTTTTATTGACTTAGCGAGGTATTGTAACTATTATATTTGACTCGTTGGAGCGAAACGTTGCTGTGTTTCTAAATAATGCTAATTTTTCCTAAATTTTTATTTTTCCTAAATAATGCAAATTTAATAACTAATTTTTGATCAATGAAAAATAAGGTTTAAAGATTAATTATTTCAAAATCAATAATAAGTCTTACAATTTAACTGAAATACAAAAATCGGATACTGGATATCTCGGAACTTTTCCTCTCCACATCGGATTCGCTACGCTCATCCTCACTACTTCAAACTCTCTTTGCTCGCCCTCAGAATATAAAAATCACCAACTTTATACAGCAACACGTTTTCAGACACGGTCGCTCGACCTGAAATAGTACATACACTCGTTTTATTCCCAGCGGTCAACCATCCAAGTGACCTCGCTCGTTACTGCTTAACTTCTATGATAAACAAAAACTGTTGGTCATCGATAAAAGTTGAACTATTGCGGAAGATGACATAAAAAGTAGCACATAAGTTGGTCTTATATATCACTTCATGTCTGCTAAATCTGAACTCTATCAAAACATTTTACCGCGTTTAATGATATTTTACATTTAATCTGAGTTATTATTTACAATTAATGACGTCATAAAAATATTTTCCGGGTAGCACAACTATACTCAAAGACGTTTTAACTCTTAACTCTCAAGCATAAAAAAATTGGGAGCTACGATGATAACAGACATAATACGAATAATTAAGAACACATAAATACACACATACAGACAACTTACAGCGTTAATACAGCTGCAAATTAAATTGAATTGCAGCTCTAAAACGTGATTTGACTGATTTGACCGACTCTATAATTCTTCTATTATCTCTCATACCTTATCTATCATTATAATCTTCTTCTTGAGCTTCCAATATTAAGATTGGTTTTTTTCATCTCTCTAATCATCTCTCATATTGGCTAGAATTTTTAAATCATAATATGATTGGCATTAGACCTCTTTATAATCTTACATAATATAATAATAATCCACTAAATATTATCTTGTATCATAATTAAATAGCTAATACTACATTAGTAAGTTAAATTCCAAATAATGTTTTTTATAAATCTAGTAATAAATGTAACCTGATTTTTATCTTATTTTGTTCAATCCAGGTAAATATAACTTTTAAACGTCAAGACATATCTGATAATAGTAATCTAATAATTATTTAAACTTAAGCTGTAAAAACCTTAACATAATAAAATACAAAACAGCTAAATGAACATGTGTATTTTCTTGATAAGAATATATGTTTCCTGCCTTTCAAATTTGACTTGGATAATTTTATGTAAATGGGTAAAATAAATTTATGTTATAAACTGAATGTTATCAGTAAATCTAATCTAATAGGAAAAAAGTAAAAAGTATTTTATAGATAAATCGATGTATTATGCAATAAGGAGTCATTTTAAGTAATAACTGTGATTTGTGACAAAATAGAAAAGAGAAATAGAAAACATCATGACAAGCATTCAAGTATGGTTAACTTTGATTGTATTTAGGATAAATGTTTAGTATACAGTGTGGAAAATTTCAGATACACACTCCAAGTAAACTACTTAAAAGCCAGACGAATTTCCTTAGACGCCACTCAACAGTGGCGGCCCAAAGAGGCCATTTCGACATTAAATGCAGTATTCTACATTTAAGGAATAATGTCACTAGCAAAAAGTGTTTATGTTCCAATTACTTTAATTACTTTTTAAAGTTTACTGCTGTTGTTTTGGCGTGTTGTTCATAGCGGGACAAGTATCACATCATAGCGGTGTTGTTTGTGGGTTACGGTTTGTTGCTTAACGTACCATTTATATTCAGGCTCCTAGCTGTTCTATTCTATTGCTAAACTGCTAAAAGTTGTATTATTCAAATAAAGTTTTGGCGGGAAATCACTCTTATAACGTGTGATAACAATAATTTATGAGTTATCAATGTATTGTAACAATATTATAACTATATTTATGCTATTTTAAATTAATAAAACAAAATATCATTGGTATTTTATTATTTTAAAATGCTTGTTGCTCACGTTACTTTTCGATCAATTAGGTTGCATTTGAGGAAATTATTTATTATTAGTTATTCTTTTATTAATATGCACTATCTTTAATAAAAAGAAAGGAATCGGTAGAATTCTTTTTGTAATCTCTACGTCGTATACTGACCAAAATCACACAAGTCCCAACTGAAAGTTGATATATGTGCGCACTTAATATGAACAAAAAAACAATTTAAAACTAGAAATTGTCTACGTGATTTTTTACAAAAGATGGTGTATTATTTACACAAATTCTAAACAATGACTTCATAATTTTATGTCCGAACAGCTTTGCCTATAACAGTTTAGATACTGTAACAGTTTAATACCCAGTTTTATACGACAATAATAAGCTTTGCAGGCTTAAAATGTATGCATATTCCTCTCAAAATATCATCAAATTAAGTTTAAATTTGGCAAGAGAATGTGTATCTTTTGTATATAATAAACAATCACGCAACATGATACAATCTTGAATGAATGTATATTCACTTAATAACTACAAAATAATTCTAATTCAATAACTTTCGGAAAATAAATCTGGCTAACAGTAATATCCGTAAGCCAAGCGAATTTCCTTTGTTAGTAAGGGCTAACAAAATGTTGATGGTATTCATATTGGCTCATACAAAAATTTTTGTTTCCTTTACAGTGCACTAATACCTTTTTCTAATTCATAAACCGTTTATGTTTCACTAAAAAGCGTGAAGTATTATAAAATAAACTATAAAAATCATAAAATAATATGAGGTACAATTAACTACTTAAACCGTCTCTTAAAGCCTATTTCTTTGCTTTTATATCGGAACACGGAGACTTTAATCTTATTTAATAAACCTATACTTAACTTCAGACACTGTAATTTTCCTTTTACTATTATGTTTCTATTTATTACTTTAAAATTAGACAACATTTGAAAGATTTGTACAAATTCATGCATTTAATAGGCATTTTAAATTTTATAATTTATAAATTCAAAAGATTACCTAAAACGATTTTTGAAGATACGTATTTTAGATGTTTTAAACTATATTTCAGAAATAATTTCAAAGATTTTTAATCTAATTATACAATTATTACGTTTTATTGTGAAAATTGAGATTAAATATTTAAATCTTATGCCATTTTACCATTTATATAATAAACTTTAATCTGCCTCCGAAAACGCAATCGTATAGTACTGGACTTCGGCACCGGAGGTCCGGGCTTCACAGCCCGAGCTATGCTCTTAGTTTTTATGAATAGATTGATGTAAAAAGATTTCGCAAACTTTAGCTTTACTTTGAGCATAGTAGATGTGACCCACCCGAGGAGGTTCCCGCAGGGCGAATACCCTGAAGGGCCGAAAGGCCCTAAAACTGGCATTATCATTATTATTGTTATAATAAACTTTATTACCATACAATATTACATCTTTCTTAACAAGTTTGTAAAAATTAATATGATAGAGAAAAAAGAATAAAGAAAATCGTAGTTGCCGAATGTATGAGAGCCCCCAGTAGCAAGACTAGAGCGGGGGCTCTGTCACGTTTCTTTTTATGAAAATAATTTTAATTTTATGAAAAAAATGATAATAATAATAAAAATTATGAATACTTTTAATAAAATAAAGTGAAGCAAAAAGATAAAAAAAATGTAAATATCAAACTGATATACATATAATATAAAACATAAAATAGCACTATATCTGTACATATAATATATATATATATATATATATATATATATATATATATATAATATATATATATATATATATATATATCTATCCTTAACTAAATAAACTTAATATAATATAAAGTATAATGATTCTAGACGTCAAGAGAATTTTATCGTCTTGCTGAGCTAAAACAAACATAACTGAATAATTAACAATACGGGGTGAAGCGAATTTTCTCTAATTTAATGTTTTTTATCTGACTTGTTTCCTCAAGCACCCATTAAGCAAAATATCAAGCATCTCATATGATAAGTAAACCTAGCATTTCCCAAAAGTTGCTTAGGGTATTGGGTAAAAAGACATATTTTCTCGAGAGATCTATTGACACGTAGAATAGTTCTACTATTTTTTCTTATATATTTTTTCCATCTTCTTTAGTTTAAATGATAAGCGTGATTAAATTATTGCAGTGCATGAACTATTGCTGCATTTTTTTAATTTCGTTTTTCATATTTCATGGTATTAAAGCAAGAAACTATTTTTGAAAATGGCCTTGAATTATAGAACTATTGGACCACTAAAACTCTTCAATTTTGTATTGACGCTGAGCATGATGCTCACAAGCATGGGACGGTAGGTCGCTACCATCTAGTACCGATGAATATCGAGAGAACGTGTATATTGTGTATCTTTGACTTTGTTATAGCGTTAATTTTTCTAAGCTGTAATTTAGAATGCTGATGCTTTTATAAAAGCATTAAGGTATTTAATTTAAATTAGCATTTAATATTTAGGTTACAATTCAAACATACAAGCACATTATTCATTGAAATTAAAAATACCAAATTGTAAATTTAATTTTAAAATTTAAATTGACCGCAATGAATACTGCATATCCTTTGATTAACCGTCTACAAGCCAATTCATTCAAATAAATATAAATGCTTTTATCAAAATACTAATTAATGATTAGACACAGATTATGGAATATATAAAAAATGTATCCTTTCAAAAAAAAATAAGTTAGGTAAAATTATGGTTTCATATCTTTTTTAATATTGTTTGTTTTTATTTAGGCGAAACATGTTTTGATGAGTATAAGCATTTATTAAAAATAAGGAATATGTTTAATGTATCGGTTGAAATTTAAAGCTTTCTTTAAGTTAAAACGTTCAATCTATCATTTGTATATCGCTCTGAACTTCCCCGTGATGTAATAGTCGATAACCGCGCCTTCTTCTCTAAATGACTTTTATATATACATGTATAAAATATACTTCCCATTCCAAAGGATATAGGGAAGTAAGTGATCTCAATAAGGACTAAATATCTATTAAGCTTCTGACCAGCACATCTGTTGTATCCTTATTTAACCTTAAAATATATAAAACAAAGTTATAAAAACTGGACTTAAGGAAATAGATATCCTACTTTCCTTATAAAATTTAAAGTTAAAACAATACTACTTTGTTGGAACTTTTTTCAATGAAGTTGTTATATAATTTTAACGAGTTGGAATGCAGTTGAAAATAGTTTTATTTTATTGGCTAAATTGATTTAGAAAGGTCCAAGTAATGTCGACCTCATGTAATAGTGACCTAATAATTTTTATTAACTTAAAAATGGTTGACTACAGCCTTTCAGCTACTTTTATGAGAATTGAGAAAAACTGATGTACGGCACTACAATTGGGTACTTGTCCTACCAAATTGTTACAACCTCGCTATGGTTATATTATCTTTACACTTCAGACTCGCTTCGCTCGTCCTCAAACAACAGAAGCATCCTTTTTATATTTAAAATTTTAACATTTTTTTACTTTTCCTCATTTGTACCGTAGTTGGAAAAATATTATGTTTGCTAAAAAAATCCGAAACCGGGTTGTCACCGGAATTATCCATTTTAGGCTTTTTTAAGGCCTCCTAAATGGTTTTCACAAAATTCTCTGTCTGTATACACATACACATATAATATACGTACATAATATACGTATTTTATGCTAGAGAGTTAAAACATTATGCAACATTTAGTCTACTACTATAGTTGTGCTGTTCGGAAAATATTGTTTTTATGACGTCATTAACCCGCAATAATGATTCCGGTAAAAAAATCCAGAAAGCACAACTAGACTTGAACATTGATTTTTGTACCAAGTCTCAACTATCAACCATAAGCACAAAGCAGGCTACAATTGTGCTACAACAGATATACACAAACATACAGACAGACATCTTTGTAAAAATTATTCAGGAGGCCTTTATTTTTCATTTAAAACTTTAATCTGTTCTTCATCATATACAACGGCTCTTTTCTTAGGCTCATCTAAAGTGGTTGACTCGTTTTAGCTTAACTATCTATACAACGAATATATCTCCGCTATACGACCCACTATAATAGCGATTTTGTTCAAAGAAATTCGCTAAAATTGACATTTATCTATCCATACATACATTTTTTGATAGAATAGAATTTGTAGAAGCTGAAACATAGATATTTGATGGGTAAATTATTATTATCTTTTTTCTCGTTTCATTGCAATGTAAAATATGTTAAGAATTATTTTATATGTAAATTATTTTATATTGTTTTCAATATGTATATTAATTTTCAAAATAAATACAGGAATTCTTAAAATACTTTGAGGATTTTATATCATACTTAAGTGGCGATAAAAAAAGTCTAATACAATCTAGAAATTAGACATTTCTAAAAGACAGTTTGAATGGACAGTTTTATCTAATACTATTAATACATATTATTTTATTTTTTTATTTGTTGCTAAGTTTAGTTGATCAATCAAAGTATCAAACCATCTTTTTGGATCAGGAATTCCTAAAACTAAAAAATTAAAAAATCGGGTACGGGGTACCTCGAAATTTTTCCTCGTAACTCCGATTCGCTACACTAACCCTCCCAGCCTTGGACTCGCTTCGCTCGTCTTCAGAAATACAAGTTGTTAAATTTATACTGCAACACGTCTTTGCACTCTCTTCGCTCGTCCTCAGTTAGTAAATACATTCGTTTCATTCCCAGTGGTGATTTATCGAGGCACAGACCAGGCTCGATACTGCTTAACTATTATGAGCCACCAAAAATCATGGATAGACTTGTTTTAATATAACGAAACACCAAAAAATTAAATACACTTGTACCAAATTTCAACTCTTTGGATTACTTTCCGTTTTTTTACAATTTTTTAAAAACGTATACAACTCATTCGATAAAAAATTGAACTAATGCTGATAATGAGATAAACTAAGCACATATGTTAGTCTTATACTTGGCTACATGCGTGCCAAATCGGATGGCATAATTTTTCCGTGTTTTATGAATTTTTTTATTTATTTTATGTTTTATTTTTTCTGAGTCATTAATGCGGTTTAATGATGTCATAAAAAATAGCACAACAACAGCGGTAGACTGATTATTGTACTAAATTTCAACTCTCTAGCATAAAAATACACTGGGCGCTACGATGATAACTGACACACACACATACAGACAGACAACTTTGCGAAAATCACTCAGGAGGCCTTAAAACGCCAGGAACGGATCATTTCAGTGATATCCCGGTTTCGAATTTTTTGCAAACACAATACTTTTCCTATATACCTACGGTATAAATGAAGAAAAGTAAAAATATAAATGTCTTTTCTTCTGACTATTATATTGAAGCCTCCTTGAACCCACACTTTATAAGTAACTAGTAACAAATCAAGCAATAATCCCAATGCACAAGTACAAAGCTGAATAATAGCTTTTTTACAAAAAATAGGTAAATGTTTAATATCTTGTGATATTAAAGCGGAAGAAGAGAAACATTGTTTCCACTTTCACTCAAAGTCATCTAGAAAATGCAGTCTTAAAGGTATTGTTAGCCATTTTTATTAAATCTTCACGACTTTGACTTGGGTAAACCTACTGTGATTTATGTAAATAAGATTTGACCGGGTTAAAGTTCAATAGACATATTTACTTCCCAGTTCATCTTACGTATAAATATACATCTTGCATATAGACAATACTAGATTCTGTTACTTGTTGAGTAAATAAAATTTTATTTATTTTATTGTATAAAATTCTATTATGTTTCTGTAAGCAAACAAATATTACGGCATAATAGAAGAGTTAGTAATATGCAACTAAGAGTGCATCTTGCGTTTTGACGAGGTCATCATAGTATTATAACTAACATTTAAAGAGTGGATCTTTGTTTTGAGATATCACAGTGACTAAAGAGGATTAATACAACGCTTTCTAAAATGAAGCTCCTTCTTTTGCTTCTGATGCATCTTGCTAGCGCTGCAAGAATCTCACATACCTCTTTTTGAACAGAGGTTATTTTTATTTGAGGTTATAAAACACTTTTGTATCCATACCTCGTGATTAGTTGGCGTTTTATTTTATTATCTTTGCTCGAGAAGACGTTAAAACTTTTATCCCAAAAACATAAAAATTGTAAAAAAAAAACAGCGGTGTATACATAAACTTGTGGAACGGAATCGCAAAGCATATTGAACAAATGCTCGATTTCGCTGTGTGTTCTACTAAGCGTTAAGGTACCCGCCACAAAGTTAGGATTCTGGCGGCCATCTTGCTTCATTTTGAAAAGCGTTGATGTATTAACCGGTAGTCAATAAGCTAAAGTGTATCTATAATTATTGTCACATATTTTTATTTATTGTTTCACAACACAGTATACACTGCATTTACACATACGACCACATATCTATAAATTCTAGTATACCCATAATTATATCCATGAGAGATTTATACAAATTGTCCATTGTTAAAAGACGGAATATCCTTAATTAAAGAAATAGCTTGCATCAAAAATCTATCTAGTCTATTGCTACTAGCAGGACATGAAATATCTGAACGGCTTTAAAAGACCACTTTCAGGCGACAACAGTTGGTGTTGGTGGTGACAAATTTATACTCGACGTATAAACTTATCTAGTGCTCTGAAACTCATGTAATTTAAGAGTTTCGGGATATTTTTCAAAAACAGGTAATTGATATAAAGGTCTATCAAAGCTACTGCATTTCTGCAAAAGATTATGATATCATACAAATTAATAACATGAAACTATCTAGACACAATTTAAACTATTTCAACTCGATTATTAACACTTTATGAGCTCATAATTAAAAAACTAATTAATAAGTATCATCTTGCATACAAAATAAAGACCTTGATCGTAGCATCAATATCCTCACTAACAAAAGAAAAGTTCAATCCACTTCTTTACACGTAATACCTTTGTGGTCATTTCGAAATACGGGTGTCAACATTTTTAGACCGGGAGGGTTTTATCTATTAGATAATATCGATATAAAAGGAGATCTAAAGGATAGGGATAGGATATAAAATATTCTATAAATCGGAAGATGTCACATACAGGTGTGTCAAGAAATGGGATCAAGAGAAAATTTTTAAGTCGTCAGCAAACACAGTCTTGGGATAGGGGTGGCATATTCTTATATCAGGATAACTGAATTTTTAATCATGCATATTCTATAACATTTAGCGGTTACGCAAACTAGCTCTAACTCAGTACGTTTTAAGCAATGTGTATTTAAATTTCAAAAATAAGAAACATATAAATCTTAATTTATCGAATATTTTATCTATACAATTTTAAGGTTTTTTCTTTATACTTTTTGCAGTCAGAACTAAATATGTCCTTTTATACCTGTAAACCGAACTCAGGATGTTTTCGAAACCTTTGTCACTCCATGCACTTGTTCTTAATCCTTGTTTTAATGGCATTCACACGTTTCATAACCTGTGAACTTGAAGATCCAGTGAGAAGAAAGACGTTTTATTACTAAGCAAAAAGTGTAAATGTGTTTTTATCGTTTTTATGCCTATTATAAAGGTATTTAAAAGTCATATCACAGTGTCAAGTTTATATGAGTATTACTCCTGTTCATACAATTAATGGTGTAACTTAGTAATACTTTCAACAAGGTCTTCGGCTTTTCAGAACAAATAAGTTAAATGTCAACTACTTCGAATCATAATAGCTATAATAACATAATAGCATCCTCACTAGTTGAGCTAACACTTGGAAATAAACGAGATTTCATTGACAGAGAAAATAGTTTGCCTCACTGTTCTAGTGACTCTACAGTTTCTATTCTCCTCTTTCTATTTAAATGTACAAATTTTACACTTTTTCAAATTGGAATCATTTGATGATATACAGTTTAAACAACTATAATAATAATATAATAAAAATGTCCGTCTTATAAGGGACAACCCCTGCGAGAACTACCTCAGGTAGTAGTTACAAGCGTTACGCTCCAAGTGTATTCTAAAGTTGGCAACAATTTATTTAAACAATTATCTTATAGAAACTGAGAGCGAAACCTGGGATGCGAACCCCAATTTAAACAACTAACTATAAAAAACATGGCCCCAATCTCATTAGCTCATTTTTCTTATGGAAATTATTTAAATAATTCTTCCCATATTAAAACCAATACATTAAAAAATTATTAATTAGGCCCGAATTCAAAATTGGGAAAATTCAAAATACGTTTTAGTCAGAGGTCATAATAAAAATCAACAATAATTTCTACTTAATTATTTTGAAGGTTTAAAATAAAATTCCTCAAGCCTTTCTTTAATTTTTGATGTAAGATAGGGAAGCCTAGTAAAATTTTGAATTGCTAGTTTAACTGTTCCTAAAATATTAGATTTCGTTAATATGCCATACGTTTTCAGTAGCTTATCATAAAAAAGTATCTTTTCGGTCTTTAAGAAACATGTAGCTCCAGGCAAGCCTACCTCCTCAAAATTGACCTTTAAGAAAAACGTGTATACTACTCCAATCCAAATAATTTTTGAATAATTTTTTACTACTTTTCCTATTACTTTACCCCACGGTATAAGGAAGTATTGTATTTGCACTTAAAATCCGAAACTGAGATTACACATTAATTATTCGTTTTAGGTGTTTCAAGGCCTCCTGAGTCAGTTTTACCGAGTTGTCTGTTTTTTGTGTATGTGTTGTCATCATAACGCCTACTGTATTTTTGCAAGAGAATTAAAACTTGGTTCAAAAACTAATCTAGTTGTGCTATCCGAAAAATAATTCTATTATATAATGATGGCATAATATAATTGTATCAAAATAATTGAATTGTATGGTATCATAATAATTGTAGTAATGTCTCACAAAAAAAACCAATTAACAAAGAACATTGTAGTATCGATTTAAAATTTAGCTTGGATGCAGTCCCATATCAGATCAACAAATTTGCAAAGTTTCATTTCATTATTAGCATTGGTTCCTAAAGATTAGAAAAGGCATCCAGTTCTGTTTGTCATGAGCGTATCCCTTTATTTAAAAAAGAAGTACACCAACTTTCTTTTTAATACGGCTAATATATCTACGGTTTTTGTTGGATCAAAAGTGATAAGCAGAATCGTGCAAGGTCAGTACCAAGGATCTTGAATACAAGGGATGACGCGCTACGTCGATTTGTCAAAAATGTGACCCCGTCAAAGATAAAAAATAGAGAATAATACATCACAAAACAACCACAATCTCCACATGATTGGTATGAAGCTTGCAATTATTACTTAAACTGCGCATGTCTTAAATTTAGTGGCAAACTTACCTTTCAACGAAAGGTTTATATTATTTTAGGTTATAAAAAAATAGTGAACAGTAATATACTTTATTTTGCTGGCTGCCACCTCGTGTGTTAATATTTTATTAAAAATAAAGGTTATTCATTCGAATGCTTTATTTGGGTCAGTAAATGATATTGTAGATGGCACTGCTGGAATAAAACGGAATATTTAACACCCAGAGGACGTGTAAAGCGATTCCACTTTGTGGAAACAACCTACAATATAAATTTAGAAATTCTTATATTCTCAGGACGAGTTTAGCTCACTGATATATAAAACATCCCCCCCTTCTTTTGGATGCAGATACAAGTAATAATTATTGTTTAAGATTTGTTGCGTTTTTGTTAAATAATCTATTAAAGTTGCCTAAAGTTCACTTGTTAATGTTGTTAAATAATCAATTAAAAATAAATAATCAATTCACTAATTTTGGTACTAAGCTTCTTGAACCTTTTAGACCCTAATTAAAATCCAGAGTGACCGTCACTTCAGCATTTTAGAGGCCTTCATAAATAAATTATATCCAAAGTTTCTGCCGAGATATTTTTCTGTATTGAATTTGATTTTGAGTCATATTTTTTCTGTTTGAACAAGAAAAGTGAACATCCATACAAAATAAATATATATATATATATATATATAATATATATATATATATATATATATATATATATGGGTTATAAAATTTGACAGCCTTGTATATAGATATTCTCATTAGATCTTATTGGGATTTTTTATTATGTAAAATTCTTTTAGGAATCAATTTACGAGGTAAGAGCAGAAAACAATACTTTTTAACAAATACATTTTTTGAATTTTTTTTTAATTTAAAATTCAAATTTATTATATGTTTTGTTGATTAGTTAAGCTCGTCAAATTTTTAGTTGTTGATAGTTTGTAATATAATTTAGCTCCAGGCTAGCAAGCGGTTTGAATGATGAATGAATATAATGAAATGAGCTGTAAAAGTTTATCATGTAACACTGATATAGTTATAAAAATGTCTGTAACCGACTCTCTTAATAGCATGCTTCAAGAAAGGGTGGGCCTTATAAACAATAAATATGTAGCAATATGATAACATAATAAACAAAGTTTTCCTGAAATTTATAATAACATGCAGATGCAGAAGGTATATTCAATGTAGAGCTAAGAGACGTTTATGATAATTATATCAAATATTGATACATAAGGTTAATCTCTAGAATTAGGTTACACTCAAAATAAATAGTTTATCTCCAGACGGTGTATAATGTAAAATTTATTAACTAGTTTTTAGGGAGTATAGAAGCACTTTTCACTCCCAAGGGAGGGTGAAAAGTGTTTCCTAGTTTCACTCCCAAATGTTTCCTATTATTGGATTATTAGAGCCAATTTTTTAGGGAAGTGGTATTCTTTAAATTTATACAGGTGACTGATCAATGTTTGTAATTTTCGCGTAGGTGGCACCACCAAAATTTATAAGGAGGACCGGACCAAAAATTTTTTTTTTAATTGGCTCAAAATCTGTTTCAGGTCAATAGAAGTTGTTTGGAGCAATATTTTTTTTTTTTTTTGGGCAGCCCCCCTAAATTTATTAGGGGGTCCGACCCCAAAAAAAATAAGAATAAAGTACAACAAAACATCTTAAAATAAAATAAACGTCTGGAGATAAAATCTTGTATGCAACTTGGGAGTAAAATGCTATTTCCCCCTCGCAATTACCTCCCTCAGCTTTGCCTCAGGAATTAAAGACATAAATCCTCGGCTTCGCCTCGGGAGTTAAACACTTTGGTTCCCTCGGCTTACGCCTCAGGAACCAACTAACTGCTCAGGGAAATATTAGCATTATTTATTCCCTTGGTGCATAAATAACTATTTCATGGAAAATTTCTTCCTTTGTTTGTGGTTCAGTCTGCAAAATGTCCTAAGATTAGCAATTCAATTTTTATGTACTTTTATCTTCATTTTACTTAATAATGTCATTTTACCTATAATTAGACATTTTATTTTTATTATACTTTATATAATTTAAATTATATAATTATTTAACAAAACAATATAATTAGATATTAATTTTATTTAAATATAAAGTTATTATTGTTTATGTTATTTATAATTGCTATTTATTAATTATATTATTCACATTATATAATTATTTATTATATTTTTTTATAAAGAAATTTATAAAAACAATAGTTCTCTAAGTAACAAAAGTCGTTAGGAGTGCTTAAAATAAAAAACAAAAACATTCAAATCTTATTAAAAAATTGTAAATTGACCGCAAAGACGAAGTTAAAATCGACTTTTTAATTAGCACTTTGATGGACCATCATCACCGTCAGACCTTAAAGACTTTAGTTTATAAATTATCATATTACATCACTGACCCAATTTGTTCCTATTAAAATTATTAAAATTTCTTTTTTTTGGTTCTAATAGCAGCGTATTATGTAAGGTTGTAAAATTATAGCATACATCATCGTCTTTCAATAACAGATATTCAGTTTCTGTGTAAAATTATCAAGAGCGTTAATTAAGATACAGATAAAAAGTTTGTAAATCGATTTCATCCAAGCAAGAAATATTAAAATATAGTCTGTTAAATTTAGATCACTTTTCTACAAATTTAATAAACTGTTATAAACAATGAAAGAAGTAAAACAACTATGCTATTGAGCTGTTATTTCTATTATTGAAAAATTGTTTACGGAACAACATTAGGCTCATTAAGTGGTAGTAAAATATTATTTGTATAAAGTAAATTGCTATATAAGGGTTGAATAACAATTTTTAATTGATTGACGTTGTAAATAAATCGGGTACGGGGTACCTCAGAACTTTTCCTCATCGCATAAGGTTCGCTACGCTCATCCTCATGTTTCAGACTCGCTTCCCTCGTCCTCAGAATAGACAAGTTGTTAAATTTATACTACAACACGTCTTCGAACTCGCTTTGCCCGTCCTCAGATAGTAAATACATCTATTTCATTCCCAGCGGTTTCATCCAGGCACTGACCACGCTCGATGCTGCTTAAATTTTATGACCCAACAAACAGCATGAATAATCCGTTCCAATACGATATTGAAACAAAACATAGTGTACTCCTTTAATACGTAAATGTATCCATACACTTGTACAAAATGTCAACTCAATTAGAGTATTTTCCGATTTTTTAACAATTTTTTAATTGACATTAAACTTGGCAAATGTGTTAGTTTTATAAATGTCTACATGCGTGCTAAATATTAATCCAATCGCACCATTTTCCCCTGATTTGTGATTTTTCTAAATTTTTGCTGAGTCATTATTGCGAGTTTTGATGTCATAAAAAATTATTTTCCGGATATCACAACACCTATAGAATAATTTTTGTTTGTACATAGTTTCAACTCTCTCGCATAAATACACTATGATGATAACAGAAACACACACACACTTACAGACAGACAACTTTGTAAAAACCACTTAGGAGGCCCTTAAAAACACCTGATCCGGATAATTTCGGTGACATTCCAGTTTAAAAATTTTTGCCAACACCTACGCTATAAATGAGGAAAAGTAAAAATGGAAATACGGTTCATTTTTAATTTGAAACTCTTTGATAACGGTTTAAAATAGAGTGTAAACCAATAGATACTTGCCAAAAATGCCGTTCTCAATATAACTTTAAAAATTAAAAAGATAATTATCTAAACAAAGGTTTAGTGATTTCACTGTACTTCCTGTTGAATTAGTTAAGGAAGCCATAATGATAAAATATTATTAACAAATAATACACTTATGAAAGAAGATCTCAACTAAGTAACTTTGCACAAACACCATTATATAAAACTGAGAGTAAATAGGGGCATCCAATCATATCTTGGACCATTATACTAAAATCAATTACAATTGTAATACAACAAAGTTTATCAAAAGAGATATTTTTAAAAATACTTGTTAATCAATACCTCCTTGACCAATATTTTAATGAAAGTAACGGAAGAATTATATACTCTACAAACTTTGACTAATGAGTATTCCCTAAACAACATGGAGATATTTGTAGATGTTGAACGAACGTCAGAGAGTTCTTTTTTACTAGTCATTCAATAAAATTGAACTAATGCTGATAATGAGATACAATTTGGCACTTTATATACATATATATATATATATATATAATATATAATATATAATATATATATATATATATATATATATATATATATATATATAAATTGAAAATAGAAAAATACCTTAGTATTAAATGATAATACTCTACAGTGTATTTATGCTAGAGAGTTAAAACTTTGTACAAAAATCGTTCTGTAGGTGAGTCTACTCGAATCAGCTAGGTGAGTCTCCGAGCTGTTACCATCTCAGATAAGAAAATAGTTTTATGTATTTATAATTTTCAAGTGTCCCTTCATGACATTGATGATGGCCTCTTGTTAGATTAAATGCGCTTTGCCAATAAACTTTTTTTTTGTGGAGAGACTTTTTTCTTCGTTTTTTATTCAGACTATAGGTGTAGCTATGCTATCCAGAAAAATATTTTTAATAATAATAACTTAATGACTTAGAAAAAAATTATAAAAAATCATAAAAGTGTGAAAAATCGGAAAATACTTCAATTGAGTTGAAACTTAGTACAGGTGTATAGCTTTCAGTAATAAATAAGTACACTAAGTTTCGCTTTATTACGATTTTTATCTATGATTTTGTTGGATCATAAATGTTAAGCAGCATCGAGTGTGGTCAGTGTCTAGAATGGTGACCGCTGGAAATGAAATGGTTGTATTTACTATCTAATGACGAGCGAAGTGAGTGCAAAGACGTGTTGCAGTACAAATTATATGACTTATATAATCCGAGGACGAGCGGAGCGAGTCTGAAGTAGGGAGGATGAGTGTATATTACAGCTATTGTTATATATGTTACAGATATAGATATATATTGTTATATATGTTATACATGATATGTTATAATTATTACAGATACTGAATATTAACAGCTTTGAATATTAACAATTTAATAGACCAACAAAATATGTAAGTTACGGAGATGATCTTATTTTGAGATATATGTATCTAATGAATAGCGGAATGCAACTGTCAAATTCAAGGGAGATAGCCACCTTTTAAACATTTCGATGTTTAAACTAGAAAATAAACTAAACAATATATTTCTTTTTTATACTTTTTTTTCAAAAATATACATACACATTTTGAATTTTATTTAAAAATAATATACTTTTACTAATCATTCCCTCGCGACCCAACAATTATTGTCTGCGACCCCAGAGTTGAGTATCGCTGCGCTAAAAAACCAATTTTATTAAATTTTGTTAATTAAAAAATAATGAGCATAATTTCAATATTATGTGCATAATTAATTTAGTTATGATGAATTTGATGTTAAACCATGGTTTCTTTCAAGGGGGGTCCGGGGGTAATAACCCCCCGGTGCATCCAGGATACCTCTCGGCAGGACAAATTAAATATAACCATCCTCTGGGGTGAAAATTTAGCCCTCTAATAAAATCGTGCCAAAATAAAATCTTGTTGAGATCAAAATAGTAATTTACTTTTATTATTTTGGTTACCATTACCCAAATATATTAATTTCAATTATACATATAAATACATTAAAAATTTAAGTTATAGGATAACGTAGTATAGCTGTTTAGAAACCACATTGAATCGAAAGAAATTTGATCCTACTATCATTATACATTTATCATGGTTAGTTTTTAATCACGCTATTGTTTGACATGTACTTTTCAAATTAAGGCATTTTCAAATAAATTTTGTGTTAACAAAATTCAAATAAAAAAACCTTTTTGTATTTCTTGTAAAAACGGGATCAAAATTAAAGTCTCACAAATTTTATTTTGCATGTCTTCTACTAATTCCCATGTTAAATATTTTTTATTATCAAATGCAATAAATAAGTTGTGTCAGTAAACTAAATGATTTCCTAAATGTTACAAAATAACACTAATATCCGCAGATTATAGCTCAAAAATTATGCATAATTATATCTTTTCACTTTTATCTAAACAGAATAATTATCTAGGTTATCCCAGGGTAAAAAGGAGGAAGAAATTTGTAGGTCACAACAACAAGTTTCAAATTTTAATTTTTTTGGGGTTTTATTTTAAAAAATTAGGGTATAGGTTGGACTAAGGGGTTGTTTACAAGGTGGGGGTGCCATAGTACCAAGGTACCCGGTGAGTGGGGTAGTGTACTCGAGTAAGGGTACCAGAGGGTATATATGAACTCTAAGCATATCAAACTTAACAGTCAAACATAAGACGTTGCTAACGTTATCCACCCCGTTTTAAAACCGGGTTTAATTTTAATTTTTAAATTTTTCCTTTATTTCTCCGGCAGTGAGAAATAAGGAACGCCATCATGGCACCGCACCCATTTATGGTTAGTTTCTAATTTTTTATCATCATTCTAAATTTAACAAAAGTGTTACATTATTTTTTTTCTTAAGATCGGGATTTTTCACATTTTCGTGTTATAAGTGTTGTGTTTATCTTCTGCTTGGACTACTATCTCTCTCTTGGATCTCTCTCTTTCATCGCTTCATCTTTACTCCTCATTTGGATTACTAATGGATTATCTATACAGAATTGTAATTTTTACATTTATATTTTACTAGCACATATCTATTCTTAAATTAGCTTCTTTCACTATCAATTTTAAAAAGAAT
Organism: Microvelia longipes; assembly: GCA_018340805.1. Lineage (NCBI taxonomy): Eukaryota > Metazoa > Arthropoda > Insecta > Hemiptera > Veliidae > Microvelia > Microvelia longipes. The sequence continues at coordinate 40,832,132 of JACMZG010001908.1, forward strand.
TCAATTTTGATTTTTTCATTCCCTCAACAGTATGTAATTATCAAATGAGAAAATTCGATAATTTTCCCATAAGTTGTCCCTTTTATTTACTGAACAATTTTATCTAAAAATAACAATTTATTAGCAAAAAATTTTAAGTTAATTTCTTAACATTTAACATTAGAGAACTTATTAAACTTTTAAATACTAAATTACTAAAGTATAAATATTGTTCCCTCTTCAATTAGTATTTGAAACGAAAGATAAATTTTTAACCCCTGCGAATTTATGACGCAATAAAAAAAAAAATAGTAGTAGTAATTTAAAAATAGTCTTTCTTGACTTAATTTTAAATCATTAATATTGAGAGCATTATTTATAGCATATCAACTAATGCAGACTTGTAAGTCTTTAAATAATCATTATCAAAGATTTTAATTAAAATCAAACCTCTTTCAAGCAAGACTTGACTCAATGCACAAAATAATACTAAATTTTTAAAATCATACTTTTTTAAGTCAAATTTAGATTTTTTTCAGTTCATAATTTATTTTTACCATTTATTCACATCAATTTTAATTTTATTTGTAGCAATATCAGTTGAATCTAGTATTTCTTTATTTGTCAAATCCTTATAGAATTTAATGTTAAATTAGCGCCTTAATAAGCGCTTTTCTTTCAAATTTTTTTTTCGAAATTTGAAGTCATACGGTTTCGTTTGAATTTTTTTCACATATTTAACGTTTATATGGGATGCCTAATTATCTTTGATCCATTTAATTAAATACAAGTCTAATTTTGCATTTTTTATAATTTTTTTATAAGCAAAGTTAAATTTTAAGCTTATTTTATAATAAGCCTATAACTATTTTTTTAATAATTTCTCTCGGATATTAATGCTTTACATTTAAAAATAATTATAATTAAAATTAATATATTATAATTAAATTTATTTAAATTTTAAAGTAAATTAAGTTTAATAAAATCAATTTTTAGCAAAATTCATTGAAATTACTCAGTTCATTGTCACAAATCAACATTAAAATAATTACTATGCCCTTTCTGATTCATGTTAAATTTACCATAACCTGCTTATTTAATGCATTTATCACTATAATTTTGCTTATTAAATGTAAAAATGTTAAGTATTTACTTGTATAAATTTCAATTTCTTAAATGAAATAATAAAATGCCGATTGATTTTCTTATTGTAAACTATATTTTATTAATGTGCTGGTTAGAATGCTCAATGAATGTAAAAATACAATTTATCAGTTATATAATAAGACAGATTAATAAGAATTACATAAGTAGATGGAGTAAGTGAAAGAGTAAGTGTAGAGACAAGGACACTCAGGTGAAAGAGAGAACAAGTAGAGAATGTAGTCTGTAAGCAGGAGGTAAGTACAGTCCTTGCTACGGGTCACAACACTGACCTACACCACACTATATTATTAAGTTCGTTGACTTTATACTTATTTATATTTATCATTTGAATTAATATTCTTCTGCTAACTAAAGTGATATTAATACTTAAGTCATTTTTCTATTTTACTTTTATTTGAGTTAAAAGTTATATGTATTATTTCTATCGCTTAATGTAAATAATTAAAATTTAACGATGTAACACTTTTTTATTATTTTAATTAATCATATTGTACATAAAAAGATTATGTTTGTCCCTCCCTGAAAAATTTTATTTTTGGCCAACCCTAGCTAAATTTTACTCTCAGGTACTATAATACATGAGAATTATGCTCGTTTATTAGTCCTGATGCGTCCCATCAGGGATAACCCCTGCGGGAACCACTTAGGTTTTTATGGCAAATATTACGCAGTGTAGTATTCTAACGTTGGCGATAATTTATTTGAACAATTATCTTATATATACTAAGAGCGTAACTTGGGATGCGAACCCCCAAACCTTCGTGGTGTCAAAGATCAGTATAAATACTGACGCCCTAACAATCTCGACCAAGGAGGTAGCTAGTCTTAAGCACTACCGCAATATAATAAAAATTTCCTTCCGTTTACTGGGCGGCATAAAACAATATCGATACTAAGATTAATATCAAGATTATACTCATTAGATTTTACTCTTTGAATCTGTATCTAGTTGACCCTAATTATATCTACCTCTAGTAGTGGCACTGAGGGATTGGCCCTAGCCATACCTATTGTATGGGTGTATTGTCTGCACTTTTTCTTGATTACCATTCTGCTAGCAGAGACGGATCCGTCTCTTTAAGCATACCCTAATTTTTAGTTGACCAGTCCTATTCATTACTCATGGCACCAATGCTCCTATATAGTTCAATTTATCTCCAACACACCAGTGATACAAGACCTGTATTCTGCCATTTTGCCCTCCATAATGTTAACAATAAAAATTATACTCAAGTCAAAAAATAACATTCGAAATATTGCCGCACCTAGTTTACGAATCTTTACAAAATGTGATTGATAGATTATCTGATCTTTCATTTAACATTTTAATACCACCGAATTCTCTCATATATGAAATAAATGTGATTACTCTGATTCAAATTCTAAGCGAATTACATTATGCTTCGACTTGTTATTTTCAGAGAGTGTTCTAAGTTACAAATTGTTGTAATTTCAAAATTAATAGTTATATTACTAAGTTATTATTGTCAGTTGCGTTACATAATTTGTCCTACATCCTGATGTATGGTGAATGGTATGTGGGCGCCTATTATTGATTACCAAACTAAGTTTCTTCGAGTTTCAATTTCAATACAGATATTACGCACGTCTTGATACCTGATAAATTATATTTAATGAGTAATGTTATCTTTAAAGTTTTCACTTATTTGACTTGAAAAGTAAACAAAAAAATTAATTGCTTCAATTTTCTTTAAAGAAAAGTGGTTGGCGTGGATTCGTTTATGCATTAGATGTAAAATAATCAGTCAGTGTGATTTTTTGCTAAATAATTTTAATATTGGCGCTATTCGCTCCTAATGAACACGTTTAAGGAATAGACACACTTTACAGCCGAGTTCCATGAAATCATCGTGAATTTATCCCATAAAATCATTATTCTATAAATTTATCTATTTCTAAGTTCATTATAAGTATCAATAACGGAAATAAGTTCTTTACAATGAATTTAATATCCTAATTACTAAGCTACCTTTACAATACCTTATCGACCCACATATACCTAAGCCTATGATTTCTGCTCCTTGATATTGAATAAACTATTTTAATTAAACAATAAAATATTTACGATTAAAAATGCAAGTTTAATTTTGTTGGACTCGAAAATTAGGTTTAATTAAGTAGAGTTAGTTTTCAAAACATGACTATAACAAACACAATACATTTTAACATACCCACCCCATGGAATCCAAAAGTATTCTCAAATAATACGCCATTAAATTATGTAACAGGCACAGTTCATCAAAGATTTAATTAAATCGATTAACATCTTAAAGAGAAAATAATTCGTTATATCAAAACTTGTTGATGAAAATCTCAATCTACTTTCACAGAATGATTTTATGTTACAAAGATTTTAATTAAGAATTATTTTATCAAGCAATATTAAATAAAATATTTAATATTGCTTTATGTCAGATTTATGTAGACATAGCATCAAAGAACTTATTACTTTAATTACTTAATTTTAACTTGCTTAAGGCTAGAATTAATAAAGTAATAAAATATAATATTTTTGCAATATAATTAAATTATATTTATACACTATAAGCATATTATTATTACTATAATCCGAACAATTTTTTTTTCTAAAAAATATTTATAGGAATGTTACATTAGTGATACATTTTGAAAAACTTGTACTTATAAATCCGTACAGGTTTTTACGTTACTCTTAAACTTTATTATTAATTAATACAAGCAAAGATTTCATTAACTTGATCAAAAGCGGTAAAATTTGACTCCAGTAACACCGGTTAAAAGGAATTTTTATTTTACAACAATAAATTTCAAAACTATAAAAATGTTTGTATTAATCCAATAAAATATCGGATTTTTTGGAGAGTCCAAAAATTGCAAAATAGTATTTTATATTTTGGAAAAACAACTTCGGTAAAAACCAGTAGCTGATTTCGCTTTTTGATTTTGTAGGTAAAAGTAAAGCCATTAGTTTTAAAAATTGCTACTTTTTATTTTCTTTTTAAAAATATAAAAAGATCCTTCTTTAGGTATTAACTAGATCCTTTTTGACTTCTTAAGGAAGCTAAAGGTGTTAAAGTCGATATTGATTGATTTCTATCGATAACGGCAACCTTCCTCATTCGTCTTCAAATTTTTATAAAAATAGATTTCCAGTTCTTTATCTGAAAACGTAGGTGCAGCATTTAAAATCCACTTTCACTTAAAAGTAAAGTATTGAGGAAGTTTTTTTCTTTTAAAAATTAAAACAGCGAAGTAAATAAAAAAAAAACCAGATGTGATGTTACTGCCCACTTAAGTGTCCAGTTCCATAGAATAGATAATAGGATACACAGTATAAACTTGGAAATACCAAGTTATATAACACAGCGACACTTTATTTGATGTGTAAATATTAATAAATGGGTCAAAATTCCGGATTAAGCTTACGTGGGAAGAAGCAATTTATGTAATGAAAGTTTAATTCGGTGAAGGACGTTCAAATTATGAAAGAATTCGAACATAATCGATTATCAATATCAAGTTCTTCTTAATAATGTGTTTTTCCTTCACTAGCAAGTTCCTTTTACACATTATTCGATAATTGACATCATTTTCTATAATTAGTGTTCTATAATCTTTATCATCTATTTCTTTCTATACTTAACCCTGTAAGAACATCTAGTTTATTTTTTCGCTTTATTTGTTGATATTGAAATTTTTTTCTTGTTCCTTTATCTATTTAAAAAGAGAAAGTGAAGAGATTAATTAGATAAGAGATTAAGTTTCATCTAACTCAGTTTTTGATTGGGTATAATTGATAATATAATTAGTATAATTGGGTATAAAAACTAAGAGCTCAGTCTATGTTTCGAACCCTAAAACTACTATGCAATGAACGAAGACTACCGAAATTTCACTCAAGAACTTTTACTTATGAAACTGTTACATTTATTTATATATTATTTACAAAAAGCTTAAATGACGCAATACAAACCTGCCCCTTTTTGTAGCGTAATTGAAATCAAATCGTGACACGACTCTAAAATTATATTAACTCATCCTGATTTTGATATAAGTTACTAAAGTTGAGACTTTATATTACATAAGGAACTACTTCTTCAATTCTATATGAGTTGTTCTTATTTGGAATTTTGAGTCGGTACTTGTTGTAGGAATCACGTAGAAAGTACGCAGCTAACTTGATTTACATTACATGAATTTTTCTCTTTCAGAGTAATATCAATGAAAAAATACGGTTAAAAGTATCTTTTTATTTCCTACAAATAAAAATAGGGAATTTATTTAATTACTTTATAAATAACTCCTACAAGTTTTATCAGATTTGAGCCAAACTTGGCACACGTTTGTATTAAAAATCCTGAAGCGTTCTTGGTGGTTTTTAATTGTTTCGGTCCTCTGTCCACTATGGCTTCTAAATATCGAATTAAAATTTTAAAATCCGGGCACACTTTGCATTATTATACAAATTCGATTCCAAAAAGCCCAAAAAAATGTCATACTCTCAATAATGTATGCATACTCTTTGCACTATTATACTCTCAATAACACATGCTTCAAATTGTAAGGTAATAAATACTTAGCCTTGAGTCTATCTGCTAAAATGAAACGATTAAAATTTAGATTGTTAAAAAGAAAGTAGAAAGGTTCCTCAAGAAATACGCTAAACAGAGCCCCATCCGTGTTTTTTTCTGTCCAAGGTAAACTGTCTTAATACAGTTCAAATAAAAATTAACTATAGTAATAGTTAAACTATAGTTGCTCATTTAAATTGTAGTATTTAAATCTGAAATTTTATGCAAAGATGGCATGCCATAGCAAAAAATAGTTTCTTAACATGTTAAGAGTCTGCTGTCTTAACAACAATTTGGATTGTTTCAAACCAACCAGAACTGCCTCACAATCTTTTTTATTCCTGTCAATTAATTTCTCGGTAAGAAAAATTAATTTTAGCAAATAGAAGTTTAAAAAAGTTAAAGCCAATGCACTGTTTAAAACCTCAATATTACTTGGACAAAGTAATGCAAAAACTGTCAAAATTTATAATCGTTACCTTTATAGCGATCGTAAACTTCGAGCCGGTTGTTAAACAAACTTGATTGGCCTATTTTATATGTAACGACTAAAGTTACACTAAACCCATATTTCCTCTAACGGAATTGTTATTTAACAGACCAATTAGTTATTTTGGTAGCTTTATGTATTTTTAATTTTAATGAGCTACACGGATATATTCTAAAAAAATCGTTGTGGTTTGCGGTTTAGTCTTTTTAAAATCAACTTAATCAGTTCCAAATAAAGAGAAGTTAACAATAATCAATCTTGACTCGTACCAGTGATTACACGTCTACTGCAGCGTGCCAGAACGTATACATTTATATTCGCAAATTAAACTTGGCTAAACCGCAGCACTGTTGTTTGATGATAACATTGATAACAGAAGAGTGATGCTTCTTGAAGGATCTTATGAAAAGAAGTTGGGTTTTTCTTAAAGATTTTAACGATTTAATTATAAATGTTTTATTTATAAATCATTGCTGACTTTATTAATAAAATTGTGATTGTAAATGAAATTGTGAACACACATAAAAACGTGTGTTCCAACTAACAGCTATGGTTTGAATCGCGTAAACTCAATCAACTATTCTTATCAAAATGGACAAGCAATTAATTAGTGAACTAATTTTTGTTGTACGAGTAATTTTTTAAACCGTAAGATTTTAACCGATACTAATTTGATATTTTTGAAGTTTTCTTAAGTTTTGAGGTCTTGTACAAATTTCTACAAGGTCAATTTTATGATCCTATGAGGCTCCACCTTTTATGACCATAAAAGACTTGTCTTTTTAACTTTAACACAAAGTGAAAGATCCCCAGGTTACTTTGACAAATGACTTCAGAAGCCTATTGCAGAGGCGCCAATAATGATCCTTCAAAAATATTTTTAGAAGACCGCAACCCGATAATTATTTCACATTATGCGCTAAAAAGTTTTCTTTGTGTACCGCATTAAATAGTAAGCGTAATATTCTTTGAAATTTCGCCAAAAGAATTAGAAATGGGATTACATAATATTTTACAAATTAATCTCGTTCCGAGTGCATTTTAGACGCTTTATCAAACTATAAAGTACAAGAAGAAATATACATTTTTTTCTCTTTACCAACGTTACACAGGAAAATTATAGTGTTTTACGAGTCATATTTCCATAATTCTAAAAACCATATTTGTATACATTAATATATACTATTGTTTACTATTATATAACCAGATGTCATATTATAATAAATTACAATTCAGAATTCCATGCTTTACATCTATTTTTTAGGTGAAATAAAATACAAGACTACACCATTTGTGCATTACGAAAAAAAGATGTTATAAATTATGACATAAGAACCCTTTAAAAATAATTTAGGGAACCTAGGCAACAGAATATATGTCAACAAGATATTACGATAAAACAAATGTACGAAAAAAATAAGTTATGTTTAGAGAAAATTGAAAAGGTTAAATAAAACCCGTTTCACTTTTTAAAATTTTAGAAAATATCCATCGAAAAATGAAGCTAACTGTTTGTTTATTTAATTAACTGCCTGATCAAGCTGATTAAAGTTTTACTTACTCATATTATAAGTAAACTAAAATTTTTGAACTATTATCAAAAAATACATGTACTATTATAAATATGAATCTGTCTTTCTGTAATTTACAGCGATTCTTAATTTTTATAAGACGATTAAAAGTTAAATAACTTTGGTTTAACATCATTATGATTTAACCAGTTCAATATATAGGTTAAAAAGAATTCTTAAACTTATACCATCGTATTAAAAACATAATTACTATGTGGGAAAATAATGAGACAGGTTTGTGACAGTTCTTATTATCTCGTTGAGTCAGTTTTCAAGAGATGATTGTGAGATAATACTTTAATATAACCTGACTTGTAATATGTGGGTAATTAAAACCCAATAGCAGGTTACAATTATAATTATGATATTGTTATTATTTAACGAAAATACATAAAAGTGAAATTATTAAACAAAATTATGTTAGGTTATTGAGTAAAATGTAATACTTTTGTATCAATAGTAAATTGTAGTTCGTAAATTGCATTGAGTTATAAGGGATAATTATAAATTAATTACTAATAATAATACATAAGAACAGTAATTATTCTAATAACTGTACACAAAAATAAAATTTTGTTTTTTAACAATAACTCTTATTAAAATGTATTCTAATTATTTATTCCTAAGCATACAAAATAAATGATCTACATACCTTAAAAAGATCCGACAAAAAGAATAAAATACATATTACAGAAACTTATTTTACTTACTTACTAATTTTTTACATATTTATTTTTTGTAGCTAAATACATCATAGTGTATAAAATATATTCTAAAAAATTGCAATGTTATCGCTACAAATTACCGTAGCATAATATGCTGTGACGATATCATAAGAATGTTTTCACATTATTTTCAATTATCACAAAATACAATTATTTATCCTCAGATTATAAAAACATGCGCGTTCGAAAAGCAAGTGTTCTCGTTTTAGATTTGATTAAAAAGCGGTATTTTCACTGTAATCTCTGAGAAATTCTCTTAATTGATGATTCCTAATGAATAAATATACAAAAAGAAACAATAAAGCTCTTTGTAATGCAACATGCTAAAATTGTTTATTTGAATCCTTGATTTAGTAGCAATTAGTTTTGAGTTAGATTTTTAAAAAACATCCTTAGAAAATAAATTCTTCAGTAAAAGAAGTCCTGAATCCTTCCAGGAAATCCTATTTTTCTTCGACAACCCTTTAATTACCTCTTTTCATGTCCCTGTCCAACACTCATCATACTGTCCTATCTAAACAAAAACTTAACCTGCTATGAAAGCGAAAACCTTACCTCTGTTGTTAGCACTCGTTAAAACATACTCATTTTAAACTCCATTAACTTTATTTCTTCCTTAAAACTTTCAAAGCTTTTCTAGTAAAATGAGTCTCATAAAGTACTTTCAAAAAATACCATCTATGGACATGCAAATAAAAAATGTAGGATGTTTTGAAAAGTTTATGTAAACCAATACTTTTAGGGTAAGAATAATTATCTAAAATTCTATAAATGGTCAAGAGTGATTTGATAGTACGAATCCGATTACAAAAAGTTATTGATTTAATTTTTCCACGATTTCCCTAAGCAATGTTAATTTTGTATGTTTGAGTTATGAATAACCAAAATTAATAATTTTATTGTACTATATCATCAAAAAATGCATAAATAAACATGTTATAGACTGCCGGAGAATTGAATTAAACGTAGAAAACAATATTTTCAATAAATGAGGTAGTTTTGACACTAAGGCATAGTGATACGACCAGAAAATAAAAAAACCTATCGTCACTGTTCATTTTTTGCTGAAATCATTTGATGAAACGTTCTCGGTTTCTATCTATCCTCTTCATAAAAATCGTCTCAAATGTATCTAACCCTCTAAATCAGAAAAATATAAAGAAAGGTCCTTAAGTATTTTAAAGGTTCAAAATCTCTTATTATCCCAACTTAAGAAGATTTAGAAAGCCCTTAGAATGTCAGATCAAGATCTGTCATATTAAGGTTTTTATCTCGAACTGTCTGTCCCGACTAAGACAACCCTTAACTTTTTAAACCCTCCATGATTTTCGTGAAAAAACTTAAGTAACATGAACTTATAAAGTATTTAAAAATATAGATTAAGTATTACTTTTCCACACCTGCTACCGCAGGTATAAGTATTGTTTTTAATATTGAATTATCAACTGGAATATGATACTGTTGGTCTTAACCTTACTAAGTGTGATATTAAAAGTTCTTTAGAAATTAATATATTCGAATAATTAGACTAATCAAGTAATGAATATAACCATAAAAGTGCATGTTCGGAAACAAAAACCAAATCTATTATAAGTTCAAACACTGCAGCCAAGCTAAACACAAAAATATTATTGTGCCCGTTGAATACTTAATACCACATTATGAATCCATCCTTCCTGTTGCTGACATTGTTCCGTCATCGTAGTGGCGTCTGTTCTTAATAAACAGATGTAAATATTCAATTATTCCAGTGTTAGTTCAAGTAAGCAATTTGTCTCATATTTAACAACTAATAGCATTAATTATTTATTTCAGGTGTGTTTGGCCTTAGCTCTACTTCAGGTCCTTCACGTAAGTGGAAGAGCGTTAGAAGATCATCTTCAACCTCCAGCAGCGCCACAAACACAGCAACTTATTCCTCAACAATCAGTACTTCCTCAACAGCAACTAGTTGCTGGGTAAGCTCTTGCGCAACACTTCATATAATATATAAAATAAATGAAAAAACAGAAAGTCGTTTGTTTACATTGTTCGTCATTTTTAGTAACTTGATTAGTTTACATTTATATTGCAGATCTCCTAAAAGTCAAAAGTTCAATTAACTATTATTTTCTCCATAATGTATACTTATATACCGTATACTATAAACTTTTTTTTAATATGATGTTCCCACCTAGTAAAAATAGATAATTTGTCAAGGTGTAAATTCTAAACAGTGGTAATGTGCTCATTCAAAGGTCATATTGACTGTTGGAGCCACCACTCATTGTGTTGATTGTTTGAAGCAGGTAGATATTATTATGGTGGTTCGCTCAAGTATACAAGATTAATAAGAACTTCAATAAGATTAAATAAAACATACCAGACAAAGTCTGGTTCTGCTTCGACGCAAGATTTATTATAGTACAATGTTTTGCGTTTGCGTAGCATATATATATATTTATTATTATTTATTTCTTTTATTTTCAATACTTCACCTTTGAGTTCATTTACAGGACTTTTATCACAGCTAAACTACATTTAAGAAAGGACTGGTAACTTGTGTTTTTCTTTGCTTAACCGAAAATTTTGATCATAATAAAACTTATGTAATTTTTAATTTTAAAGCTGTTGTTTGATTGGCCCACAGATACGAACGGAATGGAGTGACAGGAAACAACAAGAATATATGGACAGACGTGACGTAATAACTTACCATCACATATTATATTTATAAAAATTGTGTTTCTTTCACTTTGTTTTTGTACGAAAATTACTTTATCATGGTGAAATGTGCGAAATTAAAGTTTGGCGCGTGATGCAGTTCGTTACTACAGACATTGAGAGAAAACGAAAGGACTTTATTATCAGACGCCATCAGATTTACTAATTAACCATTAAGGAATCTTTTTGAAATGACTTCTACCTTATCTTCATCTATACGACATGACCGCGTCTTAACAACTACCGACATGCCTTTTATTTTCTTATGTAACTTGTTTTATTTAAGTTTTGTTACTTGTATGTGATCAATATTCTTATTATGATTGTACTATTGTTTTGTAACCTCCTTACTAATTGCTTTTATAAATTTTAATACTGTGTGTTTTATAGTGATAGCTAGCCATAACTTTGTTCCTAATCTATATTTGTTTGGTTTTTTCAGCGGAGTATCACAAGTAGCTGAAAAGAGGATAGGTTATGATTATCCAGTCCCTTCTATTGGGTTAGACGATCATCATCATCATGAAGAGCATCATGTCGAACATCATGATCATCATGAACACCATCACGAACCTAAGGGTTACTGGAAAAAGAAGCTCATCTGGAAACCTGATTGGGTCAAAATCTGGAAACCTGCTTACAAACAGATCCAGAAACCCGGCTGGAAGAAGATTTGGAAACCCATTTGGGTACCTACAACTAAACCCGGATGGAAAGAAATTCAAGTACCCGAATGGAAGAAATACTCTAAACCAGTATGGGTGCCAACCAAAGTAGCTGTATGGAAAGAATATCAAGTACCTGATTGGAAGAAAATTTGGAAACCAATTTGGGTTCCCATCAAGGTCCCTGCATGGAAAGAAATTCAAGTACCTGACTGGAAAAAGATCTGGAAACCTGTATGGAAAGAAATTCAAGTACCTGCCTGGAAAGAAATTCAAGTACCTGATTGGAAGAAAATCTGGAAACCAGAATTAATCAAGGTCGGAATCCCTGGTGAAAAGCATTTGGGTAAAGATCACGAAGGATGGGAATACACTTCTCACGATCTTTGGAAAAAGAAGGTAATCTGGAAGCCTTACTGGAAGAAGGTCTGGAGGACGGAAAAGAAACAGATCTGGGTACCATCTAAGAAATTAGAATGGAAGGAAGACTGGAAACAAATATGGAAACCAGCTAAAAAACAAATCTGGGTCGAATCTAAGAAATTGGAATGGAAAGAAGACTGGAAACAGATCTGGAAACCAGCCAAGAAACTTATCTGGGTCCCTGACAAGAAATTAGAATGGAAAGAAGCTTGGAAACAGGTATGGAGGACTGAGAAGAAACAGATCTGGCTTCCCGATAAGAAATTAGAATGGAAAGAAGACTGGAAACAGATCTGGGTTCCTGACTGGAAGAAGATATGGGTGCCTGCATGGAAAAAAGTACAGAAGCCTGTATGGATCTCAGAATGGATTATAATTCAAGACGAACATCATCATCACGAAGATCATGGTTGGGATAGAAAAGATAGCAATGTAGCAGAAAGCAATCTTCAAGTTGGAGAAGTTGTTTCCCCAACTAACGCCGAACAAAAACAACAACAAACGTCGGCGATTGAACCAAATCAAGCTCAGACCCAACTTTCCTGAGATAAGACTGATAACTATCTACCGAGTCCCGCAATCCGTCCTGTGTCCCTTTAATGTATACTTTAAGTACAAACCAAACTGTGCCTTTCTCTAGAATAAGTGATGTTAAAACCCCATTTTAAAGTGCCCAAATGTCGACACTTCGTACCACCGGGGCTTTCCGTTGTAAATATCGTGTGATCTTGTTAATACGTTAACGTTAATTATTTTTTTGTTGATATTTTTTCTGTATAGTATTATTTTTTAAATTTTTTTAAGAAAAAGGAATAAAACTAAGTCGTTACCAAATACAATAACTACTTTTTCTAAAAACTGCCTTTTATTTTTTATTTAAAACCTATTGCATTTTTTATATGATTTCGAACGCTAGTAAGAAGCCCAATTAAAAAGTGACTTTATTTAATTAAAATATTAATTATTTTTAGCTACTTTTTTTCAAGAGACTATTTAAATAAGCTAATTAATTAGTCAAGAGGAACTCCAAGGGAATTGTAATTAATTAACTTGCTTCAGTTTGACTTAATGGCAATGCAAAAGTATTATTCTTCTATTAATAAATATATAGTACATATATTTATTAATAGAAGAATAATACTATCTAATTAATTAAATTTAGATTTTGCCTAAATTTTAAGCATTTCTTCCAAAGAAGTAAAAATCCAAAAAAGGATTATGATAAAAAATTCGAAATAAATTCAAAAAGAGTTTGAATTTACTAAACAGGTATGCACAATAATTATGCAGGAAGTTAATAAAAATTAAGTTTGAAATTAGGTCTAAAAAGTACAGTCTTTTAAGCGTCAAAAAATTAGTTTTTCATAAAAATAAAATATCTTAGCGAATTTTCATAAAAAATACGATTATTTCTTTCCACTGCGATTTATAACTTAATAATCAGAAAAAAAGTTTCTCCACAATTTGCACAAAACTGGCTCACAATTGTAACGGTCATAATCAGTGCTACAGAGAAGAATATATAGATATACTAATATTTAGTATTAGACTTATATACACATAAAGAGAGGACCCTAGGTAGACAACACAGTGATAAGGGCTCTGGAAGTGGGACAGTTTTCCTACGGTGCATTAAAACTGGCTAACAATCAAAACTGAATTACAATTGAAACGGTCATCATCAGTGCTAAAGAGAAGAATATATAGATAGATATAGTTAAATCTTATGATTTCATGACTACAACTCAGTTACTGAGACTTATACAAAGAGACTAATAATTAGAGAGAGGACTCTAGGTAGAATAACACAGTGATAAGAGCTCGGGAAGTGAGACAGTTTCATACTCATACGGTGCATACTCCTACTAGAGCCTCTAGAGAAAGACTAGAGACTCCCCATCCCCCTACAACCCCTGTCGAAGCACATATTTGTAATGCACCCTACAAACGGCGGACATTTTTCAGTGACGTCAAATTAAATTATTTTATACAACACAGATAAAGAATATATGCTATAGATAGTAATTATAACAAACTTAAATTTATTTTACTTAATTTAAGACAAAATAGTAGAAAAATTATGTAATATTTACGTGATATTGTAAGAATTGTGAAAATCCGAAACATGGCGTCACTTATGTGCAGTTATAGTACGAATCTACCCAGGGAATGATAAGAGCTGTTGTATACTTCCTCTCAGTATTAGTCTCTTTGGGATTATATCAGTCCCAGTCATGTCATATTCTTCTCTCCGACACTCAAGAGACCGTTTAGGTTGAGCCGGTTTTGATGAGATAAATTTAATAAACATTGCGGAGAGACTTTTTGTACTGATTATTATCACACACTCCACCTGCGCTATTTTGAACCTGTTAATAAGTTTTCTACCTCAAAGTAAATTTTCTAGCAATAGCAGATAGCTTTGATAGGGTCTAATGACAATCAGCTGTGCACTTTAATAACAAGTAGGTTTTTGACTGTAGATGTTTAGTTCAAATTATAAGATAATGCGGAAACTTAATTGTCAGGGTAAAATGCTCAAAATAGGAAATACCTCTACTTGTTTAATATAATTTCAATTCAAAATTACTTGTTTTAATGAAACATTTCTCAGCTAATAAGTAATTGTGTCATATGATTCCAAAATAAATTGAAATTGTTTTATACTGGAGCTGCTAAGCCGAATCCTCATCAAAATTTTCATATTCCGGTTATAATTACAAAAATAAATTTCAATTACCACGAGTCAACTAACTGAGGATTTACGAAAGTCTAGAACCATGTTTTCCCTATTTTTTAAGGATTTAATGTTGATGCATCAGAAACGTTCCACTCTATGTAGATTCATAATCAGTTAGTTTCACCCCCCCCCCCCACCAATCCATGACAACAATCTAATAATATTATTTTTCTCTGGAAATTCACCAATAGTAAATAAATTAATAATATCTGTATTAGATATTATTTCTTAATAATAATTAAGAGCTGTACTGCAGCCTATAGTTAGTCACTACTTTTTTTAGTGCTCGGAGCATAATTGTTAAGTATTTAAATATAACATTAAAAATCATCTAAATTAAAATCTTTCATTGGTGAAAATCATTTAAAGGCACCAAAGAGACTAGGTATCATCATGGAGTCATGATGTTACCTAGTATAAATCTTTTACTGATTTTTTATCGGATAAATATAAATTGTATGAATACTAACATTAATCGAGTTATGCAAGTTAAATAGGAAGTTATATTTATGCTTAATAAATTTACTTAGGTAGAATTTAAAATAGAAGAAAGTGCAGGAATTACATTTAGATACAAAAAGAATTTAAATTGACTAAAACAGTTTTAGGACGTATGAATATTTTAGTAGCTTGTATGTTAAAATAATATGAAGTATTAAACAGTTAAACTCTCTTGTATGTTATTTAATGCTTTAGGTGTATCAGTACGCACCTAAAGCGGATAGAAAGGTTTAATGCACTTAAGAAAATATTTTACCTAAGGCTGAAAGCTAAAGCTAACAACGTTCTCTTCTTTGGCTTTGCCAAAGAAGACAAATAAAATATAAATATCTACATTTGTACTCCTGAATCTTTGCCGAGGCCGATAGCTATATTTGTACTCCCGAGTATTTGCTTAGGCCGATAGATATATTTGTACTCCCGAGTCTTAACCGAGCCCGATAAATGTATATGTACTCCCGAGTCTTTGCCTAGGAAAATAATTCGAACGCAGATATACTTTCGCCAAAGTGTGTAATTTAATTTGGTCTATAGCTAAAATAATATTTATTGATCTGGTTCTTGCCTAATTTTAACATTTATACCAACATACCAATAAACCAATACCTAAAAAATCGAGATACCTTGAAACTTTTCCTGAAAACAGTAGTTTCAATCCAAGCGGTGACCCATCCATCTTCTAAACACGCTTGACACTGCTATACAGGGTTGAAACAACAAAAACCAAATATATACTAGCCGTATTTAAATAAAACATTTGATACTTGTTAAGTATTTGAAGGGACACACTCGAACCAATTTTAACTTAATAGCATGGTTCAAACTAAAGAGGTTATATTTACCACAAGTTAAAGAAACAATGAAGAATCAGCTACCGTCGATACTTGCTGTTGGATATGAATATCCCGGGACCGGTTTTGTCTTAACGCCATCATCAGCAGGCGTTGCTAACACTCGAGTTCTCAACTCATAAAGTTACATCTGTAAATAACTTTTAGTCTCAACGAGCACGACAAGCAAGAAATGGATTGACAAGCAAGAAAACATGCATTTTGAACAAGCACGACGCGGCCTTTGAAGATTAGAGGGCGCTCATCTTCAGAGGGCACGTCGTGCTCATTGAGACTAGAAGATTTTCACTGATATAACTTTAATAGCTGAGAGCTCGAGTGTTGCCCCGCCTGCTGATAATGGCTTTAAGACCAACAGCAAGTATCGACGGTAGCTGATTCCTCAATTGCATGGTTAACAATTTGAAAAAAACATATGCATGTCATTCCAAAACAATTAAACTAGTGCTGATAATGAAATTTCAGCATATTTGCCAAATAAGATTTGGCACATTCATTGGTTTAATATAGGCCTTTATGCATGCTTAATTACAGATCAATCCAAACATTTTTTAAGATTAATTTTGATGAGTCATTATTGACGGTTAAAGACGTCATAAAAATCATTTTACGGATAGAACACAAGAACTAGAGATTGTGTTTTGCGCCAAGTTTCAACTTTCAAGCTTAAACACACTAGGGGCTACGATGATAACATTCACACACAAATTACAGGTTAAAAACTTAGTAAAAACCACTCCGGATGTCTAAAAAACATTTAAAACAGATAATTTCGGTGACATCCTGGTTTCAGATCTTTGGTGCAAACACAATACTTTTTCTATATACCTACGGTATAAATGAGAAAAGGTTAATGAAGTTATACTAATTTATTACCGTGCAAATTAATGTTAAAAAAGCTGTAGTAAAAAGTATTTTGATGTACGAATTTCACAGTCTTATACTTCTTTTGCAAATACGTAGAGCTAGTTACATATAAATTTATTAATGTTAGTTTCATAAAAGAGAACGATGAAATGTCTCACAAGTAATCTTCTTAACAATGTATCTGGTGGGGAACGTTTTACATTAATAGCCAATATAGCCTGCAGGGTTGTCATTATTTGCAAGTTGTCACTTAAATTGGAACAATACCTTTTTTGACTATTACATCGATGATCTAGTGATATTAATTGCAATTTGTAAGTGCTCTATGATAAAAGTCTATAATACAAGTTCATTAATGTATATTTGGGTTAACATAAACCGATGTAAGTTACAAATACTTCATCGCAAGAGCTTTATCGCAACTCTTTTCTTTGTATGGAAACAGTAGTAATCGATTAGTGGAGTGAAGTTAGCTCGTGGCAAGGAAGGTGGCTATAACTTAGCTGAACTAATAGCAGACTAGAGAATCATTATTTGCAGCCACTGTCTAGTGACGAGACACCAGAGAAAATTACTTGTCTTGTTGATTACAGTGCGGGCCTGCAATTACTCCCCTCACGTACTTCCTTAACTTTCCGATGAAAAGAGTTGAACTTGTGACGATTGTCAAAAAATTATTGGCAGTTATTATTTGATGGTTTCTTGACAGAATTAATAGGAAGAAAAGAGCAAATCATGATTTATGATTTGTTGAGTTTTTACAAGTGTAAAAATTTGTTCAAATAAAATTTTAACAATTCAGACTCTAATTTTACATTGAAAGTGTTCTTTTATTCGCAAATCCCTCATAAAGTCTATGAAATTTATTAGTCTTTTTTACTTTTAGCACAGTCTCATCTATTCATTTTAATACAGTCCTTTACTTTACTTTTACTTTTAGTATAGTCTTATTTATACATTTTACTTTAGTGCTGTATTTAATATAGATAGATGAGCGTCGAGGAGAAATACAAATTAGAGAATTGCTTTATCATCATGCTGGCTCCATAAACGAAATAGATCCTAGATCAATGATATTATAAAAAATTAAAAAAGAGATTATAAAAATCGTCATTAAAAAAACTTCTGTAAAATAGCTGCGCCTTTTATAGTTTTAATGCATCGGACCGTTCTGCCTTGTAAAAAACTATCATGAATGAACCTTTTTCCGAGCAATTACAACTATTAGCTTCAAAGTAGTCGCTTTGAAGGAGGGTGGAGTAACCAAAAAAATGCCCGGTGCAGAACAAAATAAATTAGAATAGACTACCTTAATTTGTATGGCGACAGGTCAGGAAGGTAAAAAACTATTTCATTTAGTTTGCGTCAAAAACGTTTCATTGATAAATTTTGCAAAAATAGAGCAATGTTTTACAAAGATGAGACGAATTTCTTGGTCAACCATAGTCCCACTAGACAAGGTCCACTGGAAACCTAGACCGTAAAAGCTTTTATTTTCTTTCATATAAACACTCTTCTAAGGGTTAACGTGGAAAACTGAGCAAATTAAGTTGTAGTTAATAGTTTTGAAAAACAGGAAACCTGTAAAAGCAAATATTACTTATGACAACTTAAATATTTTTACCTAATCACGGCAAGAACATGACTCAGTACTTTACTATTAGCAAGCTAAAAACTTAAGTTTTACTTAAAGTTTTAATAATGCTATTATGATTTGATTTGTTTTATTAAATTTCATCAGAAAATGACGCGTATGATATTGCTCAGACGACAAGAAGTGAAGGGAGACTGGGGAGTCTATTTCGCATATCTAAGTTTTAAACATTTAACCACAGAGTATGTATTTATATGCTATGTTAATGCATGCTAATGAGTAAATGCTCATTGATTTAACCCCCCCCCCCCCAGCTCCTTCCTCATAAGCTCATTTGTTTTCGAAAATTCCCTAAAAATATCAAAACTAATTTTAACATAGGATTTTTTAAATTATTATAGATGTAACCCGTCCAAAAGCCGTTTATTTCCTATACACCCAAATATTTGTTACATATGTTGTCTGCTATTAATAACTTCAGAGATATAAATTTCTTAAAAGGCAAATTTGTATAAGTGTAACGGAATTTAGGTACTAATTAGGGTAAAATAAAGTTTAATAATTTCGATTTCAAGACGATATGGTTTAGCATAGTGAATCAATAAGTAAAATAAGATTTAAATACATAACCAAGGAGTATGCATGTATTCTATATTGTAAATGCTCCATGCTTTAATTCTCAAAAGATCAAAACATAGATAAGATAGAGTATATGGATCAAAACTAATTTGCAATGACAGAAGCAAGATGACATAGGCGGGTTATATAATGATTTGCAACTAGAATATGATCTTGGAAACCTGTTAATGAAAAATAAAAACGCTGTTAAAAGTGGGATTTTTTGTTGAGTCTACATATTCGTCTTGCAGACAGAAGACTGTCTTTACCAAGAAGTACACGAGTCGGGCGACTACGTACTTGCCCTTTATGGTTGTACATAGGGTACAGTGACGACCAAGACAAAAAATCCCTCAGTACTTTAAAAGTCCTCTGTGGCTAAGGTACAGGCGCCACGAGAGCGCGCGCTATTAATACAACAACTTGACAGGCGCCATCTGTCAATACAAGTTAAACAAAAAAGAAATTAATGTAAACTTTTTTTCTCCCCCAAAACATTTATGAGTGGTTTTGGTTTTTAGCGAAAGACATTAAGATGACTATCATCCAACTCAATACTAGGAATGATTTATATCTTTGGCTTCACCTTTAGTTTTTAACATGATTTTAGACTAAGATCAATGGAAGAAGCTACATATGGTTTTAATCTTACCGAATTAATGGAGCAACACAAAACGGCATCGTGTAATTTAGTGTAATTTATAGGTTTGATAAGTTTATAAGCTTGTTATGAGTGGGATCAGATAAAATAATAAATTAGTTTTGCAATAAATATGAATTTAAATTATTATTAGGGAGATAAAAATATTTAATAAAATACAATGTTTACGCTAATTAGTATAAAATAAAATTAAAGCAACAAAAGAACTGAATTGGCACTTCATGATGCATAATTTTTTATAGTAAAGAAATTCATACAGAGAAACCCCTTTATAAAAGTATATATTTTGTTAGAAATAATTTTAACTTAAATAAATTTCCTAAAAGTCACCAGCCTGGTTAACAATGTCGAACTTATAGAAGAGAGGGGTATATAAAAATTAGCTACTCCAGGGAAAGATACCCCCAACTCAAAAGAGCAGACAAAGAAAAGTTTGTAAAGACAAAAAAGAAAAACAAGATGAGAATTAAATTAGGAAGACACTCTAATTAGAATTGTGGAGACACACACAAGTATTAATAAGAAAAACAAGGTCTAATTACAGAATCTGGAAATTTCCTTTTTATCTTTATATAGCCTATACAGTAAAAATCAACTAAAATGTATTTTTCAGATTTGAAAAAGTAAATTTTTTAAGGCTCGCATCATAGGAAGTCTGTTATAATTATTAAGAACCGACATCTTTATTAAAATTTGACAGAGGAAAGTATGGTTATTTTGAATAAAGCATCTTATAACTTTTACGTCTAATATTTCAACTGCTTACAGTTGATGATTCTATTCTTAAATGGAATCATCTACAGCCATTGGCTGATTTGAGCTAATAAAATATGTTAAAACAATTAATATAAAAATAAAAATCCGCTGGTTATTATAAAAAATGGATTACTTAATAATAATTTAATAATAATAATAATAATAACTTAATTAATAATAATAATAATAATTCGGGATACCTCGGAACATTTCCTCATCACATCGTATTCGCTACGCTTGTATCCTTGTATACTTCGGACTCGTTTCGCTTAAACTCAGTATATAAAAATCACCAAATGTACTGCAGCATATCATTGGACTCGCTTTGCTTGTCCTTAAAATGTCATGATTACCCGATCCTTAAAGTGGTATTACTTCGGTTTCGCAACGCTCAGCCTCAGAATATCTAGGATGTTATTATAGGATGTTATATGTTAATAAAGCTTAATACAATAGGTATACATCCAATAAAATAATACGAGTAATACTTTTATATTATTTTCACGACTGCATTAAAGGCCTGTGATTATACTTGGCAACTTTGTTTTTTGGTAGTATAATTCTTCATAAGTATATTTACTCATATATAGAGTATACTCTATATTTTATCAATATAACTATGATTTTATTTCTAGTCACAATGATTTATAAAAATTTAAAGGGAAAGATCGAAAAAAAAAGAGAGGGAGATTTATTTAAATTTTTGCCATTTAATTTTCATTATTTGGGAGTAGCAAAAAACACACTTTTAATTGATAGCCATGCAAAAATTATTCTATTTGCACCACTGTGAAGTAGTGACTATTGTGAAGAGGCTCTTTCATTTGTTTTTTTTTATGGGCACTGCTAAATAGTTCAGCCCTAAATATAAGAAAAAGTTCACAACATCCTTATAATAAACTTCCTTGGTATCTTATGTACACGCTCATAATCATCTTTGAAAATATATTTACCTTGTCTCCACTCCGATTAATAGGGGGGGAGGGGGGGGGGGGTCAGACTCTAAAAGGGGCAACCAGTTAAAAAATGTTGTGTGAATCGATTGTCCAACTATTAAATTTTAACTCGATCGGTCAAATTTTTAATGACTCAGCAAAACAGATTATCGTAGTCTGAAATATATTATCTTGCGGACAGCATAGGTAGACCTAAAGTCTGATGCTTGTGTTAAGCGAGAGTAATGCGTGACTCAGACACACAAATACATAGACAAACAGCATAATGAATCCCCTCAGAATGTCATGAAAATACCTGAAATGGATAATTATGATACTAAAACTTATTTTTTAAAATACACAAATAAGTAATCTTTATATGCTGAAAATACAAAGTCTAGTACATTAGTATCGTCACAAAAAACAGACGAAAGAAAAAATAATGTTTAGTCTAGGACAACTTTATTAATGAGATTTAGTAGCATCCTTATACAACCAGTATGCAATACTAATATTTAGTTATCGACAGTTATATTTGTTTATAAAATATTTGGAAAATGGATTGCGCTCCGTTTTATAAATGTGTGCTTGATATAACTGCAGTAAAAGTCGGCTTTCTGTTCTTATTAAGTCAGCTCATTCCTATCTGCCACAAGATATTATTATAGAGAGTAAAAAATATTCCTAAACACGAAAGACGCCTAATGTATGTTTCTGCTTTACGAGAACTAAAATTGTAAAGGCCTTCCTGAAGCAATGTTGCATAATAGTTGCAAAAATGTGACCCCACATCCCCGTTTTTTCATCAAATTTCAATTACTTTCTTATATCTTAACTGTATACTTGATTTTTTAGACCCTTAAACAAAAATCGTATTTTTCGTTCAGAGCAGATAACTTAGTAATATTTCAAATTCCCGTAGTCGCTCACAAACAACTCTGTTTGTGAACGACAAACATAAAAGTGAACATTTTAAAACTTAACTTTTCTCAAACACACTCACAACACACAGAAAGACAACTTTGTAAAAACCACTCAGTAGATCTTACAGACTGAAATGGATTGTCAATTTAAAAGTTAAAAGTTAACCTGATTTGAAACTTAACCATAAGAATAAATATCTCACGTCTTACATAACGTTACAAAAATTACAAATAATGACATATAAATTTTATAAAAGATGCTTCACTCTTTTGTACCTGAATATAAGTGAAAGTAATAGGGTTTATTTCCCCAAATCAATTTATAATTATCAACGCTTGATAGTGGGTTGTATTCGATGACATGATGAAGGTGAATTTAATGAAACGTTAGATTATCATTACATATGAAGGTGCTAATGATTTCCTTGGTAAGATGAGCTAATGTTTGGATAATATGATTAACACAAGTAAATGTGATTTAACAAAAAATATCATCCTTTCGTTTCATGTATTCTTGCTAGTATAATATATTTGTGTAATTTTTATTTTTTATGCAATTAGTTTTATTTATATACTTATTTTTCCTTATTTATATTGTAAGTATTTAGGAAAAGTAATATATTTACACTAAAAATGAAACCGATATTTAAACTGAATTATTAGTTTCAGGTGTTTTTAAGACCTCCTGAGTGGTTTTTACAAAGTTGTCTGTGTTTATAAGTATGTGTGTTTGCTATCATCGTAGCTCTTAGTGTTTATGCTTTAGAGTTGAAACTTTTAATAAAATTATTTTTTGGTCTAGTTATGCTATATGAATTTTTAACCGTAATTATTGACTCCGCAAACACTTTAAAAATGCTCAAAACACTGAAAAAGGTTTGGATAAATGTAAAATTTAACACTCACACGTGTAATGCAATATTAGAAAAACAAATGTGGTAATGTCCTATTCATTAAATTAACATTTGATAATGCTGATAATGCATTATCAATTTTTTATTGAATGACATTTATACGAATTCCAAAAAAAGTCAAGGTATCGTACATAATAAAATTAATAAACCAGCAATCAAAATAATTAAAAATAGTCAATTTGAGTTAAAATGCTATATCCTTTTATCTAATGAATTAGTACACTAAAGTTTATGTCAATACGACTTTTATTGCATTTCTTTGTACATTTTAATATAAAATGTTAATTATTTGTGTAAGAAATACGTTTTGTCACATCCAATAGAGGTATAAGTGCGAATCTTTACATAATATGTTTGTTTAAATTACTTAAAACGAGCGGCTAATTAATTTTTTTATACCTAAAAATGTTAAATATAATAAATATCGCATCGTTATTTCAAGTGATACTTAAGGCAAAACACTGTCGTCTGTCTGTATGTTCTTCAAAATCTTAATATGTGGTTTCCCTTTACAATAGTTTCTATTTTTCTTAAACTAAATTATCGTAACTATTATTTTACAGAATTTAATACAAAATCATTAAATTATCTCGTACACCCTAAAGTTGTATGACTTGTAAAAAAAAATTCCCGTTTTAAGGCCTTTCAGCTAATCAGGGTATTCACCCTGTGGGTAATCACCAAGTTGGCGACATCTTTTTAACGCTAATACTATTTATATAAACTTAGAGCATAGCCCTGGCTGTGAACCCCAGACCTCCGGTGTCCAAATCTAGTGCCATGCTCCGTAGCAAACATATGGCTTGTAAAACATTATGGAAATAAAGGTTATTTATTCATTTCCCTAAACCTCAACACTAGAGCTAGTTTAAATAGTAAGGGATTCTAGTCATCAAGTAAGGGATTCATAACTACTAATACTTTTCCTCATTTATACCGTTGGTCAAAAATGAAAATTAATGTTTTCTGTGAAATTCCGATACCGGGATATCAACTGAATTATTTATTTTATGTTTCTAATAACTAATAAGTCCTGCTTATTTGTTTTTGGCAAGTTCCCTATCTAGGTGCGTGTGTCTGTTATGCGCATAGCTCCCAGTGTACTTATGCTTGAAAGTTAATATTTAGTTCGAAAATTCTTAGTCCGAAGTGATGTGGTTGAGCGTAGCGAATCCGATATAGTGAAGAAAAGTCCAAGGTACACATAATCCTAAATTTTTGTCTGTTATCGTCGTAGCTCTGTTTATACTAGAGAACTACATCTTGATAATTGATATGATAAACAACTTGACATGATAATTAATCTGTACGTCTAGTTTTGCTATCCGGGAAATAGTTCTTCTATAACGTCATTGAGTGTCATTATACGCAGAAATTTTAAGAAATATAATCGGATGGATTTAAATTTGGCACGTGTTGTTTATTCTTGTATAGATCCGACAAATGTGTAAAATTTCATCTTCTCAGACAGTTCAATTTTCGAATGATATGAATGCGTCTTATCATGGGCGTGGCCAGGGGGCCTCCCTCCCCCTAGCAGGATTGTTGAAAAAATTATATACAGACTATGGTTCAGGCAAAGAAAAGCATTTTTACTTTTCCTCATTTATACCCTAGGTCTATAGGAAAAAAGGTTTATTTATACCCTAGGTATATAGGAAATAAAGGTATATTTATACCCTAGGTATATAAAAAAAGGTATATTTATACCCTAGGTATATGGAAAAAAAGGTATATTTATACCCTAGGTATATTATGTTTGCAAAAAAAACCGGAACCGGAATGATCCGTTTCAGGCGTTTTAAGGCCTCCTAAGTGGTTTTTTGCAAAGTTGTCTGTATGTGTGTCTGTTATCATCATAGCTCCCACTGTATTTATGATTGAGACTTGAAATTTTGTACAGAAATCTGTCTACTGCTGTAGTTACGCTATTCGGAAAATATTTTTTTATGACGTATATAAAATATAAAATATTTAAAATGATGCAATGGGATTGTGATTTGGCACGCATGTGACTATGTATAAGACTAACATATGTGCTAAGTTACATCTAATTATCAGCATTAGTTTAATTTTTATTAAATGACTTGTGTACATTTTTTTAAAAATTGGAAAATGGTCCATTTGAATTGAAATTGGATTTCAACATTCGAAACTTACATTAAGTTTCGTTTCAATACGACAAGTATATCTAATATTTAATTAGATCATAAAAATTAAGGAGCATTGAGCGTGGCCACTGCTGTATTGGTGACCGCTAAAAATGATACGGATGCATTTATTATCTGAAGATGATCGAAGTCAGTCCGAAGACATGTTGCAGTATAAATTTGGCGAACTATATTTCTAAGGACGAGCGAAGCGAGTCCGAAGCAGGGAGGATATTGTAGCCTGTAGCGAATCCGATGTAAAGAGGAAAGGTTCCGAGATACCCTGTACCCTATTTTTTTAAATAACTTTATAAAATTAATTTTAATTTTAATTTTATAAAAATGATTAATTAATATTATAATTTATATTTGAGCTTAAAGGTAACCTTTGTCATAAAAAAATTAAATTTGTTCTATTAGTTTGACATATTAACTTTGTGTTGATATTATTTGTACAATTAACATTTTTTCATATTTAGTTCCGCCATATTTGGTTCAGTTCAGTTTAATATTATACATATATATATACCACACACACACACACACACACACACACACACACATAATATATATATATATATATATATATATATATATATATATATATATATATATATATATATATAAACATACTTATACATGATGGCCCCTCCCTCTAAAACAACCCTAGACACTACAATGCGTCCGATCGAATTTCTATTAGAAACATCTTTTAAACATCGTATTAATCGGACAGCCATCCAATTACAAATGCTAAAAAAATGCGCGATAAGTCTAAAAATTATATAGATAAGTATAAGATAAGATAAATATAGATAAGTATAAGATAAGATAATATATAAGATATAATATAAGATAAGTATAAGATAGATAAGTCTAAAAATTATTTACGTATGAATTTGTATTAATACGTTTGAATACAATACAATACGTATAAATTTCTATTTACTTTATTTCCAATTTTAAGGGCGAAAAATTATTATTACTATAGTACTCGAGTCAATGTAATTAGTTTATGTGTATGCGTTGCCCCTTGATATAGCAAAGTAGATTAAATGCGGCTAGTACCTAAGTATTGCGGGTAAAGCGTGGATAGAAACCTGAGAAAACTCATACTTCACTCTACAGACCGTAATCAACATACAACTGCATTCTACCGGCCATTAAAAGAAACTAAGATTTACTTAACTTTAAGTTTCTTCAATAGAGTGCACTACTGACCATTTATTTGTGTTCATTGATTTCTACCCAAAAAAAGTTTTTTCTATTTAATTTTCATTTAAATATTTGTCATTAAACATATTTATATTTTTTATTGTAGTTTTATATATTATAGTTATATTTTAGTGCGTTTTGATCAGTTTCCTTATTTAAGTTATCACAAGCATAAAATAAGCATTAATGTTATATAATGCCCTTTTAACATTTCTCCTTAATCTGGTTGAAGAAGCATAATAATTAGTACGTTCACACACACTCTAGATCCGCGGATCGTATAGAATACGATCTCTCAATACGGTATCCGATCACATACGCTAGAACTAAGGAGATTGAATCTAAATTAATCCCCGATGCGCTTACTACGTTCACACACACTCTAGATCCGCGGATCGTATAGAATACGTATGCAATACGGACAACTAACTTCACGGTTCTTACAGCGTATTTGTTTAGTCGATCGAATGAGATTACGTGATAACTGATCCCGCCAAACATGGCGTCTGTTATAGTGAAGGTTCACTTTTGGTTATAAGAAAGTTTAAAACAAAAAATATATTAAATTATAAATTGTGATTCCTTTGCATAATAATAAAGTTACAAAAGTTTATTATATTAATAATAATAAATATTAAAAAAAATAATATTCCAAAAGTTGTTTGATAAAAAACGGTAATATAGAAGTGAAATAAAGTGAAATAAAAATTCGACGAGAAGGTTATCCGTTAAATACGATCGTCTCTAAACGTACATACAGCGCATCGGGGGATCCATTTAGATTCCATCTCCCTAGATCTAGGGTATGCGATCAGATCCCCTCCGCATGGTTCATACAGCTTAAATTACCGTATTAAGAGATCGTATTCTATACATCTATACGATCCGCGGATCTATAGTGTGTGCGATCGTACTAGCTGTATGTACCTTAAGAGACGATCGTATTTAACGGATAACCTTCTCGTCGAACTTTTATTTCACTTCTATATTACCGTTTTTTAATGCTATGCTATATTACCTGTGTATTTAAGCTAGAGAGTTGACACTTGGTATGAAAATCAATCTTTAGGTTTAGTTGAGCTCTACAGTAAATAATTGTTTGCTCAATATTGCTAACAGGCAATAATAACTCAGCTAGAATTTCAAAAATTCATTAAAACGCGAAAAAATATTTCGATCGACTTGAATTGAGTCTAGCACGCATGTAGTCTATAAATAAAATAGCAAATGCTTTAAATTTCATCTCATTATCAGCATTTGTTCAATTTGTATCGAATAACGTGTATACGTTTTTTTCATAAATTGTTAAAATTGAAAATTAATCCAATTTGGTTGAACTTTATTACATCTGTATCCCCTTTATGTTTTAAATAAGAACACTTATATAATTTAATAATATAAGATATATATATAATTATGCAATATGATAATAAAATAATATAAATAATATAATATATACTATAAAAATAATAATAAATAATAAATAATAATTATAATATAATAAATAAATATTATATTATATATAATAATATAATATATTTTTAATATAAGAACATATACATACTTTTCATTTCAATACGGCTAGTATATCTGCGGTTTTCATTACTCAAATACTGATTTTAACTACATCTGCAGATTTTCTTGGATCACGAATCTAAAGCAGCATCGTGCGAGGTCAGTATCCGGATGGTAGACCGTTGGGAAACAAACTGATGTATTTACTGTCTGGGGACGTAAGATGCGATTCCGAAGTTGGTACAGTAAATTTGTTTTTTTTTTCAAAGCAAATTTTTGCATTTGTGTTCATTTTTCGATTTTTTGAAAATTTTGCTATCGATTTGGTACACATGCAGTCATATATGAACCACATACATAAGCATTAAAAAAAAGTTTTTTTTTTAAATTGTTAAAAATCTACAAAAGAATCCAATGAGTTGAAATTAAGTACAATTGAATCCCTTTATGTAATAAATTAGTAACCGAAGTTTCGTTTCAATACGACTTGTAAATATAGTGTTTTTTGCATCACTATCCTTAAGCTCCATCAAGCAAGGATAGGGCCTGGATGGGTAACCGCAGAGAATAAAACGAATGTATTTACTGACTAAGGACGAGCGATAGGAGTCCGAAGGCTTGTACAGTATAAATTTGATTTTTTTATATTCTGAGGACGAGCAAAGCGAGTCCGAGATAGTGAGGATGAGTGTGTGGTAAGGAAAAGTTCCGAGGTCTTGTATCGAGTTACCCTGTACAGGATTACAATTTTTAACTTTTAATGTAACTTTAACTTTTAACTTGGACTGGACTGTTACTCCCAAGCTTGGCGCTTGTTATTATTTTACTTCTAAGAATTAGGCGAACAATATAGATATATCTTCAAGAAGAGACGACTAGAGACATGGCGTCCCTCTTTTCCTTTCTTTTCATAAGTCTCATGATAATTACTATAGTATCAAACAATATTATCGCACATACGTTTAATTCATTTTCACTCCAGTATAAAGCGATATAATCTGAAAACATGAACCTCCGTAAACAATTTAGTCGCACCAATTACTTGTTTATTACTAGTATAATAACTGTGCGATAATTTAGAATGGTCTTTATTTGAGGATATACCTGGTGTTTCCTGTGGCAGGATGTTACACCAAGGTCATTTTCAACGAGAAAACTGCTAGTAACTATACGCGGTCATTTCTCTAATTAGGAAAGCATTTTGTTTCCCGCCATATTTATTCAACTTATTAGAAAAGAATAATAATGCATGTATTGAATTATAAATAATTTACGAAACAAATTTAGACAATACTTTGGGACGATTGATTCTTTTTGAGAACATTTTAATTAATTAAAGGGCCATTTTAAGAAAAAAAATCGGGTACGGGGTACCTCGGAACTTTTCCTCATCACATCGGATTCGCTACGCTCATCCTCCCTGCTTCGGACTCGCTTCGCTCGTCCTCAAATAGTAAATACATCCGTTTTCATTCTCAACGGTCACGCATACAGCATTGACCACGCTTAATGCTACTTGAATTTTATGATTCAACAAAAATTATGGATATACTTGTATTAAAACGAAACTTTGTGTACTTATTTATTATGTATAAAATTGTACTAAATTTAAACTCAATTGAATCATTTTCTGATTTTTCACAATTCTTTAAAAAACGTACACAAGTCATTTTATAAAAATTGATTTAAAACTTAGCACATATATGTAGTCTTATACATGGCTACATGCGTGCTAAATTTTAATTGGATCGCCTAATTTTTCCGCGTTTTATGATTTTTCGAAAATTTTGACTGAGTCATTATTGTCATAAACCCGCGGTAGATTGATTGAGACTACAACGGTAGACTGATTATCGACGAAGTTTAAACTCTATACCATGAATACAATAGGAGCTTCGATGATAACAGACACACACACACATAAACAACTTTCGTTAACAGCTTTTCCGTTCTCCTCACATGGCACCATGCATATTTGTTCCACACTTTAAATTTTTAGAAAATACTCAACACATCATTTATTTATATAATTTATGCTTTTAATTTCCAACAGTATTCTTAAAATCCAAGTTCCATCTTTGTTAGGAAAAATAACAAAGGATGCTGTACTATATCTATACAGGTATAAAAGGTTAATGATACTTTAAGCCTTACAGTATCTAAACAGGTTCAACTTTAGTCGGTTGCATCTACAAAAAACTTTAAACATAGTGAAATATACAGCTAATTTTTCAATACATATGACGCATACGCATAGTGCATCCTCCCCCCTTCAACAAGGTCTATCCCAGGACAAAAACTTTCCAGTTTACCTGGCCCAAAATAAAAGACTATAAGAAGGTATACTTTTACTATAAGTTGTAACTTGTAGTAAAAAAAACAAAGATGACATGCTAAGTTAGATAAAGAAAGATTTATACTAATTGTAGCAGATAAGCTCGCATGGGTTTTTAAAAGTTAATTTTTATTCTTTAATAAGATTTTTTTTTAAATATTTAATATTTTTTTATTAAATTTAAAAAGTTTACTTATGGATAATTTGTGTATATATGAGTAATTTAAATTTATTATATGATTTATAGATGGACATATATATAACAGAAGGTTGAGGAAGGAGAGGAATGACCTGTTCTGGCCAGGTAGAAACACGCAAACCAAGTCACACCCGAGGGATGCAGA
The DNA here is from genome assembly GCA_018340805.1 of Microvelia longipes. NCBI lineage: Eukaryota > Metazoa > Arthropoda > Insecta > Hemiptera > Veliidae > Microvelia > Microvelia longipes. The sequence continues at coordinate 40,863,345 of JACMZG010001908.1, forward strand.
GGTCTAATAATAATGTGAAGGATCCCCCTCTTTCATAGAATGACTCATATAATGGTTTTAAAGTAAACACCTGCCATGGTTTTGGACAAAATACACCTAGCACAGGTTTTGTTAGCACACCTTGCAAAAAGTCAAATATAAGTCTTAAACTTCATTTAACTGTTCTAAGCAATAAGATGATCTTATATAATCTCTCCATTGGTTTTATCTTAGTTTAAAAATTATTACCAACCTAAGAACTAACTTAGCTGACAGAGAACCAATGTGTCTCAGGGAAATGTAATTTCCTATTATATACTTTGATACTTATCTTTTATTAACCTAAGTCTTAAAAATATAAAATAGATTATACAAAATGTATCTCACTTAGGTTTTGAAAAAGTACACACGTTTTGGCTATAACTTATAACAGCTGTGCGATACAATATAAGAAATAACAAAAGAAATATTTCTGTAACCGACTGATTTATATTTCACTTACGTTACCATAGTAACTTAAGTTACCATACTAACATTGACAGTTTAATAATGATCTGTAATAATGTTTTGTTACAATAAATCGAATTTTTATGTTGTTTAAAATGCATAGATTAAATGTTACGTTTTAAATTAGATATATAATACCATAGAGATATTATTACTAGAGAGGCCCTATAGGATAAATTTTGAAACATCCAAATAGTAACCTGACCACCTACGCTTATAAATACAATCAGTACGAAATTACAATAACTTATAGTAAATCGTTAAAAATCAAAATAAAAAAACAAACAATGTGCGGGAAACCGAAATAAATTTATTTATTATAACCTTAACTCACTCTCGAAGGAGGTTTCAGAGGTTACACAGAGCCCCAAAATGATGTTTCAGGCTTCTCAATGTATTTAGATAGGCTATGCCCCCTCTATATGTATCTCCATGTATAATACCAACAATAATTTATTAGAAGAACGAAGAACTATATTCATTAAAATAGATTTTCAGTAAAATGCAGGCAAATATATTTTCCTTGTTTTAGATTAAATAAAAGGTCAACTAACTATTAATGCGAAAGATTGCAACACCGAACATCTATTATCTCTTGTCTTATCGAAAGCAAACACGGCCTCTTTTCTATACCTCTCTTATATTACATATAAACAATTTTCACCTCGTTTTCTTTGTCAAACATTTCATAATTTCACTAATTGACGATAAAACTCAGATCCTATCAATTAAAGTGTTTGCATATATTTATCGTGATGTATGAAAAATTCATTATCAAAATAATTAAAATCAACTAACAACATGCGAGGTAACAGGAAGTTCTCACTTGAAGAATTGCCTATCTCAATGTTGTAAGGCTATAAGGATTATTTTTATTTTTTTTTAAAAAATAGCAAATTATGTAAGTATAGGCAGTGGCATTTTTTGCTGCGTAAATTTGATTTTTGATGGATTTAGTTCAAGCTAAATTTTTTATATTATAAGTAAAATATCAACATTTACCTAACCACGCCAAGGAGTATCACCACTGGGTGATTCCTCCTATCAAGGCTGCCAAGTCACTTTAACCAGTATGAGCACTATGTCAAATACATTTTTTGTATACAATAATCAATAAAGTTATTAAAAAAAAGATGGATGATGATATGTTTTTGAATAATGTTATTAATTAATTACACTGATTAAAATCAATTAAGTACATAAATTAATAAAATTTGCCATATAAATACAATTTTTAGTGCCCCGGTAAAACAAAATGGGCTTTTATGATTTTCGAGGCAGTAAAGTAGGCACTCTATGGCTGCTAACAAAAAATATTAGCAAGGCTGAAAAAATAATTGGCCCTTTAGTTTAACGCCTATTGTCGCAAAATGCACCTCATAACTTCATTAAATAAGTCAGTTACGATTTTGTTTATGTATCCCAACGTTTATTTGTTTCTTTATTTTCTTTTATTAGTACACTACTGTTTGTTTTCTTTATACTCCTATCTCCTTTAATTTTGTTTAATATAGCTATTATTGTAAAGAGAAAATTACGTCCATCTTTTATAATATTCACATTTTTGAGGCCTATGAAATTTCCGTGTCTATGTGAAGCAAATTTTTTTATCATTCATCTGATCCATTTACTCACGTAAATAGAATAGGTACAGCCATAGAAAAATAAATCCACTTCATTCTTATTATATTATCTACGGATAAATGATTCTCTGGTTCCGTCATACACAGCCAAATGCGTGAAAGCGCGATTTCCAGTGATGTGAGACGTCAATATTTTACGACAGACACGCGGTATCCTGTTCAAGAAGGATTTAGCTTTATAATATAAAAATTATGTAAGGAGAAATGAGTTTAACAAACCATATCAGGATCTTGAAATGTTAATACCTTCTGCTGGGTTCCTGTCAACAAAAACAGTTGTTTAATTAGCACATGTGAAGAGAAAAAATCAAACAATTCTTGCGCGGAGGTCACAATTCCAAGTTTCTTTGAATTGCGCGCTTTCTTGTTTATCAATCAAATTTTTGCTTAAGTTTTCGGTATATGTTGTATACCCGAAGCAGTAGCGTCTCATCTTGTGACTCGATTTAATCGGGGCTTCCAAGAAAACGCGCATATTTAAACGATTAGCCATTCAAACAGATAGTTGTTAGGTTGGCAATACCACGATATGGCGGGGAAACGAAAGGTTTAAACACCCTAGAATAGATTAAATTAAATCATATTATGAAAATAATTAAAGGTAAATCGTCAGAAATAAGAAAAACTAAGAAACCCCTACACAAATTTTAACGTTGATCACCCTTGTGTTATAAATTTTATATCAGTGGCGCTGCCACAGAGCTTTGAATGGCGAATAGATTATACAATGCCCAGTATGGAATGATTTTATGCTCAATTTTTGCTAATTTATAACGCATTTTCTTTTAAAAATACGAAACAAATGAGTAACAAGTTGCATTCAATAAAATAATAGGGGTAATACTTAAATATTATATTTGTGAATGCATTAAAGACCTGCGATCATACTTGGCTGCTTAATTTTTATTATAATTAGTCTTTATGAGAATGTGTACCATATGATGTGTTAGGTATATTTAAATTTTATGGGGTATAATGTCCTGATTTTGACGTGCCGCACCAATAAATATATATGTCTGGCAAAAGCTTACAAACTAAAAGTTGAATCGCTATTGAATTTCTTTTTCTAATTCACTGTGAGTTTCGCTATCAGACGATATTTCAAACGTTGAAAAAGAGTCAAAAAATAAAAAGTAATAGCTCTTTGAATTTCAAAATGTAATTATTGAAATTACATTTTTTAAAATGTATTTTTAAAATGGCGACTAATATATCATAATGATATTTTGTGGATCCATCGACCACATAATGTTGTGTATATCTGTCTCAAATTTCCACTCGATCGGTCAAATGTTCCATTTTAACGTTATTTAAAAAATATATTGATGACTCAGCAAGATAGCTATTATAGTATGAAAAATACCATCTTCCGGGCAGCAAAACTAGTCCTAAGATCTCATTTGAGTGCCAAGATTCATTTCTCTTGCATAAAATAACCTATGCACAACAAAGATACACAGACAAACAGCATGACGAAAACCGCTCAGAACGTCACGAAAATGCCTAAAACGCCTAAGTAGGATGAAACCTTTGTTTTGGATTTTTAGGGTGAACACAATACTTTTCCTTTTACCTAGAGTATCATCATATCATATCATATCACCATTTATTGCAAATTTTGATTTTACTAATTAAAATTTACATATTCTTTTTATAAAGCATCCATGCAAATCAGCATTGAGCTGTGGTTCACCTAGAGTAGTAGGTGAGTAAAAATAAAAATTAGAGCCGATACTAAGATTTGAGCCTGGGAGCCCTAGCTTTGAGCTTTTATCGACTCTGGACCAGTTTTATTGGATTCAACACCTCATATTTATTGGTTTTATTGAATTGACCATATTTTAGGTTATCCTGTGACAACCGTTTTATCAACTTTTTTATCACTTAGAGAGGTCGGAATAAGTGGACACGTATTATCCTTGTTCACTAATGGAGAATAAGTGAACAGTAGCATTGAAGTCTAAAACCTTACATTTTAAGTCGACAAAAATTTAACATTAACGTTAGCTACTCTCCAGCCGATACGAATAAAAATATTTGGGACACGATTTAAATATTTAGGGATTTTAGGTATCATTGTTTACAAAACAAGAGACCTTCGGCCTTTTGGCTGCTACGTGGCGTCCGTGCTGAAAGCGGCCACATGGTTGTTGTCCTATATTAGTTTGTCATATTAATAGTTTTTGTATAAGTGGTATACTGCCACAAGTGAATTTTTAAAAGTATTTATCAAAAAGTTATGGTGCCTCGTAGAAACGTCTAGGAACAAAACCCTCGTACTTATATTCATACATAGGCACACACATTTCTTGAATGATCACATTGAACATTCGACACCAATATGAATCGTCAGTTAACCGAATAGTTATGGTCACAAAATTGTCACCATCAAATACACAGAGAATGTGTTATATGCTGCTGTCCTCAAGTTTAGAATCACTTCTAAACTCAGATGTTGACAATTTGAGAGTCTGCTTACCTACCATGAATTCGTATTAAACAAACTTATTTTTATTTCAATAAATTAAAATAGTCCTTATAAGATTAAAAAAGTTCCAGGATTAAAAAATATGTGATGTTTTATTGATTAAAAGGGACATTACTTCTAGTTATACTATTTAATTTACTTTCCATATTAAATATGTTACCCGGATTAAGAACAATTTAGGTCACAGTCTAGACTGATTTTGATATAAAAATGTTTTTTTTTCCAAAACAAATTTAATAAATGTTTATTCAAAGATCAAATGAGGTCATTGCAATTATGTTGCACTTTCAAATTTATTCCCTGAAAAAGGTTTTAAAATATCGAATACTCACTCTTTTCTCACTAGAAGAACAAAGTAAAAATTGTTCGTTCTGTTAATTCGAAGGGATCTCGTGCATGCAGATTTTATCCAAATTACATTGTTTGGTAGTGCTTTATAATTTTAAAATAAGTCAAGTATAGCACACTATCATTAAATCTTTACTTGTCAAGGTTTTAAAGTCCAATTTTACCTTAAGTTTTTTTTATAACCATCTTCAAAATGAACTTGAGCGGAACATACTTAACTTTTATGAGCTAAGAATGCGATAAGGAATTTCCTTTACAACATTCCTAAAAGTAACATACCAAATCTTTATTCTTCATATAGATCTTAATCAAAATAGGATATTAATGCTCCATATAAAATTATATCGAAGGATTCGTGGTTCCATGGCTTACTTTTACTTTTAATTTGCTTCATATACCTTAGGCATAGAGCAAGACAATTTCATATACCTTAGGCATAGAGCAAGACAATTTCATATACATTAGGCATAGACCAATACAAATTTGGCTGCAAGACATTCTTTACTGTTAGATAACTACACTGCAGGATATTCTTTATGAAATAGTTCATAAAAACCTAAAAGAAATAGTTAAAGATAAGGTAGATAACAATATTTATTAATTAACACCATTCTTTGTTACTATAAATTAATAGTATAAAAAGGTATAAATAGTAAAAATAAATTGTATAAAAAGTAAATAGTAAAAGTTAAAAAGTAAATTGTAGTTATAAATAGTATTAAAAGTACTATAAATTAGATAAAAGGATTATTTAAATTAATACACTTTTCAACTCTTTTGGTTGAATAACACAACAATATTAATTGTTAAAAATATTAAAGTATTAGAATTAATACAGTTTGGCTAGCTTTAATTAGACTTGTCCGATAAGCTATCCAGAGTTTGTTCTTAGGCGGGAGAAAAAATTTAATTTATGTTTTTAAAAAAATTGAATGTATTATACTTTTGAAATAAAACCCGTATTTTCAAGAGCATATTAGGATTTATACTTCGCAGACAGAAGTTTTGTCAATGGAACCAGCTATGCAGTTTGTTTGGACGCCGACCAGACTCAGTTCGATCCGTGTTCACTCGATATCTTTTTTTCTTCTCACTCTTACAAGTTTATTTTTACTTCGACTTTGTTATTCCCTAGCCACCCCTAGTACCACCCCAAACAAACAGTTCTTGGAAACGATTCCCTCCCCCCTTACTGCGGCGTCGCATTTCTATTCTTTTTTCTCTAATTCAGAAATGGGGTTTCTTTATTTATGGTATTGAATTAAAGTCATAAAGAATGCTCTTCCTATCTTTAAGTTCAGAAATTCTGCAATAAGTAATCACTTCGCTATAAATAATATACATCTGGCGCTTTCCAAAACATTTCAAGACTTACTTTTCATGTTCGCGCAACAAATTAATAAGTAATCGAATGATAAGTGAATTCCAAAAGTTATATATACTTTAAATTTTTTGAAAACTGCAGTCCTATATAATATTAATTTATTTAATAATTCTCACAAAGTTTCATTGAGCGAAGCTCAACATCTTCAGGTGAATCCAAAATAAAACTAAAATTGTAATGGAAAAAGGTTTTAAACGCAACTTATAAAATTGAAAATAATTTAATGTTTATACATTTAATATTAGTGCCTACGTGCACCTAGGAAATTAATACTAATTAGTCTTATTGAATAATAATTTGTGTTATACACTAATACTAATTGTGTTATATTTTTTTGTTATCCCTAAGGTCATCTCTTAGGGATGACAATTACGCGTGCAATTACTTATTGCACGCCTAGTAAAGAATATATTGATAGTCTGAAAGAAGGGCATAATAGGAATACAGTGGACTTTAAGTATAACTGAATCATTGATTGTTAATTAATTTCTTAATCAATTCTCTATGTAATTCGCGGTTACATGGAGACATTCATGTAAATGTCTCCATGTACATAATTCGCGTTTACATTCAATAAATAATTCCATGTAATCCTCTAATTCGCTTTTTGTTCACATTTCTTCCTTGTAACTATTTCCCTGCTTTCCTACTCTGACTATTTTATTATTTAGTTGCTCATAAAGTCCAATTAGTTCAGTTAATATTATTATTGCTACTAGCTCATCACTGACTCTTGCTAATTCAAATTTATTATTATTATTTTAGTAACCATTACCCAAATATGGTCATTCTGCTTTTACATTTGGTAATTTCGAAAAGTTATAAATAAGCTATACCATACCACAATATTGTAGAAACCGCATTACATGCTAAAAACGTTGATACTAATATCACTGAATTCCGATAATTTTTTAATAAACAATTTTTTAACACATATCATACATTTTTTTCAAAACTATGAAGGTAAGAAAAATTTTAACAAAAATTTTTGATATATTTGTCAAACAATAGAGTTAATAATTACTTAAATATCGATATTAGTATCAAATTTCTAATAATTCAATGCACTTTCTAAACGTCGATACTAAGTTATCCTATAACTTAAATATTTGAAGTTACCAAAAGTAATAACAAAATGATCATATTTGGGTAATAGTTACCAAAATGATAATGATAAATAACAATTTTGATCTTCTAAAAAAATTTTTTTTTTTTAAAGAGACACTTTTACTTTAAGAGGGCTATTTTTTCACTCCAGAGAAGTGTTACATATAATTTTTCCTGCCGGGGCCCCCCTCCTTAAAAAAAACCTTGGTACTAAACAATTTTAAGGTTGAAAGCCCTTTGCCTATAAATTCATTTGGAGTAGAAATTCTTTTCTTTGTTTCAAATCATGAGCAACTCCACTGTTGCTAATATCCATTTAAAAAAGCATAATTTAACTGCTTTAGGTTGTAATAATCATGCGTTTCGATAGTATAATCTAGTTACAATGATGTTAAAATTTTAAGTCAACAATGATAAATGCTGTAGCTGAAACCGCAAAACTTAGGTATTCTGTCTTAAATTGTCTGAGTGAGACGTTAGCAGTGAACACCATAATTTATCTAAGTACTAAGTATAAAGGGCTAAAAGCAGGTCGATGTCGTATCAACTCTTATATAAGCCGTATATCCTCCCCTCTTTAGTCTAAACCTATTTTCTCATTTCCCGCATTCGGAAAGAGAGAGAATAGAAAGATATTTACGTCACAGCTTTAACTCCCTATGATAAAGAAAAACCCTTTTCTTAGAAAACTTGGTCGATTTAGTAAAAAAATTGTGCCTTATAATACAGATCCGACTCCACAAAATTATTTAATACGAAAGAAATTCGAACCTCTTGAATTACTTTTAACTCCTAATAAAAATAATTTAAACATTATTTAACGTAATAATAATTGTTTAATTTGAAAAAAAAATGTCGCATTAGTTTTTAGGACTCCGCCTTTTGTATACTCTTTTTTTGCCATAAAAATGCACAGTACACCATTAAACTTAAGTGTAGCAAATAAAAAAAAACTTTTTAGTCTAGGGCCAAGGATGTAGGGAATTTAAAAAATCGGTGGATGGGGTGGGCGAAATTTTTGTATAAGAATTAATTATTATAAGAAATAAGATCAAGCAGGGACTGTTCCTACGAAATGTTTGGCTGCTATGGCCAATAAATAATTTTGCTCTCCTAATAATAAATATATATATATATATATACCACTACTTATATTTACTATATTGTACTATATATGTTATACTTATTACTATATATTATATATATATATATATATATATATATATATATATATATATATATATATATATATATATATACTGTGATTGTTAGTCATTTTTTAATTCAGTAAATTTTATAATTTTCAATTGTGTAAAAGAGAAATATGGTAAAACAATAACAGATACTATTTATGACTTCATGTTAAATTAAAGGTGTTTATTATGAGGTAAATTGTTTGTGGAGAGACTCTTGTCTACTTTTGTTTCAGTTTGAACAACTCCATTGGTTGATGCTCAATAGAATTATATTCTATGAAAATATTATTTTAAAAACCTTAATAATAGGTATATTCTACTTGAATTCAATGGACTTGAAATTAAAAAATAGCCAGGACTCAGGTACCAAAGAAAAGTGTTAGAAGGTAGTTTTCATGTGTGGGAGGTCTGTAAGGCAGGATCAAGGTTCCACCGTTGTATTGGTCGATACAGTGCGCTCCCCCCTCTACTCCGTCCTCAAACCTCAGTTCTCGAGTAGACGCCTTCGGGTACGGATCCAAGTGTATTTCTATTAAAAACTACCTCAAAACTCGAGTGCTCATAGTGTGTTGTTCCGTTCGATCAGTGATGTGAAGTGTGGTGTTACTTGATATTTAGTGCTGTGTTCAGAACCCTCTCATACTGGATACCCAGGCCTGTTCGTCACGTCTGCCAGGAGACGGGTAAATGTTATTGTCCGATTTTCTAGGTTAGGACTTCCAAGTCAGGTGATACCTGCGTTGTAAACAAAGCTTTTACTACTACCTGCTTACCTTTATCTATATAATCTTTTTTTTGCTTTCCTTTTATACATTTTGTAAGGACCTTTAAAATTTTAATCTTTTATTAAATCCTTATCTCTGATAATATAAATTAACTTCCCATTTATAACGTATCCTTGTACTAACTTTCTATTCTTTTGTTTTGTTTTTAATAACTCTAACTGCTATCTTTCTTCTTCTTATTATTATTTCTATTGACTTCAGTGCGAGGATTAAGTTGTATGACCTTTGACCTTTTATGAATGTGTTATTGAACAACCACTGGCATTCAAGTATGATGCAAACACAAGTTGAGCTTGGCGAATCTTCAGCTTTAACGAACTAAGTATTAAAGTCTTTTTTCTCATACTTTTATAGGATTGTAATTCTATACCATTATAATCAAATTCTTCGTTCGACCCCACGTATTTAAAAAATTAAGCTCATGGCAAATAGGCATATAACTTGTGTGACTGACTATAACTGCCCCTGACAGGCCCGTGCGTAGGTAAAAATGCGCCTGGGGCGGACTTGCAAATGGCGCCCTCTTAATAAATTTTAAATTTGGTAGGCTTTCAGTTTTTTTCCGCAAAACATGGCGTAAACGTTTGTTTTGCGTTAATTTTAACGTTTACAGTAATGTACTGCAGTGGCGTAGCCAGGATTTAATTTCGGGAGGGGCTGAATGTTTAAAAAGTATATATATATATATATATATATATATATATTTGTATATTGTTCAATGTTTTCAAATTATTTTTATATCTTTCAATTTCATTGTATATTTTATATATTATGATATTTATATATAAGTTTATTGTAAAAATATATGTTATGTAATTTATTATTTTTATAGGTTTAATTTTGACACATTTATGCAGGTTTAGGTTATGTAAAAATTTCGGCGGGGGCTGAAGCCCCCTCAGCCCCCCCCCCCCCCTGGCTACGCCACTGATGTACTGTAACAACACCCCTTTGTTAAACAATAACAAATGGTGTGTCGATATTTTCTGTTTAGGATTATAAATAAAATAGAATTAGAATATTATTTTACAATTTTTGTTTGATAAAAAAAGATTATAAATAATTAAATTTATTAAAATATAAACACGGGTTTAAACCAATGTAATTTTACAGATAATGTTTATTAACGCTCGATTACACAGGGGGACTTCAAAGTCGCTGGCGCTAGTCATTTTAATCGCCGTCATGATTTTAAGTCCCTTATGTAATAAGGAGAGTGACTAAAAAGCTATAGTCGCTGGGGAGGAGTTTGTTTACTTTTTTTCGGTAGTCACCAAAGATTTTAGTCTCCGGACGACTAGATTAGGTAAATTTAAACAAATATCTAATAGTTGTTACAAAATCTAGTCGCTGATAATTTTTTTGCTCGGAGGTAAAATAATGAATGAAACAAGAAACTCAAAACGAGGTATATTTCTTATTTTTTTTTGAAACCTGATAACGATATTTTGATTATTATCGAAAGATGTTATTCGAAAAAAAGGCAAAACTTGTTTAAACTTATGAAAAACATTAGAACTAACACCTTATCTGCGGGATCTAATAAACAATGACAGAAAAAATCAAAGTATATTTAATTTTGTAATATTTTTTTGAAATTAAAAAAAAATATTAAGATTGATTCCTTCAACTTTGCGCCCCCCTATAGCCGGCGCCCGGGGCGGTTGCCCCCTTCGCACGGCCCTGGCCCCCTACGTGGGCTATAAAATAAAAAAAATTGCCATCTATTTCTATTACGTCTATTTAGAATCATAACTAGTAGGTATGTTTTTCAATCCAAAGATGCCCATAGACAATTATCATGGACCCGACCGACACCACGGACCTGTTAGTGTTAGACTTTAAAATATAAACAGGTGAAACCTACCGCACCAGCTACATTAAGTCGTATTTATTAAGCAGAGGACCATACATACTTGATTTTTAAATTTTTTTACAGCTAATAGCTAGTCCATTCTTGTATATTTGTGTAAAAGAACCCTAGTATTTTGTAGACGTTATGAAACTATTATTATATCCGACATCAATAGACTTGCAAAAACTGAATTAACAAGGAATGACTATATGGTCATTGGATGGACTTTAAAATATACTTCGTGTTCTACTACTAGTAGCTGGTTCACTAGGTTCATTCTTATATATTATCGTGTAAAAGGACCCTATGACAGTAACCTTTTAGGTGTTACTGACAAACTTCGCCTACTCACCGGGATTAACTTGTCAGAAAACAGCCTTTTGATCAGATCGGTCTCATGGTGTTATCACTCGCGAACATACCCTAATCTTCCTTATCACTAAAATGCCTAAAAATAAGAAAGTACAATAGATACCTCTGCGTATCTAATCTGTAAGCGTAGAGATAAAGGTTATATTAAAGGTAAAAATCCAAACGAACCCTGACCTTATTAGTCTGCCTTATATGTAGATGAGGAAGTAATAATAAATTTTTCTAGAGTTAATTTTTTAACACTTAACTAAGTTGTCAAGGCTTTTCATATTAGTTATTTGTTATGATACTTTTTTGTTGTTTGTGAGTAGTTTACAAGAATAATGAAAAAACTTAAATATAAGCAAAAATGGAGTTATTAGCATAATAATGCTACTAACTCCATTTTTGTTCTTTATTAAAAAAATGGGTTTTGATCGACTCATATAGTTGGTTTATATAGAACCCTACCAAATATTGTGCGATTCTGATCACAAATGTGATGGTAGTAAATGCGTGAGGTTACTAGGTTACTAAGTTGATATAATCTAGTAAAAATAAGCTAAGATAGCAGACTGGCAAAAAGGTCAAGGTCAATGCATAAAACAAATACCCAGAAGTATTTTGCTGTTTGTGTCTTTTTGATGCCTTTATTTTTCTCCGTTTACATTCTTTCAGACTTTTCTATGGCATTGAGGAAATTCTTTAATAATTATCAAAGAGAAGTGGTGGTCTAAACTAAAATATTTTAATTTAAAATATAACTTCAACAAGATTGATATGGCACATGAATAATTACTTGATTGTATTATAAGTGCAATTCTTATCACATCGTATTTTACAATTTTTGATGAAATGTCAAAAATGTCCGGTTTATTCACAGAGTGTATTTAGATGGATTAGATTTTTAATAACACGGCATGTAGTACGTAGTTTTACTCATTTATTACTACCGTACACACAGCATATTAAATACGATGATCGTACTCAATCCTCTAGTTAAATACGCTGTTTAAACTATACGGAGGAAATACAATCCAGTGGAGATAGAATCTAGTCCCACTCTTCAATACGCTGTAGGAACCGTGATAGGCCATCGTATTTAAAGTATAACCTTGTTTAACGAACTATCATTTCCCTCAAATAGCACAAATTTTTACCAAATAACTTTTCAAATAGATTCCTTAATCTATTTGATTTTTTGAAAAATTATTTGTGATTTTGAAAAATTACTAGTAAGTAATTTTTACTTTTCCTCAAAGTATAATTATTTTTAGTTTTAATCTTCCTCTCGTGCTATTTTTATTTGTTGTTGCTAATTCTGCTCTTTTAAATTATTCTCACCTTTCCCCCTGTTCACTCTAAAAATCAGAAATCAAGATTCCTTCATTATCACCTGTTTAAGGCCCTTTTATGACGTTTCTTTGGCATTTTCATGTCTGACAGTGTCTGTGACACTTAAGAGTTAAAACTTGGTACAAAAGCTAGATTTACGGTCTAGCTGTGCGTCCAGAACACATTTTAGACCACGTTACCCTATTAAGTTGTCATTAACAATTTTTTTTAAAATATGAAAAATCGAAACTTTGACCAATGCAGTTAAAATTTAAGACAAAACTACTTCTCTAAGTAATTTTGAAAAAAACAAGTTTTGAATTTTCAATCTTAGGCGTGCTATAAATGTTTTTTAAGTATGATATCTATTTTTCACGTATGTCGTATAGTCGAAACTCGTAAAACATAAAGAGCTATTGGGGAAAAATGTGTTGTCTATTTTTTACCACTTGTTTACCACTGGTTTAAAAGGTAACTGTGAAAATACATATTTATTCCTTTGCTACTTTTATTTTATTCCGATTTGTTAGTTAGGTCTGTATAGTGAAATATGTGATTTAAATTTAATTTTTACAAAACAATGACTATTATCTAGAATTGAAAACTTCTTATACAATTCTTGGACTATTGTGACCTATGAATAAAAGCGAACCCACTTCTATTCTTAGTTGTGGGTACGTAGTATGTATATAGTGAAGCGGGTAAGTAAAAACGCGTGGAAATCAATTGAATAGGTGGACTTTAAGGTATTACATGTTCGTCATAATTATTTTTAGACTCTATTAATTTTTTTTTAAATTTTATTTTCTCATTAGTTAGGGTAGTGAGATCAAATGTTATTTAATACTCTATACTTTAATACAAAATTAGTCAAATTGGGTAGAATTTAATCTGGGTAATCTCAATACGTGCCTCTATAATCTCAACATCTTTTGTTATTTAATTTGTTCGACACTGTTTCCGTAATTACTTCAAGCTAGATTTATTTCGATAATTACTTGTTTTTTACGTCTTTCTTCAATAGTTTATAGGTAAATCACGTACACAGGACTAATTATATCTTCCTATTTATTATATTTTTTTTGTATTCAACTTTTTTCTTGATTTTACCTTCCAGTACTTATTTATAAAACAGTAAGTTTTATAATAACGTGTTGTTTAATTTAGTTAACAATTATATAGTAATAAAAATTATACATTTTATTTATTTATTTACTGAAATGTTTAACTTTACTTTTAATCAGGGAAATTAAATAAATTGTCATACTGATGACACATTTATTTGAAATGTAGCATATCCGGCTTTGAACCAACTAAAAAGTCAGCATCAGTGCTGGTGTTGGGAGACTGGGTTTTGAGTCTTTTCTTACTGTTGACTGTCTTATAACAGTCAACAAGTAATAATCACGTTGTCAGTTATACAGTATAAGTGACAAGATATATACAAACAATAAATAGTATATAAGATTATACTATAATCTTATAGTATAATACGATTGTATAATAAGATTATACCAACAATAATCCGTTGTCTATTATAATTATTATAATGCCCGTTTAGAGCCTCGCGGCTTATCAGGGATAACCCCAACGGAAACAACTCAGGTGGTACGGCAACCTGTACGCTCCAAGAGTAATCTAAAGTTGGCTACAATTTATTTAAACAATAATCTTATGTAAACTGAGAGCGCAAAAAAGCTGTAAAAAGGGTCAGTAAAATAACTGATGCCTTTACAACCTCGATCTCGGAGGCGGCTCACATCACGGTTATTTAAATAGTTCATGTAATTTAGGCATGAACTTGAGCACTTGAAAAGCAACACTGCAAAAAATTTAGATGAAAGTTTACAGAAACTACTGTTAAATGTGTAAAAAATTTTAAATAGTGTTAACTTTAAAAATATCTTTAAAACAACAAAAAATTAAAACTAATGTGAATAAATCTATAGTGCCCGCATCCCACATCTAGCAACTAGATGTTACCTCTATTCCATAACTCCTTGGACAGCTGCTACCATAATAACTCCTATAGGAAAACCTTTAATTTCTTCTATAATATTGAAGCAACCTATACTATAGAGTTTAGGAAGTTAAGATTAACAAGTTTTACTTTTACTCTAACTTATACTTTTACTCACCTAATACTCAGTATTTAATATGTCGACACTAGCTCCATTAATTAATTAGGAACTGTAATAATTTTATTGTCAATTTAACTGCCACTTTATTTATGGCATTTGAAGCTGTTAGCAAGAGTCAGAAAAAGAATTTTGTAATAAAGCCTTTGAGTACTCTATTTTTAATGCAATGAACCCTATTCGTTTTTAAAGGATCAATACTTTTTGGCCTAAAAAATGTGACTGTGCTGTAAAAATGTAATTTTGTACTCCTTCAAGCCAAATGTTTTTGAAAATATACCTTAAATTATGAAGAAAATAGGCATAGTCTGCCTATCCAGAATAGAGCCTTTCATATGAATGCACTCTGTCAAAATATTAGAGAATTACACCAATTCCTGTTTTCTTGCAATAAGTGGTTCCCTGTAGGTCGTGTGCAAAACATGAAGAGAACATTTTTTATGGCCGATAAAATATCCTGTAATACAAGTGTTTTTTCGTCAAAATTGGGTAAATACAACTAAAATTATGACATTTGTTAAATGGCTAAAAATGCACAAAAAGCCATTCATTCAAAGACATTCGCTTGCCTAAATTAACTTTTTTTCGGTGTTTTTGAAAAAGCCATACATTGGTTGTAGTCATCTGATTTTGATGATTAAACACTCGTTTCATAGAACATTTTATCACCTATAAAAAATTTCCTCTTCTTGTTTTGCAAATAACCCACAGAGAACCAACCACTCATTTTAAGAAAACTAAAATTTGTGCGATTTTATAAACTTTTGAGTTCGCGCAATCATAAGAAGGGCTCCACTCTAGATAAGCTGTCTTTTTTTCTTCTCGATTAAAGGTATATTTTCAGAAAAAAATGGTTTAAAGTAGCACAAAATGAGTAACATTTTTTCAGGTCCGGGTTCTTAGACTATAAGGCATTCTTTGTAATCATCATCTCAATCTCTAAAAATATGATTTTTATACATTATTTTAGTTTTATACATTTTCTAAATATTTTTATACAATATTTCAATACATAATTTTTCATAATGTAAATTTGTACTAATCTTACAGTTTTTAAAATGTAGGTTGTAGTAGGTAGACGTATAACAGACATCATTGAAGTTAGTTGAAAGATTGATTATTAAATTCATATAAATAAATAGTACATTACTGTGGTTGTTGTAGTTCTGTTGACCTCCATTCTCCTTAGCTAATATCCTACGTAAAGGTGTTCGCTTCAAGGATCATTGCGCACTTATTTCTTTTTATTAAAATTATTTATTCCTCTTAAATAACAAAAATAGCTTTCTTAAATAATATCTTAATATTTTTTTATCAAATAGTTTCCAAGGTTTTATTAAGAATACTTTATTCAGTTTTACTTTATCAACCCTTATTTACATTATTGTATAGTTTAAACTAATTGATTTTTAAAATAAACTTTTTTATGTGTTTTACTTGTTTATGTATGTTAGCTTTTCATCCAACTCGCTTTTAACAATCAGTTGATTGTTAGTATACATTTAATTAAATTAATAAATTATTTACTAAATAATTGTTTATAAAAAAACAACTTGTTACTGTAATGTTTTCTTTACGCTTTCTTATACTCTTCTGCTAAAAAAGGGCAATAAAATGTACTAATCTCCTTATTCTTATGGAAATTTGTTAAAAATATATGTCGATGAATGTCTATAAAAGTCTTCATTTTAATTCTACCACTGTTAAACTTTTTTTAATCTTATGGGACCATAAAGGTTTCGACAAGCTCAAACACTAGTTAGTAGAATTCCATGATTAGTTTAAATAATTTATGAGACATAAATTTATTTCACTCAATATAATCTATTCACATAATCTTTACCTGAACTTAGGTTAGCACTAGGTTAATTCGTTATAAATTATTGGAAAATTGGCTTTATATGAGAACTCCTACAACTTATAGTTCTCAAAAATAAAACCAAAGATTTTATTGAATTATTCAAAATATAGAAAAGCATTTATTTATTCAGATGTATATACAAATATTTGTCTAAAAACATGTTTGTATAAAAATTATAACTTACGTTTTTAATAAATTACAGAAAAGATCAGTCAAATCTCTGTTTGTTATACGATTGGATCTAATTAAACTTTTACCAAGTAAACTATGAATGAAAGTGTATAAAACTCATTTTCAGTGCGTTTTGTGAATGTATGTGCATATTTTAAATTATTATTATGTTACTTTAGTCCTTCTTTTCTGCAGTGTATTATCTACTACATACTTTTATTCTTTATGTAAGTGATACTAAAACCTTCTACTCATAGGTAAAGTAAACGTGAATAGATGTTAATTGTTTCATTATAAGGAGTTTATGGATTAATTGGATTTAAAATTGATACATGGTATTAATTATGATAATAGTATAATTTATTATTCTGTGAATTATTTTACAGCATGACATCAACTTTTTATATTCAGCTCTACCAATAATAATAGTAACCTACGTTGTCTTTATTTTATACGTGTATGCATAATTGGTAGATAAACCTATTTACGTAATTTGGTTTAGTAAGTACTTTAAATAAAACACGCGCTTCTGTTTTATTTAACACAGCCATGGCTTTATTCGAAAAATAAATTATGCGTCGCAAAAAAAGGGTCGTTACATTGTTGTAACACTTTATCATAAATACTTATTTATAAATACTAGCTATTTAATTTATAGCTTATTTATAGTCAGTCTGTAAAGCTGAACAAATTTATATAAAATACTAATAAAATGAAAGGAACGAAGAAAGAAGTCTCTCCACAAAACTATAACTTTATTCAAAGCGCTTTCAACCTATATGAGGCCATCATCAGTGCCAGAGATAATTAAAAGAAAACAGCTAAAAAAAGACATTATATACGTAAAAATTAAATAGAATTAGTAATATTCTTCCCCTTCTTTTTCGACTCAACAATGTCGGTGAGCCGTGATACTCACCTTTGAATAAATTTATAGTTTTGTGGAGAGACTCTTTGCTTCGTTCCTTTCATTATGAACAGCGCCACTAGTGCTCATTCAAAATCAAACTAATATACTTATGTAAACAGATATTTCTTTTATTGACGTATTAATTCATTTAATGTTAGTGTTATTCATTTTTATTATTATTTTAATCAATATGTATTAAAGCTTTTTTAACCCAAAGAAATATTATTAATGTTGATTAAACGTGATACGTATAACATACAAAAGAATCATTAGCAAAAGTCTACAGTGTAAATTGACGCCATAGCTTTGTAAATACCTTATTGATAAATGTAAGGTTTTGGTTGGAAAAGTCAGAAGAAAAGTAATTTCATTTTAGCATGACAAAATTAAATGCAACTAAACGGATTTTCTAATATTAATTTCTATGATTGATACTCTTATATAAAAATTTATAACAAGGAACTTTAGCTTCTTGGGCGCTACGCGGATTAGACGCACAGTTGTTGTTTTGTAGCAATTTAATTATTACTAGTTTTCTTAGTGACATTTTTCCAAAAAGTAGGCCCTCAAAACCGTGGTTTTATTATGAAGCAATGTATATCAGACTTTAAAATGCTTGTGAACTAATGCTTATGATGTTTTAATATTTTAATTAATTTTTTACTTCACCTTTTTTGTTGGTTTTAGCTTGATGCGGGTAGTTTTCGAGTTTTAGTACGTTTAGAAATTTTTGGCAGACTCAACATTAAGTGTTATATACATTTTTTTAATTGTAATGTACTATAAGTAAATAAACCGTTTATTTAAATAAATTAATTAATTACAATATGATTTTAAATAGAATACATATTAATATGATATATTTAAATCAGCAAAGCTGAGGTTTTTCCATGCAATAATATAGCATGTACATATTAATATAATTAATATAATAAATATAATACTTACTAATCTAATTGATGATAAATAATGATTAATGATGAATAATAAATTAATGATTAATAATTAATGATTCTAATTAAATTTAGTGATTTTAAACTTAAACTACACACTGACTCTATACACTTATACTATATACATTGACATATACTAACAGAGAAAAAATTATTATTAATATTATTTTAAATAATTTTAAACTACATATATTAACATGCAAAATTTTAAATATATTATTTATTTAATAGTAATTAACAATGCTATTAGCATATACAATCTAAGATTTATTTACCTTATCATTTACTTATTTAATTATTTTATAAATATTAATCTATGATTATTTAAATTTATCTCCATTTTATTTTATAATTTTTTTCTTAGTGCATGCAGGAGGTATTATATACCTTTACTTTATAATCAATATTTATTTTTAATTTATATTTTAAGTACAAATTAAAAAGGGTTTAGATATGTATAAATATAGTTATTTTTATGTTAAATAATTAATAATATTAATAATGGTAAGAGAGTTTAGTAAGAATATGTATACTTTTAAATAATTGATTTTTGTACCAAGTTACATTCCGATCCGAGAAAACGTTCGAAAGTTATCCTAAGGTCGTGAGACAAATCCTCCTCCTTCCCTCTTCCCCTTCACTTCAACTCTAATGTCATTAGCTCATCTTATCTTTAGGAATTTAAAATAAATACATAAATAATGTAAGAAAATAACCTAAATTTTCACGCACAGAGACACATATATATATATATATATCTAAAAAAAAAAAAAAAAAATCTTAAAAAAAAATCGCTGACGGAATATCGGAAGTCAAAAATTTTCAAACTTTTAAGTTGTTTGAAGCCCTGTATCAAATTAAATTAGGTCCAGAGTCCCCAAGTTGAATATTTTATGTCAAATTACCGAGAAATATTATATACACATACGATAAAATAGTACAGTGACAGTGTCTATTTCCTTGTCTTTTAGAATGCTAAATCCAATGAAACAAGTCTAGAGACAACGACCGCTCGTACTCGTAACGTACAGTTACCGAGAAGTTTAAAAGGATGTCCATTTCTTCTATCAGTTTCTTCATTTTTTTTCTTTGTTTTTATACTTTATTTTTTCCTGACCTTTGTTTGAAGGAATTTGTTCCAACATATTAAAAATTATCATAAACTCATTTTTAAATGAGTATGAGTTTTGGCTATGTTGTGCCTATTTTACAATGACGAACATAGTTTTGTTTAACCCATGGGATAAGTATGCGATTTCTTTAATAAGTCCGGAAAAATTGAGTTACAAGTAGTAATATTACAACTCAGGTTATAAAGCGTAGAGAGAAAAAAAAATGCAAGTAAAAAAGTATTGTGCTGGGAGTCATGCATTTTAAAGGAAATTCGCTCGCTTGTAGATCACCGCGCCAGGTTTGTAAGTTTAAAGTTTAAAATATATGGTAATTTCTTCTTCGAATTCACTATAATTTAAAAGCTTCATGCCGCAAAAATTTGGTGACTGGTCAGTCTTGTTTTCACTACCACTAGAAAATTGCCAGTTTACCCGTTAGAGCCTTTGTTCTCAATAAAATTGTGCGTTTTTATTTATACCGTCGAATAGGTCGCTTACTTGGCCAGACCAGTCGGTTAATGTAGATGGCATCAATTGAACACCCCACCCCTAAAAAACCTTTAACAGATGCTGGCCTTATATTTATGTATAATAAAACTAGTAAAAATTGAATTTAAAAAAAGTTTAGTGTTTAGTTTAGTAGCAAATTAAAGAGGTTATTTTTAACTCAACATATATTTAAGGTGATTTAATAAATTTTATATAAACTTCTATATAGATGAAAGTAATAATAAATAGTTTAATTCAATTTATAGGTTATTGGTTTGTAAATTCAATTAGCATTTTCTTACTTCCTTATTACACTTTAGATTTCCTTAGGTTGCTTATAGATAGTAACTAAATTACAGTGTCTTCCTATAAGTCCAGCTGTAAAGCAGCCGGCGGCCCTGGGGGCATACGAAGTTAAACTTCAGTTTCCACCCTACTACTCTCCCCTTTAGTTAAAGCAGTGCTGTAGCATTAAAATTAATCGATATTGCAGTAAAACACTACGTCCCTGGTTTCTGTTTTATTATTTTTTTGCAATGTTAACAAAGGTATTTTTTCGTAACAATTTTTATTTAGGGTTTAAAAGTAAAAAAGTTTTTTTTTTACTTTTTAAAAGCTGGATTTTTATACGTGTGTGATTTTAATATGTCTAATTTTAATCAGTAAAAACCTTGTAAAACGCTTATTTGCTAAATTCAAATGTTAACATCTTTATTTTTTTTGGATCATAAAAAATAAGCAGCATCGAACAAGGTAAGTAAGTGTCTGGACGGGTGACTGTTGAAAATAAAACGAATTTATTTACTAGGAGTACTAGCGAAGCGAGTCTGAAGACTTTGTTGTAGTATACATTTTGTGAGGTTTATATTCTAATGATAAGCAAAGCGGGTCTGAAGTAGGAAGAAATGACTTGTTTACGTTTTTTAAATAAACTTGTTCAAAAATGAAAAATAATCCAATTTAGTTATTAAAATTAGTTAAATTTAGCAATTTTACTGTCTAAGGTTGAGGGAAGCGCATCCAATATTTTGAGATGCTCTTTGTTTGGCATCTATTCTTAAGTCTTAGCTTCTCTTTCTCCTAACCTATTGTACCATTTGTAGTACACTAACTCATAAAAATCTTAACCCTGAATGTCTCCGGACTCCTAAAGAGTTAACGCATCCGTTTGCTCTTCAGTAAATATATAACTCTTAATTCATAAAACTCCCTCTTTCACTTAAAATTAGACTAATTATTGCGATAAGTTAACTGCAAAATAATATGTTCTGTAAATGAATTACATTTGACGTAACTTCATAAAATATAAAATTACGCTTTAATTGATAAATTATTTTTAGACCTCTTCACTTCTATTTGTTTCTTGTATTACGTACTAAACATTTTAACCAATTTAAAATTGATGTGTAAGTCTTTATATGCATTTACGTTTAGATACAATTTTATTTTCTAATCTTATTCTGTGATAATTTGTTATCGAATTTCTAAGATAATGCTGTAAGACGAATGGTTCTCTACTTTATATTAACGGTCATAGTGTCAGTTATCAACGGAAATAAAGCTATTATTGCAAAAATACAACTAAGAGCCCAGGTGTTAATTGCGTAACAGATAATAATTTTAAGTGTTTTAAATTTTAGTGCTTCTTCCTGATTTTTTTTAGAAAACAAGTAAAATAAAACCTAAAATTGAGGAATAAGGATATAGACAAAATAAATAAAAATTTAATTTAAAACTAAAGTTTTAAATTAGTTCAGTTTTAAAAATCAATTTTTGATGGTTTTCTTTACATATACATGAACATATTTTAATTGTATTGTTGTTTGTAAAATCCACTTTAAGTCGGGTTCGCTATTGTTCATTCCTAAGAGATAAAAAATCGTATTACCCTAGTGTCTTCACTCTACCATTTAGGTACTGACCTTGCAAGATGCTGCTTAACATTAGTGATCCAATAGAAATCTTAGACTTAGCCGTATAGATATGATACTTAAGTTTATTTATTACTTAACGGGATTTTTTAAAAAAAAATAGAATAAAACGTATACATGTTCTTTTTATGAAAGATACAACTTGGCGCATTTGTTGTCCTTATATCTGACTACGTGCGTGCTAAATTTCAAATCGATTAAAACATATTTTCGCGCTTTATAAATTATTATTGCCAGATGAAGACGTCATAATAAATATTTTCTGAGTAGCATAACTTGGTATAGAGATTTATTTTTGTATTAAGTTTCAACTTTAGCAATGAGACACTAAAAGCTACTAAACACGTCTTAAGAAACCTAGGCGGATAATTCAGGTCAAACCCAGGTTTAGAGCTTTGGTGCAGTCACAATGCTTTTTCTATATACCTATCGTATAAATGAAGAGAAGTCAAAAGGATGAACGGAAAAAAGAATAGCTGTATAGAATAAGAAATATTAGAAGAAATATTTAGAATGAGAAACAAAGCTTATAGTGTTTATATTGAGCTGAAATTGTTTACGCAAATACTACTATGTATGGTTCACAAACATACGATGTTTCATTGTATTATCAGCATTAGTTTTATTGATTGACATATATATGTAAAATAAAACATTATTTCATTCATTGACATGATGTTAAATAATCACGTTTTTACTAATGCGTTTAAAAATTCGCTTATATATGTGGCATTATGCCACATATATAAATCAGTAATATGACGAAGTGATGAAGTACAACAACAATGTGCACGCGAAGCGGCCACAGGGAGGCGCGGGGGCCGCTAAGCGGTTCCTAGCAATGTTACCTCCGTAAAAATAAAGTATAAAAACATAGAAAAAAAAAAAGAAACTGATTGTTGGAAGAAATGGACATTATTTTTAAGTGAATGCGCTCGCTTTGCGGCCCTCTGTACCAGAACTATTTTGTATTTATAAACTTATATCCGTGTAAATATAACGAAAAGACAATATAGGCTGAAGCCCTATTCTTTTGGTGTGTAAACCATCTGTCATTTCACCAATTTAATTTTTATTCCACGACCTGCATTTCTTTTGTTGTTTTTAATGCTCGTTTTTCAATTTTTATCTAAAAAACAATTTTTTACGTAATAAATTTTCATTCTTTAAATTTTCTGTCTCAAATCTTTAAATCAAACAATAGTAATATGTTATTTTAGTTACCTTGACGTCAAAGTAAAGCTTATAATAAAACCATAATTTTGCTTTTCCTCAATTTAAAATATATGTTCTTCATTGCAATTGTTGTGTAAGTGTGTAATGTTACACATGACAGCATTGCTATTATTGTAATCCCCATTGTTTTGAAAGTAACCCGTCACAAGGGGTAAATTGATATCCTTAGAAGTGGCGATAGTGTAAATATTTTAATGATTTATCATTATTTTTTTTAATCATTATTCTTATCATCAAAATAAAACGATTTTAATAATATAACCACATTTAAAAAAAAGGTTGCCTCAAGTAAAACAAAACAAAGTCTATGCATTAGACATTAACTATTTTTAACTTTACATGTCTTTAATGTCCAGGTCTCCTCGGTTTAGAAGGTTGGAGTTGCATAACATTTAATTAGTTAGAGATTCTAAATGAGAGATTTCTAGAGATTGCTACTTGATGTTTTTCAAAATATAAAAAATGTACTTTTCTTATAATTTTTTGTTACCAAAAACATTTTGTTTGGTTTATGCAACCTAAAATTATAGACATCTTACATACCACCAACCTTATTGTCGTAATTTCCCTTTTCAATTCCCCGAATAGTATAAACACGCCCGAGGCGTACCTTTTTATGCGTCTGTAACTTTAATTTAATTCAGAGTATTTACTTGTCAGTTATCGTTTTTAATTATTACATTCCTTTGTTATCTGCAATGCCTGTCTACTTTAGATATCTGTAAATTAATTACAACCGTTATTATTTGATTCATTTAATATAACAGGAAATATATGAAGTACTTAAAGGGGTTTTACGTTTTATTCTATAATATAATATATATATATATATATATATATATATATATATATATATATATATATATATATATATATATATATATATATATATATATATATATATATATATCGGCGCTCTCTCAATTCGACAAATGTGAGTTCAAATTCACCAATATTTTTATAATAAATACATTAAATTATGGTAATAAATTAATATGGTGTATTGGGACGTATTATGACCCTGGCAGCAGTTTTGTAAACAGCATTATATCCTAAAAAAATTAATAACATTGTCTAAATTTGGTAATTTTTCTCCGAGGTAATAATCAACATTTAACATAGATTTAATTAAAATATAACATTCTAGTTTCTTACTCTTAAAACCGTGTTATGTTTTCAAGTGTGATACATGTTAAATAAAAGCGCGATAATATTAATTAAAAATTTATTATATTGGTAAAATATTTTCAAAAAAAAATTCAACAGTTTGCAAAACTGTCTGTAACATGGTTTGTTCCGACTTATTTATTAGAAATTGCGGAAATTAGTTACCAAAAACCATATCAAAAATGATGAAACCAATTTAGATAGTCAAGAACAGAGTTACGCAAAGTGTGGTTTCAGGGGTTGGACAAAAAGATTTTCGGGGGCCCATGAGCTAATGGACAAAATATTATAATAAATATGTAAATATTAAAGCTATTATAATTAACAATTATAATAACAGTTATCAGTTTTCATATAGTTTTACCGACTTTCTTAAGGAAAAATAATTGGGTACAGGGTACCTCGGAACTTTTCCTTATCACATCCGTATCATTCTCAGCGGTCACCAATACAGCACTGACCACGCTCAATGGTCCTTAATTTTTATGATTCAACAAAAATCAGAGATATGCTTGTCGTATTAAAACAATTCTATTCTAGTATACTTATTTATTATGTAATAATATACACTTGTACCAAATTTCAACTTAATTGAACCATTTTCAGATTTTTCACAATTTTTTAAAAAACGTACAAAAGTCATCCAATAAAATTTGAACTAATGCTAAAAATGAGATGAAACTTGGCTCATATGTTAGACTTATACATAGTCACGTGCGTGCCAAATTTCAATCTGATCTCATCATTTTCCCGCGTTTTATGATTTTTCAAACTTTTCGTTGAGTCATTATTGCAGTTAATGACGTCATAAAAAATATTTTCCTAATAGCACAAATACAGTGGTAGACTGATTTTTGTACAAAGTTTCAACTCTCTAGAATAAATACACTGGACGCTACGATGATAACAGACACACACACACACACATACAGACAGACAACTTTGCAGAAACCACTCATGAGGCCTTAAAAACGCCTGAAACGGATAATTCCGATTTTATCCCGGTTTCGGATTTTTTGCAAACACAATGCTTTTCCTTTATACCTACGGTATAAATGAGGAAAAGTCATAAGTTTATGTGATTGTTTCAAGATAATCATCTATTTTCTGTTATTAACATGGCCGAAAAATGGGCGTCAAAATATGAATTATAGATATTCTATTTGTAGGAAATACAATTTAAGACGTTTTCCCTTCGTATTTCGTGGAATCAAACAAAATGAAGGTTCTAAATAAAGTGGTTTTTGTTCGAGTGATCGCGAGTTGTCATGGAACTATAATTTGTTGTTGAAGGTAAGTATTAAAAACTATAAGAATTTGTTGTCAATTATTCCAGTTTATTAAAGCGATTTGATAATAAACATTTGAATCTGATTAAGGTTGATCCAATCTAACTATCAACATATGCTATCATTTTCAAGCTCTTTCGTGTTGCAAATTATAGAGCCGCTTCGCAAACCTAAATTTATAACGTTAAAAACGGAAAGTTTAGGGATTAGTACGAGTTATTGAATTTATTATTTGTCAAAAGAGGGGGGGGGGTAAACAAGAAGGACAGTGGTCCGCGAAGATTCTTTTATCTGCAATAGGGGGTCCGCTGGGCTCTGAAGTTTTTGTATCTCTGGTCTAGAACCAAATTTTACCTTTTACCATATCAACAATAATTTTTAGACGGGTAGATTAAAATTAATTTAGTAAATAATGAATTATTTGTATTTAAATGATGATGAGCCGCATGTTTTAAGTTAGTTTAATGTAAGTTGTATTGTTTAATCAATTGTATTGTTTGAGTGCTGGCGGAATGGAAGAGGAGACTTTTGTCTCAATTTCGCCAGTTTAAATAAATCAATAAATAAAATAAATAAATAAATAAATGATGTAGGCAAAACAGAATTATAGATTAAACCGTTTATTAATCCAAGGACTTGACTTCATTATTTTTTATCAATTTCTTCATTGGTAAAATTATAAAAATTAATTTGTTTTCATTAATTACTACTTCTTATTTCACCATATTATTAAAAATGATAATGACAGCCTATTTGCAATAAACCTCTCGCTATATCAAAGAAAGAAAGAAAAATATATCATCGCTTTGGTGATATTAAAGAAAAATAAATGGTCAACATTTACCTTATCTAATTAGTATTGCTTATTATTAATATTAATACTTTGTAATTAATTAATTCAATATTCTTTGCATACTACTTTACTTACACTATCGGAAGTGTTATACTATTCCTAGAACACTGCAGTTTTAAACAGTTTAGATATAATAACGTTATGAGTAATAAATAAATAAGTAATAAATTACGTTAAGTTTAGATATATTAACGACGGCACGCCGGTGCTGATATAGGGTGTAAGAGTCTCTTGAGCCTCCCCCCCCCCCCGTTGAATACGCTTCTTTCACCAGGTATTAAGTGGACCGTTAAGAAACGATTACCTCTACAATACGGTTAAGGTAGATACAGTGACAGTGTATAAACATTTAGCGCTCTCGTTATACCTTTTTTGTGAAAACGTGATCAGGTAACCTGTGTTCGTCAACACAAAGAGTATAGAAAGTTTTAGTGCATATTTTGAAAACTGTTACAGACCAGGCCAGTGTACCTAGTCATGTCCAATCCTGTTCAAGGTTATCCGTCTTATATTTAATCCGTTTCTTAACTTTTGTAACTATTGAGCTTATTTTACTTTATTTGAATAATATTAAGCTATTTGTGTTAAATAACTGACATCAAGACGACAGTAATTAGGGATAAGTTGGTTGTGGAAGAAAATACTTTTACATGAATGGAAGGCGAGATGCAATTGAGAACATAATCAGTAATGACAGCACTGCGAACAACTTCTTTACAACATAATTTATATCAGCTTTAAGCAAATAACAAAAATATTTAAAAAATTCCATAAAAATTAAATAACAAAGGAAAGAAGTATTTTCTCAATAATTCAAATAATCAACAGTAAAATTAAATTGAAAACAAAAATTGGGAGCAAAAAAGGAGGAGAAGTAAAAAATAATGGTTTTTATCAAGTTGTTTGTCTGTATGTGTGTGTGTGTGTGTCTGTTATCATCGTAGGTCTCGTGCTTAAGAGTTGTAACTTGGCATTGTAATGGATTTCGGGCTTCTAATACATTTACGGGGTTTTTGGAAAACTAATGTTAAGCAGCGTTAAGTGAGGTCAATACATAGATGGGTGACCGCTGGAAATAAAACTGTTGTTTTCACTTTGTGAATTTTAAGTGGTGAGGATGAACTTAGCAAAGCGACATAGCGAGAAGTTCCGATCAACCCAGTAACCCGATTTTTCATTTTTGTGCACTATTACAGGACTTATTGTATTATTTACCTAAAATGTTATTTTTATTGTTATTAGTGGATGTTATTCTATTCACATTGAGAGTTCTATGTTTATGTTTTGTCATTATTATCAATCGAATGGTAAAACTTTGCAAGTTTAAAGTTAAAATTAATATTAAAGTTTTTCCAATATAATTATTTATATTTTAAGTTTTATTTATTGATGTTTAAGATAGAAGCAATATGTGGCAGAAATAGAAATTATGGAGTTTCACACACTTTAATGTGTTCTTTATTAAAGTTTCTTACTTGCCATTTATATGAGCATTTTTGCTTAGATTCTGTAGATAGAAGTCAACAAGACGAAAATACCTGAAGATTTTAAGAATCTTCTTTATGGAAACATTATAGTTCCATTAATGTCTGGTCGGTAGAGTATAACCGGTCTGTGACTCACTTGTCTCATGATCACGTATATTTACTAACTTGATTCTATAACTAAGCTGACTTGAATAAGAATCAACATATTTTTCTTACAAAAGTAGTCCTATTGTGTGAGTACACTTAAAAGTGTTGCTGGTGCTAAATAAATAAATCAGTCCTTTTTACATTATGGGTCTTGTATTGAGGGGGTCAATACATAATGCCTGAAGGAACCACCTTAGGTGGTAGTGGGAACCGTTACGCTACAAGGGCATTATAAAGTAAGACAAATAACAGAGGGCATTATAAAAATCAAGACATTATCAAAATATTTTTTTTTTTAATCAAGACATTAAAAAAATATTTTGATATTTTGATAATGTCTTGATTACCTATGTTCAAATAGTTTAAAATGTATACATTTATGAATGTTAAATCATGTTAAAATTGTTATTTATTTTTTTTGTTTTATTTATTACATTGTTAATTATTAATTATTTAGATAAAAGATATATGTATGTGTGTGTATGTATATGTGTGAGTGTATGTATGTGTGTATATATACATATATATGTGTGTGCCAATTGATGTATGTATATAAATTAGCACTACATATGTATGAACTCCGCCAAATTGGCAACCACAGCTTAGGCTGATTTTTGCATGTTGTTTAACTGTTAACTGTCTTAGTATGTAATTATCTTATATGCAAATAAATGGTTTATTTATTTATTTATTTATTTATTATAAAAATAATTCACTTGAATAAAAAATAAATAATCAATAAATTATTAAAAAATAATCTTTCATGAACTGAGTGCGTATATATACATATATATATATATATATATATATATATATATATATATATATAATATATATATATATATATATATATATATATAAACTTGGCAATAGATAGCCAAAAATTATTAGCTATATATTATCAAGATCTACCCTTGACTTCTAAATCCATTAATATAATAGCTGTAACTATAGAGCTATCTTGGTTAAATGACCCAGTTACACCTCCATTGTCATAACAACATACCTGTGCCAAATTTTTATCTATTCTAATTTCTATAATATTTAATATAAAATTATATGAACACCTTTAAATGTATACATGTATGTATGCTCCGGAAATGAAGAAAGACAAAAACTAATCATAATTTATAACATGTAAAACAAGCTAAATTTTATCAGCTAAAGTTCAAATTTGATCAGCTGTTCTATTTCATTTATTGTTGCATTGTTTTTATTGCTTTTGTTTCTTTTTTTGATAGCGTATATAATTATACAAATTTTGAGATGACCTATAAAATTGAATGAAATAATAGTTTTTAACTTCTGTTTAGAAAAGTTTACCCACTGTGCATGTAAGGAATATTAGCTCCAAAAATGTTTTTCACATGAACAAACTGCGTGAATGAAAGATATTTATACAACATAAACAAAAAATTGTTATGTTTTGGTTACCTATTATTGCAATTAATAGGTAACCAGTAACGCCATTAATGCCGTTACAGATTAATGCAACGGCTGAATGTATAGGGTTAAGTTAAACACCTTTAATAAATAATATCTATTCTTATTGAGTTCAACATGAAATCGATGTTAGCTGGGATTCCCAGAAGTTTAACAGTCAGAAAGTCGCCTCACGAGTTTCTCTGTCCTATTTTTTTACTGAAAGAAAATTCTCGTTAAATTTGTTGGATAATTATTTGACCTATTCTGTATCACGAAATGCATTTCTGTCACGTTACGTTGGAAGGTCGTGAAGGATTAATTTGGCGCCTAATATTGACGCCATAGTATCTACTTTGATATTTTTCTCATGTAAATGATAAGGTTTGTGTTTTACACTAATCTGTATGATGATTATAAATTTCATGTTGATGATTTTAAATTTAGAGCCAAATATAGTTTTAAATTTAGTAGTTTGATAGTACCCCAATTTGTTTTGTTATTAGTTACTGAATTTATTTCTCGAATGAGAGTTTATTATTAGTTTATTGTAGTGTATTAGTTTTATCAATGTTTTATACGAATCGTTTATTTTTGATATCTTACTCTATACTGTCAAATAAGCTCTAGCTTCAAATAAAAAAAACTAACCTATATTTTTTAATGTCAACGTTTGGGACTATGAAGAAACAAATTTAAAATTATGTTGTATTTTTGGATGGTGCAAAGTAAAAATATAATAAACAATACATATAACGTATTGTTAGTGAAGTATTATATACGTATTAACTATAAAGTATGTATTTTGATATTTCAACAAATTCCATATAACTTTTTCAATTTTATTCTTTTTGAGATGCTTTAAGAAAATAAAAGTTGCTCTACTGGAGTTTGAGATAACAAATAAAATTTCTGTTTTTTAATTCAAATAATTATACTTATTTTTTTTGTCTACGAATTATACTATTTAATAGTCTTAAAATATTGATGACCTTCATTCTAGCTGATACAACAATTAGATGAAAATCAGGTGTTCCTAGAACCAAGATCACGTGTTCTATGCCTGAGAGAAAAGTCGATAATTAGATGATAATAGAAACCGAACGCTTAAATAAATAAGATAAATAGTAAAATTTATTACTTTAATTATACTGTGACAGTATGCATGCTCTACTAAATGTACTATTCTGTCTTGACTACAAGAACTACAAGACTGAAGATATCCGTCAAATTAAATTTATCTTAATTTCTAGAAGGCAAAATAAAATGTAATTAAATTTTAATGATTCAAGGTTCTTACTTTTCCTCGTCTATACCTTAGGTATACAGGGAAAATATTGTGTTTAGACTAACTATCCGAAACCGGAATTTCGCCTAAATTATCCTTTTTAGGTGTTTTAAGACCCCCTGAGTGGTTTTACAAAATTGTCTGCCTAAATATGTGTCTGTGATCATTAGAGCTTCCAGTGTACTATGTAAGGTTGTTAAAACTAGGTTCAAAAATAAATCTATAGGTCTTTTTGTGCTATCCCAAAAAAAAATTTTATTACGCCATTAACGAGGAATAATAAAACGTTTTGAATAATAACGATAAATGTTTTGATCGATTTAATATTTAGCACACAAGTAGGCATATATAAGACCAACTAATGTACCAAGTTTTATCTTATTGTCAGCATTAGTTCAATTTTTATTTAATGACTTGTTAACATTTTTATTGCAAGTAATTTGGAAATAAAGCGTCATTGTTGCGTTAAATATTTGTTATAAAATAAGGAACAGGGAATAGTTTCCAAGATTACAAGATTCTATAGTATATATAATCCTATATATATATATACAGGGTGTTTCATATAAAGTGTCCACCAGAAAAGGAGGTGATAGTACTCCTCAAAAGGAACAAAAAATGTCCTATAATATAAACCCCGATCTCCGACCGTTTTCCCACAAGGTCAAATTTAATATTTCAAAAAAATATTTGTCCTCACATCATAAAATTGTTAATAGGGATTTAACTATTCAAGCTAGAAATGCGAAATTGGTATCATTAGAAAGCTGAGTAAAATTCCTAAAGGACAAACTACTAACCATGTCAAATATTTTGGAACTACTGCCCAAAATTTTGCATGAAACATAATTTTTAAAAAAAATGAATTTTATGGAATTTTTGTAGTAGGGCATTAGAGGAAGTAAGAGATGAGCAAAAGTACGATTTTTAGACTCTAGAAGGTAAAATAAACCTATTTTATTCTTACACATTTTTCTCTAAAACCACTCTTTTCTCTTGCTTTAGAGATTTTTAATTACAATGTAATTAACATTGTAGACATATGCAAAAATGCCAAAAAAATATCAGTTTTTCCAACTTCTAGGAAGAATGGCTTAAAATTTTGACTATTGAATGTATAAAATTATTTAATTTTTCTTAAAGGACAGTCATAAGAAAAGTTTTTTCCGTTCTTGGCTGAACTTTTGCTCATCTCTTACTTCCTCTAATGCCCTAGTACAAAAATTCCATAAAATTCATTTTTTTAAAAAATCATGTTTCATGCAAAAGTTTGGGCAGTAGTTCCAAAATATTTGACATGGTTAGTAGTTTGTCCTTTAGGAATTTTACTCAGCTTTCTAATGATACCAATTTCGCATTTCTAGCTTGAATAGTTAAATCCCTATTAACAATTTTATGATGTGAGGTCAAATATTTTTTTGAAATATTAAATTTGACCTTGTGGCAAAACGGTTGGAGATCGGGGTTTATATTATAGGACATTTTTTGTTCCTTATAAGGAGTACTATCACCTTCCTTTTCTGGTGACACACTTTATATGAAACACCCTGTATATATATATATATATATTATATATATATATATATATATATAGAATATTATATATTATTCTATATACTATAGAATCTTGTAATCTTGGGAACTATTCCCTGTTCCTTATTTTATAACAAATATTTAACGTAACAATGACGTTTATATATATATATATATATATATATATATATATATATATATATATATATATATATATATATATAGAATTATATTATTCTATAACTATAGAATCTTGTAATCTTGGGAACTATTCCCTGTTCCTATTTTATAACACATATTTAAACGTAACAATGACTATATATATATATATATAATATATATATATATATATATATATATATATATATATATATATAAATATATAGAATATACTATTTGCTTATAATGCAGTAAAAAGTGCATTATGTGTTACAGATAACATTTTTTAACCGACCATAATCCTCTTATATCCTAGAGAATAACAAGTTTGGCTTCATATGAACCAGCGATATCTGTTTTGTTTTGGAGTAGTCTTCATACCCGTTACTGTAAGGCTTCTTATGTCAGCTGTGGATATCTCATACTTGACATACATATTGTAAAACCTTTTGTTCTTTTGCTATTCTTTAAGGAGTGGTCATTATTTGCTTAACTGTTAAAAATTGTAATCTATACTCATTATCTATGTTTACTTGTTACCAATACTTATTTTAACACTTCTTTTAGGGTCTTCGCTCTTACGATCAAATGTCAAACCTTAAAAGAAATGCAAGATATTCGTTTTTTAATTTGTACATTCAGGATGTTTTTGTATATTCGCTTTGTTTTTAAGCGCTTTTTGTGTCACTTAATTTAATGCTTGTATAAGTAGTATTTATTGGCTAATAAAACAAATATTTTTAATTTAAAACTAGCTTTTTGTAGCTTTGACGTTTAGCTGTTGATGTCCATTTAAATTGCTTATCCCTCCTAATATTTTATAGTTAAAAATATTATCCTCCTGGCGTAATTGATCAATACCCTGCGGATTGATTGGGGTGTTAAGAGTTTCTGAATTTTACCGGCATAGTGATTATTTATCACTATCATAATTCGATATTACTGAACTATCATATTTGGTTCGTTCTAGCTATACATGGATAAAGACTTAAAACCATTTCTATGAATGGAATGGTTTTAGTAGCTACGCCCCCTCGTGACGTCATCATGTCATGCCTACACTATTGATTTTACACTAAACGTACTTTTACCCTTTAAAAAAGCCCTTTAAAGTATGGGGGAACTTGCTTAGTCCCCCTATTCTTTGGAAGCATTTACCTCACTCTACTAAACTGTGGTGTTATGGTGGGGGAAGGGCTTTAAACTTAACCTGCTTTTAAAAAATATCAATATTTAAAATAATAGTATAATCACCTGATTCTATAGAATTAATAAAAGCAAATTTATTTTTAAAATACTCTTCCAAAGAATGATCGTGCTTATTATTTATGAATATTACAGTGTTGTGAAGGGTAAAGATCCTGAATAATTTATGTTTATACTTTTCAAGAAAAAAATTTATATTTAGCTATTATGTAAAGTATACTATAACTTTTTTCTTCTATTCTATATCGTTATAACGTTAACACTGATAATTTCTCCAATTTATCTTCTCTTAGTTTATTTATCTTTAAAGGCCTGGAGTAGAATAATTTTACTATAAGTTTTTACCATCGTCGGTTTACAATAAAAAGAAGATGTTTTGATGCATCGATGTAGAAAGGATATTTAAAATAATTGATTCATCTCCCTATTTCCAGGCTACCCTACGTTTTAGCCTGTTTTTATATTTTAATATTCAGTTAATTTTTTTACAAATGCTATTTATATTGCAATAATCAAAGAAAAATATCATTTAAATGTTAAAGAAACATTTTTTACTCTCGTTCAATTTTTTGAGCCAAATAAATTACTAAGAATATTTATAAAAAAAGCTTTTAGCCGCAGTTTGGGATTTCATTCTTGTCGAAGTAAAAAATGCAACTTCATCTTCCAATGGGCGTATTATAAGAGGAGGGGGTTAGAATCCTGAACTCTTTAAATCGCTTTTTTCGACCACGGAAGAAAATAAATATGTTTTTTTCATTATTAGTAACGGACAATATTTGATACATTGATCAGGGGGGGTATAAAGGGAATTGATTCGAATAAGATGCGTCTACCTCATTCTTCACCAAGCTTGTTTAACCTGTTAAATTAATTCGTTCATAAAATTCTGTTTTCATATTTAACTAGATATAATAAAATGTTGGTTTGAAATTCAAATGCCATTTAGAGTATCCAAAAATTAAAAATTGTTTAATATTTAGCTATAGAGCTATTAAAAATTTTTTAATAGCTCTATAGCCGTAAAATTGGGCTTTTATTATGGAAGTACAAAAATATTATCTTTGCAACCCGGGTATATGACTTCTGTGTTCTTTAATTCCTAAACGTGTCCTATAATTGTTGCATTTATGTTACAGGCAAGAAATGCACACAAATGATGGATCCAGTGGAACTGTTTTATGTCAGATGTCAAAGATACCGTCGCAGGAACAACAACAAAATCTAAGCAACAGGTTGGTATTTTACATCTTTGAAATAATAGTGGTTAATATAATTAATGAATGTTGAGGGCGAACAATATCAGGACAATGTGCGATGAAAATTTAGCCACCTTATTTTAAGTTAACGATTTTGAATGATTTTAATTGGATGCATTGGATGATACCAATGATACAAGGTCAGTGTTTAACAAAACAACAACTTGTTTTAAAGTTTGGTTATTTAGTGTTCAGTCAAATTATTTCTCTCACCTAACCCTTTTTCACTTTTTAGTGCTAATATTTCATTTAATATTTTCATACTCGGACTCTAATTAACAAACACTCCGCATCAAATTCTAAACTATTTGTTTATTTCTCACACACTTTGAAAACACACTGTATGTCATATATGTGTTACAAGAAAGAATTTAAACAATATAATGATAAAGGTGGGTATTGTTTTGTCAGTTCTTTTGTTATATTTAGTATTAAAATTGTGATGATATATGTTTAGCACTAATTCCAATTTAAAAATAAATGTATGGATTGTTGTTGATTCGTTGTATAGTAGTGATTTAATTAAATCCTTGTTTTAAGTTTTTGGTCTCTTATTTTGCCAATCGTTATAATTTTTAATCAATTTCCGGCGCATAATATTTGATAGTAAAAATAGTGGGGGTCATTATTGCACGTTATCTTTTAAAAATTATTTGAGTGGGGGTTCACATCAGTTCAAACGCTTGCCAGTTCAGTGACAAGGCCGCCCCGTGAATGCTATTTGATGTCGCGCTGTAATAGTTTTCATTATTTTTAACGCTGTTTTCCTTTCATTCTAAATGCCATCGTTATTTTTCTTAACCCTAAGTGGGATACATTTTAATCCATAATCCGACAAGTACGATAATTATTCGGAGTGATAACTTAGTGGTGTGATGCCGATATGTTCTTTGTGTTCTTGTTTTCTATTTTGTAAAATGAAGCTGGTTTTTCGAAGATTTACGAAATCTACATCTTCTGTGAAAAAAGAAACAACTCCCGAAGTTTCCAACAAAAAGTAAACTTTTTTATCTTTTTATTCGTATTTATTTCTAATTTAAGTAATTATTATTATTTTAGTGTTAATGAGGTCATAAATTATTTCCTCATTATATATTGAGAAGTTTTCTTCTTCCTTAAATTAAGTTTCTCTTTTCTTGGTGCAGTGTGTTAGTATGGTTTTGTTTAATTTAATTATTTTATTTAATTCTTATTATTTCAATTCTTCTTATTATAAACGGAATGGAATAATTAAAAATTCTACTATTTACTGCTCTACTATTTGTCATTTGCAAATATTGCATATAACCATATTAAATTTTCCTGTTAGATTTGCATTAAAATTTAAGTTTTAATTAATATTTTTATGTTAAGTAACACTTAATGCAAGCGAAGAGAAGTAAAAACATAGTTACTATTTTAACTTCAAAAGTTTAAAAGTTTATAAAATTAAGAATTTTATCTAAATTTAATTTTATTTGAAATCCAATTACTAGATTCAATGGCGGAGGGAGGGTGTCTATAATACGATTGTCCTTATTAGAATTAAAATATTATACTTTGGAGACAATAATAATTGGCCAAAAGTTATTTATGTTTTAACGCTTACAATGTTAAATAGGTTTGTTTAACAATGGTGCGATAAGCACAAGAATCTCAACATTAAAATAAATCTTGCGCTAAATTAATTTTAACCTCCAGCAGAAGGAGTGAGCTATCTCTGTGTAGCTTACTTTCGGTTTTGAATGAACGACGGTTTCTAGACTTATTATGGACATTTCAGAAGAAGGAACTCAATGGTGCTGGTATCAATTATGTATGTCAAATATTTTAGATAAATCTATTGGCTCTAAATGCTTAATAGAAACAAATTAAAAATTGTATTTGATTGTATAGTGATAGATTCGAGTGTACAGTAGTAGTAGTAGGCTACTTCGCGACCAAATTTTGGGTCGTGGAAAATGATTTAAGTTATTTTAAAACAAAAGTTTAATAAATTCTTGGTATACTTTTCAAAAAATTGTACTGGACAAAAATATTTTTTTAATTTAATTTTCTAGTGTAATGATGTTTAAACTTTTATAAACATGGATAACAATTTAGATCGGATACCTCCCTTAAATTTAATATTTGTATTCTGGTCTTCATTAAAATGTATCCGGCATTATAAAGGTTCATTTCTGTAACTTACACATTTTGTTGGTCTATTAAATTGTTTAAAAACTGTTGTATTGTGAAAAAGAGCAAATAGAGGCATAGAATTTTTGTTGTCCGTCTTGAAAATTAAATTATTTTTAATTTTTAAGAATTAAAAATAATTACATAAATCCACAGTTCTGGTTTGGTGTGAGGCTGCCCAGGACCTAATACCACCTTCTCTGGGGGTTTTAGAAAAAACCCTTGAGAAACAAACCCAAAATGGAAGAAAAATATTAAAATATAGACTTTTGTGTCACGAATAATTTAAAAAAATTAATTATAATATATTTTGGGTTTGACACTATCTTCAGACATCTTGGACCATGGTCTCAAAAACCAAATATATTAAATTATATCTTTTTAATTATTTTTGGAACTGAATTCTATATTTTAACCTTTCCTTCATGGAATTCTACACAAAGAATAATAGAGCATAAAAAATATAGAAGAAAAAAGCTTAATACCTCAAAAATGTCTAGCTCACTGCGGTCTCTAATATTGGCTATAATTCAAATTACTAAGCCCGCAAAATTTACTTATATACAATGTATAAGAATTGGGTCGCGAGGAAGTTACCATAAAATTTGTTGGGTCGCGGGTCAATAAGGTTGGGTAATGCTGGGCTAGACAGAGATGGCCTTTTTTTGACGATTATTTTGTCCGAGGTATGTACCGCATCATATTTAGACTGCAACCGAACATTATTAAGACATTTGCAAGGCCGTAAGCGGAGAGAAACAAATCAGTAAATGTTTTAATTACTGATCCGTTTGGATTAATAAATTATAAACATCGATAACAACTTAGATCGGTTATCCCCCCTTGTATTAATTGTTGCCTTCCGGTCTTCATTAAATTACATAAGGCTGTATAAAGTTTCACTTCTGTAACTTACACATATTTTTGGTCTATTAAATTGTTTAAATTCTAAGCTGTATGGAAGGAAAGGGCAATAGAATTTTTATTTTATTAATAAATTGAATTCTTTAATTAATTAATTTATATTTCTCTAACGAAAGGACAGTAAATGTTATGTTTATAATGTGAGAATTCCTGCATTATAATGAGAACTTCCTTCTTAAACATTTAGGTTTATGACTATAACCCTGAAATCTTAATCTAGATTACCAGACAATTTTCAGAGTAGACATAAAACGTAATTATTTCTGTACTTCCTATGTTGAATACAGATTAGAGTAACAAATTCTAAAATAGTAATTCAATTCTATGTATTTTTATGGAACAATGTTAACCTAGAGATTCATTATGAAGTCCGAATTATTGAACCTACAGATCCCAAACATAAATTAATTGGCTTCTTACTATGTATTGTATATGGATGGATACTTTTGCAATTTTCCGTCAACGGATTATATTTTAAGGCAAATTCAACATGATGACCAATATTATAAGATTATAATTTTTATAATGTTAATTTAAATTTAACAAGACCAAAACCACATCTTTGACTAGTAAAGGTCTCAAATGTTAACTTGTAAAAGTGAGCTATCTTTCATCAAACTAGATGCTGTGGTTTGTAAATCCATATTTTGATGTCTGATGATCTTTCATTTAAAAGATCATGACCTCTACCAAGTTATATTTTTTGGCACTTATGATAGCCATACAGGCATTGAAAACTGATATTTTAAAGTGGGCACGTGTTGTGTAAATATAAAAGATAACGTTTTATCGTTCGTTACGTTATGCCTTCTATTTGTTGAGATTAAAACTTCTTGGTATTGCACCTTTTATTGACATTTTAATCCTATAGTCTTGTGATATTTTAAAATCAATTTTACCCGAGCTTTATTTTCTGCTTCTTATGCTTATTATACTTCAGTCTATACCAAGGTCTTACCTTGACTTCGTCTATATTAACTTTTAATATATTAAAGCCTTCTGTCTAGCAACGAATTGTACATTTTATTTTTAATCATCAAGTAACATTGCATATTAAAATTTAGAAAAGATATTTTGAATGACATCCGTTATCCTGGTTGCCACAATCATAATCTGCCCTATTAATAAAATAAAAATAAAATATGTTTATTCTCCTTAAATAAAAATTAACAAAATTAAAAATAAAAATTTATTTTGAAGGCTTAATTTTAAAGACAATTAGGTTATCCATTAATTTAATTAAAATTTAATCAGGAGTTCCATTTAATTAATTTAATTTTCTTAAATTATTAATCAATTTGGAAAATTAAACAAATTATGATGCATAATTTGAAAATAACTTCAGTTTTCAGTGCGATTTTAACATTCTATTTCCTTATTAATTAGTGATATGATAACGAAATAAAAGTTTTTGGTTTGACTGCAACATTAAATCAGCTGTCCTTGGACAGTTTTATTTTTAAACTAACTTCTAGTCTACTATTAGAAGGTATTGTTAATTTTTTAAAAATTTCATCAGCCTCCACACATCTATAGTGCGATGCAGATATTAATTTCATACTTAAAACATCTTTAAGCCTTAAAAATTGCCTAAAATCCGAGAGTATATATACATACATATATAGTATATATATATATATATATATATATATATATATATATATATATATATATATATATTATATAATAGTATATATATATATATATATATATATATATATATATATATAATATATATATATATATATATATATAATATATGTGTGTGTGTGGTGTGTGTGTGTGTGTGTGTGTGTTTATTCATATGTATGCATTATAGCGGATTCTTGATATTGAATATTTTGGATAAATATTTTAAAATCAATCTTAGGTAGGACGCGAACCCTATGAAGAATTAGGTTGATGTGTCATCATTAACTCGAGTTGAGCCTGCAATAGATTTAAAAATGTGGAAAAGGGTTATTATTGTTTGCTGCGAAAAAAGTTCTTATTTTTTTTTATTCCTGAATCTAATTAAGCAAATCCGGAGTAAATACGACTATTCTAAAGGACCAACGTCTTAAATAACTGTAGGAAATAACTGGAAAGCCCAAGATACTGTTGTTAAACAAATGTCGAGTGGGGTGTTCTATCTTTTTCGGGTGCCAAATTGAATATAACTGGCCAGGAGTCGATACTACCACTCAAAGCCCCGCGGGGACCATCAGGTTCGAATCCTGGTAAGGCATATAATTTGTATCGTAGTATTTACCAAATATAAATTTATAACTATAAAGAAATGTTAATTGTCCGCAAGACGGGCGAATTTTCGTTGCAAAACAATCCATTTTTTGCATTATATTTTGGGTTTATTCTTTCTATCCAGTAGCATTACTACTTGTTTCACAATTGTTCTCTGATTTTTCTAAGGAAATGCGCTAAAGCATTTTAAAAAGGAGCACAAATTGAGCATTACATGACGCTAATAATTTTGTGCAATATCGATTTTCGAATAATGACCATAGTTTTGTTCTTTGTATAACCTGTGAAATGCAAACGTGTATTTAAAAAAAATTAAGATATAAATGTTCTTGCTTCTGCTCAGGTTATCAGGTACATAATCAGGAAACGGAAGCAAGAAACGGGTTGTTAAGCAAGATTGCACGCGTTGCAAAGAAAAAAAAATTGGTTGAGGTACCTCGGAACTTCTTTTTGTTACATCGGATTCGCTACGCTCATCCTCCCTGCTTCGAACTCGCTACGCTCATCCTCCCTGCTTCGAACTCGCTTCGCTCGTCCTCAGAAATACAGTTCGCCAAATGTTATACTGCAACATGCCTTTGGACTTGCTTTGCTCTTCTTAAGATAGTAAATGCATCCGTATCATTCTTAGCGGTGACCCATACAGCACTGACCACGCAATGCTCCTTTATTTTTATGATCCAACAAAAATCATAGATATGCTTATCGTATTGAAACAAAATTTAGTGTACTTATTAATTAGGTAATAATATACACTTGTACCAAATTTCAACTTAATTGAACCATTTTCAGATTTTTTACAATTTTTAAAAAAACGTACACAAGTCAGTTAATAAAAATTAAACTAATGCTAAAAATGAGATGTAACTTGAGTCATATGTTAGTCTTACACATAGTCAAATGCGTGCCAAATCTTAATCTGTAAATATCCGTTTTATTCTCAGCGGTTATCTATGCACCTACTAACCACCTCGATAGATTCGTCGAAAACCGTAGATGTTCTAGCCCTAAGATTAAACGCGGCCCTATTTTTAGGTAAAGAGATTTTATAAAAGCTCAAACAAGGGGCCCCGTAACTTGTTGATCTTAAGAAATACTTAATAAAAATAAATGGGGCCCTATTTTCTGGTGGAGTGTATAAAACTCTAACAAGGAGCCCCGGAACTTGATGATCTTAAGAAAGACCATACTAAGATTATACGCAAGGCCCTATTTTTAGGTGAAGAGATTGTATACGATTCTTATGGGCCCCGCGACTTTATGATAAAAAGACAGACTTTACTAATCTCTACTAGAGCATGGACCCATTTTATTAGTGGGTTTACTTTTTTTTACTTAATCTTCTATGATATTGGATATTTTTCGAATGCTGATAATATGAACTTGGCACACATAAGTAACTACATGCGTGCTGAATTTCAAATCAATCGAAACATTTTTCCGCGTCTTATGTATTTATTCAATTTTCGCTGAGTTCATTAGTGCAGTTTAAAAAGTGTTCTTAGTGCAGGTTCATGACGTCATAGCCCAAAAGTTTTTTTGTACCTTGTTTTAACACTTTTACTCATAGAGATACATACTAGAGGGGGCATAGCCTATCTAAATACATAGCAAAGCTTGAAATATCTTTTTCAAGGGGCTCTCAGGGGCTCTGTGTAACCTCATTGAAACCTCCTCCAAGAGTGAGTTAGGGTTATAATAAATCAATTGTTTTCGGTTTCCCAAACATTGCTAGGGTTTTGATTTGTATCTATAACGTTTTACTATATAAGTTATTGTAATTTTGTACTGATTATTCGATTACATTTTTAAGCGAAGGGTTTTCAGGTTACTTTTTCTATGTTTCAATATTTAACCTATAGGGCCCCTCTCTCTCTATATTTTTACTGGTGAAGCATACTGGTAGCTACAACGATAACAGACACACACCTATAATAACCACTCAGAAGGTCTTAAAAATCCTAAAACGGATGATAATTTACCTATGTACCTGCGGTACAAACAAGGAAAAGTAAAAATAATTAAGCTAGCTTATTATTTCTTTTTATCGTTTTATTCGTTTGTTAAAAGTCCACTAACCCCATCAGCTGCTCCCGGGGAGCCTGAACCCAGCACACCCGTCTGGACCAGCCTTAGTTGTAATGTTGTATGCTACAGTTACAAATTATAAATTATACTGACTATTTTATAATTTTACTTTAAATCTTACCTTTTGGGAAAGATGAAGCAAGCTGCATTAAATCCTTTCGCGCACCTGTAAAGTCATTCTGCGTATTAAACACTTTATTCTCGGAACGTTTGAATTATTTGAAAATTTTACTTGCTTAAAACAAATTCACTATAGAAGCAATCAAACTATAAAAAACGTACATTTAGTTATTAATACCATTAGTTTTTGCACGAACTAACCGGATAATTAGTACAGAAGCCGGACATTTCTCAAACTGCTCGAAATTACAGAATCACGTTAAGACTAAAATATCATGCTGGCCAACTTAGATTATTAACACAAAATAATATTTAAATCTATTATTAATATTCTAAACGTAGGTTCTTGTCGCGATTCAAAGAGATAGTTGCAAGGTTGGCAATACCATTGGCGGGAAAACGAAAGGGTGATCAATTTTTTTATCAGAATTAGCAAGGGAGCCGATAAATATTCTTCTTTTATTTCTTTATTGTTAGTTAATTTGTGATAAATGAGGTAAAAATTAATAGAACGACCATCGTTGCTAAAAAAAATTGCCAATATTTCATTGATAAATACTTCGATTATTCCAGGATTTCAAATATAGAATCATGCTCTTATCACTACAGATTTGGATTTGTCCGATTTAACCCAGAAATAATAAACCTAAACGGACAATTTAAAAAAACAGTTTACAAAAAAAGTGAATTTAGTGAGTTATTTATTATTTTAGTGAGTAAATAAAATTGATTAACAATTAAATTAAAACACCATTATGGTACTGAGTACACTTACCCCAGTTTGGAGGCCTTTTTGTGTTGCTTTTCTCTTATTTGTGAGGCCCATCAAGTATTAAGGTAAAAAACAAACATTTACAATGTGGGTGAAAGAAAAGAGTCTCTCCACAAAAATATTTTTTATTGGCAAAGCGCTTTCAACCTAGCATGAGGCCATCATCAGTGCCTGTACAAACAAGTCATAAAACTAAAACTAATCAATCAAATAAAACAAAAAAGTAACATAAGTACAAAACTAAATAAAAAGGTAGCAACAAAATAAATAAATAAATAACAGAACAAGAAATAAAAAATATAGGGAAATAATACGAATAAATAAAAACAGATAATTAAACAAAAAATAAAATAATTAAATAAACAATAAAAAATACCTTAAAATAAAGATGAAATTAATAAACCATGACACAAATAAAATTAAAAAACCACAAATAACTACTTCTTCTTTTTAGATGGTAAAAGCTCGGTGAGCCGTGTAAGACTAACTTGAGGTGGGGGAGGAACCTTCAGTAGAGTACGAAGAAGCGGCGAGCTGTCCCCTCTTAAGTTTAAATTTAAATCTCCTACATTTTGCTGACTGCGCAGTATTTCAAGTTTTTCAAGGAAGTCCAGTTTCCGTCCCTTATCAACAAAATGTAAAAAACCGGCTACGTGAGGTCCTTCCTTATGTTCTTCCGAACTTATATGTTGATAAAACCGACTGCTAGCGTGCTTAGTATGCTCTGCCAAACGGATGCTTAGGCTCCTCCCGGTCTGTCCTAAGTACTCAGAGCTACAGGTACCGCATTTAATTATGTATACGCCATTTTTCGACGCAATAGGCACTACATCCTTGACCTTGCTCAAATGGGATCGTAGAGTGTTACTGGTGGTAAAACTAACACAATAGTTGTTTTTCCGCAGAACTGAGGCTACT
The DNA here is from genome assembly GCA_018340805.1 of Microvelia longipes. NCBI lineage: Eukaryota > Metazoa > Arthropoda > Insecta > Hemiptera > Veliidae > Microvelia > Microvelia longipes. Next base: position 40,908,154 of record JACMZG010001908.1, read on the forward strand.
TTGTTGGACAAGTTACCAATATATGGCACAGCACACCAAACCTTATCATTTTGAGGTTCGTCTTCACCCATCGTTCTCAATAATAACCTATATTTCTTCTTATCAACAAGTTTGTTAACCATTGAGGAACTGTATCCGTTATTGCAAGCTATAAGATGTATAGTAGCAAGCTCCTTTTGATAAGCTACTTCATCAAGTGGCAGAGTGAGAAGACGATGAATAAGAGCGTTAAAAGCAGCCATCTTATGACTCCAAGGATGGTGAGAGTCGAAGGGTATTATGCAGTCAGTAGAAGTCGGTTTTCTGTATACCTCGTAACGTAGAGTTTCATCTTTCCTGTATATAGCTATATCTACAGCTCATTTTGCATCATTTTGCTCATCTCCAACTGAGAAACTTGCTAAGTATATTAATAAACTTTTTCTTAGGATTACTAACTTTAAAGCTGTCGATGCTATCTCTAACACCTTAGAGTTTACCGAAGCTCTCCAATCTATAAAGTTACCCGACAAATATTGGCTTGTTTCATTTGATGTTGTGGATCTTTTCACAAGTGTTCCTACTGAGAAATGTTTAAAATTGTTTAGTGCTATTCTCAACAAAAAACAGTGCGGACAAAATACTCAACGCTGAACTTATGGAACTTGTTGATCTATGCTTAGATCAGAACTATTTTCCCTACGATGATAAGTTCTATGAAGGTAAATCTGGTCTTGCTATGGGCGCCCCATATCTGCGTTGGCTGCTAACATTTTTATGCATTTTTCTTTAAGGAGTTCATCAGTATTGACAAAAATCCTTTCAAGAAATACATCTATTTTTGGAAGAGGTATGTAGACGACGTCTTCTGTATATGGACGGGCTCAAGAAAGAAACTTCAATTGTTCTTAGAGTACTTAAACAATGAGTGCTTCGAGTCGATTAAATTTACCCTTGAGATAGAGCAAGAGAAGCGACTTAACTTTTTAGATATAGCTATATACAGGAAAGATGAAACTCTACGTTACGAGGTATACAGAAAACCGACTTCTACTGACTGCATAATACCCTTCGACTCTCACCATCCTTGGAGTCATAAGATGGCTGCTTTTAACGCTCTTATTCATCGTCTTCTCACTCTGCCACTTGATGAAGTAGCTTATCAAAAGGAGCTTGCTACTATACATCTTATAGCTTGCAATAACGGATACAGTTCCTCAATGGTTAACAAACTTGTTGATAAGAAGAAATATAGGTTATTATGAGAACGATGGGTGAAGACGAACCTCAAAATGATAAGGTTTGGTGTGCTGTGCCATATATTGGTAACTTGTCCAACAAAGTAGCCTCAGTTCTGCGGAAAAACAACTATTGTGTTAGTTTTACCACCAATAACACTCTACGATCCCATTTGAGCAAGGTCAAGGATGTAGTGCCTATTGCGTCGAAAAATGGCGTATACATAATTAAATGCGGTACCTGTAGCTCTGAGTACTTAGGACAGACCGGGAGGAGCCTAAGCATCCGTTTGGCAGAGCATACTAAGCACGCTAGCAGTCGGTTTATCAACATATAAGTTCGGAAAGAACATAAGGAAGGACCTCACGTAGCCGGTTTTTTACATTTTGTTGATAAGGGACGGAAACTGGACTTCCTTGAAAAACTTGAAATACTGCGCAGTCAGCAAAATGTAGGAGATTTAAATTTAAACTTAGAGGGGACAGCTCGCCGCTTCTTCGTACTCTACTGAAGGTTCCTCCCCACCTCAAGTTAGTCTTACACGGCTCACCGAGCTTTTACCATCTAAAAAGAAGAAGTAGTTATTTGTGGTTTTTTAATTTTATTTGTGTCATGGTTTATTAATTTCATCTTTATTTTAAGGTAATTTTTTATTGTTTATTTAATTATTTTATTTTTTGTTTAATTATCTGTTTTTATTTATTCGTATTATTTCCCTATATTTTTATTTCTTGTTCTGTTATTTATTTATTTATTTTGTTGCTACCTTTTATTTAGTTTTACTTATGTTACTTTTTTGTTTTATTTGATTGATTAGTTTTAGTTTATGACTTGTTTGTACAGGCACTGATGATGGCCTCATGCTAGGTTGAAAGCGCTTTGCCAATAAAAAATATTTTTGTGGAGAGACTCTTTTCTTTCACCCATAATGAACGACTCCACTGGTGCTCAATTTCATCAAAATGTTACGGCTGGTCGAGCTAATTCGAGCACACATGATGATACAAGTAAGTTCGAACATATAACTCAAACTACTATTGATGAAATAGACTCTTATTCAGACTATAAATTGGAACATAAGTATAAAGAGCTTAAGATAAAGGAAGAATTGACAAGGGAGAGTATATGGTTTATCCACCAATGCATCAAACTTCGTTTGATTCCTATCTTTTTATATAAATATGGAATTAATAGACTGGACGTTTCAACTAAAATCAGAAACAAAATTAGTAATTTGTTGCTTCAAGAGGAGTTGCATAAATGCTATAGAGCTGGGGATAATATCAAACATTATATTAACTACATGCGTCGCAAACTTGTTTGTTTAAATGGAGACGATAGAGTTAAGGGTCTAGATAAAAACATTGATATTATTATTCATTATAAAAGAAGAATAAAACATAATAAACTGATATCTAAAATTAATAGTTTAAAAGCAGAAAACAATAATATTGTTATCCAAAGTTCTTCTGTAAATAATAACACTAGGAGTCCCACTTTTAACTCAGCTAGTCTTCTGTCGCATAACTCATTGGCTAACGTCATTGAACCTGCTAATAATATTGCGCCTAGTCATTCGAATTGCAGTGATGCCAACCTCAATGTTAATACGTCCGCGATAGAGCAGTCAACTAGTATAATATCCATCCCCACCATTGACGATATTCTCGCGAGGTTATTAGTAACAACGTTGTCGATAAGACAGGCGACCCTCAATCTCAACCCTCTAGTACGTCATCAACTGAACATTCTGCAAACCCTTCTAACATCCCGCATTCTTTTCCATCTCGTACTCAGTTTTTTAATGTTGATCCAGACATTTTCAGTGTTGAGGAAAGATTACTTCTCGACAAAGGCCTTAAATACTGTCCTAAATCTATACCGGCTTATTATGATCTTTCTAATTTGGCTTCTTCAATTGACTCTTTACCCCTCGATTATAATGTAAAATTAGAAACTTCTAAATATTTTAATAGTTTCATCAAAAGTAACAACCTGAGTAAAGTTCAAATATTTAATATTAGAAAAGAAAATCGTTTACTTAAAAGTATTAAGGATAAAACAGTCAATGAAAATATAACTATATTGAAAGCTGACAAAGGAAATTGTACTGTAATAATAGATAGTGATATATATAAGGCCAAAGTTAAGAAGTTCCTTATTGATAATGGATTCAAAGAGCTTGACAAAGACCCCACTGATAACTTTAAAGAGAGGGTTAAAAATGCTTTAAATAAACCTACTTCGGTATTTCCTGAGAACTATAATAAAAACAGCCTTAAACAGATGAACCCATTAGCGCCTAGGTTATATGGAGCTTTGAAAATTCACAAGCCAGGTGAACCAATTAGACCCATAGTTTCATTTTGCTCATCTCCAACTGAGAAACTTGCTAAGTATATTAATAAACTTTTTCTTAGGATTACTAACTTTAAAGCTGTCGATGCTATCTCTAACACCTTAGAGTTTACCGAAGCTCTCCAATCTATAAAGTTACCCGACAAATATTGGCTTGTTTCATTTGATGTTGTGGATCTTTTCACAAGTGTTCCTACTGAGAAATGTTTAAAATGTTTAGTGCTATTCTCAACAAAAACAGTGCGGACAAAATACTCAACGCTGAACTTATGGAACTTGTTGATCTATGCTTAGATCAGAACTATTTTCGCTACGATGATAAGTTCTATGAAGGTAAATCTGGTCTTGCTATGGGCGCCCCATTATCTGCGTTGGCTGCTAACATTTTTATGCACTTTTTCTTTAAGGAGTTCATCAGTATTGACAAAAATCCTTTCAAGAAATACATCTATTTTTGGAAGAGGTATGTAGACGACGTCTTCTGTATATGGACGGGCTCAAGAAAAAACTTCAATTGTTCTTAGAGTACTTAAACAATGAGTGCTTCGAGTCGATTAAATTTACCCTTGAGATAGAGCAAGAGAAGCGACTTAACTTTTTAGATATAGCTATATACAGGAAAGATGAAACTCTACGTTACGAGGTATACAGAAAACCGACTTCTACTGACTGCATAATACCCTTCGACTCTCACCATCCTTGGAGTCATAAGATGGCTGCTTTAACGCTCTTATTCATCGTCACTCTGCCACTTGATGAAGTAGCTTATCAAAAGGAGCTTACAACTATACATCTTATAGCTTGCAATAACGGATACAGTTCCTCAATGGTTAACAAACTTGTTGATAAGAAGAAATATAGGTTATTATTGAGAACGATGGGTGAAGACGAACCTCAAAATGATAAGGTTTGGTGTGCTGTGCCATATATTGGTAACTTGTCCAACAAAGTAGCCTCAGTTCTGCGGAAAAACAACTATTGTGTTAGTTTTACCACCAATAACACTCTACGATCCCATTTGAGCAAGGTCAAGGATGTAGTGCCTATTGCGTCGAAAAATGGCGTATACATAATTAAATGCGGTACCTGTAGCTCTGAGTACTTAGGACAGACCGGGAGGAGCCTAAGCATCCGTTTGGCAGAGCATACTAAGCACGCTAGCAGTCGGTTTTATCAACATATAAGTTCGGAAGAACATAAGGAAGGACCTCACGTAGCCGGTTTTTTACATTTTGTTGATAAGGGACGGAAACTGGACTTCCTTGAAAAACTTGAAATACTGCGCAGTCAGCAAAATGTAGGAGATTTAAATTTAAACTTAAGAGGGACAGCTCGCCGCTTCTTCGTACTCTACTGAAGGTTCCTCCCCCACCTCAAGTTAGTCTTACACGGCTCACCGAGCTTTTACCATCTAAAAAGAAGAAGTAGTTATTTGTGGTTTTTTAATTTTATTTGTGTCATGGTTTATTAATTTCATCTTTATTTTAAGGTATTTTTTATTGTTTATTTAATTTTATTTTTTGTTTAATTATCTGTTTTTATTTATTCGTATTATTTCCCTATATTTTTTATTTCTTGTTCTGTTATTTATTTATTATTTTGTTGCTACCTTTTTATTTAGTTTTGTACTTATGTTACTTTTTTGTTTTATTTGATTGATTAGTTTTAGTTTTATGACTTGTTTGTACAGGCACTGATGATGGCCTCATGCTAGGTTGAAAGCGCTTTGCCAATAAAAAATATTTTTGTGGAGAGACTCTTTTCTTTCACCCATAATGAACGACTCCACTGGTGCTCAATTTCATCAAAACATTTACAAATTTTGCTTGGTTTCTGTTTTAGTGTTCTTTGTCTTGAGGAAGAACTAGGACAAGTGAGATTAGAAGATAAAAATGTGGATGTAGAACAAGCATTACATAATGAACAAGAAGTACAGCAGGGTTGGATAGATGGATTACTGGGATGCCTTAGACCAGTATGGACTATTATCAATAAGGCAACAACTAATGAACTTAAACATTCTCATCAAGGTAACATATCATTCACTCCTCATAGCCTTGTGATTCAGATTGTAAAATAATAGAAATGTCAGGCAGCTTGCTGTAGTTGTTAATTTGTGTTGCAAGAAAAAGGAGTTGTTTGTGTTCTCAGTGTGAAATACCTGCAATGAAAAGAGGAATATTTGTTTTAAATCAATAAATCAAATTAAAAATAATTACTCACTACAAGAGATAACTATACTAGTTCCTATGGATATAAAATTATCTTCATGTCATCTCTAATAGAAAATTTCATTCGTTATTTTAGCCTTATTCCTTTTCAATTCATTTATAATTATTAAAGGTTATGTTCATTTAAATTACTTATTAATTGGAATCATTTAATGGTGGAGATTACTTTGATGTCACCCTAAAAATATTTTTATACATTCCGCATTATTAAATTACACTATCTTTGTCAAAATATACATTAATCTTTTACAAGAGTTAAAAATAGTTTAACACTGAAATGCAGGCTGTTATCAGTTAAAAATGTTGTGTATTATGACCTCGACATACCTAACATTTGTCCCTTAATTATTCCTCTTGAATGTTATCTACATATTTGTATGCCTATAAATTCCATACTTTCTCTTTAAATTGGAAATAAATTCTCAGGCCATGTTTGATCCTCTTGTATGGACTCCCCCTCTTCAGTTGTTCACTTTTGAAATTCTATGTGACAATATATGTAGCTAAAAGGAAGAGGTAAGGTGTCATGTGTGATTTATTGTATTAGGCGTGTGAGTAAATTCTTAACTATCTTAAAAATAAAATCATACTTTAAGTCCCTACTTTACCACTGCTCTCAGAAACATATTTAAACTATTCTTTGAAACAAATATTTCATATGTTTGCTATCTTATCCTTAAAAAGTCCTCCTTACATTTATGAGTTGTTCCTGAATAATTAACTTAAGTGATTGATGTTATAGATGACTGGGAAATTCCGTTTGAATCTATATCAGATTTACAATGGCTGGGTTCTGGTGCCCAGGGAGCTGTGTTTAGTGGTAAATATAAGAATGAAATTGTAGCTGTTAAGAAAGTAAAAGAGCAAAAAGAGACTGATATCAGGCATCTTAGGAAGCTCAACCATCCTAATATTGTCCAGTTTAGGTAAAATATTATTATAGATTTATTTTTAATTAGAAACACAATCAATTGTACATTTTTATGAGGTTCATAAAATCCCTTAAAATAATTGATTCCTCCCATTCCAGCCATTTCATAAAATAGGTTGAATGGATCTCTGTTTTGATCCATAATTTATCCATCACTGGATATCCTTAAGATGTGGCTTTTAGGATCTCATTTTAAGGGTATTCTGGGGATGTCTCAGGGATGATAAAAAAGTTCATCCTAGCCAAATATCCTATAGAAATCTATCAGAAGAATAATTAAAGCTAATTGGATGGTTTTCAGATCAGTGGCTATCCTCTGATCTAGGAAGATTATGTGCTATTAATTAGGGCATCTATATTTCATATAAGCTTAATTATCTCTTTGAAAATTGGCTAAAAGAGCCTTTTTACTGATTTTTTGTGATATCACTGATTTTCTACTCTATAGAGCTAAATCTGTCTAAAAGCTGTTACTAATTATCTATTATATTTGTTTCATACATTGGCAATTTATTAAAATAAAAATTGTTATTGGGCATTGTGGATATTACTAGTTCTTGCATGCTAGTTCCCAACTCTCATGTAATAACTGTTGAGTGACCACATTTTTCTCTGTCATTTCTGATTTTCTTTCTTTGATTTTTTTATAGGGGAGTGTGTACGTTAGCACCTTGTTACTGTATAGTTATGGAATATTGTCCGTATGGACCTCTTTATAACTTATTAAAAGACGGAGAAGAGATACCTCCTAGTAGATTGGTATCTTGGTCCAAACAAATAGCCTCAGGGATGCAATATTTGCACTCAAACAAGATAATACACAGAGATCTCAAAAGCCCTAATGTTCTAATTGGGAAGAATGAAGCAGTTAAAATATCAGATTTTGGTACTAGTCGAGAATGGAATGAAATTAGTACAAAAATGAGCTTTGCTGGCACAGTAGCTTGGATGGCACCTGAAGTCATTCGGAATGAGCTTTGCAGTGAGAAAGTTGATATTTGGTAAGTATGATTTTTTTATTGTTTTATATTTATTTATGTTTAGTTGAGACCAGAGTATGAAATCCTGTCTTTTAAACCTGAAGGTTTTATAGGTGTAATTTTACTACCTTCCATTCATTATTATTGCCATGTAGTTAATAACTTTTATCATAGAATTATTCTTAATAAATGTTATTATGTCCATATTACATATATGGTGTTGTTAATTGTTTAAAAATACCATGGACTGTAAACACATCCACCCATAATATAGTATTCTTCATTTAACCCAGAATAATTATATGTGATGTTTTTATAATAATCTTATTGTGTCATTAGTCCTTATGAAGATGAATAAATACCTTAACTCACAAGAAAAAACTAGCTGCACTTTATTCTTTATACTTTTAAAAGTAAATTATTTAAGTTCAGTTTTTTAAATTTAATTAAATATGTGAAACCCGTACCTTTTTTCTATTACTTGTATCCCTCTGTCCCTATTTGTCTAAAAGATGTGAAATTTTGTACCTGCGCTCAACAAATAATGCTAACAAGTTTTGTCTCATCTGACTTTGATATGATTCTTAAATATTCATCATCCTAAATTCTGATTAAACTTACCACCTTATTTTGGGAATAAAATATATTTTTTCTAATTAAAATGCTTATGATACGCCTCATCTCAAACTCAGAATTTTAACATAATGAATTAAAAACTAGCTAAGATAACAAGCTTGATGATATAAGGTTAATTCAGAAAGGAAATGCTAAATATATTTGGAAATGAAAATATTGTATTTGTCTTAAGGTGGGTTAACTCTTAGTTGAAGTCCTTTATTAAGTTTTAATGGATACAATAATGCTGATTGATATCCTATACTTGTTGAGCAAATACTTAAAATCTCTTTATTGTAGTTTATTTTTACTATGTATTATGGTGTTCCAGGTCATATGGAGTTGTACTATGGGAGCTTTTAACATGTGAAACTCCGTATAAAGACGTTGATTCCAGTGCCATAATATGGGGTGTTGGTTCCTACTCCCTACACCTACCTATACCTGCTTCATGTCCTGAAGGTTTTAGACTTCTTATTAAACAATGTTGGTCTTCCAAACCAAGAAACAGGCCATCATTTAAACATATACTCATGCATCTAGATATTGCAGCATCTGCTGTACTGTCAAGCACTCCATCTGATTACTTTAGAACACAGGTTTGTTACCAACAATTTTTTTTTGTTTAATCATTACTAATTTACTTAATGCATAGTGAATAAATTTAATATTTCATCTGGGAAGCTATTATTGTACTGTGTTTGTATTTTTCCATCATCCTAGTAGAGCTAATCAGAGGAAAAGTAGTACTTAAGGGATAATAGTATGCATTTTTTTTGTTACATGTAATAGAGTTTTTTAGGAATTCTGAAATATAAGGGCAGACTGAATTTCTAATTTTACCTAAACTCTGTGTATACAGTCAATCGTTTAGTTTAAAAATCCCCAAGGTCATAAGCATTTTGGGGATGGACCAATCAGAGAAGCCGCTGCCTACTCCTCACTTGAAAATAGAGAAAAAAAATCCCTACCACCATAACCGCAGTTGGGAAATAACCTCCTTCCTGGCAATCGTTCACTTTGTTTGTGGTTCTTCTTGTGTTTACATCATAAAGATATAAAATAAAAACTACGCAAAATAAATGTAAAAAAAACATCACCAAGAAAATACAGGTAAAATAAATAAATAAATAAATAAAACGTTTATTTACAAAAAAAATTAACTTAATACAAACTTACAAAAATATACTTTTTTGTAAAAGGGATGGACTCTAATGATAACATTAGTTCTTCCGTCCATCCTTTGATATGAATAAATTAGCATAATTGTATCTAATAACAGAAAAAAAAGAGTTTAAATCATATTTTAATTGCTTAATAAGAAGTCCCATTTAAAAAATCAAGTATATTGTATTCTTTGTTTTGTTAAAATAAAAGGAATTTAGTTGTGACAATAGTCAACAGAGTTCGCTACAAACTAAGTATAGCAAAACAAATTAACAAACACAACCTACTCTCAATTTTTATACAATATGAAATTAAAAAAAATAAATAAATTAATATTATTATGCTTCCAATATTATACTTTTAAAAAAAATTAGAAGGTTTAAAAAAAACTGTTGTTAAAACTCTGAAAATAGAATATCAATATTTAACAAAAATATAAACTTAAAAATGTCAACAATGACCAGTACTACATTTTTAAAAAAAAATGAAAATAATTAAACAATAAGCAACTACAAACATACCATGGGTACATTCAACAATAAAGATAAAAAATAATTATTTCTGATAATAACAAATAACCTGATTTGTTACCATTGTTTTTCCCGCTCTCTTCTTACAGGGATTTTTTTCTTAAGAATCGGCGGTGCCTAAACTGACCTGTCAAGATTTTTAAAGTAGTCGATAGACTGTAGTTGTTGATGTATTGATATTTATTTGATTTACATTATTATCATTTTTGAAAACTGTATGATTGCAGCAAAGTTGGAAGAAAGAAGTGCAAGAGTTAATGGTTCACATGCAGTCTAAGGGTCAAGAAATGGTCAGGTTTGAAGAGGATTTGCTCATTAAGAAAAGAAAGGTAAACAAATTACTCTTAACCTATCTTATATTTTATATTGGTTCTCTTTGAAAACTGGAATTAGTACAGAATATTTATAAAATATGGCATGATAGACAGCTGAACAAGACTAACCTTCTGCTAACTTCAAGGGAAAGGTTTCAGGTTTATGCCTTCAGTGTTATCTTTTGCAATAGGTCTTTTAGTAAACTAGACTGACATTTATCAACTGAAAAGTATGTTGGCATGTTAAATTCTTTTGAAGTCTATGTAAAGCATACAATTTAAATGAATAATGATGTTGCTTTTATTAATAGGAACAAATTTGAATGAATAAACTTATTATCAAATCTTCCATATAGTTATATCCTTCGTTTCCTGAAACAACCCTTATTAGGAAAATAAAGACAGGGTAATTGGCCTTATTTGTCAACTTCAGAGAATTAATATACTTTCTTATTTTTAAAAATAAATTATGGATATTTTTATTTGTATTATACAATGTCTAAAATATTTTTTTTATTGATTTAATTGTACTTTTATATTTAGGATGAACTGAAGCATGCTCAAGATGTCAGAGAACACTATCAGCGGAAGTTAGAAATGGCTAATGATCTCTATATGGAGCTCCGTGCTGCTCTGACTATACTGGAACAGAGAGAAAGGAATTCTAAGTAAGTGCCGTGTCACCTTCTCTGACCTATGATTAAACAAATAAATAATAATGGATAATAGATAAGTTGTAATGAGCCAGTGAAGTTTTCATAAATAAAAATATAAGCAATGTTGTCTTGGATAACAAAATAAAAAATGTTCTAAATTAACTATTTCGAACCACTTTTAACTTTTATTTAAGGCCTTATACTTTTTGCCATCATCAGTGCACTGATGTAATTTTTAATTTATTTTTAATCACAAATTTTGAAATACTCAGAATAAAACAAAATTGTCTTGGCAATATTTGTTAAATTTAGTAAATTGTAACCATTATAATTGTCAACAAATTTTCTTCACTATTTTAAATGTGTATTCAAAATGATTGGCCAAGTTTTCTTAAACATTCTCTTGTATACCACTATTTTTACTTTACACATTGATTATTTTTTTTAATTAAAACATTTAGATATTTCTTAAAAAATTAATATAATTGTTCTGTTTGCTTGTAGATGGAATCAGAAAGGTAATAAGAAGAGAGAACGGGGTAGCGCCAGATCACCATTTTCTAAATCAAGCAGTGGTTGCTCAAGTAAAGGAAGCTTCAGAGGGCCTGTTCCTCCTCCTACCCCCTCATCCACTCCTTATTCTGAACAATCTTCCAATACTTCTATTCCTGTGAGTAATAAACATTTGTTATTACAATTTTTTATGAACAAATGTGTACTTTAGTTTAATTTAGTTTTTATTATACTTGATAAAATTAAATGTCTTTTTATTATATGAAATAAAATGTGTTACAGAGTCCAATTAGATTTGGAATGTATACAGAGATGGGTAGATGTGGTAGGGTAGAAACCAGTGCTATCCCTGTTCCTCCGTCCAGGGGTAGGAGGGTGAAACTTCAAAGAACCAGTATTAGGAGCAGCCCTGATGATACTGTAAGTAAAATACATGTATAACTTATTTAGAATTTTAAAAATAATGAAAAAAAAACTTAGCCACTCAAAAACATAGTTTTTAAACAGCTGGTACTCATTTTCTGAACACGACAGCCCTAACTGATGATAAAACTTTGTCACACTTGTAATTTTTCAAAGAAACCCATAACCATAGAGGTTTTGACAAAATCTTAAATTATTTAAATTTGTTTACACTATCAAGCAATGTGTTATTAATTTCAATTCAATTGTTCATTCATACTGATTTTGAAAGAATTTAACTATTGTAACTATAATATTCCATTGATAAACGTCAAGTCAGTATATATAAAAAAAACTCCATTGTAAAGAATAAGGTGTTTAGATGATTTTTTGGTGTGAAGTCAAAACCTTCTCTTTAAGGTTAATAGAAAGTTATTCTTCTTAAGCTATCTATTCATAATAGCATTACAGAATATCCCAACTCTACAATTATTAATAAAATAAAAATTATTATTATTACTACTTGTAAGCATTTTTACATGTAGGTGCATTTACACAAAATTTATATTTAATGTGGATTCAGCCCTACTTCTATTCTTGAAAATATTTTTCTGTGAGACTTTACCTAAGCTGTCTCAATTTATAGTAAAGGCATTACTATTTCTAATTTAAACCTTTACAAACTTAAATGGAGGATTTTAAAACAAATAATAGTAAATAGTGTTTATACAAACACATTTTTTATTTAAATGAAATGTATTGTTTAGTGGACAGAGTCAGACGGTGGAGTCAAAGTATCATGTGAGACGCAGACAGACGAGCCTGACACAGTTGTTCCCATGGATGTTGGAAGTGATTTTAGTCCTTCTGATAGTATCAATGGAAATATACCTTGTAATCAACTATCACCTTTACCTCATCATCTTGTATGTAAACTAGATAATTTTGTAATAGTACCCGAATAATACTATATATAAAAGGAGCGCTACTCATAACACAAAGTCGGTGATACTCTGGTGGTCCTAAGTAAGGCTGCAAACCTGACAAAATAAGATGTTTTTTAACAAGCTGGCAATACTTCTGGTTGTTGAAATATTAAATTATAAATATTTACTTATAAAATTAGCTCTATTACTTATTGATTATGAATGTATAAAATGGTTTAATACAATTTTTAAAATATGATAAATTGTATTTTAATGATTCTTGTAAGAAATGTGTTATATGTATGTACATGTAATGTTATGGAGATGGCCGATAGCCCGATACTTTTAGATCCATGTTGTGTTTACAAATAAATTAAAAGAAAGAGTTCACATGTGATTGTTTTCTCTTACGTATTTGTAAATATATGTTTGCTTATTTTTAATTTAATTTTTTTCCTGTTTGTTTTATTGATAGACTTTTAAAGAAACTTTTTTAATATGGTGGGTTGTACTACTGTAAATTGCCTCAAAAGGCGCCTTGTTTTCATAGGTTGGGTTCTAAAAAGTAAAATATGTCTGAGGAAACAATAGGTGAGATAAAATATTTAAATAAGTAAATATTTTAATATTCCATGTGAAAAAAAAATTAAAATGGTGGGCTATGACACCAACTATGTAAGGATGGCAACATAAAAAATGCTTTGTTAGGGTGGTACTCCTTCCTCCTTAAGATTACTAGTAAACCGGCTTTTGTGTTATCAAAGGAATTCCATTGTATTTACAGTCCTATGCTCCTTCTATACTAGTATTGTTTTAAGACCTTATCTGACATTTTTTAATCCATCTCTGATATATACTCTTGTACTGATGAGTAGTTTTGGGTGTATGGGTTCCGGGAGATCTCCAGGCACTTTTAGATTTCCACTAATAATTCATGGCAGGAACACATTGATATCATCTAGGTACCAAAATCATTGTCCCAGTTGAGTTATAGCATATTAGTATACCTCTTAGAGGTATAGCCTATGATTAGTTACCTCCATGTGATAATTTTTAGCGTTTTTATTGATTTCAAAATATTTTAAGAGATAATTTATAATAAACTATATTAAGAATTTATTTTTTTAATTTTAAGAAATATTTTTTAATAAATAATATTAGTTTTAAACTTATTTACTTTGATTTATACAAAAAGAAGTAAATAAGGAGGAGAGAAGGTTACTCTACACATAATATAACCCTTTACAGCAAGATTGCCAACTTCCCTCTTCTACCTGTGACATACTACTAGCTTTGGTTCCCTAAATAATGGTAAAACATGGAAACACAACGGGAATCTATCGCACTTTTCACAAATTCTTTCTTAATCTTTTGGAAACTGGCACATATTAACTGTTCGAGCTGTATTCAAATTATTGTTTGTAAATGTAAAGTTAATACTAACACCTTAGTATTCTGATTCAAAATATTATGTGCATCTTATGTTTGTTATTCAAATCATGTATGTATTGTATACTTATGTATAAGTATGTATTGTATACTTATATATAAGTATGTATTGTATCCTTATATTTGTACAACCTTTTATGTCACATATTTTATCAATAACAAAATGACTGTTGGTAGGTGAAATTAGATATTTTTATGGGTCTAGTTAATTTAATAGCCCTTTTAATTATTTTAAAAAGGTGTATATTTAATTTAATGATTGTGTGTTATTTTTTAACAGGACAGTGAACAAGAAGTGAACTGCAACACCCAAATGAGTGATGATGATAATCTAGAGAGGTTAGAAAGAAAGGTTGATGAGATAATGAATAATGGAAATTATTCAGAATACCCCTGTTACTTCCTTCGTAGGAAGAGGTAAATATTAATTTAACTATGCATCATTAATTTGAAAACTTAATGATGGAATATTGAAAAAGTATTGTGTTCGCAAAAAATCTGAATCTGGGATGTCACCTGAATTATCCTTTTTAGGTATTTTTAAGACCTCCTAAGTGATTTTCATAAAGTTGTAAAGTGTGAAAATTGTAAAGTGTATAAATTTTGTCAAACTTTATGACTTATTTATAGTGTGTATGTATAATATAATAATGTAATAAATAAATATTCAATATTCAGTTGTCTGTCCGTACATGTGTGTCTGTTATCTTCTTATCTCCCAGTGTGTTTTGTAACTTGGTATGAAAATCAATATTTAGGCCTAGTTGTGCTATTCAGAAAATAATTGTTGTGTGACTGAATTAATTCACTAAAATGAATCATAGAAAATTTGAAAAATCATACAATGCAGAAAATCTGATGATTGGTTTGAGACTTGGCACGCATGTAGGTATATATAAGAGCACCAATTTTTCATCTCATTATCAAGATTAGTTCAATTTTTATCAAATGACTTGTATGTTTTTAAAAAAATTGTAAAAAAAAATCTAAAAATAATTCAATTGACTTGAAATTGGTGCAAGTCAATTGTGCCTTTATCTTTGGTTTTGTTAATTAATACAAGTTTAGCAGCATTGAGAGCGGTCAGTGCTTGGATAGGTGGCCACTGGGAATAAAACAAATGTATTTACTGTCTGAAGACGAGCAAAGTGAGTCTCAAGACATGCTGTAGTACATTTAGTGAATTTTATATTCTGACTCCATAGTAGTGAGTGAGGAAAAGTCCTGAGGTACCCCATAACCAATTTTTTTGATAATACATAACTATAAAATGTTATATCTCATATCTCCTTAAATCTGAGTTTAAGGAAATATAAAATTATTCATAGGATTTATTTTCTCTACTAATTAAAAAAAACTCATTGATTGGCCTTTTTATTGCCTTTTTTTTAGAATTAGAAATGTTTTTTTATTATTTTACTATCT
This sequence comes from Microvelia longipes, assembly GCA_018340805.1. NCBI lineage: Eukaryota > Metazoa > Arthropoda > Insecta > Hemiptera > Veliidae > Microvelia > Microvelia longipes. Next base: position 40,923,869 of record JACMZG010001908.1, read on the forward strand.
AAGTTTTTATAAATTTCCAAGATTATTGTCATAAAGATTTATGTCTTCCAGTGGTGACTAAATGAATGTACATGGTGGATCCAAAGGAGGTGGAACTTCATCCAAAGGTTGAGGATTCACCATCTGCATTGATGCGGTCACCACTGGAAGGTTTAAACTATATGATTGTTATCATTATATATAAATTTAAACAAATTTGTTTATATTTAATGATTTTGATGATTTGTTGGATTTAGTTTAAGTAGGAGGCCTATAGGACCTGGGTGTAGACAGAGGAGGTACAGGCCACAAATAATCAACACATCACATCATTCTGATGAAGAGAATACATCAGAGAGATCAAATAGCAGAAGTTCCACATTAGAGAGCAACTGTCAAATTAGAGTATGTAGTAATAGTATATTAGTTTCTATTTAAGAAGAATTTTTAGTTTAGCATTTGAAAATATTATTTTATCTTGGATTCTAGTATTTAATAAGGTTTAAGTGATAATGCAATCTAAAGGCTCCTTAAAATAATAAGCTTTGCAGCTTGTAGGATGTATGTAAATGCATCAAATGGTATGGTAAGGTATTTTTAATCAGTGTGTAACAGAAGTTTTTTTTTATTAAATAACATTACTGCAATAACAGTTGTTACAAGTATTATTAAGATAATACAGTTCTAGTGACTTGATAAGATTACTAGTAGAATCAAATCAGTAATTGTACTCTTGCAGGAAAAGTTATACTAATTTTTAGAGATGAAAAGAAATTTTGTGTCAGCATAATAGTTTTTTATATTTTTAATGATAAATTAAAAACCTGCTTTGTTCCAGTAAAATGTAATTTTCATTAATACATATTGATTAATTGATTAATAATAATAATGTCTTTATTATAAACAATACATTTTTATAAGTTTTCAAGTAAGCATCATATTTTAAATATCTGAAATACAAAAAAATGATATTTTTCTGTATAACTATAGATCATACAGGTAGTCAAACTGGATGCAAAAGTGTAAGCTTTTGTTTATTATTATTTGATAGGCTCTTACTTACTTCAATATGTAAATACTGATGCACTAAATGTTTTAATTTCTGTTTAGAATTGCGGATCTGATGCTGGATCTGATGCAGAAGAAGAAGAATGTGAAGGTATTAAATCAGAGGTTCCAGTTGACTACATGCAGCCTACTTTAGCTTAAAAAAATCTACCTTATTTTACTCATTCCTATATAAATTATCTAAGTCTCACATAGCTCTTAGACATCTCAGTAATATTTGCTTGATTTTTCGTCCCATTAATTAAATAAAAAATACAAGATTTTAGAATCAAAATAAATCATAGTTAAAAAGATGAATAAAGCAGAGTACTAGTATAATAGAGCTAGACTAATAAACAATTGGATAGTATAAGATATATTAATAGTCATCTTCAGTGCCAAACAAAGTGAAAAAGGATGGCAAGAATACCAATTTTTAGGAAACGATTTGTCTATTTTTTTAATAATTTACATTGAATGCACTTATAAAGTAATAAAATATTAAAAATCAAGCAAATAATTGTAAAAATAGGCTAAATTATAAGAGAAATTAGTATGAGTCTTAAGACTTAAAATATATTAGACTCCAATAACTGATATTATTTCCCTGGTATTAATATTCCTCCCTTATCAATCACTTTATTTAATTTTTTTCTCAATAATTTTAAGTTACAATTTTATTTTTTATGAATTTCCTGTTCCTTATTATTATGAAGTACTTAATTTTATTTTTATCACTTTTAAATGAATTTTATCCTTTGGAGATTATTATAAAGTCTAGTTTAATATTGACACTTTGATTATTAAACTTTTATTCAGAGAACAAGTTGCAGATATTTAGTTACATGTTAGAACTTTATATATTTATTGAGCAATACTTCAATAGTAATTTTGCAAAGATTAAAACTAATACTGCTTTGTAGCTAAGACTTGTAAGAAATTCATACTATCCGAAGTGTAGGTTTAACTATTAATTCAACATTTAATATCTACATAATATAATTATATAAACACTCAATTATTAAATAATTGTTATTCAAAATGTGAATGAAGGTGTAAATTTGAGTGTTATTTCAATTTAAGAAAAAAAAACAGGTTGTTTTTGGTGAAATAATAAGAACAAAACAATAAGATAATTTAGCCACCTCTGTCAGCTCGTGAGGTATAAACTCTAATAATAGTTTTTCATTTTATTTTACCAATCTGTTAATTTTTTAAGGCAAAGTATAAAAATTCTGCAACTTGTTTCCTTTATTACTTAACAAAAGTTAGTGAACATAATTTTATTTTTTAATTTAATAATTTTATTTTTTTAAGACTGTGATTTTGTACATTCCCCATTTTTATTTAAATGTTTGTAGTCTGTACTTTATACATGTTTTAGTTGTATTAAATTTAATAAATTAAATTGTTAGCTGGTATTATTAGATTTTGCTCATAATTTTTGAGTTTTTGTAAAACTATTGAAAATATAATTTGAGAATCAAAAGCTAAACCATGCCATTATAATGGTATATAAAAATATATTTTCAGTAATTTTAATTAAACTTTTGTAAATTTATTAGAGGCCAACCAAGAACTGAAAAAATTAGGAGTGTGCCAAAGTGGCGTTGTAAAGTCAGTTATTAAACAATTAAAAACTTGCCATGTTAGTTTAAAATGATATATTTTAATTTAAAGAGATGCATCATTAAAAAAATAATAAATAGCTTCTTACAACAGACTCTGCTGACTTTGGCAGTGCTTGGGATTACGATCCTGCATTAAGCAAGTGTTCACATTTTCCTAAGTTTCTTTTGATTTTTTGGTCGGGGTCTATTCAGGCTGATAACTAGGATTGTTACTAAGGATGTAAACAAATGAACATAAGTAAAGTCTAAATTAAATTTGGACACTTACAAAGTTATACCTATACTACATATGTTTTGATTATAGCTACTATTATTCTCATTTTTTACTTCATGGACCAAAATGTTTGTTATTTTATGGTGAAGAAAATATATTAAGGTTCGTATAAATTTAATGGAGAAAATCACCCTAAAATTATAACATATGTGAGTGCTTTGAATTATTCTATACTTACTCATTGTATACAGCTTGTACTGGCATTATTTAAAATTAGTATTTATCATAGAGATATTTTTTATTAGAGGACCATATGAAATTTATAACATTAAAAAAGTAACCTGAACAACTATGATTATTAACATAATCAAATATAGAGTACAAAATTTCTGTAACTTATATAACAGAACTTAATACAGGATTTTTTGAGTTTGCAAAGCCAACAAAGATACTTAACTACCTTACACAGAACCTTCACATAATCTTAGAGAAGGTATCAATAAGGTTCAACAGAGCCCCTGAGAGAGATGTAGTGAAATAAAGTAATCTGTTCCCTCTAGTCGTAGAGGGGCATAACCTATCTTAATCAATTGAGAGGCCTGAAACATCTTTTTGGGGCTCTGTGTAACCTCATTGAAACCTCCTCTAAGAGTAAGTTAAGGTTATAACAAATCAATTGTTGTCGTCTTTTCCCGCATTGTTTGGGTTTTGTTTCTTATTATAAACGATGTATTATATAAGTTACTGTATTTTTAATGTTTATTTCATCATATTAATACTCAAGGGTGTTGAGGTTACTTTTTTGTAACCTAAAATTCAACTGATAGGGCCCCTCTAGTAATAATATCTATATGCCTCTAGTTATATATCTCTAAGGTATAATAATCAACTTTTTGTTCTCAGCCTAATCATCTTATGATTATTGTTATCACTGAACGTTTTTTAAACCTAAATTCTTCATTTTTTTAATATTCAAATACATAATACTGCCTGTAATAATTGTTTGTTGTATTCAAAGCAAACAGATTGATTGTTAGTAATTTTTGTAGTAGAGGTTGTAAAGGTAACATTTACATGTTTTTAAAAGTAAAACAGATTTATAAATCAAGGAGGATATGCTGGCCTAATGAAAAATGCTTGCCTTGATGATGATAATAAAGATGAACAAAAACAGTTTTTCCCTCTTTGGCCTCAGAAGAGTGGTTTTAATTTTGAAAATTATGTATATTAATAATAAACTCCATGATAAAATCACAACAATTATAAAGTTCTTGATAAATAACAGAATTATATTTACCTATGCAATAATTTAAAATGAAATAGCAGTGTCTGCTACACTTACATAAAATAAAATTTTATAATTAAAAAAATATTTCCTCTTTAAAATTTTCAAAAACGTCTTCTTATCAGTTGTGTCTCTTATGTAAATATTTTTTTTAAAATTCAAATCCAAAAGTATTATATTTTTATTTAATTAAATGTATTTATTTAAACAAATCATTGTATTATTTTGAAATATCTTCTAGGAAAATTATTTTCCTTGTGTTGTGAAAGCGGAGAAAAAAGTTAATTAAATAATGGCTATTTTTAAATTATGATAGTTTTTTTTCATATAAATTAAATAGATTTTTTAGAGGACACACTGGTAGAATGATAAAGTAAATTTACCATCAAGCTATGAATTTAATATTACTTACAATTTTGCTTCCTTGTAAAAAGCTAAAGGTTCAATAAATATGTAAAAAAAAATCAGCTACAAAAAATATAAATTTGTAGAAAAAAATGTATAGTGTTAAAAATCCAGCTTTTTAGACTGACCCGTCCACATTATATTAGATATTAATTTTTTATTTCGTTAAATGCAAGTTAGTTAGTTGATTTCAAAAATGAAATGTATCATTATTAAATAGTAATAAAATATAGAATTTATCCTTTTTGCAACGTAAGAAACTTGTCTTTTGATGTACAGAAAATCAAATTATTTTTGTTCACAAAGATTTAGGAAAGTTGAAGTCTATACTACAAACTCTTGACCCTGTGAACAGAACAGGTTCAATGCAAATCTTGTTCATTCATGATTTTTCCTTAATTAATTTTGTGATAAAATATGCAATATTTTACCTAAAAAATAAGTACATATAAAATCTATATATATTGTGTGTAAAAAAGTTTTTATTTGATATCTAATGAAGTCAAATAGTTTTTTAGAAGTTTTATTGTTTGTTTTATGTACAAAAGTACAATTTTTGTTGTGACCAAATAGTAAACATTGGCTCTTGAAATTAATAAAGCAAATAACTTATAAAGTACTCTTTTTGAAAGTGTCCAAAGGGTATAAATTAATATATTAATGGCCTAATGGTGTTTTTACTTGATTTCGCAACTAATATTAAAAACATTAGTAGCAAAATCAACTGAAAACTTCAATTACAAGATTTCTTTATACTTACTTTTAGACCATTAATATTAAAAAAATATAGATTTGTTAAAAATTTTCCTCTTGATTAGAGCTCCCATCCTATTTTTAATTTAATTTTTATTTTATGATTTAATTCTCACTTTTTATTACCTATTTGAATTTGTACATTATTATTAAATTAAATCAAATTTTATTATTTAATGTAAAAGCCATTAGTATTTACTTAAGCCATAGGTTCATTTATTATTTTTTAGATTTCATTGTTTTTGTCTTTTGAATTAAATTATAAAGCAAGATGTGTTTAGATTAATTTCAGTCTCTCTACTTTTTGATAGCTGGCTAAAAAATTGAATTTATCAGTTCAACAAATTCCGCTGCCTGGGCAGTAACATTAAGTTTTTCCCTTGCGTACCAAATTGTAACTTTATTGTTTATTCAATTTTATTAACCAAAGCCCTATCTAAGTAGAATAATTGAAATTGTTTGTTATTTTAAAAAAAGATCTTTCTAAGTTTAAATGTGTAGTTGAAATCAAGTCTGTTTGTACAAAGAATTCAGTGTTTGTAAATATAATTTTCTTTATTTAATTATTTTTATTTAGTACAAGAAATAAAATACAATAAAAATATTATTTAAAAAAACATTTTATTTTATTTAGCAACCCTTAGAAAAAATACTTCTTGTTGAGATAAAAAAGAAAGAAGTAATTGACCAACTTGTAGTTGGTCAATTACTTATTTTAGAGAAAATTGTAATGTTATTCCAATTTTCCTTAAAGACAAAACGTTTTGTTGTATTAACTAACCTAATTTATTATTAAAGATATGGAACCCTAGTTAGCTAGGCTATAGAAGTTCATAATAAGAAATAATATAATAAAAAAAATGCACTCTTCTATTTTGTTAATGATTCAAAGTTATGATTCTTAGTCAGACCAACTGTATTTTTATACTCCTGTGAATGTATCAAATATGCTTTTCAATATTTATTGAACTTCATAAAGTTATAGGAGTAGAAAAGTATGTATTTAAGGGTTTTCAGATTGATTCAGTACTTGCTTTATTTTTGGGATTTATTGAGCTCTTATTTCTTGAATATGAAATTATCACTAGGATTAACATAGCAACTGCAATAAACCAAAGAAAGATTAATGAAAATTGACAGCATTGAAATGATTAGGTTCTGAGACTTACTTTACTTATTTTATAAATTAATGCAAAGAATTAGTTATTATTTTTTCATTAAAATTTTTTTTTATTCTATTCTTTTCATTGCTTTACACAAAGGGTTAAGTAATAACTAAATATTACGGTTAATATAACTAAATACATGCGGTATTCTTCTTCCATTTATTGGCTCAACAAAAACAATGTAAAGATTAGATTGATTGAGAAGTACCAAGTTATATGTTTATTAACTAGCCTCAAATATACTTTACAGGTATGGTTCAATAATGTTTGTACACTTAGATCAGTAAAGCTATGCAATATTTACTATCTGTTCTTAAACAGATATCACAGCTTCCCTGTACTCTCAATCAAAAATGTAGGTGTGGATGAGAATAATCTCTTTCAGGGGTCCTTTAAAACCTCTCAACATGTACTTTATAACTGAGACATTAGACACATGACCTTTGACAAATCAATGACATCACACCCTGACATATAAAGACACTTTTTCTACAGTTTATATAAACTGGGAATCTTCTCATCAATTTTAAACTACCAGTATTGGTTCATTACAATAGCTCTTGTCAAACTAAAATATGACCTTCTTAATTATTAAAAGGCAAGTAAAAAACTTTTATTCATAATATGAATAAAATTCACATTTTGAATTTTATTTTTAATAAAATTTAAAATAAGTGGGGGGGGGGGGGGGGGGTCAAGCGAAAGTCAACTCCACCGATAATATAACCTCCTACTAAATAATATCTGGTCTACAAGGGAAAATACTGCATCACTTTGGACAAATGAGTAACTAATGAGTTAAATTCACCCCATAATGCCATCTTTTTACTAACTCCACTTGTACTAAATCAAATATATTAATTTTATATTTCACATTTATAACGAGAAAAACAACGGGCTCACTATATATCTTAAAATCTCAAGTTGTTGTTACATCTTAAACAATTCATTGTGAACTGGGTTATTGAAGAAATTAATGGCAGTTGAAAGTTACATCTTGAGCCCTTAAAATACCAAATGCTCTATGAACTTAAACAAATTAGAACAATTTAATAATAATCTTTAATAATAATGAAATCAATTGAAATGACCATACATTAGCTTTTTGAATGAAAATGATTTTTCTATAATTATGTTGTGACAATTATTGTTAAAAATACAGCTGTAAATAATAATATTGGTTGCCGAGCAATTTGAACTATGAAAACTAGCTAATTATAAAAACAGCTGTGAGCACATCTTCTAAAATAAAAACAAAAGATACGAGGTCCCATTTTATTTACACCGGAACCCTACAGGGTGAGTAGACTTTCCCTTTCTCTTTTCACTCCCCTCAAAATGACTTATACGATTTATTGAACATAAGATTCTACTTTTTAATATTCAATACTACTAAGCCTGCTATAAAATAATAAAATTTACCAAGTATGATGGGAGTAAGAAATTTAACAAGCAAACAAGGCAATACTGCTTTAAATGAATCTTCACCATGAGCGCTAAATATTAATTTGCTGATCAAGCATTGTTGTTTGCAAGGTGTTGTATTCCTATAAACTATGACATCGTCATCTAAGCTTTCTGTATCTACTTGCTTACTTGGAGTGATATGATTAGTGTTCTGAACTTCAATATTTTGACAATGAGCTATCTCAAGTAGAATGAAAGCTGAAAAATATGAAACTTAACATAGTGATGTCATAAATAAAACTATTCAAAACTTAACTAACTTAAGGTTTGAATGATTTTTACCAATCAGTATTGGCTTAATGAATTTTGTCTCTGTTTAATACTTACTGGTTTAGTCGATGATAATAATACTATCTACTAGATTAGTCAAACAATTAGTAAATTATAAACAGTTAGTTGTATTTACTAATAATACTAATTTTTACTAGATTAGTAAAAATTGTAGTTTTGAATCATTTTATTTATAGTCCACATAACCTGAATGTAAAGAATTACTTACTTTGAATTAAAACAAGAACAAGCTTCATTATTAAATACACAGAGCTAGAAAATTCAAACAATGGACTCTTGACAAATGAAAACTGTTGACATTAAAATTAAACAAAACAAATGAATACATTAAAATAACATACATAAACCCAACGAATATGATAGGAATAGAATGTCGGAAGGTATAAGAGAGCTAAGATACAGCAAAGAGTAAAAAGTTAAGATTTATCGTATAATCATTGATAGATATTGCAAAAAAGTTACTTTTTTAAAGGTTATGCGCTACTATGTCCAATCCCATGGCGGTCCTAAAATGAAATTTTGTGGACATTTTACTAACTGTTAAAGCTCTTTTTAGGAATCAATCACATCCTATGCAGAATTTTAGATACAGCCATTTTAGTAGTCATAGAAATGTTGAAAAACAACATTTTTTGGAAAATTCGCCACCCAATTGCCTGCGGCAATAAATGCCCTAATGCGGCAATAAATAAGCCAAAAATCTAGGTTTTTTTCTTCTATGGTGCCTATCTGTCAGCCAAATTATATTAAGATCGGAGACATAGAGTCCAAAAATATACTTTCATTGAGTTGCTTTGACATGGAATGACCAAGATGACTGTGGTAGTAAAATATGAAATGGGAAAATGTTTACCTTGTAACAGATAAGCTAAGATCAACTTTAAGAGTTCAAACTTCAAAGAAAAATTAAAAGAATAAAAATCCAATCTGCTAATGCAGGAGTTTCAAACTTTAAATTATACAACCAAACCAAATAATGGCTATACTTCTCTAAATAATTCAAATACCTCCATACAAATGTTAAAACCAATATTTTCTCAAAATATCTTAGTATTGACTTGTTCTGGATCTAGTGAAAGGCAATACATTTCTATTCCAATACTCTTTGAAGTGATTCATGAAACAAGGACATTGGTAAGATAGTAATAAAACAACATATAACCAACAATAATTAAAGTTTTATTAGTAGTTAATAAAAATCACATTTTGTAAAAAAATAATTTTGATATACATTTAATTTTTTATTTAAAAGAACTTAAAAACTTGTTTTCAGCTGGAGAGCCTCGAGCCAGAATTAGAAATACAGGAGTTCCTTTGTCTACCTTGAAACTGAAAATAAATATAATCAGTAATACGTCTACATGACAACCTCAGTTAAGATAAAAAGGGTGTGGGTGATTTAGAATAAGTTTTTTTTTTTCAATTTCGGCTATAAATATCCTTAGCTAGCCATAGATGATGTTAAGGAACCTCTTGTTTGAGGTTATAGTTTTCTTTTTGTTGGCTCTGAGGATGACCTGTTTGGGGTTGATAGCTGGTTATGTGTATTTTTTGACATTTCTTTATTTTGAGAGTGAGGTTTTACTGAACTCAATAATTTAAAAATTATTTTCTAAGATTGGAAATTGCTTTAATTTCAATATAGGATTTCCCTAAAAATGTTATAAGTTCCATCTCTCACTGTTCTCTGCACACTCTTAATTTGAATCCTGATACATAAAGGTATAATAAATAATGTGCAAATGAAGAAAATATGTAAGAAAATAAGTCAATATTTGTTTTCTGACAATTATCTTAATCATAAGTGTCAAAGACCAGAATATAGAAATACCTTTTATGAGAAATAATAGAGCCTAAAGTATCATTTTTAGAAACATTATGAATATTGCCATCACTGTCCTCGTAGTAAAGTCTGACTGATTTTGCTGAATATTTATTATCACTATCCCAGTCAGCTCTCTCAGCAAATACTTCCTCTAACTGGCATTGGAATCTATAATAATAATTTAAAAAACGCAAGAATCAAACATTTTTAATTTATTACAATTCAAATATAGTATTAAAGTTCTCTGTATATTAAATTTTTATAATAATAATAAACCACCAAAACACACATTTTAAAACACAAATAGAGACAACCACAAGTCATATTAAGCAGTTGTCCAAATGTCCATTGAGTTGACCATGTCCATTGTTACGTTTCCTTATGAGGAAATAACTATTCTCATGCCATAAACCATGAATCAGGAGGCCAAGCAAAATAGACCCCCTTCCACTTTAGTCATTTAAACAACATGTGAACATCATTCACTGATGAAAATTCACTAAATGTTACTAATCTATTACAAAAGAAATAATTTAAAAAATGTGTTAAAATTATATTAACTTCATAACATTATTTATTACTTAATATAATTATTTATTACTTCATAACATTATTTATTACTATGTTTAATAAAATTAAACATGGCATTTATAACAAAATTTGTTGTTTTGACCGAGATTTTGTGATAATTGCACATTTTATATAATTAATAAAACACAATATTTAAAAAAGAAGAAACTTATTTATTATTCTTTGTCTATCACAATATTACAATTTATTCAGACGCGTTTCGGGACGTTTCCCATCTTCAGTGTATAAATAAACTTAACTTAAATTTACTGTTGCTGTATGGAAGTGAAGGAGGTAAGGTTCTAAGGGTGGGAGGGTACTTACATCTAAGGGACAAAGAAGAAAGGGTTTTCTACCTGTACTTCTGTACTAGGGATTAACTATAAGTACCTTGGGTTAACAAAAACTTAGATACTAAGATTTTATTACACTTAAAATGATTATATTTTTGACAAATTTTATAAACTAATTATAACTATTATAAACTAATTATACTGAAACTATTATTACAAACTAATTAACAAATTAAACTATTATGACTGAGACTATTATAAACTAATTATAATTTGTAGTGGTTGTCTAGTTGCTAGGTGACTTATACTATATGTAGTACTTGTTATAATTATATTTAAAAAGATAAAATAAAAATCAAGGGTACTTAATGTTATTGAGGATGATATTAATCTATAACATAAGATTAATATTGTTATCTGCACTTATATTATACTTAAAAAATAGTTTCATTTAATATATATTACAAGTTATGGTCATGAGTTATAAGGTTGAATTATATTAATATTATAGGCTTCTTACAAACTAATCTTAAATTAATTGTTATTATTATTGTTGTTGTTGTTTATGGTTAGTGGTTTGACTAGTGGTGATTGTCTATTGAATCTAATTTGTTCATTAAAACACGGGGTATTTGATTTAGGGCTCTATTGATTTCAAGTTGTTCTAGTAGGTCTAATTTGGGTTATCACATATATGCAGTATTTCAAATTGATTAAAGTCGTATGTATGTCCTGATTCTATTAAATGGGTCGCAAAGCTAGATCTGTCTGTGGTGTTCCTATATGCTGCGTCGTGTTCTTTTCTTATGCTTAATTTCCTTCCTGATTGACCTGTGTATTGAATCTAATTTGTTCATTAAAACACGGGGTATTTGATTTAGGGCTCCTAAATCCTCCCTTACATTCATTACACGTCAGTTTGTAAACACTACTTTTGTCTTTAATGTCCGTTTTGTCTTTGGTTTTACTTATTATACGTCCTAAGTTAGTGTTTGGTCTAAATCCTACGTTTAAATCTAGAGAGTTAAGTACTTTTCCTATTTTTTTTAAGTACATAGCATTTATTTATATATTATGTTGATTTCAATTCTATTTAATTTTTGTGGATTTAAAAAACACCTAATGTGACTACCTCTATCACAGTATTGTATGCTCAGTATCACAGTATTTATTATTTAAATTTGTTGTGTATCATTTGTTGAAATTATGAGATAACATACAGTTATCACTTTTATAAATAGAGGTGTTGAGATAAAGGAATACTTACGTTGAGTCTTCATGGAATTCTTTAATTATATCTGAAGTCTTATACTCAGGGTAGAGGAATATAACAGGCCAGATCAGTCGACCTTCGTCATCTAAATGCACTTTGGCATCTACAACTCCACTGTCATTTAAATCTACTTCTGTAGTAAATGAAAAAAATAAAAATAAATGCTACTGAAAGTAAAACTAAATTCAATTGACAACTGGACAAAGGTAACCTATAGGCTATCTCATGAGGAGGTTTTTAAGTTCCCACCACATATCATTTTTTAAAAATGTATCCTTTACTATGGGATTTTTCATATAAAATTACTTATATTAATTAAAAATTATATTTAAAAGTTTATTTCTTTTGAAATAAATATAAGAACATACAATTTCACTTAAACACACATAATGTTCCTTTAAATATTGAACAAATTTAAATGAACAACTTTTTGTTGAATTCCCCATATAGTATTGTTTGGAAAATGAAGGCCTCATTTTAGCTCTTATAACCAGTCAGTGCTACCAACTTCAAAAATTTACTCTAGCTATATATTGAAAGTATCAGTGATTGGTTAACATAGTTCTAAAGTGCCAGCTTTTCTATATTCTACAAGTTTTTAGTATTGTCTCCAAAAACAATCATGAGATAGTTCATCAGATTATTATTTACACTTTTTATCTTAAATTATATTAAAACTTTTTATCTTAAATTAGTTTTCTGTCCGTCTGTACCCCTCGAATAGAAAGGAAATATTTTTTCTTTAAAGAATCACCCTAAAAGGAACCACCAACCAAAGTGGTTTTGTTCCTCTGACTTCTATTCGCCATAAAATTTAGTACATGCTTAACCATAAAATCAATAGTACAGGCCAGTTTCTACACCAAAACCTCTAAGGAAGTAAACAAGGATTCGTTTAATACTCAAAAATGTTGGATAGTTAAAAAGGAAAGTTTGAATAAGTCTGTTACCTTGATCTAAAAAGTTAATATTCCTCTCTCTAAAAGCCTTAATAAGTCTTTGATTCTCTAAGTTACTATGCATGTTTTTTATTTCTTCTTTCCTTTTAGCTCTTTTTTCAGCTCTCTATAAAAATACCAAAAGCAGGTCAACTTAGAAGCAGAAATAATTCATTCATAAGAATTAATTATTATTATTATAATAATAATAAGTATTTTATGATAAACACTTAAAATTGACACAAAACTACCTAGATTTATTTATTTAGTGACATATTAACATTGCACTAAGATGAAATCACTAAGAAATCATTATTTTAATCTTTGCATCTAATGAGTATTAAAAAAAGTACTTCTATAATAACCGTATGTATTTCCGTAACACCTCTTTAAAGAGATGCAATCGTGTGATTGCATCTCATTAAAGAGGTGTCAGCAGAAAATCATAATTATAACTCTGGCTCATCCATAACTTGCTAAAATATAAAAAATCCAAGAAAATGCTTACAATTTTTAGATTGACTTTTTCCCTGAGCTGGTCTATCTGTGATCTGTTTGAAGGGTAACTAGTATGCATAGAGTTACAATATTTTAAACACTCATCTAGTAAATTAAGCTCATAGCAACTCTGCGCTAGCCTTATCTCTGCTTTAAAATAGCTTGGCTTGTATTCTAGCGCCCGTTTACAATCGTTATAACAAGCCCTGTAAAGAATTAATCATTCATATGAAACAATAAATAATATACTGGGCAAAAATAGACTATGCACAAAGTTTAATCAGTTAGGTGTTGTCCTTTATATCAATTCTATACAAGATAGCATGCTAATGTTGATTATTTAAACTAATTAAACATAAAAGAAAATAGATTTTAACACAGTAAGATTAAAATGTAAGTAAAATCAATAATTATATACAACTTGAATATTTACAAAAACAAATTAATTTTATTACAAGCCCAATTTTAAAGAAAACTATATTTATAGTTTTCAACTGATCAGTTATACTATATTACTCTATGATAGTTTGGTACATTTACCAAGACTGAAAATCACATATTAAGTATCAATCAAAGTTAGTTAAATTAAAGAATCTCTCATAACTGAGAGCACAAACCAGGCTGTGAAATTGAGTTCATATACAAGCACCGCCTCTAGTTTTAAGTTTCTATTTCATTCTATTTAGATATTCTGTTAGTTTAATTTTATGAATGCAATAAACATCACAATGCTTAATAGAAGTATACCAATGAACTGTATTAAGCTCAAAAAAAGCAGCTGTATTAAGTAAGTAAAAAGCAGCCTTAATTCCAGCAATACAATGCTTTACTCTTTTGCTTTTACTTCTTACTAACATGAAGAAGTTTACACTTATTCTGAGTTCTACTTGTACAGAGTTATTTATAAAGTTTAAAAGGTAACTAAACAATATTTTCCAATAAATTATATGATTTTGTATTTCTCTTGATCTACTTTCTATCATGCATTATACATATTAACTGCACAGATAATTTTACACAAGAAATGATCAAATAAATAAAGCAATAATTAAAAGGAAGGAAGAAACTAATAACTTATAATTAGTAAAATATACACACACTTGAAAAATCTAGTAACTGAATAAAGCCATGCAAAAATAAGTTAAAGTGAACTTGAATAAAAATAACAAATGAAGAAAGTGCATATAAACCAAGGTCCAAAGATAAAAGGCTTAAAACCATTTTTTTCACAAACTCAGTAAAAAGTCAAATTAAGGCTAGCTAGCATCTAACTGGCTGAAAATTATGTCAAATAACTTTATATGTTATCTTAAATCAAATAAAATTTGCCTACATCAGAAGTTAGCACAATATTGGACAAAAATTTATTTTATGAAGATAGACTAATTTTAGTTATGTAGTCTTAATTATTTAATACAACGAGTAAACACAGTGACTACTTAATGTTTATAGTTTTTAAGAACACAGTTAGAAAATTTGTTTGAATGGGATTTGTTCTAAATTAGAACTAAGCTGTTTTATTATTTTTACTTTTCAACCTTAAGTTGACTTTAAATGAATCCAAATGAAACACTTCTAATTAAGGGTAAATAATAAATTTTCTTTTAAGAATGTACCTAAAATTTCCAATCATAAAATGGCAAGCTGCTCTGTTATTATACAGCTGAGCATTTAATTCATTATTATTGCATTTCCTTCTAATGCCCTCCGTATAGCTGATAATACCCATACGATATTTCTTATGTTTAAAGTTAAAATTACCATCTTCTTTATATGTTTCTGCTAATTCTGTAATACAAATTGCAAAAATAAGCACACATTTTAATAAAATATAAGTAAAAATTGAAACTATTTACCAGGTAAGACAATGATAGTTGAAATGCATGACTAAAATAAGAGGTAATATAATTTGTCTAAGACTAGGTAATGTTGAGCTACGAGTTTTAATGACCTTCAGGTGTGTTATCAGTATCGTCATATTTAAGTTGCTGAAGTCCTTCGATCAGAGGAGGAAGGGATTCGCCTTCACCAAGAGGTTTTGACATAAAGAAAGGATGTTTTTCCATTTCCTAAAACACAGAAAAAATAAGTTTATTTCTACAACACTAATAAGCGTTTACCACTTAATATATCCTTTTATCATTAGTTATATTAATATAGATGAAAAAAGGTTTGGCTAAAAAAGAAGCAGATTAAACATAGATTAAGGAATGAAAGTAAAAAAAGTTTGTTTAGTAAAAAGTAGGAACTATGACATAACAACCATATGCCATATAATATCATAAGGAAAATTATTTAAAAACTTATAGGTCTACAAATTTAATATTAAAGTACCATATCAGATAAAATTTCTTCTCAGCTAAAGTGACAGCAAGAAGCCAGAAATATTTTATGTCTTGACCAGCTGACAGCCAGTCAAAAATAAGCGAGAGAAAGAATTATATAATTTGAACTAATGCAAGGTACAAGGTCTGAAGAGAACTAATAAAATTCTTTATATCACTGTTATTTGATGTGTTAACTGTTCCAAACAATTACTGTTCCACAGGATGGTATCCGATTCTAATGCCATTTACCATTTTTTTTATCCAGAATCATTGAGCATTTCATTTAATAACCATATTTTATTGCCAAGTTACAGAGTAGGAGATTCTCATCTACGATTTAATTAAAAATGTTGACAGCTAAATTTCTATGTTTATTATCTACTTTTCTTATTGTTTTCAAAGTTTTTGAAGGCCCAGTCATATTTTCTTTATTGTCCTCGCTCTGATGATGACCAAAAGGTTAATTGGCTGTGTCAATAAAAATATTATAAGTGGACAGACTCGGTGGTTTTGTTAATTTTAAAAAGTTCTTGAAACATGATATAAGAGTATATTAATGGAATCGCATCTAAAGAATATAATAGATGTAAAATGTCAGAAGGTATAAGATAGAGTCAAACAGAAGAAAGGGGTGAACTCAGTGCTGGTTTCTATCAGCAGCTTGGAAATAATCCTAATTACCATAAAATTCTTCCCACTTTCTTAAGATACAATTACAAAATCATCTCATATTTTATTACCATCATAATGGCATGAGTATCTACTTGAAATTGATCATTACTATAAAAAGGAAATATTTGGCTAAGGAGCCAGGAGTAATTCCAAGCACTTTCTCATAGTTGGCATGGTGAAACTACCAAATTACATACTACAGTCTATCGTTTAGTTTAAAAATCTTGACATGTCAGTTTAGCCATCACTGATTCTTAAGAAAAAAAAACCCTTCTAGAAGGGAGCGGGAAAAACTATGTAAACAAATCAGGTTATTTTACCCGTATTTTCTTGGTGATGTTTTATTACATTTCATTTTTAAAATATAATTTTAAAATAAATTCGAAAGTAGTTTTCAAAACGATGTAATCAAAAGAAGAACCACAAACAAAGTGAACGATTGCCAGAAAGAAGGTTTTTTTTTCTAACAGCGGTTATTGTGGAAGGATTTTTTTCTTTTTAAGTGAGAGGTTGGCAGCGGCTTCTCTGATAGGTAGATCCCCAAAATACTTATGACCTTGAGGATTTTAAACTAAACGATAGACTGTAGCGCTCCTGTTATTTGGCTACGGAACTTAACTTTTCTTATTATTATTGATAAAGCCCAGGATCATCTTTCTTTATGAATATATCCTTCGATCACAACCATAACAGTATTCCATTAATTTTAAATTGTTAAGTATTGACAGCTGTAGATGTCTGGTTTTTCCAACCAAGGAGATAACTTTAGGACAGCAAATTCCAAGATTGTATAAAACAACATAAAATGACTTTAGTTTGATAACTTCAAGGCTAATCCATAAAAGCCGCCTACACAGCTTTAATATTAAACTACCAAATTTAGCAATAACAAACCTCTTCCCAACGGTCTTCTGGCCATGCTTCATTAGTTCGTCTTTTTTCAAGCCCAGCTATAAACTGATCGAGTTCTTTGTCAAGTTTTGCAGCTAATTTTAATCTTTCTTCTTCAGTTAATTTGCCAGGACTTTGTTCAGTCGAAGTATCGCCTACTCCCGATTGATTCATTTAACCTATAAGTTATTTAAAGTTTCCCTAAGAAAAAAACAACATTAAACAACAATAAGTAACATAAAATTTCATACAATATTTAAGAATCAAAATATAATGACTTTGAGAACAGAACACGAGTTTGTAAAGGTTATAAATTTTCAACCGTAAATGAAACCTACGCAAAACTTATGACGTCATAAAAAAATTAATGACAGCGTTCCAAAATTGTACCCTTACACAAAAAGCTGTAGTTAGGCAATCATTTTCTGCCGGTTTCATGCTCCACAGAGCGGGAAATTTTAAATTATTCAACTTTTGCTGTTAATTTGGGAACTATAAATTTTAAAAATATTCGCATTTTTCAAATTATTGATTAATTTTACTTATTAATTTATCTGATTATGATACTAAGTAATGTTTTATCGTTGTTATTTTCTTACACAACCAGTCAATGTTGTAAAATCATTAATTTTAACATCACGTCGAAGATTCGTACTGAAACCGATTTTAGCGAGAAATTTATGCACAGAAAGTTCGAATACAGTTAATATCCCTGTTGTCAATAACAACGTGAGTGTTTCTAATATCAAACAATGTTTGGAAAACCAGAAGATTGACTTTACTGATGGATTCACAAATTTGGTAGCCGAGTGCGATACTTGCAAGAAGACATCTCTGTTTATAAATAAAATATCTGGTAAGTATTCATTATTTGCTTATGGCCATACCATTACACCTTATTCAATCAAAAACTATGTTTTCAGTTGTTAAAGTAATATGTCATGTCCTCACTTGTTGCTTTTTTACAAAATATCAACAGGTGAAATCACCTGGGGGTTTTTTATTGAATGAACAGGTGTAATCACTCCCCTTTAAAACTTACGCAAGTTTCAAGAACCTATAATGAATTTTCAAATAGCATCTAGAAATTCATGGGTAAACAACGAAGTTAACTTGCCTGAAATGAATTAATGGTTTTATCCAGATTTGAAGTTTACATAAAATTGCTAAAAAGAAGCCACTACTTCCTTCTTGTGTTCCCTCTTGGCTAATGCTTTTCAGGCAGGAACATACTCCATAATCCAGGCAACACATGTGTTAATGGATAACGTATCGTAGGTCAAAATATATATTTGTCTACTCGGATAGTAGGGCAACAATGCCTACTAAAGCATTATTCTATTTAAGCATTCAAAGCAGTCAACTAAAGCATTCAAGACTATTAAAGTTACAATGTCTACTGAAGTTATATATGATCCTTGAATGTCGAGAAAAGTTAAACAAATTAGCAGCAACAAATCAAGTAAACTTATTGTGGGTCCATGGACTCACTGGGGTCGATAGTAACTTAAAAGTAATTGATGGATCAGAAAAACACTTTAATGGCCCAGAACTTTCTATTGGCTTAGCACAAGGAACTATAAGCTCTATTCTCAATGACTGGAGTGTCTGAAAAATATCTTTGTCATCCATTTTTCTTATCATGTTTTGTGGTGCCTTATAAAAAATGTTTATTTTTACTTTTACTATAATTTAATTACTTAATGAATCATACAAAATCATAATCGTCTGTGTTTAGGTATCATCAAATGAAAATATTTATTTTTTCTGAGAACCCATTGTGTAATGGTGGGTTCATTTTAGATTTTACCTACCTAAAACAGGCATGAGCTCCTTTTTTATTAGTTACAGAGTTACAACTCTGCTATAAAATAATATTTGGGCAATGTACTCTATTTATGTATGTATTTAATTTTATTTTCAGGTTTCTGCATTTGTCATGGATGTAGGAAATCGGGTTCATGGAACAATTCAATACTATCAGGTTCTAAGCAAATAAACCCATTTAAGTTAGAGAAGAACGAAGCAATAAATTTAGGAAATATATCTTGGAAATCTCTTATAGAATCTCTTACTGCTCCAGAATCTGTCTTATCTAACCAGCAAATAAATATTCTTAAAAAACATAATCTTGATGTGAGTTCCTTGCCTTTTTATTTAATTAATAGGTTTTAAAAAGTGAAATAATTTCTTTATATTCATGGGAAAACACGATTTTATTTTGGATTTCATTTTATTTGAAAATAAAAATCAGTGTTTTTTTTTTAATAGTAATACTGACTTATAAAGCTAATTTTCCTTATAGTTACATGCTAATATTTTCAATGGTCTTGATAATGCCACTTCTTAATAATAAGACATGGTTATAATTAGTTGACAGGGTAGGAAAATAATGCAAGGGAGCCATTGAGGCTGCTTTTACATGTTAAACCATGCCCATAATTTTATATCCGATTAACCTCATTGATTCCTTTAAACTATTTTCCCATGCTTTCAACTGTTTATAACCATGTGCTATACTATAATCAATTAACTATTGTGTGAGAGAAGGAATTTCATTTGTCAATAATCCCGGGTTTTCTGTCTGCAGAATAAAGTTTTTATTCTTATTAATTAGTATGAACACTCCTTTTTATATTTTTCTAGCATATTCCTACTTCATTGTTGAAGAAATTAAACATAAAATTTGACGAACAAGAAGAAGAACTTTTTGTTCCACTGACTAATACTCTTTATGAAGTTGGTTTTAAGAGAATTTCTAGTGAAAGTGATTCTACATTCCCCAGTAGTGGGGCAGCTGGTTTTATTGCTAATCAAGATGGCTTTGATTCTGCTATTGTTGTTCCCAATTTTAGGGATTTAGTTGCTTTATCGCTTTGCAAAATTCAAAGTGATATTATTTGTTTACCTTATGGTAAGTACCTTGTTTTCTTTAGTGTAGTGTGTTCTTAGAATTTTGTTATTTGTTTCCTACTTAAGCAATTGCCTGTTAAACAAAAAATTAAGAATTCATTAGGGAATTCAAGAAAACATATTTATTGAATTGATATCGCTGCAGGCCTGTAGCCAGATATAATATTTATATCTGGCCTGTAACCAGAACATATTTATTATATTGATATCGCTGCAGGCCTGTAGCCCTCTTTTTCACGAAGTAGTTTTTAGAAGAAGTCTCTTAATGGTGTGTGAAACATCTCCCCCCACCACATACACACACTCAAGTTTTGGCTGCTTACGGGCCTGCAAAGCTGATAATTCAGATGGTTAATATATGTTTAAAAGTGTTGAGAATTAATAGAATCAAATTTCATCCTATAACTGTAATGTGTAGAATCGTTTTCCTATTTTCGTAATATTTAAAGCCGACCCAATCTTTATACTTTGCATTTGCTAAATTAATAGGGTGGAACCAGTTAATAGTTTTGAAATCTTTTTTGTTTTTTTTAGGCCTTAAGAACTAATTCCCCTTTCAGTGTTATTGGTACTAAGTTCAACATTTGTTTTCTTACTAATTTTTGTATTTTATTACTAATTTTAAGCATTTTGTTTCTGCTTGTATCTAATCCTGAATATGTATGTAATTTGATACAGCTGAGTTTTGCAAAACATAAATAAGAGACACCTAGAAATGTAAACAAGCCAAGTCTTATATATCTGGGAACTTTTCCATCATTCATTATTATTGGTGGCTTGACATAATGTCATATCCTACTCTGTTTCGTTACGTGTAACTCAGTCTCTGTCAGAGTGATGAAACACAAAGGAACTTGACATTATATCAAGCTATCTTAAATATCATAATAATATAATTTTAACTGTCAAATGATAAAATAGTTCCCTGATATATCAGAGCACTTATCTCTTCCATTATTATATTTGGTAAATATATAGTTTGTTGAAATATTTTTAGGTCAGCAGAAACTACCTCAAGAAATCCTGCCACTATTTGAGAAGTATAAGAAGATAGTGTTATGGTTTGATAATGATTCTGCTTCTTGGGATAATGTCAGGATATTTGCTAAAAAGTTGTATGAGGATCGTTGTTTTCTTGTTAGGTTAGTTATAAGAATAATAATTTAAGTATAGACTGATATTGAGTTTTATTTCTCTATGAATACATTTTTTATAATTATTTATTTTGAAGATGGCCTTTAATTTTCAAAATATACTCACTATATTTATTTTCTAAAGTCACTTAAATAGTTATTATCATGCAGGTTCTAGACAATGAAGCTGTAACTAAGTCATAAATTTTTATTATGTTGACCATCTTTTGCTTGATGTGATAAAACAAAGTAATTACTGGTAAAGATTATGCCTCATGCAGAGTAAGTATGTGTTGATTTATCAAGACTTGGTTTTATTTTTATTGAATTAAACATTTTATTTTCCAGCCCAGCTGGAAGTCAGGAAAGTGCTGACAAAGCATTTAAAGAAGGCCACAATCTTAGTAAGATAGTTAACTCTGCACAGCCTGTATCTCACCCCAGTATTATTACTTTCTCTAGTCTCAGGCAGGATGTTATATTTGATCTACAAAATATAGATAAGGTATTCTAAATACTTTTTCACATACAAGAGAAGTGGTTTTTAGAGTGTTATTTTTCAATTTTTATGAAAACATTTTCTCATCAAAACTTAACAATTTTTTTTGGAAGAGCAAAGGACCTCTTTCTTGGCAGCCAAAATAGCAAATACAATATTTTTGAAAACTTCTAAGTTCTTCTTAGATTTAAAATAAAAGATGTGACCTTCAACTGTTTAAGTTGTTTGAGTCCATCTTGCTTATTAGTTTATTGTATGTCAGCTTTAATTAAATTAAATTCCGTGCTCTATATAGTCGTTATATGTTCTACTGTAGCCTTTTTTCCCATTTACAAATTTATTTAAAATAGAAAAGGAATCAAAGCATCAAAAATAATTTCTTCCTTTAAGTAGTTATACTATGTAATTACTAAGTATTACATAGTAATACTATGTTGTACTAAGTATATTACTCTATGCCTTAAAGTTTTAAAATTATTTTGATTTTTCTTTAACTTGGTTCTTTATAGTTGTAACTTTATGATATCTTAAATGAAACATGTTAATGCAATTAACAGGTGGCAGGAGTTAAATGGAAAAGATTCCCAGTTCTTAATAACATTTTAAAGGGGCATAGAAGAGGAGAATTATCCATACTCACAGGACCTACGGGATGTGGTAAAACTACCTTTATGAGTGAATATTCACTTGATCTTGCATCACAGGGTGTAAGTAACCATTATAATTACTATTCTAAAAGAAGAATATATCTGTCTCTCTACTTATAATCTTACCAAAAACCACTTATGTGGTAAAAAAAACTCCCTGCTGGTCCAAAAAAGTAGGGAAATTAACTTTACTGTCCCGCCAAGTCAAGTCCATATTGAGTGGAGACGGTCATTGGCGTTTAAAAGTAAAGTTGTATTGAGTATTATTTTACTCAACTTGTTTATATTTTGCCAGAAACATATATATTTAATATAAACTACTATTGAGGGTCCTAAATTTTGCTTAAACCAGGTTCATTTAGGTTTAGGGATATTTTACAAGTACCTGACATCGCACAGGCTTGGAACCCCCGGCTTAACGACCCTTTCAAAGGACAGTATGTGAAAAGATTTCCACCCCTCGCATGAAAATCCTAGAGGTCCCGAGCGGGTTTGAACTTACCGACTATCTGGGTGGCAGACACACATGCTAACCATTACACCACCGGGACCCCCTGTCTCTCAATGTAAATAGGGCCCTTAACTATTGCCAACTTAGCAACTTTACTTTGAAACGCCAATGACCACCCAATACGGACATGACTTTTTTGGACCAAAGACTTGGTGGGGAGTTCTTTTTTTTACCACATAAGTGGTTTTTTTTGTAAGATTTCATGACTTTTTGTACTGCTCCTGTTTTTTATAAAAACAGAAGTAACCAAGATATTTAGTTGCAGATAAAGCTTTAAAGAGAGTCAAGATATTGTACACCACTCTCATGCTCTGTTTTCTGTGGCGCGTACTACATAGGAATTATGAATTTGGGATTTATTAATACAGGAGTGTTAAAAGGCATCAGACAAATCCATAAGTCCTCAAACACCAAAATCCATTCAATAGTAAAGAGTGCAGGCGAGTCAATTTATATAAAAGTAGTGTTCGCTAGCATAGTTTCTAGCTCTATGTTTACCACAGAAATGTCCGAATTTGAGATTTTATCAGGTAAGACTACTCACAGGCATAAGACAAATTCAAAAAGTTACCTCATATCAAAATGTGTTCAGTAGTTTAGGCTGTAGGATTTCCTTGATAATATTCAATTATAGTTTAACACATGGCTAAAATCAGTTGACAGCGTGGGAAAATAGTGTTAAGGACCAACCAATGAGGTTGGTCCGATTTGAAATGTTGGGTGTGGTTTAACATCCAGGAATAACCTCATTGGCTCCCTGGTATTATTTTCACACGTTGTCAACTGATTTTAGCCGTGTGTAACACTATAAGGTAAACTAGTTCACCGATGTTGTTTGAAAAAAATATGTAAAGTAAACATTGATCCCTTGCGCTTTAAGTTTACTACTTACGAGAAGGAGGTTCAATCATCCTCCGGGATCTCAAAGTTTTATCTCTATATGGATTATTTCACTAATTGTCTAACATTTTGTTTAGATGTCAGTTAACTAATAAATTTTAACAGAAACAATATAATATTTCAAAATTTGTATTGATGATTCCAGGTGGCAACATTGTGGGGTAGTTTTGAGATTAAGAACCAGAGATTGGCTCGAACTATGCTTCAACAATTTACAATGACTCCTTTAGAAAACAATATTGATAAATTTCATTACTGGGCTGATAGGTTTGAGCAGCTACCTTTATACTATATGACGTTTCATGGACAGCAGTCTCTTGAACTTGTAATGGAGGTAACATATTCTTTTGTTAATTTTGAACATTAAAAATGCTTCTTAGGCTTACACATTAAATACTCTTAAGAACCAGGATTTTTTTCATCATTGATTTTTTTTATTTGATGTAAAATAATGTATTTTTAAGGTCACTATGGTTATTATGGGATTTAATTTTTAGTCAATTACCTAAATCTTTATTGTTGTATCTATATTTTGATTATTGGTTTAAAGTGATTATAACAAACGAATTTTGGTTATAGGTAGTGGAACACGCAACTTATGTGCATGACTTAGCACATGTAATAATTGACAATGTTCAGTTCATGCTTGGTCTCACTCAATCAGAAACTGGATTTCTTGACAGGTAATGCATTTAATTATTATTTAAAATAATGATGTAAATTCATAAAATTTAAGAAAAATATTATTCTCAAATTTCCCTTTCCCTTAGACAAACCCTGAAGTATTTCACTGTGTCAGAGGCATGTGTACGTCCAAACCCTATTTTTTTGTCATCCGAGACCTCTGAAACAAATTTTGGCCACACTTCTGGGTCCAACTCCCATCAAGCCACTTAACATCTATAGCCAATTTTCGTTAAAAAATTGGTACACTGCCACTGCATAGAGTAATATAGTTAAAACTGGAATAGTGGTTCACTGATTATTTGTGTCATGTTACTTTTTGTGGCCTCCAGTAATCTAAGATTTCTAGACATTGCACTGAAAATTGGAAAGCTGAGACACTTTGTTATAGTTTCAATAATGCATGTTTAAAATTTTATCCTTATATTTTTTGATCTGAGTTTTCTGTCAAGGACTTCGAATTAAAGACTATTTTTTTATTGTTGCTATTCAAAGAATTCTAAAGTGGTTTTACTGATATTTGTTTGTATTTTGCTTTTCAGGTTTTACAGACAAGATGCTCTGATAGGTGCTTTTCGTAATTTTGCGACAAAGTCTAATTGCCATGTGACTCTAGTTATCCACCCTAGGAAAGAGAGAGAGGGAGAGATGCTCAACGCTAATTCCATATTTGGGGGAGCAAAAGCATCTCAGGAAGCTGATAACATTCTCATCATGCAAACTAAAACATTGACATCTTTAAAGGTTAAAAAATATTTACAGGCAAGTTCATTTTTTTAGATTCTTATACATAAATAGTAAGTAGACACTACAATAGCAGTTCTTTACTTAAATATTTACCGTAGCACTTGTATGGCCTGTTTAAAAATACCACTCAATTGTATATTCAGTATATTTTATTTGGTATAATGTGTCAATAAAAAGTAAGGTATGTTTAAAGTTATGTTGACAACTTTGACAAGACTAATGACCTATGTTAGTGTGTCCAGTGTGTTAAGTGCTGGACAAACTAGCATAGGTATCTAAGTGTACAATCACTTGACTCAACAGACTAGAGAATTTGCCATTAAACAGTTTACTAATGGAATTAAACATTTTCTTCTTGAGAACTCTTGTTATAGCTTTATTGAATTTTATTCCTTAAAAATTTAACTCAGAAATTTTTTAATATTTTGACTAGTTTGTTTACTAGTGTGATGTAGCTTTTAAATAAAGAGTACATTTATTTATTGATGTTAACAATATTTTTGTTCACTATCAAAATGATAGAATACTCAAAACATATTAATTATAAGAAAAAACTAAAAGATGCTTGAGATAAAAGAATAAACTAATATCTATCAACGTTTATCATTCTACAAAAATATAAAAACTCAAAGAATCTCTCCACAGATAACTTTATTTATTTACAAATTACGCAAGTACTATTTGTACAAAGCACTTTGGGTGATTCAAAATAAACAAAGTTATTTAGAGAGACTATTTATCTATCTATTATTTAAGATGGTCTCCATTTATGCTCATTCTAGAACTTGAAACTGAACATAAACTCAACATAAGAACTTGAACATAAAAACTCAATTACAAAAATTGTCAACCCATATTATTTTTTGTTGTACTTTAATAAGTTAGGATTTTGTACTTTCAAAGACATAAGTAGATCATTTATGATTTCAGATTGCTAAAAACAGGTACACTGGAGATTTAGGTTTGATGCCCCTTGATTTTGACCCAACAGTCCTCAGTTTTGCTGCAAAGAAAAATCAGTAAAACAAAGCACATCATTTTAGTAGAATAAGCTATTATCTGTGATCTTATCATTGTACATTATCCTTGCTTTTAGTTGATAATTTTTTGTATTTTATTTTTTTTACTGTTATGCTTATTACTTTTAATTGATCAACAAGTGAAGTTTCAATACTCATAAGAGGAATCTGTACATTTTATTCATTTTTAAATGAGGTGAGTTAAAGTTAATAAGAATACATAATTATCAAGTAACCTAAAACTCAGCTGACACAATCAAATGTTTTTTAATCTTTTTGTCTATAATAATGTCACACAAAAGTATGCATCAAAATTCAAAAGCTAGAAAATAACAAAAACTGCTTAACCATAATGATGCAGCTTTGTTAGTCACACTCACATTTTTATGGAATGAGCTGTGGTAAAAATTCAGTTTTTTCAACTGATCTTATTATAAAAATGAGTTTATCAAATAACTAACTTTGACTGGGTATTAAAAATATACAGAAGAATCTCACTATTAACCAAACAGTTTAGATTACAACACCAGGCCATACATAGGCTTACAACACAAGCCTATGGCCATCACATGGTAACAAACTTATTTAAACGTTGATAATTTTTTTGTCAAAAACCTTAAAAGTTGTTACCAATTCTTTAAAAAAAATATATATCCTCCCAATGCTTTTAACTAAGTGATTAAATCGACTATAGAAGAATCCATAAAAATAATTCTGTCCAAAAACTTAAATTTTTTGACCAAAATGAGTTCCTATTAATGTTGCACAAATTGATTAAATGTTTCGATGTAGCTAAAAAAAAAACAAATATAACTATATGACAATACTATGTCTGACTTTCTATTAAATACCATATCTCTCTTGTGAACTGCTATATAGTACAGATGGTTTTTGCTTCTCTACAGTGTTGAAATTCAGCTGATAGTACAACTTTACCAATTAAGAACATTGTCTTACTATTTTCCAAATTTACATAAACTAGTACTAATCTACTGCATTGCATAAGAGTACAACTTTACCAATTAAGAACATTGTCTTACTAATTTTCCAAAATTTACATAAAACTAGTACTAATCTACTGCATTGCATAAGAGTACAACTTTACCAATTAAGAACATTGTCTTACTAATTTTCCAAAATTTACATAAAACTAGTACTAATCTTCTGCATTGCATAAGAACTAATATAATTCCGTTAATCCCAATCTGGCCTAGTTTTCAAAGAGGATGAAAAGAAGACACAAAATAAATTGGAACTTTGTTTAAGGCGAGTTCAGTATAATGGTGTAATATCAGTTTTTGTATTATCATTTTCATAACCTGACTTATGCATGTATGCTAAACCAGCATAGCATAAAACTCAGCTGCTGTTGAATACTAACAAAAGAATCAGGTCAGTTAAGGTTGGTACCATAGGTTGGTACTTAAATTTAGAATTAACTTAATAGGGTGTATAATAGTTATAGAAGTTTTTGAAATGATTTGTTTTCTTTTTATATTTTAATTGCTAATATAATAGAGTATTTGCACATTTTTTTTTATTGCATTATCATTAAGTACATCATATAAAAGAACACCCTGTAAAATATTAGAATGAAAAAACTTATAATTTTGATGATACATCAAAAAAAACTAAGAATATACTTAAACATGTTCTTTTGGTGGGAAAACAGCCTCGTCTGCTTGTGTGACGTCAGAATACCGCCGTGTAGTACAATACTCTCTAGAGGAACACTCATAAGAGTTTAGTCTATACTGTCAACAAGATGATACTGACAGCTGTAGTCATCACGTTCCTTAGGCATTGTATTACCTGGAATACAGTTCTTTTGGCGGGAAAACGGCCTCAACAGCTTGTGTGACGTCAGAATACTGTGTGTAGTACAATATTCACTAGAGCAACACTCTTAAGAGTTTATTCTATACTGTCAACAAGATGATACTGACAGCAGTAGTCATGATGTTCCTTAGGCATTGTATTACCTGGAACACGGAATTGTTTGTTCCAGTCTTCTTTACATTCTATTGAACTGTAATCAACTGTTGACCTTACGATATTTCTAACTAAAACTCCCATCTGTACCTTAAAAGACCCAACCATTCTCTACCCACTTCTCTCACCCATTCCCCCTCTCCTCTTTTTTAAATACTTATTTCAACTATTTAAAATATTTTTTTACAGCTTAATATATTTTTTAAACACATATTATAATTTTATGAGCAAACAATTTTTTTTTCGAAAAATGCAAATACTCTATTGGGATGGTTTCTCTACTATAGTATGTTTATATTCATATAAAGACAAGGTTATGAATAAACTATATTCAAATCAGTACATTACAGTTTAAATGGGTAATAAAGAAACTATGAACACTGAATAAAAGTTCTAAATTAAAATATATTCAATGAAAAAATAAAAATACAAATAATAACAGGTCATCATGGTTAGAACTTCTTGAACGCTTTCTTGGATCCCGTTCCTTTGGTTACTTTGAGAACGTTGAATTTGACTGTCTTGCTGAGAGGACGGCATTCTCCAACAGTAACAATGTCTCCATTTTCAACATCCCTAAAAAAGTAATCATAAATAGTTTATAATTTTTCAGCATATATCGATAAAATAGAGCACTAAATGTTTTTAATAAAGACCAACCACTGAAGCAAACAACAACTAGATGATAAAGTGTTGGAATAGATCTAGAATAATCAGACTTCAGTAAAAGAAATTATTAAGCACTTTTCTTAGAGTAGTGTAGTAAAATCAAATTGTGGAATTGAAGCTTTTAAATAATCATTATAATAATTATTCTTAAAAAATCATTAAAATTCTCTTCAGTATTATTTTATTAGTACATTAAAAGATACTATTTACACAAACACACTAGATAAAAAGATATTACTAGTCAAAATTTAAATCAGAATTCTTCAACTTAACTTGATAAGGTAGAAATAACTCTTTACCCACTTCCACCCTGTAACTAGTATAGTAGTCTTTCGGTTCCTGCGGGAACCACCTTAGCTGGGTAGAATTCTTTAAGTATTAATTAAATTTTGTGATATCATTTTAATACAAACACTATTCATATAAACTTAGAACTTAACTGGACCTCCGGTGCCAAAATCGAGTGATTATACAATTATGGAGGCACAGACTCTAATTAGTATAAGCAGTCATATAAAAATGTAAGATAATCAGAAAATAAACGAGTTTTCTTAAGGGAGTTCTAATTAAAATGTAACTTATTTAGATTTTTTAATAACCCTTTAATGATTCCAAAAACTATTATCTACAGCCAATAATAACATAGAATCTTGTAAAATGACAAATAATGAATTTTTACTAAATAAAAAACTACCTAAAGCAAGGTGAAAGATGAACAGACATATTCTTGTGCCTCTTTTCAAATCTGTTGTATTTTCTGATATAATGAAGATAATCCCTCCTAATGACAATGGTCCTCTGCATCTTCATTTTCTGAACAACTCCGGTAAGGATGCGACCTCTGATAGAAATATTACCAGTAAATGGGCATTTCTTATCAATGTAAGTTCCATCGATAGCCTAATAAAACAAATTTACTGTTAATATCATAATATATTCTTTTTTTTAGATGATTAAAAAAGTCTACTCTTTCACAAAAAGGGGCCCTCGTAAATTAAATTTCTGAGTTTAAACCTAAGTCTGCTAGTGATATATTTCTACACATGGGAAAATAGTGGAATAGAATAAACAAGTGAATTTACTACTAATTTTGGGTTATTATAACATCTGCCAATGTCAAATTAGTAAGTTTTGTCGGCTTTAAAAGTTGACAG
The DNA here is from genome assembly GCA_018340805.1 of Microvelia longipes. Classification (NCBI taxonomy): domain Eukaryota; kingdom Metazoa; phylum Arthropoda; class Insecta; order Hemiptera; family Veliidae; genus Microvelia; species Microvelia longipes. Next base: position 40,954,262 of record JACMZG010001908.1, read on the forward strand.
CAGATTTGTAGATTGCATCCTGTATTCGTCCGTCATAAAAAAAGTTATAATGTCTGGGGAAGTTACCTTAACACGAAATTAAGACTGCAAAATGTGTCTCACACGTGTTTATTATACCTTGTAAAAAATGTTGTGCTATATTTCACCACTATTTGCTAATATTTTAAAAAACCATACTATTTAATAATAAAAATACATATAATTTTCATTATCTTTTTTATAGATTTTGATGAAAACTTGCTTTTTTCTATTCCACTATAAATAAGAGTCTAAAATTTAAAAAGTTTAGTCATCATTCATTACATCAGGATAGAATAATAAATTGTGCAGATAAAATATTATGAAGCTGAGAACATAGACTTCAGGATTTGAGCCCCCGTTTTTTTATTGACATTCAAAATCACCCTTACATAATAGACATAACATATTAGTAAAAAATAAATAAAAGAACCAAAACCAAATTTTACAACAAAAAAGTAACAATGAATAAATCAAATACAAATAAGATTACAGGGTGTTCTTTCAGTGCTAGATGTGCTCTTTCGGTAATAGATGTATCTTTATAAGATATTGGGACTCCAGCATTTGATTGGGAGCATTGATGTTAGATCAAAATTTGATCTAGGTTGAAAATTGATGTTAGGTTGAAAACAGTTTGTTATTTAAGATATATGTTTTTTTTTCTGAGGATAGATTTCTAGTAAAATTAAAGTTTATACCATCAGATGTAATATTAAAAGCACTTATTGATTATGTAAGGCTGTTTTAATAGGTAATTTTAAAATGTAAAAAAAATATTTATATGATTTTTCAGGGATTAGTACCTAAAAACAAGGTCAGAAAATGTTAGTATTGAAAATTTGTCATCATTTTTTAAAAAATGAGTTGAAATATATCTGAGCTAGCTAAATGTGATATTTGAGAGTTAAACCAATTACAAGATTGAAAGATATAAAGAAACCAGGTAGATGATGATATTCTTATTTTTGCACTTACTGAGCAATTTACTGCATTTAGCTAAAGTTGTCAATAATAGTGAATGTAGCTGACTAATGTAACAGGGAAGTGTGCCCTTCATTGCCATATTGAACAATATTTTAAAAACAAAAATCTCAACACTATCCAAAGAGAACCAAACAAGTAAAACAAGTGACCCAATGAATACCACACTGGTACACCAACAAATCATAAAACAAACTAAGTCCAAATGGCTTAATAATGAGGCATATAATATATAAACCCTTTTAAATATTTGAGAAGGTTTAAGCAGAACATTATAATTATAATAAATAAAAATAATAATAGGGCCTCAATACAAATAATAAAGCCTCTTGGCCAAGGATTAGGGTTAGATATTCTGAATCATCAGAAGAGATTCAGGTATCAGATTAAAAGTATTATTTGAAGTTTCATTTTGCAAAGAATGAAAAAACTTGGCACACAACCCAGGTACAATAATCTACACTTACATTCACAATTATAGGCAAAAATATAACTATTTATTGCAACAAATAAATTACCCATTGTCTACATGTTAGTTTACATCATGTAAAATTACAGACCATTGATTTAACACACAAATACCACATATATTTTGGCTCATTTTAATCAAATCAATGATACATTGCCTAAAATATAAGACTAATTTTTTCAGTTTTGAAAATCACAACATTTGATGACAAATACGGGTTAAAAAATAGCATCCTTATATATGATGTCAGACCTAAGCCAGTTAATTAGGAACCACTATCTTACAACCCTTAAAAATAGCAGGTGACCCACCTGCTATTTTACATTCATATCAAATGAGATAAAAACACATGATATCTCCTATTTTAATATAATTTGGCTGACAGGTAGGCACTATAGAAAGAAGAAAAAAAAAGATTTTTGGCTCATTTGGTGAAGCTATATTGCTACAGTAAGGTCCTGAAACGTCCAAAAACCTGATTTGTTTACGAAAATGGCCAGATCTAAATTTCTGCTTATGGTAAATTTTATTCTGGTAGCGTCTGAAAGCTTAAATTTAATATTTCAAAGTGTAAAAAAGACACTCTATTTGTAATTTATATCAATGATTATGTGATAAATCTTTTTTACACTTAGATGTACCTTGACACAAGTTAAATGAAAATTTGTACACATTTTACTCACAGGTTAAATTTAGCCTAAGTAGAATTTTAGATACAGCCATTTTCTTATGCAAAGAAATGCTGAAAAATCATATTTTAAGAAAAATTCAGCACGTTACTGCAATATGCCTACACCAAATGAGCAAAAAATCTGGATTTTTTCTTCTATCTATAGTGCCAACCATCCATACGAATTGGCCAAGAATCCAAAAATGTACTTTTTGAGTTGATTTGACATGGAATAACCGAGGTGTAATATAAAACTAATTGAAACAAATACTTTACAAGTTCAACTATTATTAAGAACAACACATAAAACTAGTTTTATGAAAATATTTAATTCTTCAGTGAACAAAATTTTTAAGCAGACATTTAGTAGAATTTATTAATATTCAGATAACAGAGAATGAATTTTACCATAAGTTTACAAATAATATTATTTACATCCTATAAAAAACATAATGAACCCTAAAAGTACAATAATATATACTTGACTAACACCAATGGTAAATTTATGCAAGCTATTATTAGAAAAATTAAAACCATCATGCAAAAAGCACATAAGACACAACATGCAAATAAATAAATGTGTTTTGGTGAGTTTTAATTACCTGAAAATGAAATATTCTTATAATATAAAAGTTTATCTACTTTACAGTTAAATTTACATCAACAAATTCAAGTTATTTTGAAGTTAATTATTATAAAAAAGATGCATTTAACTGGTCATATTACCAATTCTTGCCTTAAATAAAGAGATCACAAAACAAAATAAATAAAGGATAGTAGCTCATTGCCAGTAGGTTATCCCAGTAAAATAATTCTTATAATTAGTACCAAACCTCTCTCTACATTGTTAAACAATGTTAATCAAATCTATCTTTTAGCCTAAAAGGTCTAAAAACAAAAACTTTTTTGTTACTAGGCAATGAAAAATGGTTAACAGCTGTTGTTTATTCAAAATAAAAATATTTTATTCCAAATTTAATACTTATTATATATTTTTAACAAGCTTTGCTTATCACATTATTAGTACAATTAGATAAAAGCATTAAAACTCAACAAAACATGTGATCACAATAAACACCTGACAAACCATTGAAGTTGTTCTATATTAGTTTGGGTTGAATAATCCCTGGCTGTTAATTATACCACCAAGTGTAACCATCCGTCTTCATTTTCCTGAACCAAATTATAAATTTGAAATATACAAACCTCCCTGGGTGTTCTAAAACCTAATCCGACATCGTGATATCTCCTCTTTCCAGATTTTTTACTAGCTACCTTACCGACGAGACAGACATGAGGCTGTTTCTGAAATGCTTTCTCGGTCTACATTTTATAAGTATAAAAACACACAAGCACACAAAAAAATCTAAATTAATACATTGTTTAACTACAGAAACAAACTAAATCTACATTTATGCCGTACCTCCCTGGGTGTTTTAAACCCTAGGCCGACATTACGAGTGTATCGAAGGGGTGCCTTCTTCTTTTTAACACCTAAACCCTTCTTACGATTAAGAAAAATTGTAGGCTGCTTTTGAAATGAACGTTCAGTCTGAAATATGAACAAATGAAAAACATATTTATCTACAAGATAAAATCTCAAATCTTCTCACAAATAAACTTGTTTTAGATTTTGGCAATCTAATGAAATTCAATTCAAATAATAAGGTAAGTAATGAAAACCCTATGAGACTATACTTAACAACTCCTGAGTTACGCCAGCTTCTATTTTTTACCCAAAATCTATTCCACTCTATCTAATATTAAAAGAGATAAATGAAAATCCATAATATTATTGATGATACAAAGTAATTAAGAATATACAGATAATGCCGTTGCACACATATCCTAACACTAATTACAGTTAAAGATATACTAGTAACTAGCGAGAGATATAGAGAGTTAACCTAAAGGAGTTGCAAAATGCATGGTTTGCCATATCATGTAAACACCTCATTAATAGCTGTTTTATTTAACACTTTTAGCACATAATAACAATATGCTCTAAGGTAATACGGGAGATAGTAAAAAACCCCCAATATTTTCTTTGAAATCATAAATAATGGAAATAATGCAACAATTAAATATATTAATGTAAATATTAGTCATCATCAACTGACATATGTTTTGTTAAACTGAACTAAACTTTCATAGTATTAGAGCACGGCGGCCAAGTAGGCTAAGTCCAATTAAAGGTGTACTTCTTGACACCCCCTAACCAAAAATTGTTGAACCTATTATTGCAGAATATTCATAATGATACACAATATTCCTTAATTTATAAATAAGTTGATTAAAACTTTGAATCCGATTCATTTACAAAATAATAGTTTCTTAACTGACTGGGCAGTTTCTAAAAATAAGGGATCGATACACGTGCAAAGCGTGGATGGGATATCTAACAAAGAGCCAACGACTCAGCCTCACAATTATATTATTATATCAACAAAACATACCTGATCAGCCATGGTGAACTTAAATTAACTCTTTTAAACGAAAAATTCAAAACTTTTTAAAGAATAATAAATTATTTAGAACGTGAAAAACAAGCGAACGCGAGTTCCACCAACGAAAGACAAGTCAATGCTTCTTGTTTCTTTTTTTCATCTCTCACAGTGTTGCCAACTTTTATATTAACAGAAATTGTTTATACCTATGTGAAGATTTAAAATTTAAGGAAAAGAAACATTTTACAAGTTTCAGTCCAAAATAAAATAAAAGATGCATTTTTCAGCTAAACTCGCTATTATTAATTAATTGTAATTGATAGACACTGGATGGGACGAAATAATTAAAACTACCACTTCTCTAAATGACTATATTTCGCCTGCTCCCAGGCATATTCATGTCTCAAACCTAAAATTACAAAAATATTATTAATTCATGCATGGGTTGGTTACATGGAGAGAAAGCGTAAATGAGAGATAAATAAAACAATTTTAAATTACCTACTACTCACAAGAATTAAGAATATAAAATGTTTCTACAGTTTAAGTAATTAAACCAGGTCAACTCTAAAAAAGTCTACATCTAACATTGCAGGAAACCTAAAAAGAAATGAGTGTAATCAGTGAAACTGAAACTAAATCATGAATCTACTTCAAAGAAAATGAAAATTAACTATCAAACTTACTTAACTTAACTTAATTAACTATCTCGCTATTATTATATTATTCCGGGTGGAACATTTTAGAAAAGCTTGGGTTAAATAATATCTAATTACTGGTCGACTCAACTGTATTTCGATTTTCCTATGTCTTCACTTTCCTATGGAATCTCCAATGTATTTAAGGAATATTGGTGCGTTTAAAATGTTTCATTCGGGATAAATTGCTTAGTAAAACAAAAGACCTTTGGTCTCAGCAGATCGCTAGCTTGAAAACAAGAAATAGCTAAAATTGGAACTTCGCATGAGCCTTTTAGAATGTATGGTTTTTATTTAATTTTATTGGCAACACTGATAACACTTGAGTGAGTTTTACTTTTTATCGTATTTTTGTACTATAATATGTACGTGGTAATTTAATAATTTTGTATTAAATTCTGTGAAATAATTGTTACAACGTATTAAATAATTTAGTTAAAGAAAAAGAGAAACTATAGTAAAGGTAACTCTCATGTTTTTATTAAGATTTTGAAGAACATACAGACGACTTGAATATAACTTAAAATTACGATTACTGTAATTATTTTCAAAACATTTAGGTTAAAGTTGTTAAATTAATAACAACAATTAATATTTGAAGATGTTAATACCTTGATGTCTAGGTTCGTTTAAGCAGGTGGGGGGTAGGTTAATGGCAAGGCTCATTTAAGCAGGTTTGGGTAGAAAGGTCCAAGTAGAGCAGGAGGTCTAATATAATAAGTTTTATTGTACCATTTGCCTGGCATTTACTCCTTTTGATTGCGTTAATTTAAGAAATGGTGTTTTTTGAAGGAAAAAGAGTTTCCACTTAATTATTGAACGACATGAATTATCAAAAGTCTATACAATGCATGTTTACTGAAGTTACTATGAGCTCAAAGCTTGTAGAAAAAAAACACTTCTAATGCAATTGAAAATATACAGGCCCTGTATGCAGATAAAAAATACAGGCCCTCGGTTCATAACTGCAAAGCAAAGTCAGCCACTGAGGCTCAGGGGCGTCAGACCCTGAGCCCAGGTGGCCTCCGTGTAGCCGCCTTTCGTCCACTTAGGTATTGTTTCGTATTATTTCTTGTTGTATTATAATTTATTGCAACATTTAGAGAATTTTCATCGCCTGAAGAGGCCTTAAAGATGTGTATACATGGAAAAATATAAATATGCCGTTTGCGCCACTTAAAATGGTTCAATTGTATTGAAACCGGTCTTAATCTTAACCTTATAGCATATTAAGTTTACTACTTATTGTAATATATTACAATATGTAAATATTAAGACTATTTAGTTGTTTTAAAGCCCTTTAAGTTTCAACAAATCGAGGACAGGGTATCTCGGTACTTTTCCTCGCTCCTTCGGACTCGCATCGTTAGTCGTCAGAATGTCATGATTATCCTAAGCTTAAAGTGGTATTACTTCGGTCGCTCTACGCTCGACCTCAGAATAAAATAGCTCTTGAAGTCTAGGGTGGTATCACTTCAGTCTTGCTGAGTTATTAATTAACCAAATTTATAAGGTATTAATAGCGTTGGGTCAGTGAAAGCTTAGTGAAGTATTACAGTAGGTATGCATTCAATAAGATAATACGGCGAGTTATACTTTTTTATCATGTTCACGCTTGCATTGAAGACCTGTGATCATACTTGGCTGCCTAGTTTTTCATTAGTATAGTTCTTTGTAGGAGTATTAGCAATATATTTTATTAATGTACAACATGATCAAACATGATTTAATTATTTAAATTTCATGTGGTAAAACGTCATGATTTTGATAAATGTAAACAAACTTTTACAAAAACATACTTTAACAAAACATACATATGTTCACCAATAACTTACAAACTAAAACTTTAAAATCAATTTGGAATATTCACTAGCAATTTATAATAAGTTCGGCTATCTGAATATAGCTATATGTCAAACGCCAAACAGCAGTAATTAAAAATTAAAGATTTATTGGCCGTTTATATTTGAAAATGTAATAGTCAATATTATCAAAAACCAATATCAAAATAAAATTTCTTGCATCGATTTACCTCCTAGATGCACTTTTTTGTCTAATATAAACTCGAATGGTCAAATTTTCGATTTTTAAGGATTATAAACAAATTTTGATGACTCAGCAAAATAGGTTATTGTAGTCTGACGAATATCAACTTCCGGGCAGCACATCTAGACCAAATTAAGTCTGATTTTTGTACCAAGTTTAAACTCTCTAGCATAAAAATAGTGGGAGTTATCCGTGACAAAGAGAGTATGATAAAAATCACTCGAAGATTTTGTATTATAAAATAATACTTTTTCTCATACCTATGAGGTTTAATTATTCTCTCATCTTTATGTATCAGTACCATTAACTCAACTTCAAAACTATAAACTTCTGGTCTAATTGGCCAATAAATTTTCCATTTTGCTGAGTCATTTAAAATTAATGATTGTTATACATATGAATATGTCATTAAATTTGTATTTCCATGTGTTATCTATTCCTTTTATTTCCTAATTATTTTTCTTTTAATAATTACAATTTAAATTGTATTAAGTTATCGCATTAAAAAGAGTCAACTATTTTTCTTTAATTACATTGTAAAATTATGAATTGTTGACACTACAAATTGTTATGGTGTCAACTCTCGATATCGTATAATTATATCTTATCAATAAGTATTTAATTAAAGTAAGTAAGTTAGTGTATTTAAATTCAAATTGCACGGTACTTTTCATTTTTCCTCATTTATACCGTATGTATATAGGAAACAACGTAAATTGTGATTGCAAAAAACCCGAAACCAGGATGTCACTAATTGTTGATTTTGGTAATTTTGGTACAAGTGTATACCTTTATTAATAAATAAGTACACCACGTTTTGATTCAATACGTGGTGCACTTCAACAAAAAAGCCACGATAGTTGTTGGGTATTAAATTTAAGCAGCATCGAGCGTGGTCAGTGCCTGGATAGGTGACCGCTGGGAATAAAACAGATATAATTACTATCTAAGGACGAGCGAAGCGGGTCCAAAGACTTGTTGTAGTATACGTTTAACGAAGTGAATATTCTGAGGACGAGCGAAGCGAGTCGGAAGTAGGGAGGATGAGTGTAGCGAATCCGATGTGATGAGGAAAAGTGCTAAGGTATCCCGATTTTCTTCAACTTAAATAATAACTTACCTACTATCTAATTAGCAATACTTTTATTGTCAATGCTTACCCTGGTGATGAAATGAAGCTTTTGTGGTGGTTTTATTCTTGATTATATACAGGGTGTTTCATATAATGTGTCCACCGAAGAAGAAGGTGATAGTGCTCTTCAAAGGAATACAAAAAAGTCCTATAAAATAAACCCGATATCCAACCGTTTTCCCACTTGGTCAAATTTAATATTTTTACTAATTGTTTGACCTCACATTTTTTTTGTTTTTGGCTAAACTTTTGCTCATCTCTTACTTTCTCTAATGCCCCGCTATAAAAATTCCAAAAATTCAAATTTTACAAATATCATTTTTCATGCCCAAAGTTTTGGGTAGTAGTTCCAAAATATTTTACATAGCTAATAGATCACCCTTTAGGAAATTTATTTAGCTATCCAACGAGATCAATTTCTTCTTTCTAGCTTGAACAGTTTAGGAACTATTATAATGACAGATGATGCCTGAAAGAAACCCTGCAGGCATCTATATCGGGACATGAATTATGATATGGTACACAAAAATAACAACGGCTGGTTTTTACCTTTGCTCCATTTATTCCTTGTTTCAATATCAAAGAATAAAATCATTTAAATCAAGTATTAAATCGGTTTTATACTAAACAAGAAATATTAGGTGAATAAACAACGCCTATATTGAAAACTTATCGCATTTACTTATCAAATATAATTCAAGCCATAAATAATTTTAGTATTGAGTCAATAATGATACATTTAGTAAATGTTTAAATGTTAAACCTATCCACAGCTGATGTCGGTATCAACGAGATCTTCCTTCTTGAAATTAACTTTTTTATTGTTCATTAAATCATCTAAACATTTGTCGATGCCGGTAACAAAATCACTTTTGAGCTTCTTATAACTAGTATATCTTTTGGATCCTTTAACCCAAATCCATAATCCAGGTTTGCCACCTAAATAAAAAAAGTAAATAAGTAAACTGTTAATGAAATTAAATTTGACTTGGTTCTCATTCTAGATAACTATTATAATGATTGACAGACATCCTTCTCGGAAACAATCTATTCATTCATGTACAGAATTTTAAGGCATATTTCTTTTATTCGCTGATATGGTAACTAGACTTTCTTGAATGAAAGTAACGTCTCAATGTAGTTGTTCAAAAGTAAGTCTTTTGAACAAAACATAGTGTCCCCATTTGATTGTGAGGATAGGTATAAATGCACTGCGACTAAGTCAATTGTAAAAAACATAGTTTCCCCCATAACATTTATCTACTTTTTATTATTAGTTCCTGACAGAAAAAGGCATTGAGAAGTGTATTAAAAAAATAGTAGCAACAGTAGTTGTAAGTGGGGTAGGTGAACCCATTGACCCTGGTAAGTAGCTCACTTTTTGAAGGACTTTTTCTCCTAACGAGTCCTTACAATTTAAGTCCGATTTGTCATAGCTAGCAAGTGACTCCTTACTATCTTCATACATCGTTCGCCGGCACTAATGATGACCGAAAGGTTGCAAGCTGGCTCTGTCAATAAATTATTTATCATGAGAGACTTGGGTGCTTTATTATACTTCACTTGCTCTTATTTTTTTGACTCCTTAAATAATAGAACGTTATAAACACACACTGTATACCGCATGTAATAATACTAACTTGTTTTATCGCAAGCGTATGTAACTATCCAAGAGTTCCATGAGCCTCCAGTGCACACTACTGTCCATGTCTTCGCCTCAGGAGTCATGTCTACACCAAGTAAAAATAATCATGTTAAGATTAAATGAACCACTTATTAAATTTAACAATGGTTTAGAGTATAAGCAAGGAGAATGTATACATATATACTCCTTGGTATAAGGCTACTAATGCCCAGTAAACATTAACTACGAACATCTGAGACAAAGTTTGCCTTTTAAATTACAATGCTCTCTTCATATACTTTATTTTTAAATTTGGCACGCATGTAGTCATATATGTACTACGTTTTTTCTCATTATCAGAATTAGTTCAATTATAATCAAATGACTTGTATATGTTTTTGAAGTTTAGTGTACTGTTGAGAATCATTATAAATAATTTATTGAAGAATGCAGTCCTAATAATCCAAAGGATAGCAGTCAAAGTAATATATAATCAAAAATCAGTATAATCAAAGTAAGTTGAAATTTAGTACAAGTGTCTCTCTTTATGTAATAAATACTAAGTTTCGTTTCAATACGGCAAGTATATCTGTATGGTTCTAGTAGGATCATAAAAGTTGAGCAGCATCAAGCGAGTTCAGTGCCTGGAGTGTTGATCGCTGGAAATATAACTAATAAACTAAATAATAAAACTAATAAATATAAATATATAAATTTGAGGGCAAGGGAAGCGAGTCCGAGGTAGTGATGAGAAATTCCGAGGTACCCCATACCCACTTTTTTAAATAATTAATTTAAATGGTACGTACATTTTCATATTTAACACTAAAAGGTTAAATTTGGGCCAACAACTCTCTATAAGTATGATTTAGAGTATGAGAGAGACATCTATTGATTACTTATAAGGAAAAGAACGACTTAACTATATAATGTTTAATGTTCAAACTTCAATATGTTTAATGTTCTGTTTAATGTAAGATTATAAAAGTTAAGCAGCAGCGAGCTTCATTTTAATAAGAATCGTTTAAAATAAAATTAATAATTAAATTTTACCTGGTAAGATTAGTACAGTTGCCCAGGACGCTGATTCATTAGGTAGCATAGTGCCTGTGCAATTCATCTCTTCTTGCTGGGAGCTGATCCATTAAAAAAAATGATTTAGTTTTTATTTTATTCAATAAAGCTTATATTTATCAATTTTAAAGAATATCGAAGAAACAAATATTCAAATGAATACTAACAGACACAATAAATAATATAATCATTTCGAATCAATCAATTTTAAATCAAAAGTAATAATGCTCCTTTACGTTGTGCATAAATGGTGCCAATACTAAATTTGAATGGTCTTCATAAATTAGCAAAAGGACAGCTAAAAGAATAATTATTTCACGCATAATTTTTTAATTATTTGTATGATATGAAAACTTCTTTAGAAACATTTAGCTGCCTTTTCCACAGGGTATTTTTGTTAGTTTTTGTAGATTTTTTAACACCCTACTCTAAAATTTAACCATTAATGACCATGGTGATTAAAATTGAATCATGAAATTTAACCATTAATTCAGTTTTCAATGCGTTTTATCATTATATGTATAGCAGCATAGATGTATGTACTAAAGGGGACATAGCCTATCTAAATACATTGAGAAGTCTGAAACATCTTTTTGGAGCTCTCAGGGGCTCTGTGTAACCTCATTGAAACCTCCTTCAAGAGTGAGTTAAGGTTATGATAAATCAATTCATTTTGGCTTCCCATACATAGTTTGTGTTTTGATTTGTATCTTTATTTGTTTTGATTTGCATAGTAGTAATTGTAATTTTGTACTGATTCTTTGCTTTCATTCATAAGCGACGGTGTCACGGTTACATTTTCGATGTTTCAAAATTTAGCCTATAGGGCCTCTCTAGTAATAACATAGAGATAGTTCAGCTGCGTCAATAATCGTGGATTTAACACCAAGGAAATACACTCTAAATCTCTGAAACCAAGTAGAACACGTAAAGTATCACCAAGTGTGTAAAGTATTTCAATGAGTGAGATATCTATTTGGTATCACTTCGACTAATCAATACGCGAGACGATTCCACAGCAAATACAGTAGCAAAATCGATTCAATTGGCATTTGAGGTCAATCTATACATATTAATATTGTATACATATTAATACAATTAATACTATAATATACATAGTAATAATTGATATACAAACGTCGTTTCTGCATAAGTCTTAAACACCTAAAAATTAGGATAAAATTAAATTAAAATAATTCTAAGGAATTAATTGTGCACAAGCATATTATACTTTGTATAATAATATCGTATATATATGCGATATCCCATACACCAAACACATAAGATTGGGGCGATTTTATATCGTAATCTAATCTTCTCATGAGTTAAAATTTTATACGTGACTTACCTGCCTGGTTTCTTATAGAACTGTAAGAAACTCCATCTTGAGATATTTGCTTTTTTGTCAGACCTATCAGTTATAGAGATCGAGCCACATCTTTTAAGGTTATCCTGAGATTTAAATGCAATCAGCTGAGACACAATGTTAAGGTAACCTTTAAAGTAAAAATCCTGAAACAAAATAGACAAAAGCATATCCTATTATATCATATTATAGGACATTTTTGTTCCCATTGAGGAGTACTGTCACCTCCTTTTAACGAATTTCCTTTTTTATCAGATACTGTATATGAAACACCCGATGATATAATATCATATTAAAAGAGGCTTCATTCGGCCCCTTAAGTCCAATATCCCGACCTAAAAAATGAGACTAATTTTGCACTGACTAATTAAAACTAAATGATCAGGAAATTAAACTAGAACTGGCCAACTGCCAGCCATAATATGATCACTGGGAATAAAACAAATTTATTTACCGTCTTAAGACGAAAGATGGAAGTACGAAGACGTACTGCAGTATAAATTTTGTGATTTTTATATTCTGAGGACGAGCAAGGCGAGTATGAAGTAATGAGGGTAAGCGTTCGATGTGGCGAGGTAAAGTTCCACGGTACCCTGATTTAGTATAATGCAGAGATAATAAAACCTACGGGTATAATGTATTTGAGGTATATCTACAGAAATATTTTATTTGAAGCAATACAAACTGAGTCGTTTTTTAGGTACAGCTCTTGGACTAATCCAGTTGGTTATCATTGTTGTTGTTCCTTGAGTTTTGTCTTCCTGATCTTTGGGCTTGAGAAAAGCAAATTTTCACAAAAAATGTTTATAAAAAAATATATTCATGAGATAAAGCTCTCCTCGGCCATAGTTTTACCATATTAATATGGCGATAGTTCTTAAACTGTTCCATTTATATAAGTAAATTATTGGTGCTTACGGCAAATGTAGCATTATATCCATCAACAGTTGGCAAATCTTGACACATACCAGTATCAGGAGTACCACCTCCTGTTCCCTGACACAATCCATCTTTTATTAACGCGCCAGCTAATAATATGGAAATAGCACAAATTAAATTTTTTAGCGCCTGTAACAGAAATCGTTTGGCGGTGTGAATTATTATTTGAAATAAAAAAATAAGTGTTCTAGAATAGGAAAGTTTAAACAAAATAATATTTTGTTAAAGTTTAAAATAATAATTAATTTTGTTTTTTAATTGTATGATAAAAATCATACCTAAATAAAAATAATATCATATCATAATAATAATCTTGGGTATTATTGAGCAATTTTTAATAAGATATTCTTTCGTAATAATAATTTCCGTTTCAAGATTTAAAACTTTACACTAGGATTGTTTATTAGTTTATTAAACTGATAACTATTAAAATGGATTATTGATCCATCTTCATCAGAAGGTTACCATAACTTTCTGATGAAGATGGATGAATGAAGAATCGCGGACAACATTTTGCTCCTTTGTCCCTGGAAATTTGGAATACAAAATAATACAATAAAGATGAACGACGCATTTTATGAAACGAATCAAAGGAGCAACATGTTTGCAAATATTGTCCGCGATTCTTCACTTACTCGTCTACATATGAATTATTGAGGAAAAAATAGCGCCTGTAACATGCAGTTGTACTTACCTAGAGTAAGGCTGAGTTATGCCTCTGCTGAAACTCTTTAAATAGATAAAATTCACAGGGAAAAATAATTGTTTTTATGATAGTTTAATATTTTGCGATGCTATATACTTTATAATAGTTATAAAATATAATCCTAGCTGCTGAAAATAAGGCATGGAGATTTTGAAAGTCAATAAAACTTGTACAAGCTATATTTGCTCTTCAAAGAGTGATGTGGTTTTAGTAACGATTATTTGACATTAAGTCTGGCCATAACATTAACTAACATCATAAAAACGTATTTTTGTTAAAACAAAATGTATATTTAAACGCATTCAAAAGTAAAATACAAGCAACTCACCATTTTAATCCTGATTTCCAGGAATATCTAGGAATATATATTACTAAGGAATAAAAGTAAGAATGTTGCTCGTCAAGCTATGTCCTCAGTTTATATCTAGCTCTTTTAGTAATTAATTCACATATTAAACTTCATTACGAAAACCAACCATTTTAATCAATAGGCATTTTATTGTATATAATTACTTTTATCTCGTTTGGTTATTTGAAATATTTTACTATCTACTTCAATTTAATGCTTAATCATTATTTTTGTATTATTGAGCAATTTTTTAATTTTCGACTTTGTTACTAAAAAAGTTTTTTAAATTAATATTTATTTTATTTTAGCTATAATGACCCCTAATATATTTTAAGAGCGGTTGTAACCTAACCATAATATATTACACTCCATTGAGAACATACAGTGAGGACTACTAATGTCCCTCTTCTTTAATTTTGAACCATTAGTCATAAATTAATAATACTTAGAGTACAATTTTAGTCTAAAAAGAACTTTTTGGTGGTGCAGTTAACGTCAGGTGCCTCTTCCAACACTTAATTCTAATTCAGTCTTGTATGGAACACACGAAGTTAATACTCCACCACAAAGAAGTTCCCTTTACACACAAAAACATATAACGGTTCAATATTTAAGGGGAGGGGGACTTTTGGCCCACCTTGTATCGACTATATTATGACTATTATGGGATTGTCATTCTATACTGGGTGGAGCATTTAAGTTATACCAACATAGTTAGGGAAAAATACATAAGGGAAAAAATGGTCATATTGCATCGAAATAGTCTCTACCATAAGTTGACACATGCGAGATCAAATTTACCATTATTTTTTTCAAACTATTACCCAAATATGGTAATTTGGCTAGCATATTTAACTTTGAAAAGATAAATTAGGGCATACTACAATCCTATACCAATACAGTAATACTCTGGTAATTTTTCACCAAGTTATTATTACACATATAATTTTTTTGTTAAAAGTCTCGTTTCTTGTAGGTTTGAACAAAAATTATGATATATGTCAAACAATAGTTCGGTTAGCATTATTGGAATATGGTGATATTAGCATCAAAATTTTTAAGGATTTAATGTAATTTTCAAAACAGACCATTTTGTGGTTAACTCTAATTTAACATTTCAAACAACTATTTGGGTAATAGTTATCAAAGAAATAATGATAAATCTAAACTTGCATGAGTTAAATTTTTGGAAGGAGAAACCATTTTTTAAAATCTGGGACCATGTTTTATTTATATTTTTAAGGTTGGTGCAACTGAAATGTTCAACTGGTACATGTGAAAAAGGAACTTATCTCCCACCATATTTTTTTCTAACAGCATCATACTCCCTCCAAAACGTTTGTCAACTAATGGTATATAAATTTGGTTAAAATTATACAGCCTAATGAAAAAGGTATATTCTCGAAATCGGTAATATTTTTGTTACCAAGCAATAGATGGAAAACTTTGAATAAAAATAAACATTTTTGTAGAGAAAAACAAAAACAGTTTTTTCAAAGATATTACCAAATTGAAGAAGTGAAACTGCACAATGCTCTAAGTACTTTCAAAAGGATCACTCTGAAAGTCTCTCAATGCCTTTGAAATAAAATTGCATGTATGCAAATAAAAAAATGCATAAGCATAAAGCTATGTTCCTAGACAGAAACATAGCCTATTTCAATTCTTTGGAATCTTAAAACATTTTTGCAAGGTTTTGTGTAACCTCAAGAGTGTGTTAGGGTTAATAAATCAAAGGTTGTCGATGTTTCAAATTCAAACTATAGTTGCAAAGATACTCATGGTTTGTTAGCCGCAGCAATATCTGTATGTTTTTAAGGTTTTAGCCTGGACGAGTGAAACAGGACAATAAAGTTCTTCAAACTTGAAGAAAAATTATATTAAATTTTCCAATAGAGTTAACTTGTGTGAAATCTTTAATTATTATCTGGATGACACTTCATAATACACCAGATAACTTCTACGCATAACTATTATTACAATAATGTAGTGCATTGAAAAAAGTAGGGAAAAACATGCCACTTTAATTACACCTTCATTTCATTCCAACTTTATTTACATTTTTTTATCAGTTAATTATTAATAATTATAACATTTTAATGTATACATTTATTAGTTCGAAAATTGTTTATATCTATTTAATAGATAGGCATTTTTTGACTATAATTATGAAGGCAAAAAACATACCTTGAATTCAATAAAGATGATTAAGTTAATAGTGGGAATTTTGAATTTTAATTATAATCGATACATCACAAACAACTATTTCAGAGGCATATTAAAGTTCACCATAAAGTTGCATGGAGAAGGCGTATGTGCAGCAAACATTTTATTGCCTTTTTTTCTATTAACTAAAGCTCACTTTTAATTAAAAATAATTTACTGTATAGTAACATACAGTTAACGCAGAAAGCAAAAGAAATTAATTGGCATCACTTTAGTGTCCAATGACTCTTTAATTTTTTTTGGCTCAATATACACGACGCAGAAGATGACAGGATGGAAATATAGACCTTCACAAATGACAAGTACAATTTTCAACCAATCATGTTGAAATTGAATACTAATGTACCAGATGTACATTAGTGACTAAGCTTCATTTGAATACTAACTGCTTGACAAGCAGTTTTTGTTGTATCACTAGAGTTATGTAGCATCTACAGAGAAAGGTCAGTACTGTGCCACTGCTAGGTATATCACTTGACTTCATTTTCTAAAAGTAAGCACAGCAAATACGAAATTGGGAGGAAAAGTTACAGGATACCCCATACCTCTAATTCTATACCTAAGAACCAAAGATTATGTAGTATACCTAGATAGATCACTGTTGGTCTTTTTCACCCCAACAGATGGCGCTAGCTTAGACAGGCTTTTTAAGGATGATAGAAGAATGAATCAACTTTTATTATTAAAAGTGACAATATTATTTTTTTATATAAGCACCTACAGTTTCAAATTAAGGAGCTTCAAAGCCAAACACAATTTCTTACATGTCTTAAACAGATGAAAAAGTTCAAAAAAAGTCACCAACAACCCTATACATATTATACATTTTTTAAAAGCCAATATTAAGCCACAAAAGAATTTGTTCATGATAAAATACATTCTGCGCTGACCTGTCACATTTCTTGATTGGCATATATTTGTAACAAGCAATTATCACGAAGCTGCCATATTTACAATATTTAATGCAAAGAAGCAAAAAGAAAGGTTTACAATAATAAAAATTGTATCAATTATTAAAAAAATGTGTATATATATATTTCCGTTTATAATAAGCATAAATAATAGGACAATAAAAATGCTCAAGACTTTTCTTACAATAATTACATTAAAAAACAACCATTTACAATAATTTAACAAAAATAAACACATTTTAATAAACAAAATAAAAAAATATTCAATAATTTTGTTAAAATATTCACATTAAAAAAATAAAATAATCACTTAGAAAATTTAAGTCTCTAATGTACATATCTCTCTATAAATTTGTTATTTACTATATTTGTTTATATTATTCATGAAAAACATGCTAGTATAGTATGACCAAAATGTAAAAAAAGAGTACGACTGAGAAAGCAGAAAGCCAAATATTATTTAATTTTACATTTGAAATTAAATCTAAATTTATAAATCCTACCTATTGAAAGAACAATATTTCCCCAAAAAAAATATTGGCAAATAAGACTAGGGCCATAGAAGAGAAAAGTAGAAAGAGGGACTTGCTAATGAAGATAATATATATATATATATATATATATATATATATATATATAATATATATAAATTCCCTCCTTCTAGAAACCACCTCCTTCTTTTCATTACTCCAATCTCATAAGCTCATTTTTTTTCATAAATTCACTAAAAAGAAGGAAAATGTGGACAATGGGAATTCAAAATTATGTATTATACTTAATAATATGTTAATACAAACTTCATCTTTTTAGCTTAACGCAGGTCCATCCCAATTGCACTTAATTTATCCTTAGTTTACAAAAGAACAATTAAAGAAATTTAATTTTAAAGGTGGGTTTAAGCTCATGAAGTTTTTTTCTGCGTTCCTGTTTTTTTAAAGTCTTTTCCCATTCATAAGTAATTTTACACGACCAATTTCACAATTACAAAAAGCATTCCAATAAAAAAGTGGTATAGCCGTTTGCTATAGATAATTTGTCTCTTACACCAAAATAATAAACTGTTAGCAAAAAATCAGGTAAAGGTAGTTTTTTACAACTATATCATGAAATTGCAATACTAATATCTAATAGGGGGAAGAACTCTTTATTTTATATCTTTTAATCTTAATTTTTTTTAAGTATAAACAATCAACTGGACCAAAGACTGAAATTGTAGAGCTCTGCAGGAGCATTTTTTATTCTTTAAGATGTAGTTAAACACTATTGGTAAAATATGAATCACTTAACCATTTACTTAAACATATTTTTTTTTCATTTTAACTATGTGAACTCTTAATCCACCTTATGACTAGATTTATTATAAAAAAAAAATAAAATAAATAATTTTAAAAAAATTATGAAATAGTTGTCAAACAATCCATACAATTCTGAAAAAACATGTTTATTATAAAGTAATATTTCAAATCATTTTGTTACAACATAATATTTCAAATCATGTTTGGTACAACATAATATTCCAAATCAAGCCCAGTAAATTTATTGGGCTATTATTTTTCCCAAAAAAAACTTTTTTTAATTCTAATATCCATAATGTGCCACATCTTCAACATTAAAGACATCATTAAAGACTTTTAAAGACATAAAATAACTAACAATAATTTAAGTAAGATGTAAAGACAATCTTACTTGAATTATTGTTAAATAAATAAATTTTTGGTTATGTCATTTTAGTCAAATTAAACAACACTTGTACGGAGATGACTACATTTTTTGTTTAATTTATTTTTAACACGTTTAAAAATATTTTATTATTTTATTATTATTTTTTTTATTTTGTTTTTTACAATGAGAAAGTTAATTTGTCAAATAAGTGTGTCTAGTAGCCAGCTTTGCATTTTTAATAGCCAGCTATAGCACTGATTAATCCAATTTAAACAAACCCAGGCATAAATTGAATCAATGCCCAACTCAAGTTTAACTTCGGTAGCTCAAAGCTGCCAAAACATAATTATATTTTTTAAAAACGTTATTATGTTTTTTAAAATTCATTTTAAAAAAAGCCTAAATATCTGTCAGATATTAAGATAAAATTGAATTAGACCAAGTGGAACATTTTGGTAAACACTTTTGGTAACTTTAATATCTTAAATTATAGCATTACCATAATAGAGTAAAGTAATATATATACCAAGTAGGGAAACAAATGCAATTTTTGTGAGACATGGCATGCAGTTCATATTTTGTATACCAGGGAGTTGGCTAAAATTTTGAAATGGGCGTAGCTATCTTGTTTTACTATTTTAAATGTTAACAAACTATTCATGGCACACAGCATTTTGTTTGTATAGCATTTCTTTTAACATTTTTATAATTTAATTAAGAAATATTTTTTCACACCCATTTGGGGTTCTTAGTAATTCTTTAAGTATAAGACTTGTTTAAATTTATATCATTTGATACTACCGAGTTTTGCAAAACATGAATAGTTGACACAATATAATTGTGCGAGAGACACCTAGGAAATGTAACAAGCAAAATGCAATGCTACATCTGGGAACTGTTCCATCATTTGACATTCGTCATCATTGATGGCTCAACATAATGTCATGTCCCACTCTGTTTCGTTACGTCTAACTCATCAGGGCACCGACAGAGCCTGAACTCACTCTGACCTTCAATTAATTCCGAAGAATATAATGTGAAGTACTTACCAGAGACGAGCGGTGCTCTCTTACCACCATCATGCATGGCAAGCAAAACATATATCATTTGATACTACCGAGTTTTGCAAAACATGAATAGTTGACACAATATAATTGTGCGAGAGACACCTAGGAAATGTAACAAGCAAAATGCAATGCTACATCTGGGAACTGTTCCATCATTCGACATTCGTCATCATTGATGGCTCAACATAATGTCATGTCCCACTCTGTTTCGTTACGTCTAACTCATCAGGGCACCGACAGAGCCTGAACTCACTCTGACCTTCAATTAATCCGAAGGCCCGTGTCTGGTAAGTACTTCACATTATATTCTTCGGAATTAATTGAAGGTCAGAGTGAGTTCAGGCTCTGTCGGTGCCCTGATGAGTTAGACGTACAAAGAACAGAGTGGGACATGATATTATGTTGAGCCATCAATGATGACGAATGTCGAATGATGGAACAGTTCCCAGATGTAGCATTGCATTTTGCTTGTTACATTTCCTAGGTGTCTCTCGCACAATTATATTGTGTCTTGTTTAAATTACTTGAAACAAGTGGCTAATGCAAACATTTTTGTATAAGCTTTTTTGTAATTTTTTGCATAAGCCACTGATTAATTTTGAATTACTGGTTGATATTACTATACGGCATAAGCCAATTTTTGTATTTTTCAAACTATCACAAAATGTGCAATTCACCATTATTATAGTCCATATTTTTTTTTTATTAATTTATTATAATAACTATTTTATGGAATTGAATAAAAATGTTTTGGGCACAAATATTAAAGTATGAAAACACGCTAAAAACTAAAACTCACCTAATGTTACCAATGTTGCTAATAAAATTAAAAACAAAAAAGGTAATTCTTAAGAAGGTGATGCACAGATATTCCAGTTTTTTTATTTTGAGCCTGTTGTCAGCTAATCACTCATGACTTATTTTTATTATGTGAGTTATTATAAGAATTTCCCTACTTGGTTTATCTATTATTTTACCACAGATCATTACATAATACTAACTATTTTGGAAACTAGATTGAACCTAAGAAATTTTACACCAAAATTACCAAATGTCATTAATTTTTTAACCATGCTATTTTTTACTATATCAAAGAATTTTGTTAAAAATACTTGTTCTTGTCGTTTTGGACAAACATGTTATATATATGTCATAAAAATAGCTTGGTGAAAAAATACCAGAATATAGCAATATTGGTATCAATTTTCTTAAGATTCACTGAAGTTACCAAAACAGTCAATATCGTGGTAAGCCAATGGTATGCTGTAATTTAACTTTTTAAAGTTACCAAAAGTGGTAAAAAATTACCTTACTTGAGTAATTTTGCACGAGTCAACTTACTGAGGATAGATACAATTTTCAAAAGTCTAGGACCCTGTTTTCCCCATATTTTGAAGAAATTTTCTGAATAACCAAAGTCGGAAATTCTGTCACTTATCTATTAGTTACAGAATTTGTTTTTGTCACTCAACTATAAGTGACAGAAATTGTTTGTCACTCAACTATAAGTGACAGAATCTTATAGGCTTATAAGAGATGAAAAG
Source organism: Microvelia longipes (assembly GCA_018340805.1). Taxonomy (NCBI): domain Eukaryota; kingdom Metazoa; phylum Arthropoda; class Insecta; order Hemiptera; family Veliidae; genus Microvelia; species Microvelia longipes. Next base: position 40,976,194 of record JACMZG010001908.1, read on the forward strand.
AACAATATGATTATTCCATTGACTCCAAACAGTTCCAGAATAATATGACAATTCTATTGACTCCAAACAGTCCCAGAACAATATAATTATTCTACTGACTCTAAACAGTCCCATTACTTCTTGGCATTATTTACCTTATTCAACAAAGACATTAATTATAATTCTTAGCAGAATACAATAAAAACGCAACAACTATAAACATCTTTAAAATATCTGTTATAAAAACTGAATATACAATCAAATATTTACATTATACAATAATATTTGTTTCTATATTTATTTTAAAAATAAAGTAAAAAACTTGAATAAAGTGCCAAATAGTGATGGCTATATTATCAACAGGTAGTGTAAGTCAAAATACACCAAATGACAAAATAACCAATGGAGGAGTGGGTGTGGAATGAGATTGAACATGTCATAAACAAAGGGATAAGCCTTCTCGAAGTTAGTTCTTCTCACAATTTAAGGCCTTGTTCAAATTATTGCCCCAAACTGGCCTTGACTCTACTCCTCAGCAATCGAGTCAAGGCCAGTTTCTTCATCTTATTAGATAAAGATAATTCATTTAGAACCAGTCCTGGTCCAGTATTTTAAGGACCAAAAAAAAAGATTAATTAGTTTATATGTTAGGCCCAAAAAGATAAAACAAAACATAGTAAAAACAGAAAACCAAGTAATTTCATCACTATTTGTTTCATCTCCCACCCACAGCCAGCCAGACAATACTTACCTTTATTCAAGTTAATTTCTTAGTATTTATTTAAATTAAATTTATACACATTTGAAGAAGAAATAACAAATTTCACATAATTTGGAATAATTTTTGACACTCCACTATATGTAGCAGGTCCTAGTAAATTTAATATTCTACTACAAATTTAAAAAATAAATACTCCAATACAATTCAATAGAACAACCCAGAAAAGATTGATAGGATCATATCATTTAAGGTTATCTTATTAAAGAAATTGTATACTTTGAAAGAGCCATTTTGCAGCTATGTAGAGGTATCGAATAAACTGGAACCAATACCTCAAGTAGCTTTACATTTATCTAATGACTCAAAGAATTGGTACGCAGTCTCCCCAAATTCTTCTATCTACTATTTACCTTATTTAAAGTCACAATAATACATGACAATGCCAGATAATTTAATTTAGAAAATGGAATCAGAAATACAATAAGCATATTGCTCAATGGATATGCTGATAATGCACTGTGAATCATTTACACAGTATAATATGCTACAAAGCTACTGATGTTTAAAATCATGCAAATAAAATAATAGCATGCCTTATTTTACTCATTTTGGTCTCATAAAAATTATATTATAGAGGTTTCTCAAAAGATTATTAAAAAAATATTGTTTATTAATATTGGACAAGCCAATTCAGAAAATCTACAGAACACTGGAGCAAAATAAATAAATAAAAAAATAAGTTTCAGTGAAGTTTCATAAGAAAAAAAAAACTTTTTTATTTAAAAACTTGTACCTGGATAAATTTCTGAAATCAACTGAATAAAAAAAAAGAATAACTCGCTTTAAAATAACCAAAACAAGAAGATTAAGTATAGTTTAAATTTATAAATGATAATGATAAAGGATTTGATAGAGATAGTAGATGTAAAGGAGAGAGAGTGAAGCGGTTAGCAAGTGGTGGTTATAGTGAGTGAGTTTTGACTGAGATTCACTAGGTTTACATCAATGTGGACTAAAAATACCATAAGGTCAGCTTGCAACATTCATGTCTTTATTTCCATATGTCCTATAACACAAAATAAATTTGCTGAACAATTAATCAACAAGTAATAAACCAAATCTAAACACCGAACATCATCCTTGAAAATATGAGTATGGACTTAACCACTAGATTATAAATCAGATATACATTGCATTAAAATGCACAAATTACACCAGTTAACTAAACAAGAGGCATCCTTAAACTCTTATTTACATCCTAAACAAGAGGCCTTCAGACTCTTGGCTGCTCTTGAGTGTCGGCACTGGGTTAATGACATCATACACATTTCATAAACAATAGTGTTCTGAACATTAATGAGGTTGATTTTCTAAATGAATGATCTATCTATGATAGATACGTCTACGGAACAAACTTGTACATGCATACATACACAAATATATATATAAATATATATATATATATATATATATTATATATAATATATATATATATATATATATATATATATATATATATATATATATATATATATATATATTATATATATATTCTTGATCAGTGATTCTCTCTTTTAAAAAACAACCTCCCCCATGACCCGAACTTATACACTCATTTTTCCTTAGTAAATTTGCTAAAAATAACATTTCTTGTAATGATTCTCATTAGCTTTGGTTAAGGCACTCATATAATAAACAGAAGTAATAAAAATAAATAATATGTGTATTCAAAAGTTAAACTTATTGTATGAAAAGAATAAATCAAAAATACATTAAAGTAATAATGCACACAAAAAGAAGTTAGTTTAAAAATAATAATTTATCAATAGACAATTACAGTCGGACCTCCATATAACGAACTTCTATACAACGAAAGTCTCTATGTAACGAATTTTTTTACGTTCCCTTGAATTTTGTGTTTAAAAGTGTTTCTATTTAACAAAAAAAAAATTCTATATAACGAACAAAATTCTCAGAAATAAAGATAAAGACAAGACCCGCAAACTTTCAAGGAATTGACCGAAACGGCACTTCTGTTTTCTGTAATTTCCCAGAACAATTATTTATTGATTCTCGCCCTGCCTTACTTAATTTTGCGAACTCTTTCTTTACAATTTTCTATGAAATTAGGATTAACATAGCATAGAACTAAAAATCTTTCAGTTTTAATTTGGTATTCGGTCTGACCAGTTCGTTTGTGAAACATTTTATTTGTTTGTAAATCGAGTTTATTAAAATGTCAATACGGAAATCGCTGTCCCTTTCTGAAAAAATCTATTTATTAAAAGATTCTGACGAAGGAATCAAAAACAAAGACATGTCTCTGAAGTATAAAATCGCTCCTAGTTCTATATCAACAATTTAAAAAAAAATCGGGAATCTATACTCAGGTTATACGAAACGAGTGGCGATTTAAAACAAAGTTCTCGAGACATTGATGACGCAATTTTACAGTGGGTGACAATGTTAAGGGACAAAAATATGCCTGTGACAGGACCGCTAATAAAAGAAAAAGCTGCTAAATATGCAACTATGAGGTTATTATTTATCCTATAAATCTATTAAAATATCATAAAATAGTACAGAGTTATTTATTTTTTCAATTTCTATACAACGAAGTTTCTATATAACGAATTTTTTCTCGTGAACCTTTAAGTTCGTTATATAGAGGTCCGACTGTAATTTAATATGATATGTTTCAGTCTAGGGACACAAAAACCATAGTCAGCCAACCATAGTATTTATAGTTAAAAAAAAGTACCGTAGTTTATAAAATACAGTCATAATAGGTTGACAACATTCAAAAATAATACGAGAGAGCCAATGAGGTTAGTCCTGGATGTTAAACCACACCCAAAATTTTATATTGAACTAACCCTATTGGTTCCTCAACACTATTTTTCCATGCTGTCAACTTATTCTAACCGTGTGCAATAATTTATTATATTCTTACTCACTCTAATAACTTCTGTATTTCTACAGCTATTTTAGTAACTCTAACGTCTAATGTCTGACTCTGGCACATCTCATTCAATACTTCACTTCCCTCTTCTGATTGCAACATTGGGCAGTACCTTTGAGCTGCAATCATAAAAAAAGACAAAATAAGCAAACAGTTTCTACATTCAACTTAACAATGGAATAAAAGAAAACTGATAGGTTAAGAAAAGCTGAAATAATAGTGGGGTGTAACCTAACCTAAGATTAGTTTAGTCACAAAAGAATAAAAAATTGTCTCCATAGTTAATTGTTGTTGATTTGTAATAAAGCAGAGTGCTTCACCCTAACATGAATCCATCATTATTGCCTATGTAACAATTAAGAAAATAAAAGTACAAAAATGAAATAAAACAAAGTTGAAATCAAATATAAAGAACAAACAATAACTACATTTGGAAAGAGTTTTGTATTCTTTTTGTTCTATTATAATGCACTTCGCTCATGATTAATAACATCAAAGATAAGTAAGGTTAGAAGTAGTCCTAAAAGTTGTTTTAGTAGGACTCTTTAGTCCTAATGGTAAGGGGCAGGCACTGTCATCTCTAAATGTAATTGTAAAGTAGATAAGCTTATACTTCAAATCCGGAACCTGGTAATTGAATGATGCAATTTCTACAGTCTTTCTGAATGATAAACAAAAATTAGTTATTATTTTTAAAAAAATGTTAAAATGTAACTTACGATTCTTAGTGCAAACATGATGAATGGCCCAAACAGCCCATAGTTGAACTTGTGGAGCATCATTGCACTCTAATAATGATATAAATGGATAGAAAGACCTGTCAATGACATAAAAATACAGTAAAATTATAACTATTGAATATATATATAATATATATATATATAATATATATATATATATATATATAATATATATATATATATTATATATATTATATATATATATATAAACGTAGTGTAAAAATAATACAGCAAAGAAAGGGGTAGTTCTACAGCTAACTAAAATTACTGCAATTTACTCTAATCTTTTAATTTTTCAGAAACAGACAACATACCCTCATGATATTGTCTGTTGTGGCTGGAAGTATTGTAGTCATAATAATAATAATTTATATGTAACTTCGTATTTTTGTTTTTGCTATGGCCATGTGGTATATTTTTAGGAGCTGAAGTTGCAGTAAAATATAAAGCTAATTAACCATTATGACATAAGGAGGAAGTGAACAGCTAATTTTCACAAGAAAATTAAAATCAAAGTCTATGAATAAATATATTCTTTGCAAGTTCCATAAGATATAATTATGCTGATTAAACTCTCTCTTCAAACCAAATAAAATAAACAAAAACATACCTGTACGCAACCATCTCTCCTTCAGGCTGTTCCCAGATAGAAACAGCCATTCCTAACTCTTGTAATATACTTTCTCTATTTACATGTGAATTAGACCAGGCTTGGCTCCCCTCAGCAGCCAGGTGAGCCATTATACCAGCAGCAAAGTATGACACATCTATTTGACTAGATAACAACAGACTCCTGCAACATCACATTGACATCAGTATTAAGGCAAACAATCTTCCTAGAAAATTCACTAAAAAATAATCAAATTAGTTAACTATTTTTACACGGAGTACATTGTGTCTCAGTTGTGCTGGATTATAAAGACTCGACCTACAGTCTATCGTTTAGTTTAAAAATCCCCAAGGTCATAAGCATTTTGGGGATTGACCAATCAGAAAAGTCACAGGCAAACCCTCACTTGAAAAGAGAAAAAAAATTCCTACCACCATAACCGCTGTAGGGAAATAACCTTCTTCCTGACAATTGTTCACCACTGTTAGTGGTTCTTCTTGTGTTAACATCGTTTTGAAAACTACTCTCAAATTAATCATAAAAATTATATTATAAAATAAAACTACACAAAAGAAATGAACAAAAAACATCGACAAATAAATACAGGTATAATAACCTGATTTGTTTACATAGTTTTTCCCGCTCCCTTCTAACAGAGATTTTTTTCTTTAGAATCGGCGGTGCCTAAACTGACCTGTCAAGATTTTTAAAGTAGTTGATAGACTGTAATTTTTATTTCTCTTCTCTCTATTATTGATGATGATAGTGGAGGTTGACATTATCGTATAACAAACGGTTAAAATCAGTTGACAGTGTGGGAAAATAATGGCAGGGAGCCTGAGGATACTCCTAGATATTAAACCATGCCCAAAATTCCATATTGAACCAACCCTATTGGTTCCTCAACAATATTTTCCTACGCTGTCAACTGATTTTAACTATGTGCTATACTATAATAAATTATATATTAAGGTTGTTAGTGTTTATACTGACCTTTGAAACCACGGAGGTCTGGGGTTCACATCCTAGGCAATGTTCACAGTTTACATATGAATAGTTCAAATAAATGGTCATCAAATTAAGATTATATTTGACCAAGACGCTGGTTACTATTGTCTGAGGTTTATAAAATTAACATTATATTTTATTTTACGTTTATGGAAAACAAAAATGTGTACATCAATAAAGAATAAATATTGTAGTTACAAAGAACTTCAATTCAAAATCAACAAATATTTATTCTGTTACCTAAGAATATTGATAAAATTGGAATGTAGTAAATGATGTCTAAGTGAAGGTACTTCGGCTATGTTATTGATAAGTCCTAGTACTTTAGTTTCTACTGAGGATTCCCCTGGAAATGTTGTCAGCACTTCCAAAAATAAACCCAAGCCATCCAGTTCTAGAAACACTTGACACGTTGTCGGAGACTCGTCTGAAACCAATTAACTTGATTAATAGAAGCATTTGTGACAAAAACAACAAATACAGTTGTATTTTAAAATGTATTCATACAATTTATTCACAAGTAACGTCATGCATTAACATTCGTTTTTATTTAAATCAAGGAATTACCTGTCAAATTCCAAAGAGCACTGAGAGTAAATTTTAAAGTTATATCTAAATTTTTAGTATCTATTTTATCACGGACTAGTCTTAATAATTTCCTCATATAGTGAGGTTTGGAACCAAGTAGTGAAGTCTCACTCGTTGATATTTTGGCAGCTATAAACAAAATAAACCAAAAGCATATTAGTATAATAAGTAAGCATTCCATTAATTATGTTTTTATGAGCAATAATTATATAAGTTAATAAAGAGTCACATTTTTTTAAATTATAAAATGATATTATTGGTTTTTGAAAATAATTGCAAATGTAAATCTGCCTTTGACTATAAGGCATTAGGAAAGAGAATAGAGGAACTTATTCTTTAGTTAATGATAAAATATTTAATATTTTGATACAAGTGATCTTTAGTCAGAGGAGGCTCTGTGTCCTCTCCTACTGTAGCCTTTATAATGTGATATCAGTGTTTTTTACTTTTTAGTATAACTTTTTAACATTAGTTTAAAAGCGTGTAATAGAAGAACAAGGAAATAATTTTATTCTGAAGATATCCACTATGCTGGATGAAATATATTTCTAATAGGGTAATCTTAACACTATAGAATATTACACTATTTTTCCAGTCAATATTGTCGCTGCCAACTCTTGCAGCGTGCTTCTTATTACTTAATCTTTTACTGAAATACTAATTACTTTTGTAACTATTTTATTAATCATTATTACAGTTACTTAATTACTCATTATTATTTCATTACTTAAAAGAATTAAAGTAACAGCTTAAACAATAAAACTAAACTAAGATATAAAATTGTGTGACAGATAAAAAATATATCTGTCATCACGGCAGTGACAAATATGATAAAAATATGAGAGTCCTATAAAACCACAATTGCAACCAACAGTACTACAAGGAGTTACAGTAAGTAAATAGAACAATACAAATAGTACAGTGATTACAATATACAAGAGTCAGTAGTATATATGTATTTAATTTCAGATTGATCAAATAACATCTTGAATTTTAGTGAATTTTTTAATGCTTTTTTTAATCATTACTGTTGGTTAATGACGTCATAAGCCTTTAATAAATTATAGGGTTCTGGACATATGGAATATAAATTCTTGCACCAACTTTAAATCAATTTGAAAAAGTGTTAAAAAGTTCAAGAGCCTAAGTTTAGGAATTTTCATACACATAGTCATTGGTAGAACCAATCTTAGTTTCATATTTTACAAGCCAGGGATAACAGTTTTAGTATAGAGTAGGCAAAAAAAATTATTGTATTAGTTCAAATCTCACCAAGAATAGAAGTAATAGCAACACTCATCCTGTTCATCGAAACATCTTCAAAAGCACACAGAGAATCCAAAACTAATTTAGCAGTTCTATACCTGTTGATAGGAACATCTTGGAGAATCCTATCAGAGCACAGGGTTAATAGAGCATTCTTTTGCAGTTGGTAGTGATTAGGGTACTGGAACAAAAAAAGAAAAAATTAAAAATTGCTTCTCACGTAAATTAATGTTAAATATCATTTTTAAGTTCATTCTAAGCTAATAATAAGCAATAAAACAATTTAAAGTAAATAATACCTGCTCCATAGCAAGAAGACAAAGTTCAACTACTCTCTCTAATATCCTAGGATGTAAACTCATAGCTAATTCTCCTTTAGTTAAATTATACAGGCAAGCAGTAGCAGCCATCTGAACAGCGAATGCTCCAGGGTGTTCAGCCATTCCATCCAGTACAAGCTAATAAAAATCAAATATGACATAAATTAAACTGCCAATGACATAATGGAATGACATAAATAATTGCCTAAACCACTGGCCTCAAAGTTAAACATGAAAAAACTGAACTTAAATAAAATTATTTTCATCAATATATTCATAAAAAATTATCTATTCCATCACAGATATAAGTGTTTTAAAGGAACCTGTTTTTAATTTCTTTTAAAATTTTGTTTTCAATACTCCTTAATGAGGATAAGATTTATCATGGCAAAATACAAACCTGTATAACATCAAGTCTGGCTTCATTGAAAGAAGGGGTGAGCCTGAATAAATTATACAAGCATTTCTGTACATAGTGAGTCCTCTTGGAATATTTCTTGAGAGACAATAAAATCTGTTCCTCATTCGCAATACCTGTCACCTGGTCAAAACAATAAAGAACAAAATATCTTTTCATTAAACTAGATTTTTATTTAAAGCATGAATTCCATCTACAATGCAGGAAAGTTGAGTTCAGGTCTCTGGTCTGTCTAAAAACTGCACCCTTTTGTGTTGATCAATTATTTTGTGTCAATAACATTTTACCTTCTCAAAATTTGGGTCTAATACAAAAAATCTTAAATCCCAATATTTATAAAAGCAGTTTTAATAAATTTAAAAGTCTAAAATTGTCCAAAATTATTAAAGGAAATCATACTTGAAATTTAAATAAATCAATTTTTGTAAAAACTCCTGCGTTATATGAGCTATGTTTATATAATTGGCTTTATCATCAGTCTAACTTGGCACCATTAGTAAAGTTGTCAATTGTCTGGGTACTGGCTGGATTAGAATTAATCAAGTCCCAAAAAGGTCTTGAGAATCCTAACAAAAATTAAAGTTTAGATAAAAATAATTTGATATTTATTAAACTTTAATATAGAAGCAAGAAAGAAAAATAAAAAACAAGGATCTTCACTAATATTAATTTAATGACAAAGCCAGTTTTCAGACAAGATTATATTATCAGTGTTGGTGAGATGCAAAGAAGAAGATACAATATATATTTTTAATCAATGAGTCCTCCAAAAAAAAACTTTAAAAAACCATCTCCCCCCTCCATGATCACAATCTTATAACCTTATTTTTCCTATAAACATTCGATAACAGAGTAAGGCATTGAACACACGGAAATATCAATGATTTTCACAAGTACAAAATCCCATGCGTCCATTTCATAATAACTTCAACTCATCTAGCTGACACTGATATACAATTAATTTTAAATGTAAATAGAAAGCCCTGTTTCTTATTTTCCATATCTATAGACTCCACAGCTCTATTTTTTCAAGAAATGGATAAGTAGCTAATACTTATAATAATTTACCTTTAAATTAGGGTTATAGCTAGGATGTTTGTTATTAATAAACCTATCATAGGTACAGACATCAGAGTGAACCAGACCAAGAAAAGCAAGGTGCTTGTGATTAACTAGAAACTGCTCCAATTCCTTGGGACAAATATCTCTTTTACCTGAAACATTTTTTTACAAATTTTATATTTAGTTGAATACAATGTAGTCAAGACTTTTTAGACTTGTATTCCTCGCAGGAGCCTACACAATGAATAGTATAACTCTTAAAATAAGAATAATAAATTAATAAAAACTAGGTGGCACCTTGGCAAATTAAAAAGCCTGCTATCAACTTTAATTGTCACCAACAGGTTAGAAACTCAAAATAAATAATTAATAATAATAATAAACAGAAGCTGTTAGTTTTTTTCATCAGAGTTGTTTATACTTATAGAATTTTAATAATGACATGGCTCCATGGAAATGTCTTGTCACTTTGACTTGTTTTCAATTAAAATATAAACTCAAGCCCTACACCATTTCCAGAGAGTATTAATTTAAGTCAACACCATTAAGCATCATACACATGATGACAATCGTAACAGGAAAATTTGACTTCCCTGTCAGTGTATTAGGTTCACATAGAAAGATGAAAATTTCATTAAAGAAATATTTTATTGACAATATTAAATATAAAACAAATAGTTCATAAGTAAACATTAAAAATTTAAAAAAAGGATAATAATTAGAGAGGTAGTTACCAGAAATATCAAGAGAGATAAGATGAGGCAAACAATAGGGAGACTTGAGGAAGGAAATCATTCGAGTGGGTCCAGGTATGAACATCTCAAACGTAAAGCTATCCTGCTCCTCTGATATGTCCAAACTCCTCAACTCACCAAGCTCTGGCAGCACATCTTCACTTGGGGTCACTTTGATATACTAAAAATATACAAATATTTTTTTAATAGTAATAGTTATAATACAAAAATAATATTTAAATAATTAAAATAAACTAAATAATAAAATAAAAAAAAATATTATAAACAGGCAGTATAAACACTACACAGTGTTAAAATATAAACACAAATAAATAATAAAATTAAATAAAATAAACAAATAGTTATTTATACTTCAAGGCAGGAAAATAGAATTTGACTGACAAGTACAGTAGGAATTTTAGTTTTTAGATCTATGGCACAAGAAATTTTGGGTAAACCATTAAGTAACAACTTCCACGATAGGCAACTCAAAAGTAATTAATGTTTAATTTAAGCAGTAGAGTAATAGTTTTGATCAGCTGACAATCTGCAAAAAATATCAAGGGGATTCATTCTTATCCTAAAAGAGACAGGGTTCAATAGGGACAAATAGCTTTCAAGTAATTAAAACTAAGCTTATTACAACAGATTAGATAGAATTTTGGGCAGGTTATAAAACTCTTCCACTTGAGAAATCTGTTTTTAATTAAAATCAGAAGAGTGTATGTAACAATAAATAAAATTTTACTTCTTTTACTGTCCCTGAAAATAAAAAGCCTCATACCACACTTCTTTTATTTAAATTTAGATAATAATTGAAACATAGATAAAAATTAAAAACACACAATAGGAAATACAGTGTTTAATCAGATGGAGATAGAATCAACCTTATCCAAGTGTTTACTCAATGAAACAAGAAACTGACACACTGTGATAACACAGAGACGCAATCAAATTAAAAACTAATTGCACTTAACCTTCAGATCAAAATAATAACAACCTCATTTGAAAGCATCAATCGTGATGAATATTCAATAAAACAAATGTTGAAATAAACAAAACCCAAAATTTTTAAAATTATTATTCTCTTTTAATTAGGAGAAATATAATAAGTTTATTTCAGTATTTTTGAATAAAAACAAATATTGTGTGATAATTAAGTTTACAAAAGATAACCCTAGTAAACCTTTTGTAAACAAAAGGTTATCCTAATTTACAAAAGGTAATTATAATATTCAAGGTGATATAGGTTACTAAAAGGTAAACAATGTCTAGTTCTGTAACACTTTTTTAAGATTAATGCTAATATTGTAATTGTGATTTTTTTAAAAGATTCTAATTTAAACTAATTGTCAAATTACAAACCCTACTACAATAACCTAAAACAAACAACAATATTAGGATTCAAAAATTTTAAACTTATCTTACCTTTAAATTGTACATAGCAAGATGTTTGAGACGATTTTTACATTTTAATAATGGAGAAATATCATCTACCCTGGTACTTGATATATCAATGCTTTCAAGTACAGGTAAATCTTCTACAACTATCTCAAGGGCATGTTTATTAAATTCAGTTCCACTCACGTCTAAACTTCGGAGGTTTTTTAATTTACTAAGAGCTATCATAATACAATGCCTGCAAATAAATAAAATTAATAGCTCGCTATTTAAATTTATTAAGCTGGAAGAGGGGGGGGGGTCCACCATGTCATAATAGTTATAGTGTACAAATGTTACCTTTAAACCCTTGTGTAAAGGTAGAGATAGAGAGAGATCATGAGTTCAATCCTACCATGGACATCTAAGATTTTAATAAGAGGGATACAAATTCAGTGTATTGCATCATCTGGAGGAGAAGCAAAGCCAGTGGTCCTAAATACAATATAAGGTACCTTTTGGCCTCATAGAGCAATATAGTATACCTAATTAGTGATTGGCTCTAAGATCCGATTGAAACCTTAAGATCCTTAATACTACATGCATCTAGGTTAAGTAAAATTCAGGAATCTGATTGTAAAATAAGTCAAGTAGTATCAATTTTGTAATTACAGGACGTTGAAGGATTGGTTGATAACCATGTTAAAAGGGCACGTGCCATTACCAAATTTCTCAAATGCGATACTTCAGAGTATGACGTGCTTAGTATAACAAGAGGACTTTAAGGGTCTTTGATACAAAAAAACCCAGCAGAAATTCAGTTTTGTCCAGGATCCTTAGAGATCTGTGTGCCAACCAAGCGTATTAATGGCAGGCAGGGATTTCATCTAGGGATCTAGCTGTAGAAGGAAAGCAAAAGGAGCCAATGTGAAGTCACAGCTACCCTCATGTTTACAAAGAATTAGACCTATAAAAGGTCCTTGTTGCTGGCTTCAGGGCACAAATGTGGCTATAGCACACACTGATAAGCATCCTACAATTGTAAGGGAGCTGGCAAAAGGCCCCCAAAATTGAGCCCACTTACTTAGGGTTGAACAAGTGGTTCTAGCACTTCTACTGCTAATTTTTTTCAAATAAAATTGAGGGAATAATTTAAGAAATAGGAATATGGATAAGAAGGCTAAACTTGGTATAGAAAGGGGGTAGGAAGATAAATTTCATGGCAACAGTTCTTTAAACACCACTTTTAGATGGATAAAAACTTAGTCTATTTCTTTAAATAAAAAAACATGTCAGTATTTTTTGTAATGAAGTAGAGGACAATTTTGAATAATTTTGAATCCTGGTCCACCTTTTGACATTTTGTGTTTATATTTGAGTAATCTGATAAAAATATACATATTTTTTTAGAAGATAATTAAAACTGGCTTATAAGAACTTTCTTTACTATTAAAATTGGTCCCTAAAAAGACTCAAATCTAAGACATAACTAAATAAAATTTTAATTAAAGAAATATACCTTGATCCTTCAGAGAAGACACTTCTTGCTACATTTAATGTTCTTAAATTTTGCAACGTCCATTCCCCAAGACACGTTATTAAATCATTAACAGAAAATTTCAAGCCACAAGCTTCTAATTCTGATATCTTATGTCCTTTAAGAACTTTCAAACCTTCCTTTGATAAGTTTGTTGCATTAGGAATAATTACTTTCCTAAAATTAAAACAAATGTAAAAATTGAACCTATTACAATAGAAATTTATAAAATAAAAAAGTAAACTATGAAGTCAAATTTGATAATGGATTGGTCTAAGAATGACACTATGAGGCATTTAAAAACATTCTACTTCTTTAGACACCATCGTAATCTATGAATAGTATTCCAGCTTTTAGAATTACTCATTACTAAAGTATTATATAAACCAAGTAGGGAAACAAATGTGATTTCTGTCAGGCATGGTATGTAGTACACATTTTGTCCAACAGGGAGTAGGCTTACATTTTCCTATGGGTAAACACCTATTTTTCCCAAGTAGATATAAACAAACTATTTATGGTACTGAACATTTTTGTTTTTATTGCATTTTTTTATATTTTAGTATAAAATATTTATAATTTGTGTAAGAAATATATTTTATCACATCTAATAGAAGTTTAAATTATTCTATAAACACGAAGTTCTTTGAATTATTTGAAACAAGTGACTAATTAAACTTTATTTTGTTTGCACTTCTTAACTTTGTACATTTTTGTGAGGTATGGACAATGAATTATTGTAATCAGTAATTTAACAATTTTAACCTAATGTTTTTAAATATAATCATAGTGAGATATATTCAAGGCAATAAACTGTTGTCTCTTTATTCTCCAAAATCTTAAAAAAAAAACATTTTATTTTTTTTCACAATAGTTTTTAGCGAATTTTCATTATGAAAATGATACTTATGAGGTTGTTCGGATGACGGAAGTTGAGGGTGGGAGTGAGGGGAATCAGTTCCTATTGGTTCCTTAACACTATTTTTCCACGCTGTCAACTGATTTTAGCTGTGCATTATACTATATCAGCTGATTAACGTCTGATTTTGTACAGAAGTTTTCTACTTGGTTTATAGATTACTTTAATTTTTAATAAGATCCCTCAAAGTTTTAATCATGTCCCAATAAGAGGAGTATGTAGAGAATAATTTTATGAAACCTTTTAATCAACCAGTCATATTAAAATGTCCAATTTATTTACTCCCTTTCTTTACAGGAAATATATCGTTTTACCAACTTGCTCAATTGCAGACACTGTAAGAAAAGTTTTTAAATATATTTTACAATAGATAGTTATAAAAAAAAATTATCTTATTGATTACTTGAACTTGATCTTTGGTTATTGACCCAAGAAACAGTGCATACCTTAAACTAGTAGTTCCAGAACCAAATAGAGCTAAAGTCTGGTCGTTTAGTCTCCCTTTAGTGCATAGAGTAGTTAGCAATCTTTCTGACACTTCAGAGTGGAAATAAACATCATTATCTCTAAATACAAGCTTAATATCTTTCTTGGGTACGATTTCAGAGGATGAGGATGTAGATATTGAAGAATCTGACTTGTTAATAGAGTCTTCTGACGGAGAGGAATCTAGAGGTTCACATAGCTCCAATAGATTATCGCAAATATAATTTACACATACTTCCTGAAGTGACGTCGGAGATATATACATTTTTTGGCACACTATCTAACCGTAATAAATATATTTCAAATCAGTATTTAATCCAAAACACTTATTTCTAACCTCAGTTCATAAAATAAATAAATAGAATGAATACTTCTAAAATACAATGTTTTGATCTTGAATAACAACTCAACTAACCACTGAACCTAAATTAGTAATTAATTGAATGAAATTAAACATTTTAGTTAATTTGAACCAAACATTACACGGCATTTAGAACGATAAGAAACTTAAAAATTTGATAATAGAACGAAGTGAAACGAGAAAATTACACAGCATAAGCACTCGGATCTTGAATCTGTCAATTTTTTAAAATCTCAGCTGTGCAGGTTTGACACCCATGTTTTATCAGCTGTTTGATTTAATTAAATCAAATTAAACCAAAATAAGCATTGAAAATGGAATAAATAGATTCAAAAGACATGTGAATTAAAGGCTTAATATTATTTCAATCATAAAGGATAAGTTTAGACAGAAATATTAGTTAAATCTTTGGTTGAGTCAGTTACGTAAATCTGAATCTAGAAGAGAAAAACAGTACTTCCATAGAGTAATCATGAACAGAACATAATGTCGTCATTCTATATAAAAGTTTAAAAATAATTGATTAAAATTGGAAATGTTATTAGTTTGAAAGTAATTAATAAGATTTCTTAAAAACTTTAAGTTAACTTTTATTTACTAATAAAATTATTATTAACTTAGAGTGTCGTAAAGTTATTAGATTCTAATGAGTAAAAATCCCATGTTGTATAGTATGTTAAAAGCCTCTTCTCTGACTTATAAACTCTCTGATTATCACATCTTTTGACAGTAATATACTGATAGCAGTGCAAAAAATTATTATTTTTGAGTTGTAATGTTAAGTAATGGATAAATTTACTGTCGATTTAGAAAAAGTATTGGACGAATTTGAATATAGTGAAGGTAAAATTATATCTTTTAAAGATTGAATAATTTGATTTACCTACATAGGAGTCCGAATTTAATTAAATATTTATGTTTAACAGGGCGTGAAGAATCAGTTGTTGCTGCTAGTGTTCGAAATCATTCTTATTCTCGTAATTCTCCTGTAAGTAATGTTTTTATTGTTTCTTATGTCTCTATAGACTATAATTGTTTACTAATTAACATCAGTAGTTAAGAATGTAGTCATCCTCAGTGGTCATAGTTGTCGTATTTGTTTATTAGTCATACTTGGGACTGAAGTTGCAACATCCGTGCCTTTATCCTGTTTTTTGTCTTTTTTTACAATTTCTGTTATATTTTATCCATGTTTGCTTTTAAACAATTGCAATGAGATTTTTGATTATTATTTATTAATTGTTATTGATCTATTTTTTATATTTATTTAGGTTAGTATTTTTAGTATTATTTTTATTAGTATTTATAAAAATTGCTTTTATTTTTTAAATATAATATAATATAATATGGTATGTTTACTTGAGAATTAATTATAAGAATTTACACAATACTCTGTTCAGAAGGAAACAAATCCTCACGACCATGATAAGAGTACGATACGCTATTCTGCACCTACCCATATTCACATTGTATTTATCAGATAATCGTATTGTATTTGCTATCAACTCACTCTGATTTTTATACTGTCTTAGTTCATTTAATCAAATTTAATTATGTCATAATAAAATAGCTAAAACCTGAGCGTAACAGTGAAGGTTACAGTTAGGTTATTTTGAAATAAAAAAACAAAAATATATTTTAAAGAGTATTAAATTGTTTATGTAATATAATGATCAAATTACCATTTAGAGAATTAAAAACAACCGGAAAAGATATTTCCTTTTTTACAGTTCTATGCAAATCATCACTGATCTGTGGTAACTTTCTGAAATTAAACCTTAGAAAGATTCATTTTTAATCAGGTATTAAAAAAATTAAGTTTAAAATTATTTATTACTTTTTAAAAATATAATGTTAGATTATGAAAATTCATGTTAGAATTAATTTGTTAAAAATTGGTTCTATTTAAGAGAAATTGTGTAAAATAATAAATTATAAGCTTCCTACTTTAGACTCTCTTTGCTTGTCCTCAGCATATACAAGTTGTTAAAGTTATATTGCAACTCCTCTTCCGACTGTCTTCGCTTGTCCTTAGGTAGTAAATAATCCATTTAATTCCCAGCAGTCACCCATCCAGGCACTGAACTCAGTCAATGCTGCTTAACTTTTATGACCCAACAAAAATCATGGATATACTTGTCCTTATAGAAACGAAATCTGGTGTGAATTTTTGTACTGAATTTCAACTCAATTAGATTATTTTCTGATTTTTTACAATTTTTTAAAAAACATACACAAGTCATATAATAAAAATTGAACCAATGCTGATAATGCAATGAAACTTGGCACAAATGTTAGTCTTATACATGGCTATATGTATGCTATGTAGCCAATAATTTTAGTCTGCTTTATTGAAAGTTTGTGTGGAAACTGTTTGTATTCTAAACCATTCTAATATCTAAACAATATTGTGTTAAAACAATCAATATTATATTTTTAAGTAAGAATCCAAAATATTCTTACTTTTTGTATTAATTTTCATTTAAATGTTTTTACAAGTAAAAGGTTTATGTTAATGTTTTACAGCTCATTAATACCTCTTTTTGTAAATGCTTTAGTATGAATATATATCTAAAATATTCATACCTGAAAATACGTTAAAATATTTAAATCATTCCTCCCTATTCATTCACTAATTTTATTTTGTTAACTTTTTTTCTAGAAACCTCTCAAGTCTCCTGCATCAGCTTATAGAAGACCAGCATTTGAGCCCATTAATTTAGCTGATGCAGATTTTGGTGCTGATCCTTCTTCAGTGAGCGGCCAAATAATTAATGTGTCTAAACATAAAAATTATTCTGAACAGAAATATTCATCTATAAATGAAATTGATTATAATAAATCAAAGAAGAATGATATAAATGTTTTATTAGTAGAAGATAATAAGTCTGAAGAAAAAGGTAGTGTTGAAGAAAATATAAAAGGCGAAGAAACACCTGATTTATTGGATTCAAATTCTTTAAAATCTCAAAACGGTTTTGATCAAGATTGTTCCGATAAAGCTCAATTGCCAGATATAACGTCTGTGCACAGCTATTCTGAACCAGAAGAAGATATAAAAACGGTTGAAGAATTAGATTTAATTAAGCGGCATTCAGTAGCGGAAACTCCAGAAGTGAATTCTATAGAAGACTTGCCTCCTATTGTTGGTATTGACACTGTCATATCAGCTTTGCCTGATCTTCACGTAACTCCATTAACATTTGACTCTGTCGAGATACCAGATTCAGATCTGGTTAATTATTTAGATAGTTTAGATATAGAATCAAATATACTTAGTAACTCTATTTCCAATGACATTACTGATTGCATAGTAAAAACAGAGGAAAAGCCTATTGTTATTGAACAACAATTTTGTGAAGAAAATTCGATCCCTGATCAAAGTTTAGATCAAAAACAAGAAGAACCCAACACAACTATTCTTGAAAAATCTTTAGAACCAAATTTGCCAGAAGAATTAAACCCAACTATTTCTGGGACTGCATTAAAAGCGAATTTTAAATTGTCTGAAGAGGTGAATCTGACTATAAGTAATAATGAAACCTCTAATAAGGAGATAAAAAATGAAATAACTTTAAATAGTGATAATACAGTGATTTCTCAACACATTTCTGACCCTAAGCCTGAACCTAGTTTGGACCCTAGTGAACCTAGTTTGGAAATTAATACTGATAAGACTGATATTGATGAAGAAGGGCCTGTAAGTTTAACTTCATTAAGTGAATTACCCAGTGTTTTAGCCTCAACCAGTGAATTAGATACTAAACAAAAATATAGTTTGTGTCCTGATATTTCTGACGAGGAACCTGAAGAAGTTACTAACCAAACTACTACTATCGATAGTGATTTAAATAATGGTAATATAGTTAATGTTTGTAAAAAATCAGACGATGAAGATTTGTTGAATGCAGTTTTAAATAATGTTCCGTTAGATACTGAAATAAAAGAAGTCATTTGCAATTCTGCCAGTGAAAACATTGTTGAAGAAAGTAGTAAAGATATTAACAAAGTTATAATAAGAGTGCCTAGTGAAGATTTAGAACCTATCAATAATTTTACCAGTGAGATTAAAAGTGAAGAAATAAATAGTAATATTATCAATGATAATATTAATGAAAGTATATTAGACAATTCTATTGTTAATAATACCCTAAATTATCAAACTGAAAATGCAAGTTTTAATACATTAAATTGTTTACCAGCAGAAACATCTCAATTTGTTGATAATATAAGTGAGCAATCAGCTGAGTGTTTAGATAATACGCTTAATTCAAATTCAGACGAGTTAGCTCAAAACTTACAGAATTCGGAAACTGAGCGGGAAGAAATAGATAATAGAGATAATGAAGAGAAGGCAGAACTTGGTTTAGATTCTGAGAATAATGATACTAGTGGTAATCCTGATTTTTATTACCAAGGTGATTCGAGCTCAAGTGAAGCTACATCAGCAGAATTAGATATGAAGCCTTCCAGGCCCAGTACACTTCCACTTGCCCACTCTCACATTGTTACTGATAGTGAGGAAAGTCCAACACCTTCAAACTCTAGCAGTAAGCTTGATCATTTTATTGACTTTATCTTTATTTATTTACTATTTAGTTTTATACTCATTATTACGAAGTAAATAGATTTTGAAGGTAACTTAATTAATATAACCTCCTAACATTACCTAAAGAATAACAGGCTAGTACTTATAATGCAGATAATAATAGGGGGCAATGCAAAATTCTGGCTTGTGTATTTACTGGCTAGTTAAAACAGTTATGGCCTTTTGAGTGTAATATATATTTTTACCAATCTATAACTAGAACTTTACAGGCTTTAAATATATTGTTTTCTTCTGAATAAAGCTCTGGAATCTCTTT
Organism: Microvelia longipes; assembly: GCA_018340805.1. Lineage (NCBI taxonomy): Eukaryota > Metazoa > Arthropoda > Insecta > Hemiptera > Veliidae > Microvelia > Microvelia longipes. Next base: position 40,996,150 of record JACMZG010001908.1, read on the forward strand.
ACATTTGTATTTGTTTTCAAAAGAAAAATAAGTTGAGGATTAAATTAAACTAAAGTTTTATTAATTTCTATTTTTTTCTTAATTTTAGAGAGCTATTAATGATCTCTTTATTTGAATATTATAATTAATATTTATGTACTATTTTTAAGATTCACGTAACAACATATAAATATTTTAAAATCAGTCTTTAATGAGGTTAGAAGGGCTACACTATTAGCTGTTGCCTAGGTAAAGGAACTGTATGTTACAAATAAAGAAGTTCAGCTATGACTCAAATTGAAATTGTTGAACAAGTTTCTAATTGAAACATAATAATTTATTATTTATTTCATTATTTTAATTTTAATTTTTTAAATTATTTTATTATTATTTATTTATTTATTCTATGACTCACTTTAACGCCTTGCTCATGATTTGACATTTAGTTTAACTTGGAGTGAACCCTGAAACTATGTTATTAACCAAGCCTCTTTGTTATATTTAAGAAATACTATAAAGTTGCTTTGCACCTGTATGTGTATTTTATTTTGCAGGCCCTAGTGTCGGAGGAGTTATGAGTCCAGAAGAGAGGTCCCTAGGCAAAAAAGCTCCCTACTGGGTGCCAGACACGGAAACTGACTCCTGCATGCTGTGTAATGCCAAGTTTACCGTCATTAAAAGAAGACATCACTGTAGAGCTTGTGGACTTGTAAGTTTATTCTTCATTTACTTTTATTTTACTTATAAAAATATTTTATTTATTTACAGGCAATTACATACAACATAAATAAAAGTAATACAATGTACAAAACAAAAAGTAATAATAATTTTGACAAAAATTATAGGACATAAAATGAATAATTTAACAAAAATATAAGACAAACTATTGTTTACAAAATTAGAGAATTTTTTTAAAAAAAGAAAAAAGTAAAGATTAAATGAAAGGTAATAATAAAAAATTAATATAATTAGGTAAAAAAATGAAGTACACTAAGATTACTGGGGCTAAGTTAAATTGCAATAAAACTAAAATAAGAATAGAAAAATAAAAGGTAAAATTGCACAATATTACATTTTACTGAAAAATTATTATTTTAATAGTTTTGCTTGCTATATAAATAATATATTTTATGAATAGTTAAGGGAAGACAACTTATAATACTGAATATAGTTATATTAATAACTTTAAGCAACCATGCTATGGAACCTGACTGAAAAGTGTTAGTGGATGGCTAGATTGACTAATTATGAGTCTTTAAACTCATGACACATGAATTTATTAATGTAACAGAGCCATAAATAAGTAATAAATAATAATAATAGCCAGAGTAATAAATAATGATTAGCATGTCATATTGTTTGTTTAGGTTTTGTGTTCTAAGTGCTGCAACTTAAAAGCACCATTGGAGTACATGGGATATTCTGAGGCTAGAGTCTGTCAACCTTGTTTCAATATTATTTACAGAGGTGAATTGGCTTTCTTTATTGTTGGTTTTTTATAAAAGTAATCTTTTCTACTGGATGTTTGGTATAAATTTAATATTTTGGTTATAGTTGGACTAGATGAAGGAAGATATAACAGAGGAAGGCAACCGAATCCTAATAATCCTATGGAGTACTGTAGCACTGTACCCCCTTTGCAGCAAGTGTCTTCTTCAGCTTCTGCACCACCAGCTGTCTTTGTTCCTACTTCTGTTCTGAAAAGAGAAGGTAAATAATTTCATTCGATTTATAATTTAATTAAAATAATTTTTATGTTTTATAATTTAATTAAGTATTTAAAATAGTTTTTTGTTGCCATTGAAAGTTCATAGAACTTCTTACTATTTGAAGCTAAGATTATGTAGTCTACAAATATGTAGTATAGTATAGATAGTATAGTTTAGATAATGTATTATAGTATAGTATAGATAATGCATTATAGTATAGTATAGATAATATATTATAGTATATAGTTTATAGTAATATTATAGTATATTAGTTATGTGGTATACTTAATCATCTTTATTTGTCACCAAAAATGTCCACAATGGTGGATAATTATTATCAGAAGTTAAGGGTTAGTTAGTGTTAACATTTTATGGTGTATTAATAATAAATATACATTATATCCATCAATCAATATGTCCTTGTTTAAAAGTGGTAAATGTATAGTTATATTTCAACTTTTTGGATGCAAGATTTTATACTTCAAATGCATGAAAAATACAAAAATATTGTATTGATAATATATTAAATATAATAGCATAATGTGTATTTGGTAGGACGAGCTCGTAGTGATACACCGAAGCAAGTAATGTTCAGTGATGGGATCAGACCCGGGGGTGATCTAACTGAATTAGATGGATCTAATGAAGCACCTAGATTACTTCCACGTAGATCCTTCAATAGAAAACAACATTCTGGTATTACCATTATTTACGTATTATTATTTTATCCTAAGCTTGAATTAAAGTTTTTATCTAAACTAATTAGTAATAAATTTTGAACTATCTATTTAATTTATATTAATTCTTCCTCTTAATTTTTATTGCTGTCAAATAATTTTTGTTTTATTTGGAAATAAACTAGTGTACTTTTTCTTCTTATTATTTTTTTTAATAGCAATTGCACTTGATAGGTGTAATTAATATGAAATATTATGAGAAATATCCGTTTCTATCGCTTCTCTGTTTTGAAAAAAAATGTTTTATGAGATAAAACAATTATTCTGTACCATACAAATAATCCGCATGTCAGGCAAATTACCTTTGGAATACGTGTTTCTGTGTTTAATAATCCATTTTTCACTTAGAGTTCTAGTTTATGCTTTTTAACTTGATCAGTTACTTAATTAATTATCAAGCACTATTGGTAACTCATTTTTTCCTGTATTTTTCAATGGAAATGTGCATAATTATTCTGTTGGTTATACAAAACTATGCCTCTGACATAGGCAGTGCCCACTATTATCTGCTCTAGTTTAAAGTTCACTTAGTGTTTATCTTTAAAGGTTTTAGCACATTTCCTTACAATACAAAAAATTAGTTACAAGTAGTGCTTGATAATTGAGTAACTACTCAAGGTATGAAGTATAAACAAGTAAATATAAGTTAAAATAATTATAAGTAAATATTGAGTAAAAATAAAATTATAAAAGCAAAAAGTAGATCGTTAAGCACAGAAACACGCATTCCAAAGGAAATTTAGCCTGCATGTGGACCATTGCGCCATAGAGTAATATAGAAAAACTAATCTGTGCACTGAGCTAGAATTATTTTGTTGTTACAAACTTATAAAATATAAATAAAACTATAAATTATGGTCCTTACCAGGATTCAAACACTGGTACTCAGGCTTTAAATACTTTGATTGCTGGTATGGACTCTTGACCATTTTTATTCAATTCATAGGCCCAATAAACAACAAAAATGACTCCCCCTTGAAATATGATGTTAACTAATCGATAAATATGAGTTTTCCATTATTTGATCCCCTGTTTTTTACTCTTTGGTCACTTCAAGTGGTTGTATCGGCTCCAAACCAGTTTTATTTGATTCAGAGCCCCAAAAAACATTGATGACACCATACTCGTGTTTTTCCCTTGGTTGATTTTATTACCAGGATTGATAAAAAAATTATAATCTGTTAGAAAAGTCTCTAGAAATATATATATATATATATATATATATATATATATATATATATATATATATATATATATAATATATGTGTGTGTGTGTGTGTGTGTGTGTGTGGTGTGTGTGTGTGTGTGTGTGTGTGTGTGTGTGTGTGTGTGTGTGTGTGTGTGTGTGGATGACCCCTTTCCCATTAGAAATTTTTCCAAAGGAAATTTTCTAAAAAGTTCAGCCTGTTCAGCTAAAATATTTGTTTTTAATTTAATAGGTTACAAGAGCAACAACAACTCATCAAGTAGTGAGATAGAAAAGAGACCTCTGGACCCGTCCACTCAGAGTTTCATACCTGCTAGTGGTAACCTTCCCCCTATGGTTACCATTACTCATGGTAATATTACCTTCCTACCTGAACAACTTACTGCTGTCGGCTCTGAACCTGTCAAATTTGCCATAAATTATAACCTCTTTATTAATGTCAAGAGGGTTAAATGTAAGTATTGCTTGTTGTTTATTTTTTTACTTACTGGTCCTGATTAAAACTATTGTGCATTTTAATTAAGGGTTTTTATAGCATATTGGATTAGGGAAAATTGTACTCAAGCACTTGGGTTATGATTTGTAACCATATTTCTTAATTATTCATAGTTAATGTATATTTTACATATTTACATATTTTTTGGTTTATTTATTGAGGTCATCTTTGAACTATATAAAGCCTTGGTAATCAACTAGTTTAATTTTACAATTGGTTTGGATTGTAAATCTGAAACATTTTGATACTACCAAGTTTTACAAAACATGAATAGTTGACACAATATAATTAATTGTGCGAGAGACACCTAAATACTTCACATTATATTCTTGGGAATTTTGATTTGAATGTCAATGTGAGTTCAGAAACAGAATGGGACATGAGGTAATGTCAAGCTATCAATAATGACGAATGTCGAATGATAGAACAGTTCTCAGATGCAGCATTGCATATGGCTTGTTACATTTCCTAGGTGTCTCTTGCACAATTAACAACCATGTACAGCTGTTTTTCGAACATCTGTCAGTAAGCAACCATGTAACTTTTATTTTGTTTATTTATATGTTGAGCCTTCAATAAGATAAAATTATATCATCGAAAGCTTGGCAAAATTAGTATTTTTATTAATTCTTTTGAACGTATTCCTTCTAAATTTAAATAAAAGTTTAAAATAGAGGTGGCAATACATTTTTTTTATTCAAAGATTACATTATGTCTAATAATTTGTACATAATTATAAATGTTTTTGTTGTAGTGAATTGCTGCGTGAACAGAGAGGTGTGGAGTGTGTGTAGTGAGGGCCTTTGCCTAGTGGGTCAGGATGAAATAGCGTTCATACTGGAAACACTACCTGAGGAAACCTTACCTCATGTTGATATCTTTCATCTGGTCAACTACCTCTGGAAACAAGCTGCTTTAGGTCAGTTTTTGAATTGAGTTTTTATTCAATAAAATTAAAATTATTTCTTTGATGTTTATTGTCACGGCTGAAATACAACTGAGTCAGGAAAAAACTGGTGGTGGAAATACATATTTATTTATTACATTTAATAACTAATAAATAATTAAAGTTCATAACATTTATGGTTCATATTACATCATGGACATTGTTTTAGTTACTTATCATTAAGGTAAAAATTCTTATCATTGAGATAATAATTCTTATCATTGAGGCTGCCTTTGTATTTGAGGTCGTTTGAGCGTTAATATTTATACTAACCTTTGACACCAAGGAGGTCTGGGGTTCACAGCCTAGGTTACGCTCTCATTTTATACATAAGATTTTGTCAAATAATATATCGTCAACTTTAGATTATACTGAGAGTGTAATAGTTGCCACAACTTTCTGAGGTTGTTCCCGCAAGTGTTATCCCTGGTGAGCCCCAAAGCTCAAAACGGGCATTATTATTATATCATTAAAACCCTCTTTAAGTTGTTGTTTTGTTTAAGGGTGTTCTGACACTCTATCTCTATTTGACTTAGAGACATAACATTTTCAACATGTGAATAAAATAGTTAAAGTGCTCTTTTTTAAATATTTGATATCTTGCTTAGAAATCCAATTTTTTGTTCTTCTTAAATTTATTCTTGAGGTATTATTTTGTTGGTTTAACTATACACCAAATTTGTCGTAGTTTTGGGTATGATTTTTTGTGTGATAAAAATAAGGTTGTGTAATATCAAAAGGTCTATTATGAAGTAACGAATCTAACATTATCTGTTAAGTGCCAGGAATAATTTGCTAAAAAAAGACGACAGGTGCGCATTCTTGAAGTTCTCATAGTGAAACTACCAAATCACCTTCTAGTGCTCCTGCTATCTGACTATGGAACTAACCTTTTCTTGTGGGAAATAATTAATCTATGTATTCGTTTGCCTCTATTATGATCAAAAATTAAACGTTTTGCACACTGTCAATGTGGTTTTTTCTATTAGTGGCAGTAGCCTTAAATTTATTTTCAAATTGTGAACTTTAGGGCCTAATTTTGCTTTTCGGATTTTTTTTATGACGGCAGTAACAGTCATTAATACAGCAAATATTTCAAAAATTCATAAAGGATGGAAAAATTTTTAAATCGATCAAAAACATTGGTATGCTGGTTTTATAGGTACCCTGTACTCAATTTGTTATGTCTTATTTTAAGTTGATTTATGTATGTTAAACAGGTAGTACAGCAAGCGAAATGTGTTTCACCGCCTGGTTTAGTAATTCATTACTTAGTTCCAATGATCACGGTGGCTTCCTGTATATCAGACCCAGCTTACAGTGCACTACTAATCTCTTATTACCTTCCCAACCCTATCTCATCGCCCTGCTTGTCCACAGGTATTATTCTTATATCATTCTTTAATAATTATATTTTATTAATGGAATTTTTTTATGAAATTTAGTAGAAAAAGTAAAATATTACTCTGTACTCTTGTTGTAATTCTTAAAGTTGAAAACTTCAAATAAAACATAGATTTTAAAGTAGAAAGATAATTTAAAAAAAGAACTTTTTAGAATTTTTTTATTTTTATCATATTAAAAGGTGAATATTACTTTAAATAAATCTTGTTTATAGACACTGAGTGGAACTGAAATTAAAATTAGTTGTTTATTGTGCCTAATTTAATAAGTATTTATATTTTTTGTGGTACAAATAATATTATCTAGAGATGTAAGCTTTTTTTCAACTAGATGATTTTTTGGTTTGAATACGTATATGTGTTCTCATTGTATCATAATGAGAACAATTCATTACACTATATTTGTAAACATGTCATTATTTTGCTCTTACATATTCTGTTTATTTGAACTAAATGTTTGGGTTTAATTTGTTTATCTCGTCACTTTAATGTGTTAATTTTGTTTAGCTCTTATGAAGCAAACCTTAACCCTGAGACATCAACATTGATTTCACATCCACCCTTCCTCTGTTTCCCCCACTCCTGCCTTTAATCTTAATTATAAATAATTTGTCCTTGAAACTTGTCAAAACATAGTTTAAAACTCATGTAAAATGTTTTATAAAAAATGCAAATACTCCATTCAATAGACAATAAAAGGAGTGTAGGGCCTACATTTTATTTTAGACATTTTTATTGTTTGTTTACTAGGTGGGAGACCGGGTGGGCTAGATTATTTCCTTTAAGGCTTGTGCTGAGGCTGGGAGCTGAATATAGATACTACCCTTGTCCACTTGTATCTGTTAGGAACAGGCAACCTCTCTACACTGATATTGGCCATACTATTATGAAAATACTCGCTGTAAGTTCATTGCACTTTTTACTATTATATGTATTTTATTTTAGTTGCTTTTTTCCATGGACATAACTATCTTAAGGACCTACATAGCCCAAGAGGAAAAGTATTATTGAGGAGTTGGGTTATCCCTGTCTTTTTATTTTATTCTCTACAAGATGTTCTTGTTTAGCGAATTTTAAATTTGCATTGCAATGTATCATTTTACTGTCATCAAAAATGATAAATGCTACTGTATAGCAATCTAAGCAACTTTAGCTTCAGTTTAATTCTTATATTATAAATAATCATTAGTTATAGCAACTAAGTACTTTATTGAATCAACAGAAAAATTGAGCTTTACTCAGTGCTGAGGCTTTCAAATTGTCTGCTGTTCACCCCTCCGAGATAAATCTGTTTTGACATCATCAGACTCACATTTAACATTAAAATGTGTTTTTCATTGTTTTTAAGCTTTATATCATTGTTCTGTTATTGTTTATAGGATTTTAGGAAGTTTAGCTACTCTTTAGCTACTGTCAGGGGAATGGTTATTCACTTAGAGGACAAACAGACCACTATATTGTTCCCGCGTAATAGATATGATCAGGTAATTTTAAATGTTTGTATTTTCTATTATGCATAAATGGAATCATGTAACAAACTGTTTAATGCAAAATAATTTTATCTTATGTCCACAAATGTATTAAGAAACCTTATACATGTGAATTTCTGTCACTTTTCAATTTGATTCAACCAATGTTTTGATTTTAACCATCTAATCCAATTTTTGATGACCCAGCAAAATAGTTCACATGCTAATGAAAACATATCTTCCAGGCAGTTCTTCTAGACATTAAGTCTGATTTTTGTACCAAGTGAACAATGACAACAACTTTGTGAAAACCACTCAGGAGGTCTTCAAAACACCTGAAACAGATAACTCAGGTTAAATCCCAGTTTAGGATTTTTGGCAAACACAATACTTTTTCTGTATACCTACAGTATAAATGAGAAATAGTTAAAAATACTAGAATTACTTGTCTATTTACAATTTAGAATTAGTATGTATAATGTTGCTTATAATTTAGAATAATCACTCAACTAAAATGAGTAAGTTTTAATTTATAGTAATAAAGCTTAAAACAAAATATACAAAACAAACATTTTAGAAAAAAGAATGACAAATAAGCTTTCACATGTTAAATGTATTCATTGTTCAGGTGACTAGAGCATTGAATAACAGTAATGAAAGTGTTCTTGCGTTTGGAGCTAATCTTAGTCTTACAGCTGACTCACATCTGGTGTGTATTCAAGGAGCTAAAGATGAGAATACATATCATACAGAAGCTATTAATATACATAATAAACCTAGGAAAGGTAAATACAACTATACCATTTATTTTTCTTTTATTTTTTATTGGACAAATTAGACTAATGTATCTTATCTCCAGGTACAAGAGTGCTTATGAAGTTTCTAAAACAGGTGTACTTGAACACCTAAACATGAGTTGACACAATATGATTGTGCGAGAGACACCTAGGAAATTTAGGAATCAAAACAAAAAAAAAAACACCTAGGAAATGTCTCCCACAATTATATCGTGTTAAGTCAATCAATTTTGTTTAACCTAAATCTAACACCTCTGTACACAGATACTTACTGCAATTTAACTTTATTGTTAAGTTTTAATATAATTTCTAGTTGTAACTAAATTTATAGCTGAAGAGGTACTAAATTATAAATTAAGAGATTCGGTTATTCTAAGAATAACCGAAGAATTGAGGACGAGTGTAGCAAACCAAAAAGGTGAAAAAAAGTTTGGAGGTACCCCATACCCAATTTTTAGTTTTATACTTGTATAGTTCTTGTTAAAGAATGTGTCTAGTTACATAGGTTTTTATGGCAACAATGGATTTAACCTAAATATATATTTTGGTATTTAGTCTAGTTAAATTTTCATGAGAAATACAATATTTAAAAATTAGGTATGGAGTGCCTCAGAACTTTTCCTCAACACATGTGATTGGCTAAGCTCATTGCCACTACTTCGGACTTGCTTCGCTCGTCTTCAAAATATACTAGTTGTTTTTTTTTTTTTTTTTTTTAAACAAGTTCTTTATTGGCAAAAGTAATACAATATTTATTTTGTGTATACCGGAGCCATATTATATTTATTGATTAGGGTAATTTGTGCCTCTTTATTTTATTTATTTTTTTTGTTATTTTTGTGGTATAAATTTTGATTATGTTTTGGGGAGTGAGGGGGTTTGTTTGGGTCAAGGATAATTTTATATTTTTTGGTTTGGGTATTTTATTTTTATTTTTTATTTATTTGTTTATTTTTTTTTGGGGGGATTGTCAAAAGGTATTTTTGGTGGTGTTTTGAATAGGATTATATTGTAGTTTGCAGGAGTTTCAAAAAGGTTGCCTATGCAGTCTGTGGACTGACTTTTAATGATTCAACCTGGCATTCGCCTGTAAAATTGAGGGAAACCACAGAAAAACCTCAATCAGGTTGATCGGACACGCGGGTCCTGGGTGTAAAGGTTATGTTATTATTTTTTTTACGTTTGGGGGTTTAACTGTTAAGGTTTGGTCTCTAGATTTTTTTTTTTTGAGGCTAAGGGGAATAGTTAATTTTATTTACGAATTTGAGTGTATTTATTATATTTTTTAATTTTGAGAAGAGCAGAGTCTTGATTTTTTCAGTATTGTCTTGGATATCTTGAAGTTTGACATCTTGATATAATTTTGTCCGTTCTGTCTTTATTTTGTGCAGTCTAGTAGGATGTGTTCTACTGTTTCGTCTATTGTCGGGCAGGAGTGGCATGCTGGGGAGTCGCTTAACCCAATCTTGTAGTGATATTGAATGCATCTGGCATGTTGACTTCTTAATCTGTTTATGCAGACAATATCTCTTCTTGTCAGTCTCGATTTCCAGAACCAAGGTTTAGCGGGAACTATCTTGATGATTTCTTTAAAAATTTTCCCCTTATTCTGGTTCTTTCGTTGAGTTTGGTGTTCCAGTCTTCTAGCATTTTCTTTTTGATACTGATATAAGATCACTTGCAGGTATTTTATAGCTCGATGATCTAGTTGGATTTTTTGCAAGGAGATCAGCTTGTTCATTTCCCTGGACTCCAGAGTGTGATTTTACCCATATAAAGTCTATTTGTTTGTACTGTTTGGTCAGTTCGTTTATTTCTTGTAGGATATGCATATATATGTGATCCATTTTGGAAGTGAGTGAAATGTTGGATAGTTTTGTAAGTATTCCTTGGTTGTCGCAAGCAATAGTGTTGTTTTGAGTATTTTGTAATGTTTTTATATATGTAAGAGATTGTAAGATTCCTAAACTTTCTAATGTAAATATGTTAGTGTACTGTGGGCATGAAAACTTTGCCCAATTTTTAGTTGTAAGTCATAATATGAGTAACCAGTTTGTCTTGTTGTTTTTGATCCGTCGGTAAATATTAAGTAGGTGGGTTGTGGATGTATGTTGTATAGTTGTTCATGGAAAGTTATGTTGTTGTACGGATAAGTAAGTTTTGGTATGTTTATTGTTATTGTTTGGTAGATATCTTCAAAAGAAATTTGATAGATTGGGAGTAATTTATGTTGATATATACTTTGGTGAGATGAGGTTGTAATAGTTTGTAGCTATTTATATGTAATGGAGGTGTTTTATGTCGCCAGTATCGATGATTATTATTTATTTTGTTGTTTAAATTGACAATAGTTGTTAGTAAAGGAGATTGTTGAGAATATAATTTGATGAAGTGTTTGTCAGTCAGATATTGTCTTCGTATGTTAAGTGGTGGTTCTGAGCATTCAGTATGTATTATTGTTATTGTGTGGATTTAAGATATCCCATACATAATCTTAAAGCTCTGTATTGTAAACGGTCTAGTTTTGTAAGTAAGTATTGTTTGGCATTACCGTAAATGGGGGAGGCAAAGTCTATGCATGCCCGTATTGTTGCCCTATAAAATGTAATAAGAGTTTTTGGGTCACATCCCATGCTTTATTGCTGACCATTTTCATGATGTTAAGGTATTTTTCACATTTTGAGACTACTGTATTTATATGGTCTTTCCATGTCAGTTTTTGGTCAAGGTAGAGTCCTAGAAATCTAACAGTTCTTTTTCTTTTTATTCTTATGTTGTCAAAAAGAATCTCGTCATCAAGAAGGATATTGTTACGTCTTGTAAAGATGCAACATTCAGATTTGTCTTGGATAGTTCTAACCCAGTAAGTTTTGTCCATTCTTGTATTTGTTTTAGGGTGTTAGTTAGGTCAGTTATCATGTCATTTATTTTGTTGTTTATAGTATATATAAGTATGTCGTCAGCAAATTGAAGTATTTTTTACAGGAGGGGTTATAATTGTTTCAAAGTCAAAGGTATGTATTAAGTATAAAAGTGGGCTTAAGATGGCCCTTGAGGGACACTCGTCTTGTGAGTCTACGTCCGACTATTTGACCGTTAATTCGAAAAAGAAGGATTCGGTCAGTTATTAATTTAATGATAAAGTTTGCAGTTTGTTTTGGTATGTCTAGTCGTAAAAGTTTGTGGTAAAGTATAGTTAAATCTACGTTGTCATAAGCTCCGGTGATGTCTAATAAGAGAGATAATACTGATTTTTTTTGAGTAAATGCACTATGTATGTCATTTGTTAGTTTGTGTTTGACTTTCTAGGGTTGATTTATTTCTTCTGAAGCCTTTTTGTGAAAAAGGCAGTTTGTTATTAGATTCCAACCACCATTCTAATCTATTTTTTAGTAATCTTTCAAATGTCTTCAGCATGCAAGATGATAAAGATATTGGTCTATAGTTTGAAGCTATGTCAACAGTTTTTCCTGGTTTTTTTATTGGGAGTATTATGTATGTGCGCCATGAGTCAGGGATTTGTTGAGAAGTCCAAATATTATTAAATATATTTAAAAGAATTTGTTTTGATATTGTTGGTAAGTGATGTATCATGTCATAGTGTATATTATCAAAGCCGGAGCAGTATTACTGTGCTTTATTGCAGCATTTAATTCATTGATTGTAAAAGTTTCGGTCAGTATGTGATTATTATTGGTTGGGATATAGGGTGGAGTTATGTTGGTAACTGAGGGAGGGGCAAGTTTGTCCATAAAGTCTTCGAGCCATGGTCCTGTATTAGTATGGGAGTCATTAATTTCAGTTTTGTTTATTTTTCTAAAAGATTTCCAAACAGATGATGGGGTATTTTTTGTAAAGTTTAAGCTGTCACAATATTTTTTCCAACCACTTTTTTGTTTACGTTTTAATGTTCGTCTAAATTTAGCATTTGCTCTTTTGAAACTAATAAAAGTTTGTAAGTTAGGGTTAGTATTGTAATTTTGGTAAGCATTATAACGATCGTTTTTAGTTTGTTCACAACTAGAGTCCCACCAATGAATTAAATTAGGGTACGGAATTGAAGTAATTTTACGTTTCTTTATTTCAGGGATAGATTTTTGGCATGCGTCGTTAATGTCTTGTATAAATTCATCGTAAGTTGGTTGGATGTGATTATCTAATACTTTTTGTGTCAAAGTTAGTAAAGTGTCATGGTATTCTGTCCAGTTAGCTTTATCAATATTCCAGCGTCTTGCTGGATACCGGTATAGTTTAGGTATATTAAAAGAGTTTGTTTCAATTATTATAGGGAGGTGGTTGGAACCATGTGGGTCGTCTAAAATTGTCCATGTAAAGTCCGTTGCAATAGTGTTAGAAGCTAGAGAAAGGTCAATTACAGAGTTAGTTTTTTGATTTATTTTGGGTATTAGGGTTGGTTTGTGATTGTTAAGAACAATTGTATTGGTATCTTCAATTGCTGTCAGTAAGTTGTCTCCTTTTAAGTCACTATAAGTACATCCCCATGCCGTGTGATGGCTGTTAAAGTCTCCTAATATTAGGTATGGGGTGGTTAAAGAGTTGAATAAATTAAGCCATTGGTTTGTCGTTATTTTATTTGTTGGTGGGTTGTATAATGAAATTATATTAATGTTGAGTGTTTATATGTTATTTGTATTCCTATAATGTCTGTGTGTATGTGTGGTAGGTTATGGAGTGGTTTGTACTGTATATTAGATTTAATTAATATTGCGACTCCACCACCCTTTCTGTCGTCTTGTCTGTTAAAAGATAGTAAATTATATCCTTTAAAGGTGATATTAGTTTGTTTGTCAAACCATGTCTCAGAAAGACATGCTATGTCTATATTGATGTGAATAAGAGGTGTTCAAGAGAATGTTTTTTGTTATTTGCTGACTAATGTTCCACTGCAGTATCTTGAATGCTCGCAAGTTAAACTTGCGAGCATTCAAGACACTGCAGTGGTTGTTTGTCTTGTTAAGAGGCCAAGACATGTTATGGTGAGTTGAGTTTAGAATGTATTAAGTTTTTTATAGTATTGTCGTCTATGTGAGTTTGTGTAATGTTTGTGTGTAATTGTAAATATTGTTTTGTTACTTCAGTTATAATGTTTATTATGTGTTGTTGATTAATGTCAATATTATAGTTTTCAGTATGAGTCATTGGTTTATAGGGATTTGACTGTATCAGTCCTCCCGGTGTTTGTTTGGGGTTTATAGGGGTTTGTATATATAGTTTATTGTCGGGGCTATATGATGAAGTTTTTGGCGCTTAGGATTATTTTTGGGATTGGTAAGGTTTGTATTTGATATTTGCGTGATTCAGTATTTATGGTTAGGTTGGAATAGTTTCAGTTGGTTCAGATTGAAGGACTGTTGCATATGTTTTGTTACTAATTTTTAATTTTGCTTCGCCGAAAGATATATTATTTTGTACCATAGTTTTCTTTATGCTTTTTTGTATTTTAAATTCGGGACAGTCTTTTAAGTTTGTTGTCTTATGTCCTTGTTTACAGTGAATACATATGGGGGAGGTTATTTTAGGACATTGTTGTATCTCGTTTTTATCATTTATTCCATGAGTTGAAGGGTTTAACCCGCATTTTTCACAGCGGGTAGAACCTTTGCAATCAATTTCTCTATGCAAATCGGAGACAATTTTGACATTGTATTACTCGGGGAATGTACGGTTCAATTGGGCATCTCACAAAGTGTAGATAAGCGTAAGGTGGTAATGATTGGCCTCTAACAGTTATAAATATTGATTGTGTGGGGATAAATTTTGGTGTATTATTGTCAATCACTTTTCTTGTTATTCGTTTAACGTTAATTAGTTTTATATTTGTATTCTGAAAATTCATATTTTGTAAAATTTCTGATTCTGTTAAGGATTGCTCAATTCCCCGAACAACCCCTTTTTTGTAGATTATTGATTTTGGTATGGATGTGTTATAATTTTCATTTAGTGTTTGGGAAGTTATGAGTTTGTTTGCATTAATTCTATTATTAAGTGTTATTTTTATTTTGTTTACAGAAATACTGGTTATTTGAGTAATTTCGTTGTTTTTAAATCCTAAAGTTTCATGTAATAGTTTACCTATCGTCATGGGGTGGAGTCTTGATATTCCTTTATTATTAGAATTGGTATTTTTGTTTTGTATTATAACATGGTATGGACCCATGTCATGTGTGTCATATTGTTCTGGTGTATTTGGTATGTCCGTCATAGTAAGTTGATTGGTCTCCATTACCTCGTTTAGTCCTCCGCTGTTTTCTTGCATTTTTTTATTTTTTCTTTTTGTTCTTCTTGACTTCTCCTTTCTTGGTGCTGTCTTCTAGAAGTTCTTAAATACTTTTTTTCTTATTTTAGTAGATTTAGGGCGGTTTTCTTCTCTTTTTTTTTAATTTATTTTTTACGCTGTCACTGCTGTCAAGCGTATGTTACTAGTTGTTAAATTTTAAATTTAACAAAGAGGTGTTTGGGTTTAACCGCAACACCTCTGTGGGCTTATTTCGCTTGCCCTCAGACAGTAATTTAGTCTGTTTTATCCCAGTGGTCCCCCATCCAGGCACTGACCACGCTCGATGCTGCTTAACTTATATGATCCAACAAAACACCATAGATAAACGAATCCACTTGTACCAAATTTTAGCTCAATTAGATTATCTCCCAATTTTTTGCAATTTTATTAAAAAACGTTTACAAATCATTTAATAAAAAATTAACTCATACTGATTACGTGATGAACTGTGGTATCTGTCTTATATATGACTACATGCACGCCAAATCTCAAACGGAAAGTCTTTATTGCAGGTTAATGAATTCATATAAAACTATTTTCTAATAATTATTTATATGATAGCCCAACTAGACAAAAAAATTATTTTTGTTCAAAATTTTAACTCTCTTGCATAAATACCCTGGGAGATACGATGATAACAGACACACATGCAGAGACAGCTTTGTGGAAATTACTTAGGAGGTATTGAACCCTCCTGAAACTGGTGACATCCTGGTTTCCGATTATTTTGCAAACCCAATACTTTTCCTATATAGCTACAGTATAAGTAAGAAAAAGTAAAAATGTAGGCTAGTAAATAATGAACAACAAAGATATAACATTTACTTATTTTTGTTTATTAGTGACTGGAGCCAGTTTTATTGTGTTTAATGGAGCACTAAAAGGATCAGGAGACTCAGGAAAGAGTACAATACTGGAGGACGGACTGATGGTCCATCTTACACCTGATAGAATGGCTGCACTGAGATCAGCTTTGAGATCAATGCATGATTTCTCTTTGCCTTGTGGACCTCAGCAGGATGAAACTGTCCTTATACATTGGACCAATGATGATACTAACTTCAACCTTGGGTTAGTTGATTAACACAAATTTATAAACAAATAAATGACGTGTAACTAATCTATACACATAGTTTGCTTCCCTATATAATATAATAGGAGGGAAAGCATTGCTACAATATAAAATTTTACATTCAATATTAGATTATTTATCATCCACAAAACTCAAAAAATCAAACAAACATTTGCTGTCTATAGGTTTATGTCATACGCACATTTCTTTGAATCACTGTATTTGGTGGCCATTTTACATTTTAAGAAACTTCTGACCTTTTTTTTATATTTTGCCGATTTTTTGGGCCAGTTTGAATTAAGACCCACAAGACCTCAAGCACATTGGCTAGCTCCGTTCTTGTGATAACTTTATACCACTGCTTTTATGCTAAAATCAGGCTGTGATGCAGCCCAGGTTTCCTTTTAATAAATAAATAATCTTTATTCTACAACAAATATATATGAATAAATACAATTTAAGGAAATTAACAAAAATTGTTAAAATTTACTTATTGAGCTGTATACAATACTCAAAATATTCCTTGAGCTCATAGAACTATCTTAAAATAATTTTAATTTCTTTCTTTAACTGATAAGTTTCCTTAATAGGGAACTTATAGGGAAGCTATGTTCTATATTTGGCAGCTTGATTTTGTTGGGAATTTTCAATTTTATTTTTGAAAGAGTACATCAATCAAACTTGGCTCAACCCCTCCAACCCTAATATAATCTTTATGAGGGTACTCTACCTATACTATTATCTCCACTATACTGTACTACCCTTATACTACTATACTAGCACTATTAAGGTGTGTAACATTCCTTTTATTCATGACCTAGCAGTTTCCTGATACTCAATTTTCCACAATTCACTAAAACTCTGCTTCAATCCACATTGATATTTACTATTCTATAACATTCCCTGTAATCCATCCTGATTGCGCTGGCCTCAAGATCTCATTGGCACGGAATAGTTGTATAAAAATTCCTTCTGTCAGTGGAAAAAACTGTAATAGAAAAATACAGAGGCCTTTGTAGCCACTACTTTGTGGATCTTCAGCCCACTTAGAAGTCCCTTGTGTATTAGTTGTTGTTTTATAATTAATTTTTATTACATGTATATGGGCTATAATCCTCGACCATGTATCCTCAGCCATGTATATAGCCAAGGAGTGGCTTTATGCCATTAAAACTGTAACATCCCTTCTACCATGTGTTTATTTAAAAGTAATATAATTCAATAATTTTAAAAAATGTGTCAAAAACTAAACCTTACACTGTTATTTTTAGGTATCTTTTATGTTAAACAATGTTCTAGAATATTACTTAATAAATTAATGTATAACCCGTATAACCTTTATTTCCCAAATGCATACTCTTCCAATAATAAATACATTAAATTAAAGATAAGTATCTAGTTGCAAAAATTAAAACTAAATTGATTAAGATGTATGCCTAAATACCCTTTTGAAACACAAAAATAAATCTTATTCAAACTTTATTAATGTTAAAACATTAATAAATAAAGGTGTTAAAAATAAAATGTTAAAACAGTAATAAAGGTCTTAATTACTCTTAAAACGGAAAAAAATGCTAGTGTTCTCTTATGGGTTCTGTATTTTAAAAATTAAAAAAAATATCACTGAGGTATATTGTTGTAGAGTTGAAAGCTGCATTGACAAGCAACCACTAGATGGAGTGCCTTCTATTAGAGTTCATAATGGAACTGACTACACTACTAACTGTCGCCTTATCAGATGGACTGAAGTATTCATATTACAGGTATTTGGTTTTTGCCTTTCTCTAACATTCATTCATTATTGTCTATACTTGTTTTTTTCTGTTTTCTTTTTGTGTAGTATGTTTAAAAGAACTCCTTTGATCTTTTAAGTGTAAGTTAATGAATGATAATTAATTTATCGATTGACAGAATTGTGGTCTGTCTACTCAATAATATAAGGTTAGCTGACAAGTTTTTCCTAAAGTGATGATCTTAATAGACTATATATTATTGTGCATTTTAGTGTGAAGACGGTGTTGGAGAACCTGTGGACGTAAGCAGAGTAAGTGAGTCCATATCTAGAGCCACATGCAGTGCACTAGTTCCACTGTTAGACTCATTAGCTACAGCTGACTTAAACCCTTTAGCAATCAGAGCTACCATACATCAAGATAATGTAAGTGTGTCTGTTAAAAGTTAAAATTGTAGATTAGAGTAACTATGTGGGATTGAAGGGTCTGTTCTGTAGATAAATTCCAAAGAAAAATACCCTTATGACGTTGGGTCCATGAAAAAGAGGAGGGGAGAGGGTGGATTTTTCAGAAAGGAAATCACTCATTTGATGAGTATAGGGCCACATATTTTGGATTAGAAACACTTCCTATAGGTTATAAATGATGACAAAATCATATGATTTTTCTTAGGTTATGGCTCTAAATATTTATGACGGACAGTTATAGAATTGTTCCCAGCTTATTTTTTCTGGTCCTTGATAAAGCTACTACATAATAACATATTTATGGCTCTTTGAAAAATACAAACAATAAATATGTATACAAATTGCAGGGTCTTGCTAGTGAACCAGACTTAAAATTAATTAATTTCATTTTTACAATTTTTTGTTTTTTACTTATATTGCTACCCTAAGTATTATTTAAGTTATTGTAGTATGTTGTTCCTTAGTTATTGTTTAAAATGTTGTTTGAAATGTTTAAAAGTTATTGTTTAAAATGGACATCCTTTTGGATGTCCATTTCTATTCAAACCTTATAATACACTACTTCAATCATTAGATGTTATTTCTCGGCTAATGAATATTTTTTATATATTATGATATGAAGTTGAAATAAATGAGGTCCCACATTTGGTTAGAATTGTCAATTAATGTGTTGTTTGTGAACTCCTCATGATGTTTAATAAAAAACAACACACTAGAATTGAAAACAATTAATATATTGTCAACCACAATGGTTTAAAAAAATATAACTGACCGGTTTCGACTTTACGTCATCATCAGAGCTGATGAGCTCTGATGATGACGTAAAGTCGAAACCTGTCAGATCTAATTTTTTTATACTATTGTGGTTGACAATATATTAATTGTTTTTCATTCTAGTGTTGTTTTTTTTATTAAACATCATGGTGAGTCTATACCCAAAATCTCTGTCAAAACAACCAAATTAATGAAAGACTAACTACGGTTGTGCTTAGGTTGGTTATGATGCTGGGAGTAAAGGAGAGAAACTACCAACACAATACATGAAGAGACTTGATGATGAACTGATACCAGTGTTGCACCAGGCAGCCATGTCACAGCCTAGCCAGTCACCTTTAGTACTTGAACTTATATTTAGGATTATGCTTATGCCTTAGGTAATACATTTTGCAATATTTGAGAGTTTATTTGTTCTTGGAAATTTTTTTGTATATTTTCATAGTGGCTCGCTCATAAATAAAATTGATATTGGCCATATGTGAAACATCATTGTTCCATTTGATTTTTTTTTTACTTTAAAGTACCCCTAAATAAATATTATTGCAATAAGCTACACAGTATAACACCAGAACTGATGCAAGAAATCTAATAAAAATAAGAAAAAAATATGTAAATTATATATCCATCTATCTTAAATAAAAATGCATCTTATGCTAACGCAAGGGTTTCTACTTAACTAAATTTGGATGAACAATCGAGATCCAGGATGTGAGTTGAAATATCCAAGCACATTGAAAAGTAAAGACTGTAGTAAAAGTAAATCCTATTATTTACTACTTTTGTAAATAATTATTTTGCTATTTGTTTGGATGCAATTTCTTTATTTTGCTTTCAGATATATTTTGGTGTATATTCACTCTCTAACTTACTTGTTGGTGGAAGGTTCTTACAAGTACCTACTTGTAATACTAACTTGTAAAAATCTACTTTATTGCTTCAGAAATTAGAAAATTGCAATTTTATTTCCTTGAAAAAAATGTCATTTTGTCTGCTTGGGCAGAATAGCTACCATTTGTTTAAAATTTATTTTTATGTTTTAGATTACAAAACTGGACTTAAGATTCCTCTCAACTACAAACTAGTTTTTTTTTATAAAATCCTATTTAATTTTTATAACATGTATAAAAATATCAATGATAAAAAAGTTTAACTCAAAATTTTAATATTGTACATCACTTCCTCCTGCAGTAATTTTTATTTGCTATTTTCAAGGATGAAACTACTGAAAAAAATACCGTTTTGCAAAATACCGTTAGCTATTTGCAAATGGCTTTTTAAAATTGATGCTCTGGAAATATGACACTTTTAAATAGATATCATATTGTTACTTTCCCTTTTTATATCTTTGGTTTATAAGAAAAGTAAAGTGTTAGCGTTAGCACCAAACATCTGAAACTGAGATTTCACCTTAATTATCTGTTTTGTGTACTTTTAAGACCTGAGAGAGGTATTTATCAAATTGTCTGTGGTGTGTATGTGTGCTTTTTTGCCTGCTCCGTACAAACATTACATGGACAGCATTTATTATTTTTCTTAGGATAATGATTAATTTGTTTTTAAAATATAGTTCACAATAAAAGTATAATTTTAAAAATAATACAAAAATTTAAGTTTTCAGTATTTGTAATTTACATAAAATGTCAATGAATCTATTTTCCGTTCTTGAATTTTTTTATAACAGTTTTTTTAATCTAAAATCCTTTTAGATGATATGATCCCATTTTAAGAGGAACTTTGGATTTATTGTTGTTGCCATAGATTTGTTATGTATTTATCTATGTAAATCTTAATGTATAACAAATTTCTTTTGTTGTAATAAATGATGTTATAAATATTGTGTTTACGACATCATTAATGACACAGAAAACATGTAAAAATTTTTTTATCAGAATGAAACTTTGGCACTCTTATAGTTTTATATAACAGCAGCAAATGTGGCATGTTTGATCACATATTAGTTCATTTTTATAAAATAATGTTATGTTTTTTTTAAAAAATCATTAAACACTGTCCAAGTGAAATTAAATTTAGTTTATGTTAGATTACTAGTGTTAGGCACCATTGATTGAGGTCACTACGTAGGGTGACCACTAGAGAGAAGTGATTTTTTTCTGCCTGAGCAAAGTGAGACTGAAATAGTGAGAATAAGCTTTGGAAAATCCGATCTGGTGAGGAAAAAGAATTTTATTTTTATTATAAAGTGGTATTATTGATGGGAAGAACCGTGCAGATTTCATGTCTTTCAAATTTGTTGTGAATTATTTTTTTATTTCATATATTTGTATGTTTCTTCAACTCTAAAAAATCTTTTAGTTTATAATAATTTAAAATTTTGAGTTATTCTTTAAAATTTATTTGTTATGTTTTTTTAGAAAAATAATTCAAATTATTTTATTGTCACATTAAATTTTAGAGCTTATTAAAAATTGGTAGGTTTTTTAAAAATTAATATGAATTTTAATTTCATTAAATGAATAGTTCGAAGCTTGAAATTTAAGCAAAGTAGTTTTTAATAGAATAAAAAGTAACAATATTTGTATAAAATTTTGTCATATTGATTGGGGAAAAAGTCTTGTGTTGAATTTTTATTTTGAGAACCAAGATCACCAATAAAAGTAAATTACAAATTTATTTTTTTTTGATACTGCAAACATTTCAAAAAATTGTTTGAAAATAAATAATATGTGTGGTTAATACATACATGAAATTTAAAGTTCATTATCAGCTTTAGTTTCAATTTTATTGATTGACATATATAACATAATGTAAACAAATCATGTTTTTGACTAATACATTTGAAAATTTGCTTATATCGTGGCAGTATGCCACTGATATAAGCAAGTAATATGACAAACTGATAAAGGACAACAACCTTGTGGCCTTAAAGCGGCCCTCACACCAAGAGGTCAAAGGTTTTTTAATTGTTAATGTGTTTGTAATATTTGTAACAATTTGGCGCCTTCACTTAAAAACAATTTGAATCCCTGATATAGTGTTACAACAAGATTACTTGAAATCCTTGCCCAAATTATTCTGAGGATGATAATCTAACTAAACAATTTTAATAATTGTCCTCTTTGATACCTGATTTATTGCAAGAAAAGTAAGTTTTATTTTGTTTTTTGGTTTTATTATATATTTTTTTTATATTGTTATTGAGTATCACACTGATAACTTATCTGGAAGAGGATTGTTTTTGCAAAGTTTGTTAAAACTAAAGCTTATAACATTCCTGGCATAAATAGTATCAACATGTTTGTTATTTTTCATCTTATATCATTATTTGAATAATTAAATGAAATTGAGAATTTATTAATTTTAATGATTTGTTATTGTTGTGTTAGGTATTAAAAATTATACTCACTTGTATGTTTCCTGGCAAGTAAATAATCATACGCTGCAATAGAAGTTTTCTAAACTATTTTTTGACATTTTCTCAGACAAAAAAGCTGTAAATCTTTTTCACATAAGTGTTTTAAAGAACTTCTGAAGAATATCATACATAAGGTATATCATACATTAAAAAAAACAGTAAAAAGTTATGAGGTTTTGATTATAATTAATAAAAGTAACAAATAAGCTTTAGACCGTATGGTTAGGTCATCAGTAAGTTCTTAATAGCAAACTAAAGCAGTTAAAGTATTATTAAAAACTTTCTGATGAAGACCTTATCATATTGTCGAAAGCTTTAATGTTGTTTTTATTTATTATGACGATAACCTCATAACTTTTCCTATTTGTTGTTATTTTTTTCTATGATTGATGTCTGTTCATATCTTAATATGTTTTGCACCAGATGTGAAAAAACTACTTGCCACTTAACCCATTTAGTTTTTAGAACAAATGAATTGTAAATATTATCAACCTAAATTTGTATAAAGCAGTAACAAACTTACTTAGGCTAATTTTTTTAGATATAGATTGTTATTTCTATTGTTTTCTATTATGTAATTAAATATATACTACTTATTACTTAATAAATTTTGTATAATAAAATGTTTATTTTTCTGCTTTGATTATATAGTTATATTTAAAGAATGGAATTTTATAAAGAAAATGAAATAAATGAATGGCTGTTGTTTTTAAAAAGATTGAATTAATATTCTTCATATAAGTATTTGAATTAGTATGTATTTAAAAATTATATATATGAATTAATATATATTTAAAATTATATATTTAATATATAATGCTGAGCATATTATATTTGTATATAATTTAATTTTTTTGAACAAGTTTTTATAAAGTTAATTTTTTAGTAAGGATCTGATAAAAATAATGTATGTTTTAATATAAAATATTGATGATGAGGATTATTGTTGTTAAATACAAAATATTCTGTGCATTCTATGTGGAATGTAATAATTTTGGGGGTTAATCCTTCTTTAAATAGGGTTAAATCCAGGTTAGAATGGAGTCTGTTTTTATGGTTTAGCCGGACATGGTATGCTAAGATTGTAAGGGTTTTAGTACTTACTCAGGTTTGAAGTAGTTGAAGTTTAAAGGCATTGGGCGATCCAGCTATGCTCCATAATATACTTGTTACCTGTCTGCTGAGCCATTGATACCCCATCTAACATGTATTTACTACCTGGCCACTGATACATCATCACAATATGTTCATGTTTGCACCTGCCAGGGGCTTGTCACCTTGTTTGTTTTCAGTTTATTTCTTAAAACTGTTATTAAAAATTTAATACTTTAATATATTTTTAACTCAAAGCAAGACATACTACGCATGAGAGGGGGGGGGGGGCTCTGATAACAGTCTGATGTTTCTTAAACTTGAAATCAATCACTTTATGATAAAAGAGTGCTATTTATAGGATCAAAATAAAAATATTAGATTCACTTAAAAAAGTTGAATTAATAATCTAATGCAAATAACAGACATACAATACATGCATTTTATCCCACACAATCTGTAAATTACTGAAGTTATGCATCAGTTACAACTTTAATGATTATCGTGAAAATTTCCTTTTGTTAATAACACTTAGTGACAGCGATAAGGGAGAAGTGATTAATTGCCAAGTAAGTAGGCCACCGTTTTTGCTAACTCCCTTAGATAGATGATAGTGCTCTACCTTATAAGTCCTAGTGCAGGCATTTTTATGTCTAATCCGCAGAAGAGCCGTGTCTTAACTAGAAGTTTTAATAGCTTTAACCAAGTAGCAATAACCTTTAACCAGGCTGCTTTAACTAGAAACAACATGTCCCACAGCTTGACTAAACCCCTGAAAAAATAAGCCCTTTTAAAGTTAAATTACAGTTAATTTGCAAAGCTTTATCGAACCCTTGTCAGACAAATTGAAATAATTTTATATTGACTTTATATTGTATATAATTTCAATTTTAAGAAAAAATGAAAATCTCAAGAAACTCTAATTCTCCACAGGAATCCAAATCTGAGGTTATTACTTGTTGCAATTATAATTTTATTAGGTCTAAACACTCCTGTTTTAATATTTTTAATTTAAGTTCAAGAATTTTTAATCTAAAATAAAAATTACTTATGAAAAATCCTTATCACCCTACTAACACCACCCAAACCTTATTTGTAAAGAAGTCTTTTTAAATTTTTGTGTAGAGTTTTATTTTTTTACCCTATAAAACAATAAAAATGTAGTTAAATAAATTATCACACATTATACTGTGTCATAAATAAATATTTATTTAGATTATTATATATACTTAAAAATACAAATATTGAAATTAAATTCATGTAGTTTTTTATGTTTATAACCCAATGACTTGGAACTCTTGGTTTTTTCTGGATTACTCAGTAGAACCATTAAAATTTTAATATTCAATAATTTAGTACCTGAAATTTGTACATTTAAGCAATGGTACGTGAATGTTGCAACATTGTTGCCTTTATTCTCAATATATTCTTTGCTTTCCCAATATATCCTTTCCTTTTCCTGGCATGATACTAAGTTTAATGTTAAGTATCTAGGGTGAGGAGTTAGCCTCCAGCTTTGATAGTGTAAACATCATGCTCCATATTAATTAATTTGTTTTGTGGTTTAAAGTTGTTATTTTGTCTTGAATTTTTGCCAATCGTTTTTTTACATGAGTTTTTAAAGGACTATTCAATCAAATAATAAGTTTGTTCTCACGTAAGTCATAAAATCAAACTTTTTAAGCTATTTTAAAAATCCTATTTTAAGGTAAAACAGTAATTTGATAATAAAATTGATCTTTGCTCTTATGAACAAAACAATCTACAAAAATTTGTTTATTATAAGAAGTAAATCTGACCTTGAGTATCATCCCCCTCTTTAGTCCATTCATCTTACTGCATTTTTATTTATATTAATTTCACAAAACTCCAACAGATTGCAGCTCTTTATCATAATAATAAAACGAATTTGTTGCAATTACAGTTTCATATAAAAATAAATATAAATGGCAAAAGATAAATTAAAATCAAATAAATCAACTAATAATGTGCCTCAAACTGAAATTATTACAACAACAAAAGAAACATTAATGGCAGCATTTAGTGAGATGTTGGACCAGAAGCAATTAGCAACATCTACAGATGTCGTTATGCTTAAGGATATTATTTATAAACTTGGAAAAGAAAACATGGAATTGAAAAATGAGATTTGTCTATTAAAGGAGCGGGTAGAAAACCAAGACAGGAACCTAGAAAAGATTCAAAATGACCAGTTAAGCAAAAATATAGTCATTTACGGTGCTTCGTACAATGAAGATAATGCTAAAGATCAGGTAAACAAAATCTTAAAAGAAAAACTGGAAATTACCAGGGACATTAAAATAAAGAAAATATTACTCCCTTCAAGTAATACAAAGGAAACAATTTCTGAAAAACCAATAAAAGTTACCTTTTGTGATAAAGAAGATATTAATATTATTTTTAAAAAGTGTAGAAAACTTAAAGGAACTACCATAAGCTTTCAAAGAGACTTAATACCTTCATCAAGAAAGAAGCTTGCCAAGATGATTAAGATTAAAAAAGAAATAAAAAAAAAATCCTAGAATTAAAACTGGAATAAAAAGAGACGAACTTATAGTTGAGGCAAAGTAATTTTTTTGGATTGAGGGAAAAGGAGTTTTCTATGTTAATAAACATAATATTATCGATGGTCAGCATCATCTTCAAGAGATAACAGGAATTAATGTGAAAAACGTCATTGAAAACATTTTAAAAGAGGAAAATAAAAATAAACTGCTAATGACTGATGAATGAAAACTATTTGGAATAAACTCTAAAATTAAAATATATCCATTAAGTATAACAATAAAATTATTTATCCTCCGTTAATATTTAAAAATAATGCTAACTCAACAAAGAACAAAAGAATAATTAATAACAAAAAAATAAATATATAAATTTATAGTATATAATATGTGTATGAATGTATTATGCAATGTATGTATGTGCGTATAAGTGGGAATTTATATGAAAATATTTCATAAAATTGCAAATAAATAAATTTCATATAAATGAATGAAAGAAATAAGTTATATATTGTATTTAAAATAAAACAAAAATTAATCAAAATAAAATTATAATGAAAAACATTGAATTTAAGTACATAGGAAATTGATAAAAATAAAATAAAAGTTTAGTTTGTACAAGATAATAAAATTAATAAATAATTAATCACAAAGAATTTATTATAATAACTAGTGAATAATTTTGTAATGTAATTATTATTCTAAATCAAATCAAAAGTGAAAACAAGAAAAGTTTAAACCTTAAACTTAACAGACCACAGCTTCGGCTGATTTAGATCTTAAGTATTTTATTAGCAAATTGCATTTTTTAGTTGAATTGTATATTATGATCTAATAAATGGTTATTCTATTCTATTCTATCTAGGGTGAGGCACAGATGACCCTCCTGTGTATTGTGTATGTACCAGGTGACCTACCTGTTTGACCTATGTATTGTGCGCTACAAGTTCCGCATTGCATAATGTAAAATACATCACCAATACAAATGGCTATACCGAGCTGTTTGCCCACAAAGGGGCTAAGGGTCGAAATGCCTGTTTCAATGATATGGCACTAGTTCTCAAGCAAGCCAAACTTAGAACCTATGGTCATTTAGCCATTAATTTTTATTTTCTTATAATATTTTTTTCTGATGCAGGGAGTTTAGGTTCATTTAATTCTCTGTTGTACAGAACGTGAAATGCAAAATTTGTTTCCACTGTCAAAAGAAGAGTCTTTTTTACAGCTAGGAGTTTATCTATATGCTGTGAGGAGCACTGAGGACAACATTCTTGTTGTAGATCAGCTATAGTTCTCCTAGATGGCAACACTGTTTTATCATCATATCTTTCTTGCTGTTTTCTATTTCTTATTTTTTTACAATCAAAATAATTTGTATTTATTTAAAAGATAGAATTATTTAAAAGTTTGATGAAGGTTTAAGTGACACTGATTTGGTTGTAATTCCTCAAGAATTAAAAAAATTAGCCATTTAAGTGGTAAATAAAAGTGATACGTGAATGTTATTTGTTTTATTATTACTCTTTACCTCAGAAAAAGAAGCTGCCATGGCTGTGAATGAATTTTTTTACCTCAGCTCTTTTTACTGACTTGCTCCATTTGCCAGTAAATATAGTTGCTTTAGTAAAAAAAAAAAAAAAATATTTCACAGCCTAGTATTGTAATATACTTTTCTTTTGCCCTGGCCTGTGTGGTGAAAGTGCTTTTATCTTATTATAATTTCAATTTCTTCTTAAAATTTATGATTTACATTTGCCCAAAAAGGTAAAAATAATTTGAAAAACAGTTTATTTAAAATTATCTTTACTATACACTGCTAAATATCTTAACTATTTTATAAATGCAATCAATAAATAAAACAAACTTACATTGTACACAGCTTTACCATACTAATAGGGTTGAATAAGACTATAAAGGAATAAAACAATTACAAAAAAATAAAATAAAATTACAAATACAATGATGAGTAGAAATAAAATTTGCAAACGATCTTTCGAGAGTATTTTGAGACGATTGTGAGAGTCATTCATGCTTTTCTTCATTTAGAAAGAATAAATTATTTACAAAAAATAAAATTAGTAAATAAATATATTTTTTAATTTACTTGAATTTTCATACAAAAAATAAACTTATTGTTCTTTAAATTTATATAGAAAGCATTGAGAATATCTATTTTATTTATTTACTGTAATCTGTGATAGGGAGTGTGAACCTAGTTTTAGGTTGTTTATAATAGTGCCTATGTTTATACCTATGTAAGGGTATAAACATAGTTTTCTTATAATTATTATCCCTTTAAAACAAGCTGAGACTGATTTTCCATTCCAAAACTTCAACTAATTGGAAGAAAAAAATATAAGCAATTACCAGAACAGGATATAGATTTAAATTTTTTCTAGTGATTTGAAGAGTTCTTCTCTTTGTTTGAGAGCTCTCCAAGCCTGATCCTTCTCTTTCGGTTGGAGTTGCTTTTTCTTCAGTTTGGCACTATTAACTCTTTTGAATATTTCTAATAACTGAAATTATAAGAAAATAAAAGTAAATATAAGTAAATCAAAAGCAAAAGTCTTCATAACAAATGCAGTGCATTTTCATTGTAAGAGGTAAAATTTTCTTTTTAAGTAAGGTAAGTAAGTGAGGTAAATTTTCATATCTTTAAGTAGCAATTATTATTATGTCAGTTTATAATGTCTTTAATAGGTATCAACTCATCAAGTTGAAAGACACATCAGATACGGGATACATCAGATTTTTTTCTCACCACATCTGGATTTGCTAAGCTCATCCTCACTACTTCAAACTTAGAATATAAAAATCACTAAATGTACAGCAACATGTCTTCCGGCTTAAGCCTGTAAGTAAATGTGTTTTATTCCAAGCAGTCACCCATCCAAAAAGAGACCTCGCTCAATTCTACTTATCTTTTATGATTCGACAAAAAACTAAGATATACTAGCCAACGCATACTTATCTATTAAGTCAAGGGATATAGTGGTACCAAATTTAAACTCGATTGGATTATTTTTCAATTTTTACAAAAAACGTATACAATTCATTAAAAATTGAACTAATGGTGATAATGAGATGAAACTTTGGACATAAGTTGGTCTTATATTTGACTAAATGCATGCCAAATCTCAAATATTTTTGCGTTTTATGAATTTTCAAAATTTATGCTGAGTCATCTTGTGAGTCAATGAAGTCATAAAAAACTATTTTACGGATAGCACAACTAGACCTAAAGATTCATTTTTGTACCAAGTTTCAACTCTCTAGCATAAACTCTCTGAGAGCTATGATGATAACAGACACACATACAGACAGAAAACTTTGTGAAAACTACTCAGGAGGTCTTAAAAACATCTGAAACAGATAATTCAGGTGAAATCCCAGTACCGGTTTTTTACAAACACAATATTTTTACCATATACCAATGGTGTAAATAAGGAATAGTAAAAATTTGTAATAAAAAATTAGAAATTAAAAAATTGCTTCTTTTAACAGCGGTAACAAAAATAAAACATATTTTAAATTCTTTTAGGGGAGTTAACAAGAAATGAGAGAGAAAAATGAAATGTTTTAACAATTTTTTTATTAATATCATTTGATACTACTGAGTTTTGCAAAACAAGAATAGTTGACATGATATAATTGCGTGAAATACACATAGGAAATATAACAAGCAAAATGCAATGCTACATCTAGAAACTTGTATAGGCTTATTGACAGAGAAATTTTAAAGAATCTGGAATTCTATTTATTAAACAATGAGGGAAACACAAGTAGACGTAAAAAAATATTAAGAAATCACAAAGAAATAAATAAATACCTCAGCATCTATAGTTCTGATTTTAGCTCTTACATTCTGCCGAGCCATTTCTTTTTCAGCTTGAGATAATATTTTACTCAAATAATCTTTATTCCTTTTAGCTACAATCTTCAGCTCCTCATCACATTTTTTTAAATCTTCTAAAATTTGATCAGTCTCCTCCTGCAAACATTTCACATCAATACACTTTGTTGTATTAATTTTTTACAGCATTGTAAAATATAAATAAACTTTCTTTTAAGAAGTTCTTAAATATAAAGAAAAATAATTTAACGATTAAAATAACAATTTTAAATGCATATACTACATTGGTATTGGCCAAAAACTTAGTTAAGCCAAAGGCACATTTGGAGCAACTTTGAAGAAATCAATTAGAAGACTATTGAAATTATAAATATGCTGCTTTATTAAGAAACAAGGAACTTAGTTAAGAACAAGGAACACTGGCTCTTAAGATATGTAGAGCCATTATCACGCTCTTATCCAGCTATCTATAAGATACGTAGATTATTTACTTACAGTATTTTGTTCAAGAAGGCCAATAGCTTCTAATTCTTTTCTCAGTCTCCTTTCAAAGTTAGCTGAGGTGTGAAATAATGGTAATTTTGAAAAATATTCCTCATCTGAAAATAAAGAAGGAAACAAATATTCAAAATTATTTCCTAAAACAACCTAGTTTTTTATAATAAAAACCAAAACTTGGTTGCAAATGTTTTCTTCCTTGAATAAAAATTAAAGATGAATTAACATATTTTGTTATACCTTTAGGACTACCTATAAAGCCAGTGTAAAGTATAAAAGTAAACATAAAAAATACTGATTGGTTAAACAGTTTGCTATTAAGGTAAAGTAGACATCAAAGATACAATACTTAGAGGGAGGACTTAGGTAAAATAACACAGTGATAAGAGGTCTAGAAGTGTGATAGTTTCTATTGGGTGTCATAATTGTACTTATTCCAACTAGAGTCTCCCCACCCCTTTACAACCCCTATGGGAGTTCATATTTATAATGCACCCTACAAACGGAGAAACATTTTTCAGTGACGTCACATTACATCACCTTACACAACACAGATAATTACAGAATAAATGCGATGAATAATAATTACGACTTGAATACTTCAAATTATATTCTTCGTAATTTTAATTGAAGGTCAGAGTGAGTTCAGGCTCTGTTGGCGCCCTGATGAGTTAGACGTAACGAAACAGAGTAGGACATGACATTATGTCAAGCCATTTCTTCTCATTCTTATCTTGTCTAATCTAAAGAATATGATTATTATATTTTTGTCTGGTTAGAGATAAAAATAGAGCCAAAGTAAAATAAATTATAAATAAAATTTCTTCCACAGCAAGTAATATAAACAAGTTGTAGAACTGTTTGCAAGTAATCTCATAATAATCACATAACAGTGAGATGATAATGTTGATTATTATGGTTAAAGGAAAAGAAAAATGATCTTTGACTTTTTAAAAGTCATTTTAAAAGTCAAAATATGACCTATTCGTGCAGTAAAGGATTTGGAAAAGAAGTGCACGAGATTCGCATGTACACAGCTTTGCTCAACTGTCATGCTCTTATAATTTTAGCTACACCTAAGCTACTGAGCTTGTTTCATGTTTAAAGCAAGTACAAAAGTTCATTGTTTGATCTCCAGATTTCTAACTTTTCTGTAATCTGAGTATTAACCAAGTTTAAAAACACTGCATACCAAATTTGTTATTAATTTGATTCTCTTGCAAAGGATTTGAATAGTTATCCTCCATCAAGGCTGAAACTAGCCTTTGAACTAGAGGCCCAGCGGTCCTGTCTTTGACAACCCTGGAAAATAACAGTTGAAATTATGAACTAACTAAAAGGCAAGAAAAAAAATTAAAACCCTAACAATCTAGAATTGGTTTATTTGCATCCCTATAATTAATAATGTCTAAGAGGATTTTAAAGTATCAACCCAGTTGATAATGTGCTAACAGTAAAATAGGTACAATGAGTATATCTAGTTTAATTTTCCTTATAATAGAAAGAATATTCTGTTTTATCTGAAGTCAGATCAATTACCAGACAAATTATAAAATAAATAACAAAAGCAGTAACTTTTTATATAGGTATTTATGGTATTAATAATAATTTACCATAACATTTTCTTACATTCGTTTGCTGAAAATTTTAAAGGGAAACTACAATCATTCTTATGAATGTTAGTAAGTCTTAACATTTGAATAACAGCTTTTTCAAACGTGATGATTAAACTAATCACAATAATAAAAAGACTGTTATATTTTATTTGAGTTTCATGGTCTGATATTTTATTAGGTCGGTCACTGACATACTATCCTTTACAGGAAGCATCTCAAGACTATTTTCACCCCTTTTTAGCCTTTTTATTAGAACATAAAATTTATTATTGGTTTTAGCTTAAAGATTATGATGAGTTGACTCATGCTTCGAAATTTCATTTCTTTAACATCCTTAGTTTATCAGAAAAGAAGCCGTATAGTTAGATGCTTTTGACACTCACTGACGCATCATAATTCTCAGGCACTTCAAGCTATCTTAGAGATTTGGAATATAGGTAAACTTTATTCTACAATTCCATAAAAATTATAACAACCTAACATGTTTTATTAAAGAAGAAAATTAATCCTAACCTCAAATTATATGTATGTTGTTTTATCTAGTATTAACCTCAAAAACTAGGAGTAAAGTTTTCCTCTATTGATAAGATTTAAATAGAGTAAAGTACAATATTAATGTTTACTATTAGCGATACCTAGTAGAGGATGTGAAACAAAAATTTCCAAGAGTTATATTTTTACAAGAGCCTAAGGATTTATAAGTAAACTTACAAAAAGTAATGAAAGAGTAAAAAGAATTGAAATCATATCTTGCACCAAGTCTTATCAGCTTCACACATTTTATTGGTATCCTAAAAAGAAGACATAAAAGATCTTAATAATATCACTTTGTGAATTGGCTAATTTACAAAGTGGAAGAACTAATTAATATAGTGGAAGTACGCAGTGCACGAAGAAGTATATATTTGTCCAGTTTAATATACAAGCACTCTGCGATTTTGTAGTGCAACTCAGTGCTTAAATGGCACAATACCTAACGACGCAAACTGGCCAAGTCACAAAGTGAAATCATTAAAGCTTTTTTGGCTTGCTTATTAGAATGCCAATGAAATGGGTGGGGTAAAGTATATCTCAGTCACAGATCTCAATTCTTTTTACACTAGATTTGGATTTTAACACAATTTCTTTTGGTGGGGATAATAGTATAGAATAAGTAATTATAATTACCCTAATGAATAGTTGGCATTTTTGAGAACATTCTTAGAGTCAGGTGATATTTCTCCAGGTTTTTTCTTTGTTTTATTATTATCAGAAGAAGAAGCATCTTTCTCATCTGATAAATCCTCTTTAGCCCACTTCACAGTATAGTGTTCTCCAATTGGTGGAATTTTAATACCATTCATGTCATTTACACATTGGGCAACCATTTCTTGAAGCAACTGCAACCAAAATATTAAACATTTTCAACATGAATAAAATATTAAATATTTAATAACGTAAGTCAATAATAAATTGACATTTCCAAGAACTGACGTAATGGTATTTAAATGAACCAACACTAATCCATATTTCATTTTTACTTTTTCTCATTTCTAACGTAGGTATATAGGAAAAGTTTTGTGTTTGCAAAAAATCCAAACCGGAATGTCACCGGAATTATCCGTTTCAGGAGTTTTTAAGACCTCCTGAGTGGTTTTCAGAAAGTTGTCTGTCTGTTATCATTATAGCTCCTAGTGTATTTATGCTAGAGAGTTGAAACTTTAAAGAAAAATCATTCTATAAGTGAAGTTGTGCTTGCAGTAATGACGTCATTAACCTGCAATAATAACTTAGCAAAACTTTAGAAAAATCATAAAGCCCAGAAAAATTTTGCAATCAATTTGAGATTTAGCACACATGTAGCCATGAATAAAACTGATATATAAGATCAGCAATCATATATCATAAGATCAGTAATACTTGCACATACACTATAAAAAAGACATGACAACCATAATTTCTGGAGGTGACTTTTGATTTTGATGATTTCAAACTAGAACAAAAATTAAAAAAAAAAAAATCAGGGAATACTAATAAAGTAGTCGTGAGATCAATTATGAGCTCGATTTTACCTTAATATTTTCAGGAGTAATATCCCCACAGTAAGGCTCCACAAAATTCCAGAATTTATTTGGCATTACATTTTCAGGTAAAGCTGGTTTGGGTGGCTCAGCCACAGGTTGTGGCTCTAATAGAACATCTGTTGAGTTATCCTGAAACAAAGTTTACAATATAAATTAACTTAAGCTTTGGCAAGTCTATAAATTGATTTTATCTTTTACAACCATAAATACAACTAACTCTTATAAACCAACAACTTGAGTAGCATGTTCACATAAATGATTAAAACAATAAAAGCACAATCAATTGAATATTTAAATTTAATTTAAAATATACTTACTGTTTCATTCTCACTAGACACACTGGCACTGGCTCCTTCTATTTTGACCAATTCTTTGATCTTTACCTGTTCTTTCTTAGATGATCTGACATCTGATAACTTTCTTTTCTTTGCCTGAATCAAATAACATTTCATACATCTTAAAAAAACATAATGTATGATTTTTTGTAAATTTTATTTTAATCGTGTGATGTATGAGCAACCTACATTGTAAAATAATAAAACAGACTACAGTAAAATAGAAAATCGGGTACCTCAAAACCTTTCCTCACTCATCCTTACTATATGAAAATAACAAAATTATACTGTTAGATCTAAAGATTGATTTTTGTATTATGTTTCAACTCTCCAGAATAAAAACATAGGGAACTATGATGACAACACATACACACAGAGATAGATGACTTTAAAAAAACGACTCAAGAGGTATTAAAAACAGATCACTCTGATGAAATCCCAACTTCGGATATTTTTAAAATACACAATGGTTTTCCTAAATACCTACAGGACAAATGAGGAAAAATAAAAATGAAACTTACAGAGGAGGAAGTAGATTTTCTGTCAAATCTATGATCATCAGAAATATTAGACAGTTCATTCTGCAGTGTTCTCATTCTTACAGCCACACAAGATAACATGGTCTCCAGCTCTGGCTGTAATCTATCCAGATCTTCCATTTTAATCGCATCATCACTATTCCTACTCAACACTGAAAATTAAAATACAATTATCCCTGAAATAATGATATTAAAATTCACTCCACTCTCCAGTGGATAAGATTAAAGTCATTAATATAATATTCTCAAAACTTAGGTGAGAACTAATGTTTCCAGAATGCCAGAAATTTTTAATCAATACTGCAGGGTACAAGGAACAATAAAATAAATTTGGTTCAGCAGAAGTGTATCACTCGGTAAAATACAACACACTTATACAAACCATTAGGTAACTATAAGAAATAAGTGGAGAGTTAAGGAGATATCTTATTTAAAACAACTAGAAGAAATAAAACTGACAAAAAACTATAACAGCTAACGTCACTCCTATAACAGGAGTTAGAAGTAGATCTGTAACTATCCCATTATACAAGTAAAAAGGAACTTTCAATAATAATAAAGAAAAATTGTATAATACTTTAATTTAAATCGTACCTGCGGAATAGCAGTGAAGGTTTTTAACTTTATCAACAACTTTAAGAATAGGGAAAGAGAATTCACTCTCTTCAGAGCTCTCTGGTGATTTATCTTGTCCAGCTTTGCTAGCTGCACTCTCCCTGTTTTTGTCTTTACGGGAATGCTTCCACTTACTCATTGTTTACTGGAGTCTACCTAAAAGAATTCAAGTCATTTTGTAACAAATTACATGATATTTATATTTCGAGGAATAAAACAGCAAAGTATATTTATTAAATCTGGTAACCCAGTGGGAGGACACCTATATATGTACCTTATTATTTTCCATTGACTAAAGGTTAATATAAATTTTACTTACGTTGTTTATAAATTATAGTATAATTTAGGTCCTACTCACTGGTACTACTATAATTTTTACACTACATATGAGTGTAAAAATTTAAGAATTCAATATAGAGGTTGAGGACATAACATTTTCTTTGTAGAAATATTCCTAAAAATGTATCACCTAAAAGTATTAAGCCTAATGGCTCAACAAATCATTTGATGACGGATAACTTGGATTGATGACATCATAAATTTTCCATAAACAATAGGATTCGTAACCTCACCAACAATTAGCCATGCTGAGTTTGAATGACCATGAAGAGTTGTTTACATTTATATGTATATATGTTACAACCAAAGTGATAAATATAGATGATATATAGTGATATATATGATATATTCATGACTTTGACTTGCCATTAAGCATGATATTTAAACTTATTCGTCAATTTGGTCATGTGCACATAATAACTATGAATAAATATTACTTTAATTGACATTTATAATAAAATTTAGTATTCTCATCCATTATAAATAATAAAATTAAACAATTAATAATATTATAATAAGTAGATAAAGATTAAAGAAGATAAAGCTCTTTAACAGTGCTTCATCGTCTTTAAGATGGTATAAACTGATAAAAAATCACAAGGTAAAATCATGATTTCTGTACATAACAATTATTGCCTTAGTGGGGGACAATCCTTCTCCTAACTCTTCTAATCACTTTATCCTACTTAATTGTAGTCAAAGTAATTTTTTTCAAAAATATTTATAACGTTAGCCGCATTCTGTTAGTTATTATGCATAATGGCCAACCATATAGAAGTAAAAGTATATACTTATGGACCACATATGGAAGTATATGTATATGTATGGGTGTGGGTATATGTACATGTATGTGGATGCGAATTTATGTGGGTACCAATTTCTTAAATTTTCTGTAAAATAAAATATTTCCAGTAAATTGTTAATTCATTAATTACTTAAATTAATTGTAAATAATTAATTAATTTAAGAGGTCAATATAACAATTGTTACAATCCTATAATTGGATCAATGTAAGGGAAAAAAATTAGGAGAATCTTTATATTAACTAAAAGAAATTAGCATAATGACAAACTGAGCTCTTGCGCCAAATATGGTGGTTCGAGGTTTACAATTAAAACACATTAGAATTATAAGCGTCATGATTATTATAAAATATTATAATTATAATTGTATGTGCATCATAGATATATTAACATATTAGAATGAGCCTCATAAATATTAATAAAATCAAGAATTAAAAAATGAATGTATGTATGACCTAAATGGCAAAATTTAGATATTAATATTGTTAAATCTGTGTTTTAAAATTAAAGATACCAAGCGCCTGTAGTACTACGTGGAGCAGGCACTCTAAATAAATTTATAATAAAAATACAAAATGAAAAAATGACCACCCAAAGTGATTAATAAATTACTTTGGCCAACCGTTTTAGTCATTATGCATCATATTCAATTTATCACTATTGCTGTAACATGCACACACACACACACATGTATATATAAATATCATATATAATATATATAATTATAATATATATATATATATATATATATATATATATATATATATATATTATAATATATAATATATATATATAAACTTGGTAATGATACATATTTTTAGAATCAGGAAGCTGATTTGAATTGATCGAAGTATAGGTGGAGTGGATTGGATTCAATATATTCTGTTCTAGTGGATATAGGATTCCCTACGAATGGTTTATGCAGTAAATTTAATTTGAAAATGTTCCGAAGATATGATACAAGGGTCTACATATATATGGTGCATGTTGGTCTAGGAGGCTGAACAGTAAACTGAAGTTTGCACAATGTTTCAATGACCTTAGGTACCTTACATTAAGAGAAAGATATAAAAGCTCTGAGAAATTTAAGGTCAATACCATACAACAGTCAATACGATACAACTTCTTAATTTATGACATGTAGAGTTACAATTTATATTAATTAATGCTTGAAATAATATAAGAAATGAAAATAAATTGACCTTACAGAAATATATATAAAATAAGTGACGCTAACAGCCGGATAAAAACAGTCTTTATTTTAAACCAAACAATGCAAAAAACTAAACATTGTGACTTTTAAAACTTGTAAAGCAAAAAATTGCAGCTTACAGAATAAAAAGTAAGCTTAAAATGTTTAAATAGACTTGTAAAAAAATTAGTAAACAAAAATATTGTGTACAAAACTTGAAACCAAAAATAAACCTTTTACTTTTAGATTTATGGATCTTTTTTTAGCTGTAAGACTGATAAAAAAATGAAAAAACCCCTCCCCGTTCTAAAATGTCTTATTTGATTAATCTAAGTAAGGTATTAACTAGCTTGCTTATGCTAAATTAGTCTTAAGAAAGTAATAATTATATAACTAATTAAAATGATCCATTTGAGTGAGGTAAAATTTATACCGGTTGGGCGGGGCGTGGGGTATGAAAGAACCATATCCCCTTTCTTTTAACTTTTTCAGCCTTAATAATTAATTTAATGAAAAAAACATAGTTAATTTTCTTTATAATTATACATCACTTGTATTATATTATAAAAAAGGTCAGATAGTTTAGTGCTTTACTTTGAGCATTGTGGTGTAAGACATTAAATTTAAATATAAATTTCCACTGGCGCGAAAATAATAAAAATGGGTGAAATGATCAGCTGACTTCTGTCTCGTCATCAACAACTTGTTGATTTTCTTTTGTTTTATTTAATTTTTATAGCGGTCCTCGGTCCTGTTTTATTTAAATTTGATCTCATTATCTTGCTTTAATCAATCATATTTACGTTTTATTTTGATATTTAATTCTAATTGTTCAGTTGTAATTGATGTTTATTTTAAATGTAGTTTACGTGTAACGAAAAATTGTATGCTTGTATTTTTCATGAAACTTGTATTTTAAATTCTTTAAATCATGTTATTTTGTTACAAATCTTTTTTGTGAATATTTTAAGTTTAGTTTTTAAATTTGTTTAACTTTTTAAAGGTTTTATTAACCATGACAGAAGCTTGGAGGCCATTTTCAGATGAAGAAATGAGAAAGATTATAGAAGGAGAAAGAATGGTTGTTAATGGTATGTAGATGAGGATGAGGGCGATAATGTAACCCGTGAGAGTAGATTCTGTAGATGTTCACAAAAAGGAAATTAGGGGAAGGGGTTCACTAAATCCCTTAGGTCTTTGGTATGTAGCTATAGTCACTTTTGGAAGCGTTTAAGTGACTAAGTTAAAATTGACTATGGCAGATAATTAAACAGGTCAATCGTCCGAATGTGTTGTATAACAAGTTAATTTGGGATGAGTATATTACCTAAAGAGAACCTTGAAGACTTCTTGAGGGGACCTAAAGAGGATTTTGAGAGATGTCCTACTTAATTGATATTAGTATCAACCGACCTGGACATCCCTCTGTAAATACACCCATTCCATAATGAGGTCTATCTTGGTTAACACCTGTGGGCGTAATCAATTTCCCATCTTAAGTAAAATAGAAAGAGTTATACCGAGTAGAAGATTTTAGAAGTAATCAATTTCTGATGTAAATATGGGGAAAACATATTCCTATAGTTTCTATAAATGGTCTCTACTCCTATAGTATTGCACATGGTTATAATCAGTTGACAGAGTGGGAAAATAGTGTCAAGGAACATATGATGTTAGTCCACTATGAAATGGTAGGTATGGTCAGGGGGGGTTAACTAAAATAAGGAAAAGTTTGGATTCGATTATCGCAAGCTACTAAAAATAGTGCTGCGGCGGACTGGTGCGGACAACTCATGAACTAACCCCAATAGCTTTCCAAAAATGACTGATTATATGTAAATTTTGAATACCATGGCAATTCTTGGTTATGACAGCTACATTTATTATTATTATAAAATGATTGTTTTCTGTATGTATTTTTCACAAAAACAGTTCGCCGTTGCATGTTTTGTATTTCAAAAATTCAGAAACTAAAAGTAAATAGAAACCTTTTTAAAACTTCCAGAGAACGCTACTGATGGTAGATGAGTGTAAATTTCATTTAATTAATTTAGTCGATTTTATCAGGTAATTACATTTTAATCATATGTGCGCATCTTGCCGATGTAATTAAAATACAGGCTGCATTAAATGCCAAAACCTATCTTCTACCACGTGTAAACTTTAGCCACTATTTCATTATTACCTGATTGAATCAATTAAATTAATAAATTACTTGAATGAAAAACTTAAAAATAATCAAAAGCGTTCTGTGTACGATTAAAGTGGAAGGGTTAGTTAGAAATATAACTATACAAAGTATAAAAATTAAATTTCAAACTGACTGTGGGCAAAAAGCGGGAAATCAAGACACGCCCACTCAATTGAAAGGTAGGTCCCCCTCCGCGCTAGTATCGACCGGAATCCAAATTTTGCCACCATTGAGTCGACAGTCTTACTGTTTAAGTATCTGTTTTAGTCTCTGGGTATGGTTTAACATACAAAACTAACCTCAATGACTTCCTGATATTATTTTCCCATACTTTCAACTGATTTTAACCGTGTGTTTCATTATAATAATTGTGTTATATTATATTATACTCATGCAAGTTTAAATTTAACATTATTTGTATAGAAACTATTACCCAAATATGGTAATTTTAAGTTAAATTAAAGCATCCATTACATAGATTGTTTTGACAACTTAATTAATCCCTAAGGTTAAAGTATTAATTAACTAAGCAAAATATATAAGTGACCAACCGTTGTAGTATATACATGAGTAATGTAATTAGTAAGCATCCTTTACTCAGGTATGTAAAAAGGCTTTGGGGTTGCAAGTTGGGAATATATAAGAAAGATTAAGGCAATACTGTATTAAATAAATTGGTTTAACTACAAATGAAAGATTTATGAAGAAAATACTGCTCTTAACCCATTGTATATAGTCTATTCCATAACCAACTTATTTTAAAGTATTTATTACCTTAATCTCTTATATATGCCCTACTCAAAGCCTTTCTACAAGACCGATAAAAAATGCATTATATTATTCTAGGGTGGGTTTTTAATAATACTCTTACTCCATTGTATGTTGTATGGTCCCGGGTAAGGGTCCATGCGGAGTGAGGTTAAAATCTTAACACCCTACATTTAACACACACTATCTTTCTTGACGATGAAAGACATGTCTGACCCCAAAATTGGTTATCTGTGAATCAAATAAAATAGACTGCAAGGATAATTTAAATTTTCGTGTCAAACACTTGGGTAAAAATTAGTCTTGTACAAAAACTAAATTTTTGTAAGAGACATATGTAAGTGTAAAATTAAAAATCATTTTAGGATGGTTAAGAAGTAATAATTTGGTTTAACAGACTAAAATGCTCTAAAACTTTAGAAAGAGTGGGAGTAGGGCAATGAATATTAGTGAAGTCAGTTCTTTATGTAATCAAAACATTGTCTATTACTAAACTAAAAAATAAAACTATTTCTATATTCTTTTTTTCTGCTGTAGATGACGATTTTGAAGTGCAATTAGAATGACTTAGATCACTTTTCCTAAACTATCCGATTACTACTGGTAATTTTAATTGTAATTCTTTCAAATGTCTTGGTGAAATTCAATTCAAAGTTGTGTTATTGTTACTTATTTTTTGTTGTTTTACTTCTTGTTATTAACTGTTATTGTATTTTTTCTCTAAGAAATAAGAAACGTGCTCCGCTCTGTCTGAGATCTGTATCTGAGATAAAAGCTATTTAAGTTAAAGAAAAGACACCCTTATTTCTAATGATTTTACTCTTCTATTTTACTGAAAATTTATTTCAGGATTAAAAGAAGATTTGAGTCCGAAGCCTTTGATGAAGCAAGGATCTCCAACTACAAGAGTGTTTAGAGGACGCCCATTTAAAAGAGCTGTTAATGGTAACCAGAGAATATCTGATAATAGTTTGGATTCATGTACTCAAACACATTGCGATAAGAAAGTTAATTCTAAACCTAGCTTAGACGCCAGAATACCGAAGGTAATTAGACTTTTTAATGAATATTCATTGAATTAATAAATCACTCAAGACTTTATTAGAAAACTGACTCCTCCTGTGCAGATCTGACTTCTTCCATAGGTATGATTAGATTAGACCAAACAAATAACAAATAATATTAGAACAAACAAAAAAAAATCTAGTGTACGATCTGTTAGGTAACCACTATAATATTTATCTCTCTCTTTTAATTAAAATTTGGATACACTTTAGTTAATAAAAACTTAAAAGAATAACTACTCATATATTTTTTGAAGATCCTTGAAGAGAAAGAAGAAGAAGATGAAGGATGCGATCTTGTGGAGCCAGTATTGAGGTGTGATTCAGTGGAGTTATCCTCTCAGCATCGAACTACAGACATAGATGATGCTCTTAGTATCAGCAGTAGAGCTTCAAATGTTGATGTTATTTCACTTGAAGAGTTTCAAGAGAAACAAAAGGTCATGGAAGAACAGAATCGAATGAACAAGGAACTTCTGCAGAGAGCACTATCGGATAGGTTTGTAATTTCAATTAAACTTTTATATCCGAGTCCAAGTAACCTTTAATAAAATGAATGTCATAGATTTCTTGGGGATTTGGAGTAATCTAATAGTTCCTATTGTAATTTTAATTATCAGCTATATACTTTACTTTTATGTAGATCATTCTTCTCATGCCTCATTTTAGTGAATTTTTGATAGAAAATAAACTTATGAGGTATTTCATATTTCATTGCACAGCATAAATTCTCACATTTCTTCAAAACCTTGATTATTTTGTTTGATTTGTTTTAAACCCTATAAAATGAAATAATAGAATCTGGTTTTTTTATATTAGTTTTATGTTAGGCCATATTGTTTCATGTTGGTTGAAAATGTTTTTCAACCAAAGTTTCTTCAAAGTCTTTTGTTGTGTATTTGTTTGATGCTGTTTGTCCAAACAATGATGCAATTATAATTTTTGTCCCATCTTGAGATTGCATAGCAAGAGTCATCCGTGGTGTAGTGAATTAGGTACGCGACCAATACACAGAATGAATGGACTTTAAACTTCCATGTTTATTTAGTCATGGGTTCAATCCCACCATAGGCCTCTGGGATTTTTATGAGAGGGATAAAAATTTTGCTTACCATGTCCTTCAGAACGTAAAGCCAGTGGTCTCGAGCCTATGCATTGTCATGTACTTGTTAAAGATCCCTTACCCTACATGAAACTGTGTATACGCAAAATTTAGGACCCTCATAGTAGATTAAAGTCTGCCTTGTAGTTTAAAGTGTATGAAGGTATGGTTTAACACTGAGTGCACGTGTTGTTCCTTGTTTTCACTAGACTATATGAGTCAGTAAAAATATGTATGATTTCTTGAAAAGTCATGAGAGGAACCATATAAATTTGTGGCTCTTCTGTCCAGATTAGATGAATAATCTACTCTTGAAATTGAAAGGAGTAAAAAACTATCTTAGGGAGCTGCCAAAAAGGGCCCAACAATATGGCCTACTTGCCTGGTAGTTACTACCACTCCTCCATATTACTAATAGATTGCATAGCTACTTCTCTGATAAAATTAAGTCTGCATCATTTTAAAGTAAAGTTTTGTCATTTTATATTCAATTATTTTCTTAACTAAAAATAATTGTATGATTATAAACAAGTAAACATTAACTTAAAAATAACTTCAATTGTAATTTTCAGTTATAGGTTTCATTCATTCATACTTAATTTTATTCATTCATGTATTCATTTAGTTTAATCAATACTGAACAACACTATTGTATTTATACCATTATCTTATTGAGTTGCTTGAGATAATTCTTAGTTCAATGTTAGACCCTCTCCATTTTGACCAGATTAGCCAAATTACATACCCTAAATCTGTCACCACCTTAATTTAATCTGTTTGCATTATATCTTGTTAAACATCTAGTTAGTTGCAGTCTTTATCTTAATTATTTATTATCTCACATTGTTGATTTTAAATTATTAATAAAACAATATTCACAGCCTTTTTATCCAGAGATACCATACTACTGTTTTCTCATGTTTACATAATAATGAAAATCAGTCACACTGTTTTTTTTTTTATAAAATATTACAAAGAGAAGTAGTGTAAAATTCTGTTTACTTTACATTCAAGTTTAACTCATATGATTTATTGATTGTTTGTTTAATACTGTTTAAGGAACATATAACATTGTATTTTATTACTTCCTCCCCCACTTTACTTCTCTCATTCATTGCTGTTTCTTTATTAATGTCTTGATTTAATTTAAGTGCGGTCTATGAGATATTGAGTTAGTGAACCAGTTATCATTATTTATGTTAAATTCAGAAAAAATGAAAGCTCAAACTATTTTAAAAAGAAAGCTTTATAGTTTATCTTTTAGAAGGTTGTTTTTTGTTTTATAATTTTAAATTTAAGAATTAAACTTAATTAACTTTGTGTAAAGATAAGCCTATAGCTTGCTTATCCCATAACTGGCTTATCTTTATGGGGTGCTCAAAGGCACAGTTATTTATATTTTCAGTTGTCAGCCGTCTAATATTAATTTTTATTCCCTAAAAAAATTAAGATGCTTTATCTAGTGTTAAATAGTGTGTAAAAATACTACATCTGCATTTTTAATTCTTTAATTGTGAGTTAAAATTTGAAACAAAGTCAGATTTTATAACTTGTTTAGGTGGGGGCACATTTCAAGTC
The DNA here is from genome assembly GCA_018340805.1 of Microvelia longipes. Taxonomy (NCBI): domain Eukaryota; kingdom Metazoa; phylum Arthropoda; class Insecta; order Hemiptera; family Veliidae; genus Microvelia; species Microvelia longipes. The sequence continues at coordinate 41,040,786 of JACMZG010001908.1, forward strand.
ATGCATTTTTATTGTAAAGCTGCATTTTATTATCATTTAATATGTTTTTAGAGCCAAAAAGACTCGAGAGGAAGCCCAGAAATTGAACCATATTGAAGAAGAGCTAAAGAAATTAGACAATATGTTAACTAATGATGTTACTATTATAAGGAATCAGATTGAAGTCGCTTCTCAAGAATATCTGGAAGCTCAGTAAGTCAATAAGTTAATTTATGTCTATTAATAGCTTTACCTAATCTTTTATTACTTAATATTTTTAAAAGCTACCAATTGGATATAACTTTTCAGAGATGACATAATCAGACTTGTAAACACTATTAAAAGGAGTTTATTTTAGTTTTTCCAATTACTTATAAAATAAAAACTTGGAAAGCCATGCTATTCCTTTATTAATTTAACTTTGAAATTGATTTTTGAATTGAAATTATTTTATTTATTATTGATTATAACTGTGAGTTATACTATAGCTGATTTTTAGTTACATGACCACATCAAAACTTATAGTGCAAAGTAATATAATTTTAATTCAGGGATTTGGTTTTTAAGTACCAAACTTTGTGTTATCATTAACTAAGTATCAGGTTTTAAATTAAATTTAACCCTGTCACAGGAAAAGATATGATAGAGCAGAGAAGGAGTATATTGCAGCCAAGATGAACCTTTACACATACAAAGAGAAGAAAGAACTACTAACAAGTCATCTGTGTACTATTATAGAAAAGAATGAGTTGAGAAAAGCACAAAAACTTTCTGATCTCATGAGAAAACTTGAAATGGGAATGGATATCTCTTGTTTGGTAATAAAAAATCTATTATTACACTTTTTGACATTAAAAAAACTGTAATAATTATGTAATTTGCTGTTTTACATAATGCTGTTTTTCAGTAAGGTGTAGGTGCTTTTTCTTTTTACCTACGATTTAAATGAGGCAAAGCAAAAATAAGTTTTACTTATTTTTGAAGTATTTGTTAATGAAGTAATACTATTTAATAAATTTATTAAAAAAAAAAAATTATAATTCAAATATAATTTGAACGTCCAAGGGCCTGGAAGGAAACATCAAAGCAGTCTTACAAAGGCAATGTCAGAATGCCTAGATGAATAGTACAAACGACAAACTAAAATGTGTTAAACTGATATTATCCAAATGGCAAAAAAGTTTCATGAACTTTTGTCATGAAGTCACAAAGCAATTTTGCTGACCTGCTTACATATTGGGCACACTAGACTGAATTATAGATATCTCATAACAAAACAAGACAAACCTCAAGATTCGGCCAGATTCTCTCTGTCTATCATATATTATGCGACTGCCACTAGTTAGAAACACTATGTAAGCAAAATTCATTACCAACTAACATGCCCAAAATTCATTACCAACTAACATGCCAGAAATTCTTAAGGACGGCAAAAAACACTACAATGCAAATACTACTATGATGCTTCATCAAACTGACATAATTACTGACTTTTAAACTAAACTCTTATTTACAACAAATCTAATTATTCTTATTATTTTATACTTTACAAACATCTATATTTACTTACACCTTACTAAAAATAACCTCAATATTATTATTTCTAACATCAAATTTTATTATTCCATATTTAATTAAACCTCAATGGAGAAACACTGCTCTGCAGTTGGCCTCCAAAAAAAAGTATAGTACTTCATATAACATACAAATATAAAGATAGAGTAGTCTGTAGAGCAGGTAGAGTGGAGGGGGGACTTTTGAAACCTTCCTTAGAAATGTTAAGGACCCTATTCCTCTTGAGTGTAGAAATGTGTAGAACTGAGTACTTAGGTCAAACTGGTAGAAAATTAAGTACTAGACTTTTAGAACACCTGAAGAGAACTTCCAGCAAGTTCTACATGGATTTTCTTGTCACTGAAAGTCACGACAACACATATTTGTTTGTCAGGCACTGATGATGGCCTCTTGTTTGGTCAAAAGCACTTTACATAATTTGTAAATAAACAAATTATTCTGTGGAGAGACTCTTTATTTTTCTTTTCTTTTCTTGGAGGGGGGAATTCCAGGGTCACTTAAACAGACTAAAGTATCGCACCATCCCCATTTTGATTCTCTATTTAACCAATGTAAATATCAATCAGACTTTTGTCTGCCTATGTTGCTTCGTACACTCTCTAGGAAGTAACTGCTATTTCCTTTCCTCCGCAGAGGGAAATAGCATTTATAGTGTGAGTTACCGAGAGTGTGTACAGAACGCAAGTACTGGATAAAATATTTATGAAAACCTCATTTCATAATTAATTGCATTCATGAATGATGATATTTTTTAATAACAGTGTTAGGTAACAGTTTATTTTTTAATTCTTCTATTTATATAAATTTACTATCTAAATTTAGTGTCTTAATATTTTTTCAGACTTTAGACGAGAATGACTTGAAGAATGAAGATGTGAACTCATTGCCTGATCCATCCATGTGACATTATGACACCATCATTTATTATCCTATTTTATTTTTGTGTTATATTTAAAGCTATATTCGTACTTGCCTTCTATTTATCTTTGTACTTTGTTTTTTATGTTTAATTTTTCACGTTATTATATTATTAAGCTAAGTTTTGTTTTGTAGAGGCTTATTAAATACTTCAGAAATTTTCTTATAAACATGCTTTAATTTTTTTACTCAGATATTAATTTAGCTATTAATTATTTAATAAGTTTTTTTGTAAATAAAACGTAAATGCACTCTTTGGGAATTTATGATCTAGGTATTAATAGAGGTGAGCAAAAATTGCACAAATCAAAATGTTAGGAATAAGTAACTTTTATGAGATTTTAGTTATAGTTTTTTTACAAAAAATAAACCTGTTGCGTGCACTCTCTTAGAGTAAAAAGTCAGATTACTCTGAAAACATTCTAGAAAGCTAATTCAGGTTAAATTGCAGTTTCTGGTGAACCCAATACATTTTCCCTTTACTTTAATGTAAGAACAAGTAATCTAATATATCTACTCTCAATCTTTAGTTCACTCTGGTCTTAGAATAATACTATATATAGAAGGAGCACTACTGATAACACGAAAGCCGGTTCACTGGTGCAACTAAGTAATGCTGCCACCCTTACAATATACAATTTTCTAAAAAAAAGTTGGCAATACTTCCGGTTGCTGAATTATTAATTAATGATTGATTATTCATAAAATAATAATATAAATATCGGTGCATTACAATATTTTATGCATTTTAAATTGTAGTTTAACGTATTTATTAAAATTATATATAAAAAGTAGTCCTCGTCAACTAAATGTAGATTCTTGTATTCCGCCACCCTTTTGCCAGTTTTATTAAATACTCAGCAGGTGTTTTAAGTTATTATATTTGTTCTTTACGATCTTTCTTCATTAATAGATATTTATGACACATATTTAAAATAATGTTTTGTTGTCAGGTTGGCAGCATTACTTAGTTGCACCAGTCAACCGGCTTTCGTGTTATCAATGGAATTACATTGTGTTTACTGTCCTGTGCTCCTTCTATATATAGTATTATTCTAAGACTCTGGTTCACTGTTTATTTTGTGTTATTTAAACCTTATCAGAATTAATCCGATAAGAATTAATTAATGTAATTGAATCTAATACCTTGCCAAAATTTAAAATATTGAGTAATTATATTTAAAAGATATAATTTATAGCATATTTTCAGAAAAACAGTGAACACAGCTTTAATGTGCAATATTTTATGTATAAAATAAAAATAATTCAATTAATGTGATAAACTTGTGATTTTACATTTTTCATTTAAAGCAGACAATAAATATTATTTGTTATTTTGTACTTAAATGTTATTAATTAAGTATATATTATTTATTTAATTTTAATGTTGAAAATTATCTATTTAAAAATAAAATGACACTTCTATTGTATTTAATTTTATTTAATGACCAAACAACATTTTGAAAAAAATGTTTCCATTAGTTCAAAATAATTAGGCCTTTTGCTAAGGTGTGCAATTAATTTTACTATATTCCTTGCCCTATAACTGTTGACATGGTCATGTAACTAGAATCAGCTGGAAAGGAGAAAATGCAACGCTTGTAACCCAGTAAAAGGGAAGAAAAAAGTCCCTACAGCTCCCCACCCTGCAACACTTGTGATCTCAATCGCTTCTATTCACTAGATTTTAATAATTTCTTTTCACTATAAAGGGTGTTTTTTAATATTGTTATTTCATAGCATTCTTGCATACCCAATTTAAATCATATTATTATTTAATTAACTTCTGCACAGAAAAACGGTTTTTTTAAAAACGGTAATAACAAAAGACCAACAATAAATGAAAGACATTTATCTTTTAGTGTCGTATAATAAGCTAATTAAAATAACTAAATATAAAATAGAGTAGGTCTTATTGGAAACCGCACCTCAAATTAAAAAATAACTTAGCACCTCTGGGTTCCTTTTTTAATATGTTTAATAAACTTATTAAATTTGGTTTAGATATTAATTTGTTAGGGCAACGAGCTGGCTTTGCATGAATGTACAAGATTCTGACAGAATTTTGTTTTTAACATAACGATATCCTATATATCCATTTGCCGGAGGTCATATAGAATATCGTAATGTTAAAAACAAAATGCTGTCAGGATCTTCGTTATCTTGTGGCAGTAATTATGTGCTTATTACAGTGATAAGCATGAACTTTGAAGTCAAGTAATCAGTGTGTTACGAGCAGAAAACATGAATTTATTTGCACATGATCAATAGTGTTTATGAAATGTTATAATAAATTATGGGAAAACATAACAATTGAAACAAAGTTCAAAGAACAAGTGAAAACATTTTTACATGGAACAGGACATATTTGTTTGAGCACGTCCACCTTGGGTTGTATTATGGTTATCCAGTGACGTTACCCATGTACCTGTAGGTAATTTTTTCTTTCCTTTTATTAAAACATCTGTTTTTCATGTGGAAAATTATAGTGCGAGGAGTGTAGTCCATATTAACCACATATCATTGTAATAATTAGCAGATAATAAATATTATAGCAAAGTGGCAATTCCTGTTTTGAGGTTTTCTGAACCTATTAGGTTTCAGCTCCATTGTACCAACCATTTCCAGGATAAAATTACTTTTTTAAAACTTCTCTGAAAGAAGTAACTTAAATGTTACTAAATCACATAATAGGGGTCCCAAAGTGATACAACTTGCACTTGCAAAATTGTTTTTGTAAAAATTTGGGGATGCACTCATAGCAGGCACAAAATTTGTGTGTGAAACAAATCCATTTCAGTTGTCCCTGATAGTGAAAAAGTAGGTTTTGACTACTGTGTGTGTAAAATGTTTTTAAATGAAGTATGGTAAAAAATCAACCTGAAAAACATTGAAAACCAGGTTTTTGTGACTTAATCAAATCAGTTTGCAGAATCATAAAAATTGTAAAAAAAATCAGATTAAAATTATTTGCTGGGGAAAAAGCCTATAATCAGGTACTTCGGAGCACTGAATCAAACAAGGCTTGTACAGGATTGATAAAACCACTTTAAGAGATCAAAAACACTGGGTCATTTGGGGCTCAAGAACAAAAACGGTTTCGGAGTCAATATGAGCTCTATTAAAAGCATCTCCAATGCATTCTAAAATAGAGGTAAAGGTAAATTTCATTTAATCCTTTTATTTCTCCGTCCATATATTTCTGTTAAAATAGTGTTTTAACAGATAAAATCCACCTCACCCCTCTCCATGACCCCAACCTCATTTTTCTTTTGGAAATTAACTAAAAATAAGATAAGTGAGGTATTATCTGATGTTAGATTTCATAATGAGAATAATATTTTATCATTGACTGCAATGAAGTCTGAGGTTGATGGGGCTAATCTGCTTTATGCCTGCATTCAAATCCATATAAAACTACAGTGATCTGATAAGCAGCATGGGTATATTGATAAAACTGATTTATGAGGTAACTTTGTTGAACCTCATAAACTCAATTTCCTTTTAAAAATTATTAAAAGTGAATGTCTGATATCACAAACTCACTAAGAGTCTTTATACAAAATAACTTATAAATTAAAAAAATAGGTTCTGAATAAATTAAAAAACACTATTTATTTATAAGCTTTCAGTATAATATTACATGAGTTAACAGATAAAAACAAACAAATGAGACAACTAAGATAAATTGTAAAACTCAAATTATACATAAATTACGCAATAAGGGAGCGGGAAAAACTATACAAACATATTAGGTTATTTTACATGTATTTTCTTGGTGATGTTTTTTACATTTCTTTTTTGTAGTTTTATTTTATAATATCCTTTTTATGATTAATTTGAAAGTAGTTTTCAAAATGTTGTGAACACAAGACGAACTACAAACAAAGTGAACGACTGTCGGGGAGAAGGTTATTTCCCTACAGCGGTTACGGTGGTAGGGATTTTTCTCATGTGAGGGATAAGCAGTGGCTTCTCGCGGATTTTTAAACTACAGTCCATCGTTTGGTTTCAAAATCACCAAGGTCATAAGCATTTTGGGGATTGACCAATTAGAAAATCTGCTGCCAAAGAGAAAAAATACCTACCTACATAACCGCTGTAGGAAAATAACCTCCTCCCCGGCAATTGTTCATATTGTTTATGGTTCCTCTAACGTTTTACATCGTTTTGAAAACTACTTTCTAATTAATAAAGAAAAGGATTTTATAAAATAAAACTAAACAAAAGAAATGTATAAAACATGGCTAAAATAACCTGATTTGTTTACAAAGTTTTTCTCAATCCCTTCTTGTAGGGTTTTTTTTCTCTACAATCAGCAGTGTCTAAACTGACCTGTCGAGATTTTTAAAGTAGTCGATAGACTGTAAGAATATCAAAATTTAATTAATTGCCCTGGTAAGATCACCATCAAACAATAATAGTTAAAGTTATGTACTATTAAAAGAAGTGCCTCCAACATGTTTAGTTGGCGTGGCTCATTTAAATAAGAGACCACGGGTGGATAGAGTGATTACCCCTACAGAAGAAGTTAATCCGGGCGAAACAACAACAAAAAGACCATAGTTTGCAATTTACATCAATTACCTGTAGCAACAAAAAAGATGAATTATATAGGTGCCACTGTTGTGTAATCTTTACAAGAAACAAACTATAGCTTGATCTTCTCTGTGACCCTTTATCTTTCACATCAAACTTTTTCAAGAGAAGAAGGAACACAACTTCCATGCATTATACGTTTTCATTTAAATTATTGAACAAATGGCTCAAATAAGGTTTTAAAGACGGTTGCACATTACTCAGTTTAAAAACATCGGCATCTTGATACTCCATGTACTTGGTTGGTACCTCTTCCCCCTCTGCAACCATTCTCTTAACAAAAGAATCCCAAGCAGTTTTAGTTTCTTGTATATTATTAATATGAGGTTTTAAACTATTCAACTCTAACAGATCGTTTACATGAGTTTCAGTCAAATTAGTATTAATAAGAGACGGTGGAAGGGATAATGCTTTTAGCAGCTCCTTAGTCACAGGTATGGATCCAATTTGTCGATTCACAATAGGACATTTTTTAAGAGCTTCTAACGGATATAAACAATCTTTACCTTCGCATATGTAAATAGCTTCGGAAGAATTAATTTGTTTGGCTAATATTTGATTATTAAGTCCTTTTGAAGAACATTTTGGACAAGGCCAATCTCCAGTTTTTAACTCCATAATAATTAACACTGACGAGGAAAACTGATGAATTTAAATCAATGCTTTGTTAAACAAACCGCCTATTAACGTCATACTTGATAAACTTAGTAATATTCTTTAAACATTTGAACGAAATAAATTAATACACAAATTTCTTTATTCTTAAGTAAACTAACCTTAACTATAACACAACAACGGTAAAATAACCTTGTTCTTCTTCTTTCTCAGTAAAGAAAACTGAAATCATAGAGGGGGTATGGCCTATCTTTTTACATTGAGAGTTCTAAATATCTTTTTGGGGCTCTGAAGTTAAGGTTATAATATAATAATTGTTTTCGTCTTTCCTCGCATTCTTTGTGTTTTGATTTGTATTTTAAACGTTCTACTATGTAAGAGTCTGTATTTTTGTTTTATTTATTTGATTATATTGATAGTCGAAGGTGGCTTTTTAGATGTTTCAAAGCTCAACCAATAGGGCTCCTCTAGTAATGTATCTCTATGACTGAAAAAAAAAATATCATAGAGATATTATTACTAGAGGGGCCCTATAGGTAAATTTTGAAACATCACAGAAGTAACCCGACCACCTTCGATTATAAATATAATCAAATAATCAGAACAAAATCACAATAAGTTTTATAGTAAAACGTTAAAATACAAATCAAAACACAAACAATATGCGGGACACAGAAATCAATTTATTAATTTAAATAAAAATAAATAAAATTTAAATTTAACCTTATCTCACTATTGACTGAGGTTTCAATGAGGTTACACAGAGCCCCTGAGAGCCCCAAAAAGATGTTTCAGGCTTCTCAATGTATTTAGATAGCCTATGCCCTCTTTATTATATATCTCTATGAAAAACACTATTTTCTTTAAATTAAGTTAAAACCAAAGTTAACTAAAAAGACTAGTTGTTGCAGTAGGGGGAAAAGCGAAGACTGATGGGTTAAGCACCACAGCCTGCCGCTAGGTGTCGCATTGTTCTATCAGGGGACTCAAACCCGATCTTTCCTATGCTAGCCCTAAAGTAATATATAAACCAAGTAGGGAAACTCCTATACTGACACATGTAAAAATATTCAGACCTGCCCGATCAGCTGATAGCTGGCTCAAAAATAAAATTTATTTATAAAATAAAATAAAATTTAGGTATTTTTATTTAATTTTATTGGCAACCCTGATAACATTAGGTGAGTTTTACATTCTATTGTGTTTTCGTACTTTAATATGTACGTGATAATTTAATGATTTTGTGTTATATAAATTCTGTTAAATAATTGTTATAATAATTTAGTTAAAGAAAAATAGAAACTAAAGTGATGTAGAAATTCATACAGTAGGGGTGGGGGCGGGACACAGTGGTCTAACTCCCCCGAAATAAGCTGCTTAGATGACCTGCCCTAAGTTCACCCTCTCCGCTAGTGGCGGTTCAAGTTCACCTTGTTCCCTATATATAAATAATTATTTCTTCAATTCTAAGGTTAAAATTATTTAAAAGGGTCTTCAACAATGTTAAAAATTGTATTAATTATTTTAAAGGTATCATTTTCATAAAATGTTATAAAAATATAAACGCTGTGTTAATTTTAAGTAGACCTGATATCGTGATAACCATGATTTGTAGACAAACATCAAAAATGTTTGTAAACAAACATTAAACCGGGAAATTATAAATTTAATTTACGTCTTCGTTGTCTCATTATAACACACCTTTCGTAACACACGTTATCTTATTTTCTAAAAAATTATCTTATAAGCTACTAAAAAAGAAAAAGTCAATGAATAAGATAAAAATTGTCTTGTTTACATTTTTTATAAACATAAATAGAAGTATCGCTTTAAACTGATAACAATAGTGATAAGAGAACAAGGTGAAAACTAGCGCTCGGTGCGGTAGTTGATGCAACTAATCTCAGTTTTTTTCAGAGCCACCTAAAACCAGGGAGTTAGACCACTGTGTCCCCCCGCCCCGACCCCAACTATATGAATTTCTACATAACTTTAATAGAAACTATAGTAAAGGTAAACCACATGTTTTTATTAAGATTTTGATGAAAATGCAAACGACAATGTATTGCATTAAAATTACGATTGCTTTTATTACATTAAAAAAAATAGGTTAAATTTGTTAAATTACTAATTACAAATAATATTTGAAGGGGGAAAAACAAATATCTTTTGCAAAAATTTACTAAGTTCATACGAAAAAAAGTTTAATTAGCCGCTCGTTTTAAGTAATTTAAACAATCCTAGTATTTTAAGATTCGGACTTAAACCACTATTGGATGTGGGAAAATGTATTTCTTACACAAATTATTAACATTTTAAACTAAACTGTGAGTCATTCCATGTCAAATCATCCCACTAAAAAATAAAATTCACATGCATGGTGACCGATTTTGATAAAATTTGGTGGAGGTGTAGGGTCTATGCCTAAAAGAAAAAATACAAATTTTCAGCTTAAAATATGCAGCCGCTTCCGCGCACTGATGGGCCAAAGTTGTGGAAAATAGCTGATTTTCAGTGTTTTGGCTCTTAGATTATCATTTGTATCTCTAAAAGTCGCAAATATAAAAATTTCATTCTGCTTGCAATTTGCAGCTAAACCCTAATGCTTTCAATATTATTTAATGTCATTTTGGCCCCAGCCATTTTTTGCCCTTTGACGAGCCCCTTTTTTACAAAATTTTAATATCTCAAAATGCGTATTTTTTTAAAATTTTGAAAAAAACCCCAAATATAGCCCATAGTTATAGGAAAGTGTCCACAAAGTTTCATGATGGGACCTCCATGGGCTTGGGCCCAATAATTTTTTAAGTGGCAGAGGGTATAGGGATTATCAGGAAAATATGACTTTTTGTTAGAAACTATTGAGATATTCAAATATTTATATTATTTTATCTTTATGAAATTAATATATTTATATTTTTATTATAGTTTTGATAAGTATATGATATATACATGCTTATTTGCATACAGGGTGGCCCAAAAGTCACCAACCCCTACTATATTTTGAACAGTTTTGTATAAAATATCGAAACATGGGATACTTCCCTTGTGTAGAGGGAACTCGTTTTAATGGTTTACACTTCCCCCACCCCACAAGTATGGGCTAAGCTAAGAACAAAACATTAATTGAAAAATGTACTGTACATATTATTGATGTTAGAGTGAAGAGAGATGGTAATTGTTTACCCTAAATGAAAGTCTTAAGTTACCTTTGAAATTTTGGTTTGCACTATCGACCCACCTTAGTGGTTTACGGTTTTGGTATATAAACGATATATAATATATATATATATATATATATAATATATAATTATATATATATATAATAATTATATACATACATATATACAAATTATTAGGAAAATGGCAACGTACTCGAAATGCCAAAGAGTATCATGATCATGGTAGCCAAAACTTTTTATCGTAATTCTTCGGTCTTAATGCACTTAACCTTAAGTGTATAGTTAGATTAAAATGTGAAGTCGCTTGGCTTAATATCTAGGGCAATGGCAATTTGGTCCCGCTTGTCTCATTCTCAGAGTTATGTACAGTACATTTTTCAATTAATGTTTTGTTCTTAGCTTAGCCCATACTTGTGGGTGGGGGAAGTGTAACCATTAAAACGAGTTCCCTCTACACAAGGGAAGTATCCCATGTTTCGATATTTTATACAAAACTGTTCAAAATATAGTAGGGTTGGTGACTTTTGGGCCCCCCTGTATGCAAATAAGCATGTATATATCATATACTTATCAAAACTATAATAAAAATATAAATATATTAATTTCATAAAGATAAAATAATATAAATATTTGAATATCTCAATAGTTTCTAACAAAAAGTCATATTTTCCTGATAATCCCTATACCCTCTGCCACTTAAAAAATTATTGGGCCCAAGCCCATGGAGGCCCATCATGAAACTTTGTGGACACTTTCCTATAACTATGGGCTATATTTGGGGTTTTTTTCAAAATTTTAAAAAATACGCATTTTGAGATATTTAAAATTTTGTAAAAAAGGGGCTCGTCAAAGGGCAAAAAATGGCTGGGGCCAAAATGACATTAAATAATATTGAAAGCATTAGGGTTTAGCTGCAAATTGCAAGCAGAATGAAATTTTATATTTGCGACTTTTAGAGATACAAATGATAATCTAAGAGCCAAACACTGAAAATCAGCTATTTTCCACAACTTTGGCCCATCAGTGCGCGGAAGCGGCTGCATATTTTAAGCTGAAAATTTGTATTTTTTCTTTTAGGCATAGACCCTACACCTCCACCAAATTTTATCAAATCGGTCACCATGCATGTGAATTTTATTTTTTAGTGGATGATTTGACATGGAATGACTCCTGTTTAAATAAATGCAATATAAACAAAAAAAATTGAGTACCGTAAATAGTTTGTATACATTTACTAGGGTAAAACAAAATGGCCGAGGCCATAGGAAAATTTGAGCTTACTCCCTGGTGGACAAAATGTGAACTACATGCCAGGTCTGACAGAAATCGCGTTTGTTTCTCTACTTGCATAGAGATATATACTAGAGGGGACATAGCCTATCTCAATACCTTGAGAGTCCTGAAACATTATTTTGGGGCTCTGTGTAACCTCAATGAAACCTCTTCTAAGAGTAATTTAAGGTTATAAGAAATCAATCTGTTTCGGCTTCCTTCACATAGTTTGTGTTTTGAATTATATTTTCAGCGTTCTACGATATAATTCACTGTAAGTTTGTTCAGTTTATTTGATTATTGATAGTCGAATGTGGTCAGGTTATTTTTTCGATGTTTCAAAATTCAACCAATAGGGCCCCTCTAGTAATATATCTCTATGTCTACTTGGTTTATATATTACTTTAGCTAGCCCATAGAGGTATTATTACTAGAGGGGGCCTATAGTTTAAATTTTGAAACATTGAAAAAGTAACCTGCCACCATCGCTTATTAATAAAATCAAATAATTAGTACAAAATTACAATTACTTTTATAGTAAAACGTTAAAAATACAAATCAAAACACAAACAATGTACGGGAAGCCGAAATAAATTGATTTATCATAACCTGAACTTACTCTTAAAGGAGGTTTTAATGAGGTTACGCAGATCCCCTGAGAGCCCCAAAAAGATGTTTCAGGCCTCTCAATGTATTGTGATAGACTATGCCCCCTCTAGTATATATCTCTATGTGCTAGCCTATGCTAATCCATAGCGAACCCCTATACTTCTACAATTTCTTTTGATTTACCAATCAATTTCGATCGACAATTGACATAAAAATATTATATTTAATATAAATATTACAATTAAATGTTACATTAAAAATTAATGGTAATAATTTAAATAGTTACAGATAATTAAATATAAATTAATTATTTTTATTTAACAAATCATTTTGTCGTATTGTTGTATTTATACAATTTAATTTAAGATGAACGTTATTCGAGGTATAAACGGACAAATTTCGATAAAAAATGCATTAAGTTCAAAATAATATTAATTAAAAAAGTATTATTTATGTTTTTAAATACATCGAATTAGTCGTATCAGCTGATCAATATTTTTGTTTTAGTTTTTTTGGCTAAAATATAAATAAAGTATTATGAATTATTAAAAGTTAATTGTAAAAATATATTTCTTAATATTATTAATAAATTTCATCATAAATTTATAGAATATTTAATAATTATATGTTCCATGATATCCAAGATGGCGGAGGGGGTATTGGGTATAAAAGGAAGGTCCGGTCGCTTCAGCCTTCGGCTTTCAGCCTTCATGCAGAGCGGAATGTCCGATGAAGTGAAGTAAGTCTAAAAATTTTATTATTCGTTTTAATCGATATAATTTTGTATTTATATAATACTTAACTACAATTCTAAAATAGCATAATTATATAAGTTAATAGATCGCAATATAAGTACGATAAATTTATTTTGAATCTTTAGGCATTTTGAATATTTCTATTACTGTTTACAATTATTCTATTTGCATGTCTGCTATAAATATTAAATTACTAATATAATTTTCATGAATATTACTGCTATTAATACTAATATTACAGTTAGCTCTAATACTACAACTTATTGCTATTCTATTATTACTGTAACCAATGACTATTACTATAACGTAATCTATTGCTCCAACTATTAATATAATGTAACCTATTACATCCACTATTACTATTACTTAAAACTATTACTATATCCTATTACTTCTACTATTACTATAACCTATAACTGATGCTATTACTATAACGTAACCTATTACTCCTACGATTAATATAACGTATAACCTATTACACCCACTATTACTAATACATAAAGCAGAACAAGATATCATTATAACAAGTAACAAAAAGTAAACGAAGTAACAACCAGAAAAGAGGAAGAACAAAGAGATATGTTGCAGGACAATTACTACGTACACACAGCGTATTTAACAGGCGATCGTATTGGATACGTATGCAATACGGTCAACTAACTTCACGGCATAGAGATATTATTACTAAGAGGGGCACTATGGGTTGAATTAAGAAACATCGAAATAATAACCTGATCACCTTCGCTAAAAATTTAATCAAATAATCATTACAAAATTACACTAACTTGTACAGAAGAACGTTAAAAATACAAATCAAAACACAAACATTGTTCGGGAAACCGAAAGAAATTTATTAATTAAAACCTTAACTCAATCTTGAAGGAGGTTTCGATGAGGTTACACAGAGCCCCCGAGAGGGCCCCAAAACCATGTTTCAGGCCTTTCCATGTATTGAGATAGGCTATGCCCCCTCTAGTATGTATCTCTATGCTTCATTGTCCTTACAGCGTCTTTGTTTAGTGGATCGAGTGAGATTACGTGATAACTGATCCCGCCAAAACATCGCGTCTTTCATAGTAAAGATTCACTTTTGGTTATAAGGAAATTTAAAACAAAAAATATATTTAATTAAAATGTGATTTCATTGCATAATAATAAAGTTACACTAAAAAAAAAAAATATTCCAAAAGTTATTTGATCAAAAACGGTAATATTGAAGTGAAATAAAGTGAAAGACAAGCGAAGCGAGTCCGAAAACATGCTACAGTATGAATTTGGCGAATTATATATTATGAGGATGAGCGTAGCGAATCAGATGTGATGAGGAAATGTTCCAATTTTTTAATTTAAGGAATGTAAATACTCCATTTTTACTTACAATAGAAATACAAGTATCGTTTATAGTAAAACATTAATAATTTCAGTATTATGTAATATATATTATATTATTAGAGCAGAGGCGTAGCTATAGTATTGAGGGCCCTCCTGCAAGACATCTTCAGGGGCCCAAAGGGGTCGATATATATATATATATATATATATATATAATATATATAATTATATATATAAACACATAATGCAAATAAACAAGAAGTTATTACAGTGAACAAAAAAATACATACATACACACACGTATATATGTTATATATACACGTATGTATGTGTGTAGTGTGTACGTATGTATGCAAGAGTTTCTACCCGTATGAATGGAGCTGGATGACTGAAATGTATTCCTCAAATTTATTCTTCTTAACCTATTATATGTGGAAAATGCAACATCCCGGTTCCGATTTTAGAGTGAGCACAATTATTTTTTTACGTACCTGCAGTAGTGGGTGAGAAAATATAAAAATTATAATGTCGGCACACTAAACCAGTAATACACGCACGCATTGCATATTTAGCATATTTATGCATTACTTAGGAGTAACTACACACAATAATTTATTATTTTGACAATAGCACTAAACAGTTGAATTAGTATATATAGCTGAAAAAGTCTCCAAAGTCTCTCCACAAAATATTTATTATTATTTACGGAGCCAGCTTTCGATCTCTCAATCATCTGCAGTGCCTAAGCCAATAAATATAGAAAAAGAGAGAAATCAACTAGTAATCCAACTAAAAACTAACCAAATAGAAAATAAATAAAATAATAAATAAATTTAAATATAAACAAGGAGTTAAAATTTAAAATATATAATTTGTATTTATTTTGTATATTATGTATTTATTTATCTCTCAATTATTACTTTTAACTTTAAAAATTTAAAAGTTTATATTTTAACTTTTTTAATTTTTTTTTAATTTCTATTTATTTTCTATTAGGTTAGTTTTTAGTAGTTCACAAGTTGATTTATCTTTTTTTCTATGTTTGTTGGGTAAGACACTGTTGATTATCGAGAGATCGAAAGCCGGCTCTGTTAATAATGATAGACCTTTGGTGGAGAGATTTTGGGTTTTTTTAGCTAAATTTATCATTTTGAATTTATTAAATTTACAACTACCCCTATTGGAAACTAGGTAGTTGTGACGTTATTAATTTAGTTTGCAGAGTCAGCAAAAGTGTCAATGTTGTTTATAAAATTAAGGATTAACATTTTTGGTAGAGAGAAAGGTCTTTAATTATGTTTTTTGGGCGTTGAACCACATGAAATTGGTCTGGAGTCAATAAGACTTTTATAAAAACCTTGGTAAATAACCGGAAAACAAAATTACGGTCGGTAAAAAATAAATTTCAGGTAGGGTATTGTTTTTAATGTTTTGTGGTGCTGAATTGTATAAAACGGTCCAGAGAAATTCGCCCGGCTTTCGGTCCTCTACCTCTGAATTTTGTTTACTATTATGTAGGTTTTTTTTTATACTATTTAATGGTTAATTAAAATTTATGATGTAGGACATCATGGATAAAAACACAATGCTCTACAAAATTGAACAGATCAGTTTTGTGACGAGCATTGTGTCTCATTCATGATGTCCAACATTCCTGAATAAGCATCCCACAGTGGAAGCAAAACGTCGTCTTCATTGACGCGGTTACGACCAGACGACCTAAATCAATAGCCGCGGAAACCTACGCAGTTCACTAAAATGAGATTTTATTTCTACGTTGACCTCAGGTAAGGTATCATGCAAGATGCAATTCTTGCCTAGCAAAGAGACTGATAAAGCACGTCAGGCCCAGCATGGGAACTAAAGGTAGGGGGACTTAATCTTGTTAAACTCTTTGAGAGGTTCAAGTAGGATCACTCTACTATTACTTGTAGGGACTCTTGAGTTAAGTTATACTTTCTTCCCATGGAATCCCTTTACCTCAAGTCCTCGACCTAGACAATACTGGAATAATTAATATCATGGTCTGGGTGAAACATTGTTTTTTCACATTTCATGACGCATCATTCGTAAAGATGGCGAAAATTAAAATATAAAAAAAATATAGCCAGTCTATAAGATTCTAAAAAAATATAGCTATAAGACTCTACCTAAAGGGTTTAAGTAAAGCCTCTACTATTCTTCTCACCGACAATTTTTCCTTTTTAGCATATTTTGTAACCATTTATTTATTTATTTTGTATTTTATGTATTTATTTATTTTTTACAATAATTTCTTAAATTGAACTATTATTATCATAATAATAAAAATATTTAATAATTCTATTGTACCATTAGGAGGGTATACGTAGTTATCCACCAAAATGTGATAATAATATATGTACTAGATTTTTTCTCTACAAACATAGAGATATTACTAGAGAGGCCCAATATGTTAAATTTTGAAACATCGAAAAAGTTACCTGACAACATTTGCTTATAAATAAAATCAAATAATGAATACAAAATTACAGTAACTTATACATCAGAACGTTAAAAATACATATCAAAACACAAGCAATGTAAGGGAAGCCGAAATCCATCGATTTATTTTAACCTTAACTCACTCTTGAAGGAGGTTTTAATGCGGTTACACAGAGCCCCTGAGAGCTCCAAAAATAGGTTTTAGGCCTCTTAATGTACTAAGATAGGCTATGCCCCCTCTAGTATATATCTCTATGTTTACAAATGGGTATAATCTGATTTCTGTTATCTAATCCCCAACTGAAGTTATTGGAATTTTTAGTTGATGTATATTCAGACAAAATATAAAACTAAATCTACGTTTGCGTGTAGTCAGCTATCTTTCACAAAATTACTGTAATAAAGTGAGATTTTACACCATTATTCTTTGACTAAATTCGTTTAAATATTTATGTGTTAAATATATAACATAACATATTTTGCACAAATAATTATATAGTCATATAATTTTTATTAAAATCAATATTTCTTAAACATAAAACACAATCATCTGAAAGATGTATAAGTTTTTTAAACTTATACATGATATCTGGATCATTAGAAACTTTCCAGGAATATAATATTGAAAATAGAACTTATGTAGAACTGATTTCATTCCAATATAAGTTACATTTTTTTTAATGAAGTAATAATAATTACTTCATTAAAAAAAATATATAATTTAATTTATAATTTTAATTTTAATTAATTTATAATTAAAAAATTTATAATTTAGTTGCTTCGTAGGTTTTTGTAATTTATAAATTTATCGATGAACAAAAAACTCTATCAATATGCAATAATAGATTTGTTCTTTTTAAGCCCACAGAAAACAAAAATGCGACGTTTTAAAATAATCAAAACAGAGTTTGAAACATAAACTGTTTTTGGTTGTTTGGGGGTTTTGAATGGGGCTATACTACCCGTGAGTATTAGGAAAGGAACATACTCCTCTCCTAATTTAAAATTTAAGTTATGTTAATTTATATAAATATATTTGGTATATTTTTAACTAGAAAAGTTAATAGACTATTAACTCTAAAACAATCGCCCTACGCGATTAGATATAAAGTTGCAAATTTAAAAATTTCGTAGATACTACTTTACCCTAATGACATGGCATAATTCTATATACTGTTTATACTGTTTATTTAATACATAAGCGTAAAGCTTAGAAAAGTCAACTAAATTTACATTATTTTTCTACTGAAGTTTACCCTGATTTACTGGAAATCCATAACTTTTGGCATTTATTATTTGATGTACCTAATTAAGTTAATTTTTTTTTATTGCAGAGCTATTCATTTTGTTTCACTCGTCCCTTCCTCGTGAAATTAGATTTTTGTTAAAAAATATATTTTTTAGATTTTATCATTATAATTAAGTTGGAGAGCTTCTTCATTGTTTGTGAAATTCAATTTCCAGTTTTCAAATTCAAAACTGGTCCAATTTAATTAAATGAATAAATACTTCCTGTGACCGAATGACATGAAAAATTATGCCGTATTGTTCTTCATCCTGAGTTATTTTAAAATCCTCCTATAACCTTAAAATCCAAATTAGTATTATTTTAAATTATTTCTCAATATGTAATTCTAAATGTGACTTCTTTGGGCTTTATGTAAATTTTGGATGAAAAAAGCTACGAAGCTACGTGAGTATCCAATTAGAGCATTCTTGTCGATCTTGTTCCTTCAGCTGGTTGATTTTGATCTTAGTGATCTTAACATTTACTTATTGGACGATTCTTCTTACTCCTGTATTAAGCTTGAATTTGTTGATATGTTTTTAAAAGAAAATTCTTCATTTAATTTTTTACTTTTACTTATTTATACCATAGGTTGAGGAAAAGTATTGTGTTTGTATTAGAAATCCGAAACCTGGATTACACTTGAATTATAGGTTTGGTTTTTAGTAAGTTGTCTGTTAAAGACGTAAGGTGAGCTTTAATGGAGTTCATCTTAATAAAAGAAGAATAAGTCTCTTCACAAATATATATTCTTAATAGCAAAGCGCTTTCAACCACACAAGAGGTCATCATCACTTCTGGCTATTAAGTTAAAAAGAGAGTGAAAGATGAGTCTTACAGATCAAATATCAAAGATGGACAACAAAAATTGTGAAAAGGATTATTTTTCTTTTTAAGTTGTTTGTCAGTATGTGTGGGGGTTTCTATGTGCTGTCTGTTACCATCGTGGCTTCCATCGTACTTATGCTAAGTTTAATCTCATTAACAGCATTTTTCAATTTTTATCGAATGCCATGTATATACGATTTTACAAAATGCGTAGGAATGCAAAAATAATCCTATTAAGTTGAAATTCGGTACAAGGATATACTTGTACCAACTTCGTTACATACTTAGGATACTAACTACTTTGTGTGTGTGTGTTCCTAGACGTGTGTGTTCCTCACGCCATACTGTTTCTATGGCGCGCTATAACTTTCGAGCGCTTTTTCGGATTTGCGATTGAAACTCTGCACCAAAATCAACCTTATTAATGTTCAGAAAACCTTTGTTTATGAAATGTGAATGACGTCATTAACCTACAATAATGACGATAAAAATTTCAAAAAATCATAAAACCTCAAACATTGTGATGAAGCTATAAATTTTTCGCGTATTCTACTATACTTAGTAGAATACGCGAAACATTTATTTACCATACTTATGGTAAACACATATACGAAGTTAAATTTTTATTAGTATTAATTCCGATTTTATCAATTGACATATATACGTAAACAAATCACGTTTTATACTATAATACGACACACGGCTAAAATCAATTGTCAGCCCGCTAAAATCTCAATGCTTTCAACCCTCTTTTTTTAATAAAAAAAATCCCTTCTTTTATGTAACAAAAACAATTCCCTACTCTGGCAACACTGAAAGTCAGGTTATGTTTTGAATATTATTATTTGTTTTTATTTGATATCATATTTTTTTATTTTTAAAAATTATTTATTTACTTTTTAAAAAGGAATATTGTTGTATCTTTTAAATTCACCAACTAAGTGTTGCTTTAAATTTGTTCAGGAAGTATGAATTAAGTGGAGTTAAAGTTGTTAATTACGTAATGCAATGGATCATAATAGTTCTATGATAAAAGTTTGACGATTTAAATAAATTGTCAGCTATAACTACTTTTTTCCAAAACTAACTGCTTTTTTGTGTCAAGTTTGTATAATTGAATGCGTATTATTTCATTTTATAAAAATAATATGACACAATATGCATTCAAGACTTAAAAAAGTCAAGACTGTCATCTATTGAAAGACATGTCATTTTCAAAAAAAAAATCTGTCTTTTGGTTGACAGAGCACAAAACCTGCGCTGTACTCAAATAGCAAGAAATGCTTGAAGAATACGTCAATGTCCAAGCGTCATATATAGACACTCAGATCATATTACAACTTCGCAATAAATGGATGAATTGAACAGATTGGAATAAAACGAAACGAAATCAAAAAGATCAATATACACAATGAGGGAAATAAAAGCGACGCGAGGTTACAAATATTTACACCCAGTGTTGCCTTTTTATGATTTTATTTACGAAAAAAGTATTTTTTTATACCGAGGTTGGCATGAGGTGGAGGGCGAAAGAGCGGGGTCGGTCTGAGCCAATAGAATTCTTTCCCTCACAGATTTTTGGCGCGCTGTCAATTGATTTTAGCCGTGTGTCGTACTATAATAAATATGGGAATTAGCTTACACCGTGGTAGTGTGCCGAAGTCGTCTTATTTAAAAAAAAATAGTACATGATTATTTGATGAGGTTGTATACGAAATTTCAAATATCTATTACTAATAGTAGCAGAGTAATTAAGGGTCCGGTATATAATAAAAACATAAAAAAATCGGGTGCGGGGTACCTCGGAACTTTTCCTTTATCAGATTACATCGGATTCGCTATACACATCCTCCCTACTTCGAACTCGCTTCCCTCGTCCTCAGAATATACAATTCGCCATATTTATACTGCAGCATGTCCTCGGATTCGCTTCGCTTGTACTCAGATAATAAATTTATCCGTTACATTCCCAGCGGACACCCATAAAGCACTGACCATGCTCAACGCTGCTTAACTTTTATTTTCCCACAAAAATCATGGATATACTTGTCGTATTGAAACGAAACTTGGTGTACTTATTTTTTATGTAAAGGTATATTCTTGTACCAAATTTCAACACAATTGAAAAGTTTTACGATTTGTACTTAAAAAACGTACACAAGTCATTTGATAAAAACTGAAATAATGCTGATAATGTGATCGAACTTAGCATATATTTTAGTCTTATACATGGCTGCATGCGTGCCAAATCTCAATCCGATCGCATTATTTTTCCGCGTTTTATAAATTTTCGAAAGATTCGCTGTCATTATTCCAGGTTAATGTCGACTTAAAAAAAATATTTCCGAATAGCACAACTACAGCGATAGACTGATTTTTGTACAAAGTTACAAATCTTTAGCATAAATACACTTGGAGCTACGATGATAACAGACATGCACACACTTTCACTTTCAACAAAACAAAACACCTGAAATGGAGAATTCCCCGGTTTTGGATTTTTTTGCAAACACAATACTTTTCCTATATACCCCAGGTATATATGAGGAAAAGTAAAAAGGTACTACAGACATAAATTTCGTTTCTTTCGTTTTACATAAGCTCTCTCTTGAGTTAAGAGTGAAAGCATTATTTTAAAAGAAATAAATTGCTGAGCACGATGCTAAAGAAGCTGTTTACGGTGCCACACGTTATAGTGAAAAAAATGTGATGCAGTGTTAGTTTTACACATACTATCACAGCGCATTTAAACCACTGTGTAAAATATTTAAGTCATATAGAAGAAAATAAAGTATAAAGGAAATGTGTTTATTAAAGTCAAATGACTCTAATAAACATTTTAATATACCTGAAGCCTTTTATTAACGAGATCAGTGTTGTACAAAACTAGCATTACACTTCACTATGCAATTCAACAAAAATAGAACTTACTGAGTGCGTTACTTTAGCGGTTACTTGACAAGTCTGTTTATAATTAATATTTTTATAAATAGGGGAAATAACGTGCAATTGAGGGTTTCGTAATGTCAAGATGAGGGAATAATATTCTATTTTCCTATATGTGACATAATTTGAACTGTTCACGCGACTTGATTGTTAACAAGCAACTTATTCTGCTTGACTACTGGTTATAATGATCATCACGTGACCTCTTTCAACGCCCTGTATTTTACAACAGATTCACACCCTTTTCTGACACTTTTACCAACGACCATTAAAGACATCGAAGAATATAACTTTTTTATCACTATACTATGGAAACTTATTTTCCAAATTTTTTCTATACGATTGGAACAACAAAAAATTATAATCTTTTGTTATCCTAATATGCTCCCTACTATAAGTAGAGTATGCACGTTTATTATAAATAAGCGTGCATAAGCCGTAACGAGTATACTTAGAATCTAAACCGGTCGTTTTTATGTTATTTTTCGTAGTCAGATACATTTATTTTAAAATGCAAAATTGTAATAAGAAAAGATAATGATGAGTTGAAACTTGGATATATTTTACAGTAAATATTAAAGTAAGCTCATTTTTAATTTAGAAATTCTTTGAAACAAAAAATACAAGAAATCGTGTACGGGGTGGTACGTGTCATCTTTTACTTAGCACGTCGGATTCGCTACGATCAACCTCACCTCCTCGGACTTGCTCGTCCTCATAATATATAAATCGCTTATTGATACAAACAATCTCATCCTGGTACAAAGCTCGCTCGATCATGCGTAATACTATAGTGATTTGACATAATCGCCAGCATATGAATGAATGAATGAATGAAACCTTTTATTTGAACATTAAAACATTTATAGATTTACAAATTTTTGTTTACATATTTTATAATAAAAACAATGTTCAAAATCAGCCTTAGCTGAGGTTTTATCGCCAGCATATATATATATATATATATATATATATATATATATATATAATATATATATATATATATAATATATATATATATATATAATATATATATAATATATATATATATATATATATATATATATATATATATATATATATATATAAATATATATATATAATATATATATTATATATATTATATATTATATATATATATATATATAAAGCAGTTATACTAGCCGAAATACTTTTTTAATATAGAAAGGGTTCCAATTGTGCCTAATTTTTAACTCAATATAATAATATGTTTCTTTTTTTGACGATTTTTTAAAACACGAATACTTGTAAAATGATAAAAAATTAAAGCAATATTGATATTGAAATGCAACTGAGCACATTTTTTGGTCTAATATAGGCCAACATGTTAGACATCTTTCGAATTAATGATTCATGACTAATTATTGACAGTTAATGATATCATAAAAACATATTCCAGTCAGCACAAACTCGATCTAAAGATTGATATTGGTACCTTGTTTCAACGCTTTATAGCATAGTCACACTGGGAGCTAGGATTATAACACAAACATACAGGCAGACACCTTGGTAAAAAACCGCTCAAGCGGTCTTTAAAGCATCTGAAACGGATAATTCAGGTAAAATCTCGGATTTTGAGCGCATACACATATCTTTTCCAATATGCCTTTAGAATAGATGAGGAAAAGTAAAAATACGAAGATAAGAAATTTAATACCAAAAATTCAATAATTCCTGTTTTATTTGGGGATTTCATTTGAAAAAAAATGAAACATTGATAATTTACAAACTTTAATAACAAATATACATCAAGTTTTTTTTTAAATTTTTTATTGCAACACTTTTATTAGCATATTTTCCTTTGAAAATTCGCTTAAAGGAAACATCAACAGAATACAAAGTTGCAGTGAAGTTCTTTGTTTTGATTGTGAGAAGGATCTGTTTTGATCATAAATATTGAAATGCTGGTTTATTCCCGTTTTTTTCTTGGAGCAATAGCAATTGACTTGCAGGACGCAGGATCAGAAGATAAGTTGTTCAAGGAAGTTAAAGAATCCTTTTTGTTTTTTTTAAAGAATATTTTATCAGATTGCAACGTTTGGAATAAAACTTTGTATTCTATCGGGGTTCTGCGGTAGCTATATGCATTGCTCGGTCAAACCATTTTTATCAAGAATGGCTCGCCAAGTACCAACCATTGTAACCTGATGCAAATGAGATACCTTGTACTTTTTTATTTCGATAAAAAAGTACTTTTCCAATGGGCTTATACTGAATATAAAAGACAATGGCCGTCTACAGATTTAACTTTAGAATATATTATGCCTTTTGGCCTTCTCTTATTCTCTTTTTGATAGTTTATTCGATGTTGTATTTTTGTGAATACATTATTTTTTTAATGTTTGTTTCTCTTCTATATGGTATCTTTACCATCTTGAATTATTCGTTTGTGTTACTGAAGGTTATATATCCTTACCCCGGAGGCTTAAAAACTTTTTAAAGTTCTGGCGCTTAAAAAGCTCTACTAAACCTTCTTTGTGTTAATACACAATAGGAGACCACTGCCTCTATGATAATTTTTAAATGTCCGTGCAAGAGTCTCTATTTTTGAAAATGCTCTGTTTCAATCTACATACAATGCATGCAAAATGCTGCAATGCGTAATTTAAAATTTATTCTTGGTTCATTTTTTTCCTAATAGCAAAGGACTCGATGTGGCCAAACTTGGCCAACCTTAACATCCTATTTCAGTCCCATCTTATTCGCCTTATTACTATCTCACTGTGCTATCATACAAAATCTATTTAATACGAAAAAACACTAAAGTAATGACGTAGGTATATGAAACATTGTGTGAATATATTTTTATGAGGTATTTATATATGCTTACAGTCATAGAAGCTAGCGAAGCGGTACTTCCATTAAAATGCACCTAAATACCTGTCTTATCCAATTTATACTTCTTTATAAATAAGTCTATAATACAAGATGCATATTTACTGATAAATTAGATGATTACATGAAGATAAAAACACATTACGTTGTATTAAACAATAATAATTACATTAGACATTAATTACGTCCCACAGTAATTACATACCTCATATACGAATTACACACATAAACCCTTAAGGTAACCCATACAATGTGTAATTACACTTATTAATAAAGATAATTCCAACAAATTATAACTTATTAGCTTCTATGATAGGAGCATTTAAAATATGCTTTAGGCTTTTAAAATTGTTTGACACGCATCATCAAGATATTCCCTCAAAGCTTAATTTTCGTTAAAAATTTACTAAAATTTACCGATTTTGATAAAACCTCAATTATTAAGTATTAAAATTTTCCTTTACTCTATATATAATTATATATATATATAATATAATAAGGTATAACCATATATAGTATATATCTATATACTATAATATATATATATATATTATATATATATAATATATATTTATATATATAATATATATATGTATATGTATATATATATATATTATATATATATATATAAATATACCCATTTTTATCATAAAAGTTAATGTTTCATCCCCCCCCCAATCCCTAAAATTTAATATTAGTTGATAGATGTTCATTTTATGTAAACACGTTACACCTAAAAAGCTGGCTTTTAGGTGTAATGAAACATGACACAAAACTCACGTCTTTCAAATATACGTGATCATTTTTTTTTGGGTTAATCTAACACGAGGTATTAAAATGGCGTCTCCATAAACTTTAAAACATATTTGTTTTAAAAAAATTGTTTTTTAATGATGTTTTAAAGAATTAAACCTAAAAGATTAAATTAATTTACGAGTACAATTATTTTTTAATTAAAAGTGATGCTATTTTATGTTTATCTTTTTTCCCTATTGTAAAATTTATGTTATTTATTATCATTTACTATACGATATTACCATTGTTCTATGATAGGCAGCTTGTATAAATTTTATAAATGCCAATATTAGAAAAAAATTGATAATAGGAAACAAAAGAGAAACAAACTACAGGTACCAACCGATATATTTAATTCTATAAACCAACCCTGGTAACTTAACTTGTCTGTTACACTTATTACAAAGTTCGTGTAAGTAATATTTAAGAACCCCGTTAGGGTTGGATCCAGTTTTTTCAAATACAAAAGTATTTGAAAAATAATGATTTGCTAACGTTATGAAGCCAATCAACCATTTATGGATATTTTACGGTGAATAAAGAAGGGATTTAACGTAGCATCATCAATGAGGTTAAACTGAAAAAAGAAGTGAAGTTGATTATTATAGAAGGGAAGCAGTAATTGAAGCGAGTCTAAAATGATAAAAAGGACTTTTGTTTTCATTTAAGTAGGTCCAACAAATTTTTGTTTTTTAATCCTGATACATCTAATCACC
This sequence comes from Microvelia longipes, assembly GCA_018340805.1. Classification (NCBI taxonomy): domain Eukaryota; kingdom Metazoa; phylum Arthropoda; class Insecta; order Hemiptera; family Veliidae; genus Microvelia; species Microvelia longipes. The sequence continues at coordinate 41,067,514 of JACMZG010001908.1, forward strand.
TGCATTAAGACTAAGCTTAACTTTGTACTTTCGGCTTAAAGGCCACCTGCATCATCAAAACTCCTTCTCTTAAATATTGCCACGAAAAATTGATCCCTTAACAGTTTTGTCAGTTTTGATCCTTACTGAAGAAGCAGGTGTGCCAGCTCTCAAAAGGATTATGGATTACACATTATAATTATACGTAGAACACTTTAAGTCTATATTTAAGGTGTTTTTCCTATGTTGAACTTTTTTTTGATAAAGTGACTCGAATCACCTGGCCAACTTTTAAAACAATTCCAAGAAATGTTAAATAGAGTAACGGGTTTATTTGTTCAGTTGAATTCAACTGAGGCAAATATCCATATTCTCTGAAATCTTGCAATGACTTCCGACACTTAAAAAATGTTTCCAAAACAAGTCCTATATCTGGAAAGAAAGATTTTTAATGAATTTACTACGCAATAATTACTATGCATAATTTACTATGCAAAAGAGTTGACTCTTTTTCGATTAAGTTATTTTTTGGAATATTCAAAAATTATTTAGTGTGAACCGGAGCCATTAATGTCTCTTTTTATTACACACAGGAGTCCCCATTTATTTTGTTAGCATTTCAATCTTTATGGTAAACCTGGAATTTCACACTTAATAACCATCAAGAATCCATTTATTTTGTTAGTATACTTAATTTGATTGTACTAAATACACTTAATTGGATTGCATCAGTTGTAATTGATAAGTTGTACATAATACATATTTGAGATTAGAAACAGTATTTACTTTTATTGTTAAACAGTACCGTCATTAATCCTTAAAAAATACATTTAAATCGCTTAGTTAAATAGGAGAGGCTAGATTTCGAGTGAATGAATTCTCAATATCAGCGAATTTTCACTTGTAAAAAAATACGCAAATGAGGTCGTCAGCATGTTTTAATTTTCGCGTTCTTTACTAGGTAACGAGGGGAGTCAATATTTCTGTGCCTTTAAAGCATGAGCAGCTACCTCCAAAATGACCAAAATAAGATATGTACCAACTATTGGATTTTTTTCTGCAACTTAGCAGAATCAGCTTTCTTATATCCCCAACTAAAGTTATTGACATTAAAGTTCATTCATGTCATTTACTTGAAATGGCATTAAATAATGGTTTAATATATAGGACGGCATGCTAAATCGAGAGTTATATATATATATATATATATATATATATATATATATATATATAATATATATATATATATATATTATATTTGTGTGTGTGTATGTATGTATGCTGTACATTGTACAGAGCGGCCGAGGCCCCTGTTACTCAACTAAGTATTGTTGCAATACTTAAGAGAACATAATACACTTATATGCTAGTACTAAGCTTCACTTTTTTTTGGAGATGAGGAAGTAAAAGCACATTTTTATGCACTTATCAATAAAGTAACGCACTATAGTACAATGCGCTCATAAAAATGTACAACATATTACAATACTGAATAAGGGCGATTATTATTACCACTACAACAAAGAAAAAAAAAAACAAAATAAAAAACGGAGATTCCGTCATCTAATGGCCCTTATGACTTCAAGAAACAGAAATACAACCCACGACAAAACTCGACTAAATAAACATTAATTACGAATGAACCCTCAGTTTCTTGTTTACTTTAATTGGCAGTATAGTGGCCTTTTTTTATTTTAATGTTTCACTTTTTGTCACCTGGTTTATTTTTTTTTTATAAAACAGCTGATGATGATAGCTGGTTCACCGACTTTTAACTTTAAAAAGATGATTTTTTTTATTCAATTTTAATTCTTGGTATTTTATGTTGCATAAAAAATACAGTTTTACATGCATACCCTTTTAGCGAAATTTCAATGAAAATTACGCTGAAGAGATCTCAGGAATGAAGTGACAGAAGTAAATGGGGGGGGGGGTCCATTCCGCTTGGTCTCGTGTTGTCCAATCGTCTTATTGTCAATTTTCTATGGCAAAAGGCATAACTTTGTTGCTGGCAAAAGGTGTCTGGATGTTATTTAAACTTGTTTTTAGGTATCTGCAACTTTGAAGTTGTTACAAATTAATGCTTATGTTGTTATGAAGTTGTTACAAATTAATGCTTATGCAACACATTTAATTATAGTCAAATGTGGGAATGAATAAAACCTCAAGATTGGTATTATCTAATAAGAGCTATATTACTCTTTTTGTTTTAATATGTAAATGAGTAATCAAACTATAAGATTGGATATAAAATTACTTAATCTTAGATTTGAAATATCCTTTTATTATTAAAATATATTTTTAAATTAACAAAAATTGAAACCAAGAATTTAAAGAATTAAATTTAGTTATTATAAAGTAAAACAGAGTAGAAACTAAATACATAAATGGAATAGTATTTTAAATAAGGATCAAATTAAACGTCAATAATCTTCCATACCCTCTAAAGTTAGGGGAGGCCTTACCTGTCTACACAACCTTCAGGCTGTTAAAAAAATAAACGCATGGTGAGCTTTTTGCATTAACATTGATAAAAGACAAATTAGCCTGTGAGGTAAACTTAAATTATATCATTTTCAAGTCTGAAACTCTTATAAAGTTTATTTTGAGGGCTTTATAAAATTCATAAGGCTAAAATATCAAGTCTTACTGACCTTTAATAAAATAAATAAACCATTTACTGAGAATTTTACAATATTCAACTTATTTGTATTTAAAGTTTTCGTACACTTATAACTTGCAAATCGGCAGATCGTCGTAGTTACCTCTATCGAGGTCTGCGTAGTTGCTATTTAATTAATTTTAATGAAAATAATAGTGTTAAATAATTTTTAAATAACTATGGTCTGACCTTTAACGTTCACTTTATTTGCTTCTCTTGCTTAAGCTAAATTAAAGTTCCATGGAAGAGTATTAATAAATATCACCACCATAAGTCCAGTCCATTTATCTCCTCCAGTTTTTGAGACATATCTGCTATTTCAACTTACCTGGTTCACCCAGCAAATAAATTGAGTATAAAAGCATTTTTTTAAAAACAATCATACATGTTTATTGTATTATGCATTGGCTAGTAAGTGACAAATATAGATATTACTCCATAGCTTTTTTATTTAATGCGTCATGTATTTTTATTTAATATGTATAAAAATCACATGTATCAACCTACATAATGCGGATCTGGGCTTACATTACAGATGCAATCTGCATCAGAAATATATTTTATTAATGCAATTAAATATAAATTTAGCTATTAAATTAAATCACTTGCTTTAAACTAAATATTTTTCAGTTTTATCAACCCGCATATATGTTTTTATTAATATAGTATTTCTTAAATGAATGCTTTGTAGTATTTATCATATTATTTGCATTAAATTAATCTTAAGATTGTAAGGGTCATGTAAATGCATTTAATGCATCAATGGAAATAGTGACCCGCAGATTTGCTTTGCTCCAAATCTGTAAATTATCCTGATATTTCATAATAATTTTAATTTATGGATATCGTCTGATATAGCCTTTATTATAGGGTATGGAGTATGGTAAAAAATTATATTTTATTTATTTATTATTAAGTTACATGTGTAAATGTAAAGTGGAAACTCTTAACCCAAAAGGGATACCTCAGCTACTGGATGATTTATAAAAAATTAGTTTGTAAATATAAAATGAAGATAGTACTAATTGCATGCAAATTAAGTGTCAAATTTCGATTTTAATAAAAGGTTATTTATTTATTTATATTGTAGCCTTTCTTCGAAAATTTCTCTTCTTTTGCTTTGCGTTGATTCATAATTAAAACAACTTAATGGAATCATCTTGGTTGCGGTGATAATGTAATCTTGGTTACGTTGAAAATCTAATCTTGATTATGGTTACAACCTAACCTTGGTTGTGGACATAATGTAATCTTGGTTATGTTGAAAATCTAATCTTGGTTATGGTTACAACCTAATCTTGGTTGTGGACATAATGTAATCTTGGTTATGTTGAAAATCTAATCTTGGTTCTGGTTACAACCTAATCTTGGTTATGATTACAACCTAATCTTGGTTATGGACATAATGTAATCTTGGTTATGTTGAAAATCTAATCTTGTTCTGGTTACAAACCTAATCTTGTTGTGGACATAATGTAATCTTGGTTATGTTGAAAATCTATTCTTGGTTATGGTTACAACCTAATCTTGGTTATGGTTACAACCTAATCTTGGTTATGGTTACAACCTAATTTTGGTTATGGTTACAACCTAATCTTGGTTATGGTTACAACCTAATCTTGGTTATGATGACAATATAATCTTGGTTGAGGTTATAATCGAATCTTAGTTACATGATGGATACAGCTAAGAAAAGCTATGATAAGAAAAGTTAAAACTAAACAAGTTTTCGTCTCTCCACTCATTATAATTACTAATAACAAAGCCGACTTTCAACCGTTAACGGTCATTATCAGTACCGGTGATTATTACAAAAAGTAGATCAGTAGTCTACCAGTGAGTCTAACGGTACAAACTTGACTGAATGACTTAACTGACTTAACTTGACTTAACTGACTTATAATGAGTGGAGAGACGAAAACTTGTTTAGTTGTTACGGTGTAGGTTATATAACTGTTTGTTGAAACAGTCTAATCTTAGTTGTAGTAACAATCAACTGTTGGTTTTAATTACAAATCCCTAATGATGTCTTATTATACAATAATAGGGGTGAAGGAAATATAACAATCAGGAAACAAGAAAAATCAAATTTATATGCACAATCTGGATTTTATTAACATTGTATCAAACAAAACAAATACGTAACAAAACACTTACTATATCATTTAGTTTAAGTAAATGAAATATCTATCTTAATTTAATCTTTCTAACTAAATCATAATTCACTTATTAATGTGATACATACACTAATGTTTATGAATATATTTAAATATGAATATATACTTTTGTTTAATTGAAGTTTCTTTTAATGTGTGATTATTCACTATGCCAATAACATATCATTCTATTTCTGTTGTACTTGAGTACATGTTAGTAAAATAGTAATGAGATAAATAACAATTACACTTTTGAGATCACATTTAGTTTGGTTTCCCGTTATATTTTTACAAATATTTTATTCTAGAATGATTTTTACTTACAACGTAAGGAACATAAAAATATAGTAATGTTACTTTTTACACTTCCTCATCTAGTACTGTAGGTATGAGGAAAAATATTGTGTTTACCCTAAAAATCAGAGAGAAAAATATACTCATTAAAATTTTATTTGAACATTGGCTGCCATTTTGAAAATATTGAATTTTAAAATTCTAACGAGTCATAACTTCTAAACTTCTAACTGCTTTTCAACTTATGCCATACAGCTAGAACACGTAAAACATAAAGCGCAAGTTTTAAAAAAATGTGCCTATTTAAGCTCTTAAGTTATTATCGGCGAATGTATACATTTATTGGTGCGGTGAATATACATATAACATTTATTTCAAAGTTTGTTTACATCTGTCAAACATGCACGTTTTACCGCAAAAATTTGAAATTAACAAAATATGAAATATACTGCTAAAAGGTATAAAATTAATAAAAATAGGCTGATAAGTATGACCAGACCACTGGTATGCTTTTTAATGCTTCGTCAACATTGAAACGTTGTATATGTGAAAGATTCTATTAATATATCATTGAAAAGCCATCTATTGTTATACCTAGGAGTATAGTATTAGGGTGGAATATTTTCAAGTATAAGAGTAGAGTTTTAGTAGCGCAATCTGTTGTACAAAAGGAGTCACTAACTTTCTACCCTGTAGCTATCTATGATTGCTTGTGTGTATTACACATTATCATTCCCTGGTACTTTGACATTGCTCCTCTTCTAATACTATACTCCTTGGTTATATTTTTCGAAGCTCTTATTAATAACAAGCTATTACACTCTAGACATAGGGTTACTTTATTGTTCTGAGATTAAGCGTAAGACACCCGAAGTTATAACATCCTAGATATTAGGTTACTTTATCAATGTAAAATTATGAGGACTAGCAAAGTGAGTCCGAAGTCATAAAACCTAGACTTTAAAAAACTATTTATTTTGATGTCGAGAGTACCAAGACTTGCAGTAAAGCTATTTGGCATTCGATATAAATACATTCTGGAGACGTAATCTATATTAAGTTCTATATAGATCTATATAAAAGATCTATATTAAGTTGTGAGAAAAAGTTTCGAATTACCTCGTACCATTTTTTTAAATGACTAGAAATTGTTTTAATAAACATCTAGTTTTCCTTTCCTGTGTTGCAAGAAAGGAAATTTCTTTATAATTTGGTTGAAACATTTTTATATTGCACTATGGCCTCTGTCTCTTCTTTCTTAGGAGCAAGAGGGATTTGTTATCTTTAGAATATAGTTCTATCATATTAATTAAAACCATATTAGTTGCATAATTGCATTACGAGGTAAATTAAGGAAATAACCATATTAGTCTAGTCAACGAACCAGTTTTTTGCGGAGTTTTAAATTGTTAAACGTTTATTTTGGGAATCTCTTAGGACACCTCAAAAAATATTCCCTATAACTTTGCATCCCTGGTTTGATCGTAGTGGACCAAAACACGTCCCGTTCTTTATGTTTTCGTTATATCTTACACAAATAGGTAGGCATACACAATTATAAAAATTATTTCAAATAAAGTTCAAAATAAGTAAATTGTGTAAAAATAAGTTTCTATTGGTTTACTCTCTAACTCTCTAAACCAATAGAAACTTTATTTTTAGACAATTTACTAAACTTCAAACTTTATTTGAAAGAATTTATGAAATCTTGTATTCCTACCAAGATATTAAAAAAAACATAAAGAACGGGACACGTTTTTGGTCCACTACGATCACAGCTGTGATGCAAAGTTAGGGGACTTATTTGGGGGTATCCCATTACATGTCCTAACAGATTCCCAAAATAAAATTCAATACAATATAAACATTGCAAAAATGCCCTTTGTTGACAAAACTACATCATTCAAATGATTAGCGAATTTTTGTCTGAAAATGACGGCTATGAGGTTGTTCCAATGACGTGGAGGGGGGACTGTTTTTAGATGACTGCATCAGTTATTTACAATTAACAAGGAAAAATTAGCCCCCTTTCGGACCTGAGTATATTGAAATATGATTTTTCCTAAAAATTATATTTTATTATTTTTAAGAGAGATTGGTATATATGAGCATCACCATGTATGCTTAAATTAATAAGATTGATCTCAAGGGAGTAGCTCCAGACAACTCAAGTAATGATGTAAATTAGCACTCTTAAGTATGTTAAGAGTGCAACATTATGCAGACATAATGTTGAACTGCACTTATAGCTAAAATAATAAAATCCAATCATTTTAAAGAACTAATCGTAAAAACCGCAACTAAAACAACGAATTTTATCATTGTTATATGTATATTATTTTATATTGATAAAAAGATACTATGTTCATTGGTTATCAATATACTGTCAACATATCAATATAATTATATGTTATTAGAAGTTCGATATATTGCCAAAAATAATTTAAAATTTTAGGTTGTTACATATCTTACAACTTTCATCTTTGGGCTAAAAATTAAAAGAAAGAAGTTTTTTTCTTGTGTAATTCTAAAGTTAAGTCTTGATAGAGGTTTTGAATCTCTATTGTCCCTTTAAAGGGAAAATAAAATTCTTTAGGAAAGCATAAAAAGAGATTTCTCTTTTTAAGGAATCGTCCAAGTCAATTATCCTTTGAAATCTGGTCGCAAAAAGAAGGATGTATTCAGATAAATATATTCCTTTAAAGTCAAACTTGTTGATCTGCATTTAACGAAGATCTTAAGTTAAGATTTTGACCATTCACAATGGTTTTGAATTACCATTCAAAGGATTTATAGCTGCGTCTCCTGAAGAAGTAGAGAATATGTCCGGAGAAACTGCGACCTTTAAAACGTATTGTAATTTTGTTTTGTTTGTATGTATTTGAGAAAAAAGTAACATTGTTCTTAAGGAAAAATAAGGAGAAATTTTCAATTCACATTAAATGCTTATGAAAATAGCAATAATTCATCATAGCTAATGAAAACTCTGCTACATACGTTTCAGAGCACGAAAATTCTATAGTGTAAATAATAATGAAACAAAGGGAAACTGTTTTTAAAATGTACGCAGATAAATCATAAGGATATTTAATTACAAGAATAAATTATGCTTTTGTTCTCGGCAATCGTCAAAAGCAGAGTAGAGCAAATTGTTCGTGGGTAACCGGTACAGTACTCACCATGAGAACACTTAAAAGGAGTTTGAATGCCCACCAAATTTTATAAAATAATTATATTTTTTTCTTCAAAGATTGAAAACAAAGCTTACTTACGGCCTAGCCTTCCCCCTCTTCCATAATTTGTTTTAAGAAAGTCCGCTTTCGGTAAGTAAGCGCCAAAAGCATCAGACCATCTTCTCTGAATAAAATCCGTCCGACATCGTAAGCAAAAAACTATACGTTTATTATTCAATTGTTCTTTAAGCGAATTTTCTGTGAAAACATTCGCTAATTTTAGGTTTTAAGTATCACTTTGTATCGCCACTAAATACTGATGGGAGATTAGCGCGAACTTTTATTTCTTTGCTGAATTGTTATGAAGGATGATGAACTCAATCCTGCTTGACCGAATCCCGTATGCTTTATAATTCAATTCAGAACATAAAAAGTTCGAACAGACAACACACTTATAAATTTTAATGCAGTTTTGAAATACTTGTTTCAAACTGGTTGTTATTGATAAGTTGGGCTGGGTATGTTCGTGAGGGTAGCAAGGTAATGTCAGTATATATCTTGAAATGTGAGAGATTGATCTGACTGTCCACTTGATTCTGTAACAGTACCAAGACTGGCCACACCCACTGTTCCTCCTTCTTGTCTCATCAAATTTCTCCTCCATTTTGCTCTGGCATTTTGAAACCAGACCTGCAATCAAAATAATAGTATCATAAACTTTTACTAGAAAGCTTGAGATAAAAATAGGAGAAATTTGTGGTGATGCGTAAAATACGTCACAGAAGTGTGACGCCAAAAAACAAATACTGACGCATAACGAAACAAAAGCAACCAATTGAATTCTATTATTGGTTTGTTATGAGCCAAAAATGACCAATTGACTTGCTTTTTTATGTAAATAAAGAAATTATGTTAGGTTAACTTCCGTGACGTATTGGTGTATTGGTTAGTCGCGAATATACTAATTAAAATTTTAGAATTTTGATCAGTATCTTCGCGACTGAGGTTTAATTAAATTAGTACAATTATTAATAGTTTTCTGTTAATAACTGTGAGTAAATCATCTAAAAATTAAAATCTTGAAATACTTGAATTGAATTGTTCTCTCTTGATTCTGTCATGCAAGTTGATAAGGTACAATCATACCTCAACTGTTAGGTACTACCTTATATATCAATTTCCTTTTTAACATTTACTGCAACAAAGTATAAGAAAGTAGTGTTTCAAAGCACACGAGAAAAGATTTTATTAGTTGATTTTCCCTTAAATAAACTTCAAACTAGGGTTTTTAATAAGCCCCGCATTAACTAAAAAAAGTCTTTAACAAGTTAATTAGCGAAACATTTTTTTTGCAGAGCTCAATAATTCCGTAAACTACTTGTGGAACTGAAGTCAACTTTATTCCAAATAAAGTCTTTCATCTTATCTGGACCTTATCGCACATTTATGACACAATTCTTCCCATCGGCTAACTATTTTTTTAGTAATTAGAAATCACAATTGAATACTCACTTGAAGAACTCTCTTCGAAAGTCCAGTTTTTTGTGCCAATTGCTTGAGATCCTTTGCATCTGGATTCTGATTGATGTTGAAGTAGGACTTCATAGTTCTAAGTTGATGGTGTTTGAAGGATGTTCTCATCCTTTTTGTTCTCTGCTGGTTTGTCGGGAATGATGGGGACGGTGAACCCGATCCTGGCTGATCGAATCCCATTGTCGTCTCTCCTCCCGATGACATCATTTCGCTGCAGTGACTGCTCACTTCTACAATGTCAATAGTAGTACTGAATTCAGTCAGGTTATAAACGTCAATTAAGTATTTTAAAATTAGACCCATTTTTTTAATAGTAACGTTTAAACGTTTAAAAATCTATTGGGGCTCTTAAAGTTTTACAGGATACAAATCTGCCAATAATTTGTATTTGGTTTAATTTACAATTTTGTGCTTTTATTCACCTATTATCACTAATTTTGTACTATTTTTCAAATTTATTTCTAAAGAGCAAGCTACGGTTATTACTTATCATATAAAACACGGAATGATGGAGGCAACTTTAATGGTCTCAGTACTACTTAAGTTAAGTTTAAGTTACAGTGAGTAAGTATATGGAATTTGAATAGATGTTTGTGACCTTATTAACAACTTTTGATGTCAGTTTAAAAACTTTTGGGTCACACACGTTATCAGTAGTTTTGTAGTGGTAAAGTAATGTAGCGAAAAAAATGTTTAATCTTTATCAAAATTAAAAATGCCATAATTGAAAATGTTGTAAAATTATAGAGATATCATCAGTAGAAAGACCCTATCGGTTAAATTTTGAAACATAAAAAAAAACCTGAACACCCACAACTATTAAATAATTAAATAAACGGTACAGTAATTTTGCAGTAGTAAAATTACAGGAACTTCTTAAATTATAACTTATAAAATTGAATGTTTATAATATAAAACAATACAAAAAATGTGAGAAGTAGGCAACGATTGATTTATTGTAACCTTAATACACTTTTAGAGAAGGTTACAATGAAGTTACACAAAAAGATGTTTCAAGCACTTCAAGTATTAAGATTGGGTAGCCTCTTTTAGCAATATATTGTAAGTAAGAGTCTTCTTATAAGAGATGAATAACTTAGTATAATAAAGTTAGTTAAAATCCAGGTAGTCAAGTTCTGGCGAACTTACAACTAAATGCATTAGAAAGGACCTCTAATTCTAATAGAAAATGGCTCGCGGCTTCGTCATACTGATCAAAGAATGTCAACAGGAACTATCCCAGGCCCCATCCTCCCTTTAACCCCCCCCCCTCTTGTACGTTTTTCTTATGCCAAATGCTTTTGATCAAAATCCTTAAAAACTTGGCACGACCATTACATTAAATCTTGCTTTAAGTAGCTGGTTTTACACATTTTGCCTCTAGACGCAATAGCTGGTTTGATTTATCAACCTAATATTTACCCAAATTAACTTTGATAGCACGCCAAATACTATCTTCAGAAGCCATTTTCCACAAAGAATTTGGGGACTCATTTGAATAATATTGTTATGTTTTGTACATATTAAATTACTATCAACATATTTTTATAAGCAAAATATTTTAACAAAAATAATAACACGTGCTTCTAAAAAATTGAAAGGACAATATTTTTATCCTTTGTCCAAATGTAACGAACTTATAAAAAAAAAACATTTTTAACGAAGAAATATTCTTTTTTTTAATTTACTTAAAGAAAAAAATCAGAATGTTATTTTAATTAAGATAGATGTTTTAACTTTTCAAAATATATTGTAATCGGATTTTATAAGGACATGTTTCAAAGAAATAGTATTGTTTTAAAGAAATAAATGTGTTATTTTTTTGTATTAGATACCAAAATTTTTAAGTTTTTTCTCAAAGGGACAAAATGGGGAAGCATTAAGAAATATATTTATGGATCTTTAAGCTTAATCAAGATTTTAAGAAAGGAAGAAAAAAGTGTTAAAAAAATCAGTGGCTTGGATTTAGTATTATTGGTAAAGATGATAATCTTTAAATGGTTTAAAAAAAGAAGGTTGGAGGTGTGTGATTTAAAGTGTTGAAAGAAGAGTGGACCGCCTACAGAACCCTGCGGGACCTCCCTAGTAAAGTCCCTTCTATTTTCTTTAACATCTAAGGTTCAACAATACTTTTATATAATAAAGAATGAAAAAAGTAAGAAATGGAGGAGCTACTGTAGATTTTTTCCTGATTCTTTATATATTTTATAAAGGAATAAAATATTCTTTTCTTATACAAAAAAGGGAGTTATTTTGAGAATGTCGCTTGACTTCCAATTAAGGAGAAAAAGGTTTTTTAAACTTTTTTTTTCTTGCGCTTCTTATTTTTTTAAGGAAACGGTAAGGATGTTCTTGCAGACACCCTCCAAAAAATACTTTTATCTCGTTTATATTTTTGGATACCCAGTATACTGTTTTTAAAAACTTGAACTATTACATCTTCCTATTTCTTCCATTATTACAGTTTATTTTTTCATTATTGTATAGTTTTACGGAGGATTAAAAAAAAAATCAATATTCATAATTTTATTATAAATATAACATTTATAACTTCATAATATTAATAATTGAATAATTCAGAGATAGGTTTGTCTATATATTTAATTAAGTCCTTAATTAATGCGAGACACATTTGACCCAATTCATAACGCGCTACTTTAGTCTGTATTTAATATTAATAGTTCTTATTAAAATAGATTAAACTCAAATTTAGATTAAGTTTAGATGTGTTATTTTCTTTAATAGCATCTTGAATATCTGAATTCTTTATCAGGTAAGAAGAAAAAAACCTTTACAGTACAATGTCATATAAGTTATACATTCGTGTCCTTTTATGTGAAACTGTATTTTAGCTGTTACATTTCAGCAAAATATAGAAAAAGTCCAAAGATAGTATCCCTCATAGATTTTACCGGGCGGTGGTTTTCAACTTAAAAAATACTTCCGGCAGCTTTGTCTGTGATTATTTGAATTCTGTTCTCTAATTATTCTAAATCTAAAATATTGGCTTCTGTGAAAATTAAAAAAAAAAAATAGTTTTTCATCGGTAGAGAGGCAAGTAAGTCTTGGAAACTTATAAAAAGAAGAAGACAGGGAGAGAGAATGAAAAAACGGATACGGAGTAACTTAAAAAATTTCCTTACACCTTCACAAATTTGTTATTAATCGGCAAAACATTTATTTTCCGGACAACTAGACTTCAGAAATTGATTGAACAGCTAAAACTGATATTTATTAGACCTTAAAATTAAATTATGTGCTGTTATAACTCTCAAACAAAAAAAGTTATGAGTGATATACAGACACAGAAATATACACACAGAGAAACATGGTAATAACAACAGAAAACATCACGAAAACACCTAAAACGGATAATTTCTCAGGTGATCACAAGACTTTTTCCATATTCCTACAGTTGCAGATAAGGAAAAGTAAATTTATAAATATCCAAGGATAAAGGATTACATTTAATAATAAGTAACTTGCTAAAAAATGTAGTGGGCGTTTATTGGAAGCTCGAATTCGAAACACCTCTTGTCTAACATGATGGAGCTGGAGAACAAGACAAACATACAAGAGACGGTGCTACTTTCAAATGGACGACTTCTGGTTCACATATTAGTGTGGGTTGGTACACAAACGCCACTTAAATACATGACATGGCAGGGAAAACAAATACTTTACAGCTACCTCCTTGAGAATGTAATGTTAACTTATACTTTATTAGTTTGGTTTCAGAGTGATAAATATGTAAAATAGTTAACATGGCGATGTGTACAATGCTTCCGCCTTAAAGAAATAAAGTCTAATATATCTTCTACATTTTCTCCCACCTTGTTGACACAGTAAATCGTAAGAATGACTTTGTTTCTACAAATCTATTCGGTATCCCCTCCCTCGGAACCTTGTGTTGGCGATTCAGTGTACAAAGATTAAGTTGCTAATTTTCTAGCTTGAAGATCTTTCACTATAACAGAAAAATTGTGTAAACACTTCTCTGTTCAGATTATTATGAAAAATATCTTTAATTCTAAAGAAAAGCCAATAAAGAACTAAGTTTTCTTATCTACTTTATCGTAAATCATAGGAAACACTCGCCTCTTTTCTGTCCACATTTAAAATTTAAGTATCTCATGAACTATTCTGGCTCTAGTTGTGGTTGAGGTCTTGTTAGACTCATAACATATCCAGGCTAATTAGCACTAGAACTCATTTTAAAAAAATTGAAATTTAAAAATAAATCAAGACTGCCTATAAAATCTAATCTAATCAGTTTTCCTTGTATGGCTATCAAGCTTTGTTTGATAGCCATTTGACCTGTACCGTGTTTACAAGAGAAGTACACATACATACGCACATCCACATATAGGTGGGAACTTACATCTGTAAAAGTAATTATGTTATCAAGTTCCACTTGTCAGCTATAATGAATTTCCATCAAAAATTACGCTTATGAGGTTGTTCGGATAAAGAAAGTGGATAGAGCAGTTGATTTGGCTTCCGGATATATATATATATATATATATTTATATATATATATATATATATATAATATATATATATATATATATATAATATATATTATAATTACAAATAAAAAGGAAAATACTAAAAGTATAACATAACAATCTTTTCTAATAATAATAACATACAGGAGGTGAAGCGAAGAGATTTAGAGGGGTTTTGAGAATTTTCGACATATGTCTTCTTCGGTCAGGTAAGGTTGGGAAGTCCCGAGTGACTGACCGAAGAAGACATATGTCGAAAATTCTCAAAACCCCTCTAAATCTCTTCGCTTCACCTCCTGTATGTTATTATTATTAGAAAAGATTGTTATATATATATATATATATATATATATATATATATATATATATATATATATATATATATATATATATATATATATATATATATATATATATATATATATATATATATATATATTCCCTTTTACCTGCATAACAATGAGAGTGAAAAGTTCATTAATTATGTCATATAAAATAGACATGAGGAATAAAAAATAATGTATATAAGGAATCCGCTACAAAAAAAATTAGCAATTACAATGGGTAAAAATAAAACAGAATAAGAAATTATAAATTGCTGTACAACCATGAATCAAAATACTGTTGTAGATAAAATAACCTTACCATAATATTAATATATTATCTATTATTAAAGAAACTGCATAATGCAATTCAAAAATAATAAGAAATAATTACAAAAAGTAAAGGAAAAAAAGAAATAAAATAAAATGACGTAACAATAAATGTAAATCTTAACCAATTTTATGATAATTTCGCTATGTATAAAAAGATAATTGATTTTGTTATTTCAATTTTCTGACTTTTCTTCTTTTTATTTTTCTTTTTTTATCTTATTTTAAGTCTTATTATTTTTTACATTATGTTTTTATTAACAATGAATAATGTGGGTGCATCGTGTTAAAGTTTAATAAAATATTATGGCGTACAAGATTTTATAATTATTAATTTTTAAATAATAATAGAAGTGAGTACAAACTTACAATTGTTTGTGAAAAGAAGAATTAAAATGGAAAAATAATTGGGATGCACATAGCAGAAAAAACCCTCATTTGTCTTAATTTACAAGTTCTTATTGTTTGAAATCTAATGCATGTATCTTAAAATACTTAAGACGATTGAAAAAGAGGAAAAACATTATCTACTTATAGCTGCAAAATTAATTGTTATTACTTAACTATTTTAAGGGAGCAATGATCTTCTTAAGCAATAACGGTTGAAAAGAAAGTCAAGATATGTTTCCCTGGCCTTTGGAGGGAAAAATTATATTTTACAAATAAACTACACGCTCGAAACATTTTTCAATGCATAGGAAACATTTAATTTTTTTAATGTTTTCAAACATTTAAAATTACATAGGAAATTTGGAATATATTTGTAAAAAAGCGAAACAGTTTCTTTCAGAGTTGTTTATATTGAATATAGCTACAAAGTCTCAATAGGGTAAGACCTTCACAATTAGGGACAAAGGTACAATTTTCAGTATTACGACCTTTGCCAAGCGCGTATATCTTAAAAACAGCTTAATTTTTGTTCCTTTAAAAGGTAATATTACAGGCTTTAATATGAATGTTAACTTATTTTACTATCTTTATTAAAACTAATCATTTTCAAGAATGAAGTTGACAGTCTCTGAGAAATTTATAGTTAATTTTTTAAAAACAATCTTAACTTTTTTCTTTCTCGTTTAATTCAAAATATGTTAATTAAAGTAAATATTGGAGAAATAGTTAGGCTAGTTTTAATCGCCTTGGAACTAATGCTAATAATATGATGTATCTTAGAGCATTTGCTGGTCTTATAATAAAAATGACTACATGCTTGCCGAATTTTAAATCGATATAAATTTTAGCAGCGTTTTATGAATTTTTGCTGAATCATTTATCACGGCCGATGACTTTATAAGAAATCAATTTTCAGATAAAATATTTAATAAATGCTGATAAATGCGTGCCACATTTATAAGAGATTTATAACATTTTTAGCCAAGTCATCAATGACGGTCATAAAAATGAAGTCATAAAAATATTCTCCGGATAGCACAACAAAACCTAAAAATTGATTTTTTAGTTCTCTGAGCTACGATAAATAATACATCGAGCTTGCTTTAATAATCCTCAAAATACAAACATCTCCAGCAAGTTTTAAGCAAAAATTGGTTTGATAAGGAAGAAAGCATGCATTTCAAAGACAATTCGCCCGGCTTGTGGACCTCCGCGCCAGAATTTTTACTTATTTGTATTTGTAAGAATTTATAAGTTTTTAATAATCAAAACTGTTTTTTTCCAACGTTTTAGACCCAATGTTTTGATTGTGTAAAAGGTTTTGTAAAAACTGGTTTAAATTTGTGTCTGCAATATATTAAGGAATCATGTTTTGACAAAAACCATACGCGATACTAAAGGAGGACTTCACAGGCTTAAAAACCCTATCCTCCCCAAAAAATATTTCATTTATTTGATAAATAACTAAAATTTAATTTAAATATAACACACACACACACCAATATATAATATATATATATATATATATATATATATATTATATATATAATATATATTAATATTATATATATATAATATTATATATATATATATATATATATATATATATATATTATATATATATATATATATATATATATATACATATATAAATTTATTTATTTATTAAAGAAGTAGGAGCTCCCTTTAAGTTTTTACCCATGATTGCTTATGACAGAAACATTTGTATCGTTTCAATTATTCGAAATTCTGAGAACAACTAATAATTAATTAAAACCATTTACACGGTTATTTTAACATGTTTTATCTCTCCGCCGTGAAATTATAACTTCTCCGGACTTAACAATTTAATTCAATTCCATTTTATTTTGTGCATACCATGCCCAAAATGATATTTTAATTAATAAGTAACAAATATAATTAAAACCTATCTAATTAAATAAGCCGCTTAGTTAATTAATAAGCGGTGGATAAAGACAAAGAAGGTACTAAAGTGTTAACATAAGCGGACTTTTTACAAACTCATCCGACTTAAAATTAATTTATAATTATAATTTTTATTTTGTTTTTTGATAAAATGCGTGGTAAAAGAGGCTTTTCGGAAAAAAACAATAATATCAGTAGCTAAAATTTACTTATCTTGATTACACTGAAGTAAAATAATTAGTAAGTTTTTATTAAAATTAGTTAGACAATTAAAGTTACTAATTAAGTAAAGTAAATTATAATTATAGTGTTACATCTTGTGTGGTCCTCTTATTATTTTAAAGCCGGAATTGTGTAATAAAGTATTTTCAGAATTAATTACAAGTGAAAAATGCAGATGAACTTAAAGTGCAGCTGCAAGTATTTGCATATTTGTGCAAATTATTTGTTGAGATTAATTTTGTTTTTATTTAAATTAATTATTTGATTATATAAAGTAATTTTATTAGCCATAAAACACTACTGGATAAGGCTGTAATTAGAATGTAATGAGTGTTTTTGCTGCGGTCTAATAAAAAACTTGGCAGTGTGTTAGGTATTAAATTTTTAATTTGATCAAAAGTAGCCAGAAAAAAAATAATTAAAAATTGTGCAAACTCATTGCAGCATCTAAACACCGATTTTCCACTCCAGCTATTCTTTTAAGTGGTATTATATTAAGAATTCAAATAATGCAATTATTTTCTGCATTATCATAATTATTTAACGGGTTTATAAATGAATTTGCAGGGTAAAAAATAAACGTATACTTTTTTTTATAAAATAAAAATAAGCAAATGAATGTAATAACCTGCGGTATCGACTTTAAACGAACAATGGTATTGGATTATCGTTTATAATAAGATAATACTATAAGTAATATGAATTAGGAAGGACATTACGAAACTAGAGAAGAAAACGGCTCTTTGCCTGCGAGCGTAGATTTGCAGCCCAAGCGATGCGAGGTTTGTAAGTCAATCATTGCAAGAAATGCAATGGTACTACATATGAAGGTAATGGAAAGAACCTTAGAAATAGTTAGTGAAAGAGTTCAAATTGTAAAGCACGCAAATGACTGGTTTATAAGTCTATAAACCAAATTTAAAAGTCTATAAGTTTATAAACTGGTAAATAATTTAACTTTAAATGAGTTAAAAAACCAGATTTTAACACTATTAAATATAATAATATAAATATTTCGCCCATTAAAATACTTGTCTTAAAATACTAGTTGAGTGTCCCTTGGTAGCATACTTAACTTGAAAAGCTTATGTTAATGAGTTAAGCAGTAAACGTCCATTTATTTTATTTTTTGCTACGTAAATTTAGTTTAACTTTAGATATTGATATCATGAAGCTTGCTTACTATGCGCATTTTCACTCACGTATCCTGTATTTTATTAAAGAATGGGGAGCCCCCGTAGCCAACAGTATTTTTATTTTGCAAAAAAAGCTATCCGTATCATGAATAGTGCTAAATAGACCAAGAGCCCAGGGGTGTTTTGTTAATAAAAAGTGTAATGGCTGGAACCGGTCTCAATTTTTCGTAAATACCTTCCTGAACAAGGATCTGCAATTCTGCCGACTCGTATTGGATGGGCATCCCAGGCAGAACGCACTTTACAGGTCAAATTTACTACCCAAGTTAACAAACAGTGTAATGGCTGGAACCGGTCTCAATTTTTCGTAAATACCTTCCTGAACAAGGATCTGCAATTCTGCCGACTCGTATCGGATGGGTGTCCCAGGCAGAACCTTTGATCCCTAAAGTGCGTTCTGCCTGGGACAGGCAGAACGCGTTGTTTATTGTTTTTGTTAAAAATTGTTTAACACTGTGTTATTTTAAGCCTGAAGATGACGCAAATAGGATCAAATATTTATCGCTTGATAAATTTATTCGATTTATAAAAACTGAAGTCTTCCTTTTTTCTTAATTATGTCGTTCTATAAGAAAGATGTTTCGCTTTAGAACAAAGTTATTTAAGTTAATAACTACACTAAACAAAATAATTCTGGAGCAGAGAATGTAATAATCCCTGCCGAAACATAGTAATGTATACTTTCGTGCTTAACCATCCATTTCTGCTTTCGTTTCCGGTTTATCCTTCATTATAACCTAAGTAATAGCATTGATAACCGTAACTCAATTTTTTTGTGGCTTATCCAAGGGAAAGACGCAACCTTTTAAAGATGAACATACACTAATGCTCTTTATTACTACGGACAATGGTGTGCAATGCAAATTTTAGAATAAGCATAGTTTACCAATAAGAGAAAAATTATTCTTTTGAAACAATCTAGAAAAAATGTCTGGTGGAAATTGAAACAATCCGTGCCAGATTTTTATTTTTTTAAGAAATGGTAATAACATACGTATGATAACATATATTAACATACATACAGTAAATAGACCAAGAGCCCAGGGTGTTTGTTAATAAAAAGTGTAATGGCTAGAACGGTCTCAATTTTTCGTAAATACCTTCCTGAACAAGGATCTGCAATTCTGCCGACTCTTATCGGATGGGTGTCCCAGGCAGAACGCACTTTAGGGGTCAAAGGTTCTGCCTGGCACACCCATCCGATACGAGTCGGCAGAATTGCAGACCCTTGTCAGGAAGGTATTACGAAAAATGAGAACCGTTTCCAGCCATTACACTTTATTAACAAAAACACCTCTGGCTCTATTGTCTAAAACATGACTCTAATGCAAAACAATATTTTATTGAAAATAAAATTTTAACTTTCATTCAGTCTACATTTTTCATTGTTGTTGTTAAAGCAAAGTATGATGAGGGGGAGTTCAATTATTTTACGAACCACAATAATGGCACTAGATATATTGTTAACATCAATATTCCCGCTAGTTAGCTTAGTAAATCATGCGATTTGTCCTCAAATTCTAATAATTTATTTATTAATAGATTTTAATGATTAAACTACCCGCTTTAATAGTTGAACTTCCTATAGTCTTGATTAAGCTATAATGAGTCGGTGCGTCAAGCTGACAACTAGGTTTGTAATCCTATATATAATATATATAGAATACATACATATATAAATATATATATGTATGTATGTCATGTAATAAATAAATAAAGTTTTACTCGCATATGGAGTACTGCACTTTATTGACGATTGTTAAGTTTTATAAACGATAAATGACAATAAGTAATTACATTATAATGTGGTTTTCAAACCCAATATAATATAATTTAATATTATATAATTTATGCGGAGTATTTTCTTCAGAAGAACTGTCACAATCACTAATTTTTTAAATAGTTTTGTACTTTAATAACTACAAAAAAATGCATTAAGTAAGCCAATTCGATCAACCCAAATTAACTATGTACAAAAGTTAAAAACTAAGAAACTCGCTAATTAGAAGTCACGGAGAAGGATCCTTCTCGGCTTCTTGTAGATAAACAAACAATATAGATAAACAAATATTCCACAGCCCCAAGAAGAAATTTTTTTTAAAAAAATATGTTTTTCATTTTGGAGCACATCGAATTTTTCAGCGGCAATATAGATAGCTAGCTCTGAAAAATCAGCTCTAGAGTTACAAACTAAATATATTAATACTTGAAAATTTCTAAAGAAAAATGTTGAATTTATTTCCTTAGAGGAAAGGTTTCCCATGTAATTAGTTATTTCACCAGGCTATTTTTCAATATGCATTACTATTTGTTACGTTTATATTTATAACTTTATTTAAAAATCTTGTTAAGATATACAAAGATTTATATCTTATATAAGAGATTATAAAAATGATATGTTTTTACTTTAAAATGATAAATAAATGAAACTGCATTTTCTTTTTTAATAAATTGTTGTTTGAGGTGCTAATATATAAATATTACTTCATCAAAAGAGTGAATAGCTATTCGTATTAAAAGATAAAAATAAATTAGCTAACAAGCTAGAAGCCAGCGAGGGCTGTAAAACATTCTTGCAGAGACAGGTATTTTACAATTTGAATGCAGAGACAGGTAATTACAATTTACAATTTAACCGCTAAGGAAAAGCCGAGGTAGAAAGATCGCAGCTTTATATTCTGGGAGGTAATACTTTTCCTGATTTGCGAAAAACACAATTTG
>JACMZG010001908.1:41090802-41123302 GCA_018340805.1 Microvelia longipes
ACACAAAAAGGTAGAAAAAGAAAACATTGACGGATTATTATAGATAAATATGTCCTGATTTCTTATAGATTAAAAGGACTTCTTTCATGGGAAAAGGACACAAACATAGTTTCATTAGGACAACATTATATAAAAAAGGATATCGATTTCTGCAGATAAACCATTAAATATATGTATACAATTTTTTCTTATAAAGAAGACTTAAGAATGAACATGTTTATAAAACTACATGTCGTTTTGGGAACGTTTCAATTTATCTTGATATCGTTTGGCTGTGAGAGTTGGTGGCTTTGATGAAGTGGTTTTTATAAGGCGAGAAAAAGGTTTTATACTGTCTCGAAAATTTTAAAAATAAAAC
Source organism: Microvelia longipes (assembly GCA_018340805.1). NCBI lineage: Eukaryota > Metazoa > Arthropoda > Insecta > Hemiptera > Veliidae > Microvelia > Microvelia longipes. The sequence goes on from JACMZG010001908.1 coordinate 41,091,161, forward strand.
AAGATGGGTTTAGTAAGATTAAGATGTAAAGCCGTTGATGTAAGTGAGGAGTTATTTTCTGGGATGAAAGAAACGATCGTCGTTTATCACCAGTGATAAAAGTTTGTTGTAGTGATCGACACAATAGTGATAATATCAATGAGCAATATAATTTGTTTCTCTCCATGTTTACGTAAATACGTATGATTTTGACACTATGATAAAATAATTTTACTTCTCCAAGTTAAAACTTCTTACAGTTTTATTTCTCCAAGACTATGAGCAAGGAGTAAGAATACTTACTCCTTGCATGAATTAATTTCAGGTTTACAGTTAATAGTACATTTGTCTTTGGAAGTGCTAATAACTAACAATTTAAATCGATTTAGTTAAAATCTTTATTTTTTATCATAAATTATTTAAGAATTAAATTAACAAAAAAACATTCAAAATTTTATTATTTTTGAAACTTTTTCATTTTTGTCAATTTCAAGAACTGAAGAAGCTCAAGATCCCTGGGCGAAAGCTCTTATTCAATTTATTTTCAATAAATTCTAAAAAAAGGACTGAAGTCTTCATTAATTTAATTCTTATTACAATTTATAACAGTCCAAAAGCTCTAAAGTTATCATAAATTATTTAGTTTTAATTTTATTAATTTATTAGAAGTAATAGGTGTCCTGGCTGCTTGAGAATGCGATAAGAAGAAAACATCGTGAACATTTCTTACAATAATTAACTCATGATCATAATTACGAAATCACCATTCATTTAAACATACAAATGAATAAAATATACTTAAGGAAAACAACCCGACAAGCTTAGTATAACTTACATTAAATTATAATTATTTTCACAGAATAGAAATATCCTAAAAAGGTTTTTAACTTTCGAAACTTAACGAAATGAAAATTTAGTTGCATCTAAAATACTACTAGCAATTAATAAAAGTACTTACTGACCTATGGCGGAATGAGGAACATTATGTTGAAGGCTAACCAGTCCTTGTGTTATAATATGAGACGGCTCGGGTGATACAAGCCTTCGTTTTCTCGGCCTTCCTTTGACTCCTTGAGGACTCCAAGGTGAAGATGGATGTTCATCTTCTGACCATAGTGTCATCTCATAATGAGGTTGACAATATACCAAACTATCCCGCACGCCGAATCTATCACCCTGTTAACATTTAACATACAATTTTGAAGTATAAATTATATAGTTTTGTATTTGAGAGCAACCCGTTACCTGAGCGCTACAATTTCCCTAAAATTTATTTATTTTAGAGACAAATAATATTATTTTTTAAGACAAATAATTTGTCTTATGGCGATGGGTCAATCTTTCGACGAGCACAAGGGAAGACTTGTGTACATGGTACTCCAGCCGGGTTAGATAGTGTCACGCTTAAAGATAGTGTCACGCCATTCTTCGAACTTAAAAAATAAATTATTATATTTATTATATATATATATATAAAAGAAATGTAGTTATATGTAACTACATTTCTTTTCTTAAACGGCATAATGGAGACCTTCACAAAACAAAATCAATATTTATAGTGTTTTTTTAATACAAAAAGAAATAATTTATTTGATATTATTGTACCTTTGTGAGTAATACTCCACAAGTAACGCATGAGAAACATCCAACATGATATGCTTCTCCTCTAACTTTCATCACTAGTTCTGAACTAGAAATTCCTGCTCCACACCGTCCACAACGCTTCACTCCAAACAATCTGCAAGTATCATAAGATTTTTATAAGAGCTAGAACAACACTACGTGATACTGAGCACTAATATATGTTCATTGATAAATACAGATAAAGACAAAAAATGGTCTTCACAAAAATATATTTGTGTCTTCACAAAACCCCTTTAAACTCTCATGAGGTCATTATTATAATGCGTTAGTACTTGTAGATTGACAAAAATCAAAACACTGTTTCTCGATTTAGCGATTGATCAAAGAATTTAACAATACAAAAAGGTTGTACACAATAAGATTTGAGTGTGATCATGCATTTACTATTAGACGACCCTTTAACCTAAAAGAACCATAAGTTTATTGAGAACACGATGAAAACCTGGGAACTGTCATACAGTGGTACAGTCACACGGTCCCATACTCCATATCAAAAGAAATAGAAAAGAAAAAAGATTTGTATAAAAAAGAGAACGTTTCAGTAAAAGATAGCATAACACATTCCCTAATTGGAACCTCACTGGTTGAGGGGTGTATTTTGACAATGAAGCAGTAGTTCATAAAAAGGGCGAACTCTTTTGTAGAATGAGGGTCTTGTCAGTGGCTTGTACTATTGTGTGTTTTTTGCCCATTACAATATAAACTTTGGTAGAATGATCCTGTGAATACAGGTATGACACGTGTCCTGTAATGTACACGCGTTCGTGTAATGAGCGTAGAATTGATATTCCTCTTGATTCCGATTAGACGGATTTTCTAGTTCTTTATGCTGTCGGTTAAAAGGATTCGAAGGAACGGTATGGTTGACCTCCCCACCCTTACTAATACTAATTCTTTATCCTTAAGGACATCTACGTATCCTAAACACACGACCTAATCAAACTTGTGACCTATTCAAAAATGATATCAAGGAAATCGAATTTGATAAGCGTAAATCCTTTAAATACAATTTTCTGATTTGATGATTAGGTAATGCCTATTAAATACTGTTGATAAGATCAGATATCAAGAAGAGCAAATTTTAATTACGGTAGAATAACAAATACATGAGATACCTGTCAAATAATAGATTACATTTTTAGGAAAATACTAGGGATATCGTGAATATTTCATGTAATATCAGATGAGATCGTCACAATCATACATCATTGGTTCATTAGTTACTCTTATCAAGAGTATCAACTCTTGGAGACATTTCGTAACTTAGAGAATCTGTTACAAAAGTATACCCATTACTGTCACATAAAAGTGAAAGATGCTATAAGAATATGCTTTTATGTAGGGTACTTAAGTATAAAAAGATTTCATATAACTTCTTGTCCTTGTTGCATATTGCTGCCATAAAAAAGTTAAAAAACTTAGGAGAAAACGGGATCCATTTAGACAAGAATCCAAAACATTTAAAAATTGACCAATAAGGATTCATTACGAGATCCTTTAAGGACTTGAAAAATTCAGAATATCTGTAGCAGAAGACATCCTTCTGTCGCATCTTTAGATGTTACACTTTTTTCTTTTATTTAATTTTTAAACAATGATGGCGATTATAATAGCAGAAGGAAATTCTTTTATATAGAACCACATCAGCATTTTTTTTATCTTTTAAGATACAGGAAATGGTATTTGAAGATTCGAAAATCGTTTTAAAATTTCTTGAAAGGAACCACAGACATTTTTAAGAAAATAATTAAAGGAGGGTGTGCCGTCATTTGAGGTATTTTTGAGATGATTTGTCACTGATTTAATTCTGTGACAAATAGTTTTTTATTATTTTAATTTGAAATTTTTCTTGAAACGATTTTAACTAATTGTAGTTAAGGTTCCATGCGCAACTAAATTGTCGACACGATATAATTGTGATAGAGACTCCTAGGAATGTAAAAATTAAAGTATTATGCGAAATCTAGGAACTGTTTCATCATTCGACATTCGTCGTTATTTATAGCTCGACATAATGTCAGAGTGGGACATGACATAACTCAGAGTGCCGATAGAGCTTTAATCAATAATGACGAATGTCGAATGATGGAACAGTTCCTTAGCATTTGTCTGCTACAATTTTAGGTGTCAACTATTTATGTTTTGCGCAATTCGATAGAATTAAATTATATTATACCATTATATTTTGCATAATGGTGGCAAGGGAGCGCCACTTGTCTTTGTTAAATACTTTATTTTATTTTCTTAAGAATTTTAAGAGTAGGACAAAGTGAGTTAAGGTTCTATCGGCGCTCTGATGAGTTTCTAAATGCAGCATAGCGCTTTGCTTATCACATTCCTTTAAGTGCCTCATTATATTGTAGCAACATTTATGTTTTGCAAAACTCGGATTAAAATTATATAACTAAACTGTCCTTTACAATATAACACTATTATTGTATTTAGAATATTTTTAGAATTAAGTGAGAGTGTAAAGCAAGGATTAAAAACTATTATTCTATTTTAAACGATATTGATGTTATCGACAAAATACCTACACATTAAGCAAGGTATATCTAGTGTATATCTAATATCTAAATATTGACTCCTTCTTATTTACACACTAAAACCTCTGTACAATCAGACTGTAACCACTGAAACCTCTGTGTTTACATTTAATGTAAACATTGGTTAGTAAACATACCCTTCTAAAACCTTCAATAGGTTCTAAATCTACCCCTTTATACCGCAGGTGTAACAACTTGTCAATCCATTCAATTATTCATAAATCTTATAATGCTTTTGTTAAGACTTTAATAAACAGCGGGAAAAGTAGGAAAATGCGGGAATACAATTGACAAAGTGTAAACAGATGTGTTTTTTCTCTTGGCACTTATTTTTTTGATTCTACAAGGTATTCAATACGGTGTGATTGAAATGACAACTATATTTAATGTGAATCGAGTTGAAAAGAAAGCAATAAAGTTGTCAGAATTACTTATTGAAAACTTAAAAGAATTATTTATTAGAAAAAAAGCCCTTACTAGAGGTAGAATGAGTATAGTAAGAAGAAGATCTAGAAGTATAAGAACTATACAAAGCCTAATATATACTATACTAAGACAGAGTTTAGAAATCTAGGCTTGCCAGCCTTTTTATTATTAGGGCTATGATTGCCTATGATTGTGTTGAGCCAACACAATCACAGTCAGAATCAAGAATTTTGAATGAAGGGGATGACGCGAGAGAGAACTTTTCTGACTCCCTGGATGTTGTATGAGATAGAGAAGTGGAATATGCTACTTCTTAGAAAGTGTTATCTATATTGCACTAAGTGTGGGGCTGGATTAATTTGGAAGCCCCACACATCATTGTGTGAGTGGGTCTTTCAGCCCCACCCCCGCTGAAAGAATTATTATCATTGTTTGAAAATGGTAAGAGTTACACATGCTACTATTGGTATTCATCTCCATTATTAATTATTTTTATTTGGTGTCATTTATAAAGCTAAACATTCTTTTTAGAACACGATGAAAATTACCTGAAATAATCGTGTTTACAGTAGATATTGCCGTGTCTTTGAAAGCACGTAAGCTCTGCGTCCAGCGGTAGATTGCACTCGTCACACTGGAGACAGCCCAGATGCCACTGTCTATCTACAGCCAGCAGGTACCATCGATCCGTGATCTTACCTCGACACCGAGCGCAACCCTCTTCTCCGCGATCTTTTAACATCTCACATTGTTACCTCCCGACACCTCTCAGCCTTACGATTCTTATCACTTTTTGTAGATCAAAGAAGTCTTAATTACAAAAAAACTAATAATATTGATTGGTATAAAATTATAGTTATAAGAAATTATTCAAATTTTGTACCATTTCACGGAAAATTCTCATGATTTAATTATACCTAGATATCTTTAACTGTCAATTAGATAAAAAACGTTATTTAAAAAGTCTAAAATTAGCTTAGGTAAATGTCTTTGAGGTGGCTTTTTATGATAGGTAAGTTCGGATCGTTTTAGATCTCAGCCGATTCTGTTTATCGACTTAGTTTTCTTGACGATATTCCTGAGTTATATTTTCTTTTCTGGGTGTATCAGTCTTTGTATGATCCTAAAACAAAAAATAGAAAATTATTAACATTAAAACCCTGTTTATAACCTTATTATGATATTCTTATTTATATTATGATATATTTTAATTATTTATATCATGAAATTACCCATTTCTGAAATTATTTCTTCAACAAATCCTAAAGACAGGTCTAATTTTTAAAAGTTGATGTACAATTTTACAACTCATTTTAATTTTATAATTCTTATAGTGGTATCTTAATTTAAACATCCTCTTCCTTTACTTTATATTTATGAATGAAATATTTAAAAAAAAATATAAATAATTAAAACAATAAAACAAACAACATTAATTATAAATATCATGTATTACGATTTGTATTTTTAAAAAAATAATATTTGCAAAATTACTACTTCCTGCATTCGATGATAAAAAAAGGAAGAAAAATTAAAAATACAATGAATAAATATATAAAACACATAATTATATATTTCTTAAAAACACAACAAAAATCATTAATTATTTATTTACATCAAATAATTAATTTGATTAAACTAACAGTGTAGAGAGAGAAATTAATTCTACAAATTATACAAAGATAATTATGTCTAGATTTTAAGAATTATAAGTATGAAGTTGCATATTATTTTGTTAAACATTAATGTATGTCGTAATAAATATATAATACAGGGAATGAAATAAAAATTAGTCCGTTATATTTTTACTTAAATAATAAATTTTAAATTAAATTTTTGTTTACTTAATGTTTAATCGAATTATTATCCTTATAATTTGACATATATATTCAAGCAGCTTCAATTCGTTTAATTATATAAGTGCCTTTGGGCATTTAAATAGAGATATCTTAGATATAGAGTAAATACAATGTTTCACATTTTCAAAAAAATGAAATAATTACTTCAAAATGTTTTAAGCTTTTGGGACTTATTTAAAATTACTTTAAATCGTGGGATTTAATTGGTTTTAATTAATTTATATACTAATTAAAGTTTCATTTACATTAATAATAATATTAGCAAACGTTTTTAATTCTAAATAACCAAGCATCGAAATTGTTTAGATAGATCATGGATATATTACTACTAGAGGGGCCTTATCGGTTAAATTTTGAAAGATTGAAAAAATAATCTAAACATCGTTAATTATTAATTATATTAATATACAAATTAACTGAACAAAATTATAGCAAATTGTAATAGAAGATAATTTTTTTTGGAATGTGTGCTTCGTCCTTATGGTAAGGATCCGAGTTTATGATTTACAACTCAAGTAGTTTGTAGTTACTCAATTATCAACTTACACTCATTATATATTATATATATATATATATATATATATATATATATATATATATATATATATATATATATATTATTATTATAATATCACTAACTACTATCACTAATTATCACTACTCGCACCTCATTTTTTTTTGTATTTTTCAAAGGAAATGCGTTTGTTATACAAAACTATGCCTCTAAATTTGGCAGTGCACACCATTATTTGCTCTAGTTTAGTGCTCAGTTGATTTTTTGGTTAGTTTTTTTAAGGTTTTAGCGCATTCCATTTAAAAAATACAGAAAAAATGAGTTACGAGAAGTGCTTGATAACTGAGTACCTGCTCAAGTTATAAACCATAAACTGGAACTTTGAGCAAAAATCAAAAAACACGATCAAAAATATAGTTTCGAAATGTCTGATTTGTCAGAAGTGTAAGGTTTCAAACTATAATTCATATGCAGAGTTGTTAAATGTTATCCCAAATGGTCCTCACGAACTATTAAGTATTGATTATTTTGGTCCATTACCTACAGCTCGTTCATCAATAAAATTTTTGTTGGTAACGATAGATGCTTTTAGTAAGTTCGTGAAAATTTTTCCTTTAAGACGAGCTACTACTCGAGCTAGTCTCCGGATTTTGAAGGACAAACATTACCCAATTTACGGGAAACCTAAGCGGATTTTGACTGATCGCGGTACTCAATTTAAGTTTGTTTCCAATCTCCTGATTGGAAACATGGATTATTTTTTTATTACATCTATTCGTCACCCGGAAGCTAATATGGTTGAACGGGTGAATCGTGAATTGGGCAGGTTCTTTCGGACGTTCTTGGTAAATCAAAAACATGGATCTTGGAGAGTGGGTTCCGTAATTTGAAATTGTATTAATGAAGTTTACCATGAGTCGACAGGTGCAACACCTGTTGAAATTCATCTTCAGCAAAAGCCTCATCGCTTTTGGGCGGATTGCCTGGGCATTAAATTAGATGAACTATCATCTGCCGACTACGATTACAAGCTATTGCTAGTACGTGAAAACTTGGAACGCAAGGGAGAAAATAGGAAGGAAAGGCACAGGAGGAAATATAAGTTTACGAAATTTGACATTGGGGATCGCGTGCTTGTGAAGGCCCTTAATGTATCCATCCGGCTAAGAACATTCTGGCTGGATGAAAGTTTCTGGCCCTTTACGAAGGACCCTATGTAATTACTAGTAAGGTATCTGATGCCACCTTTGAAATTTTTGATGAAAAGAAAAGTAAGATTAGAGGTATATTTCACGCAAACAGTTTAAAGAAGTTCGTGAGTTAGCTCGAGTATGCTATACTGTTTCCTATTCTCGTTCATATAATTTAAGAATTTTTCAGTTATTTATCTTGCATGTTTTATATTTGTCTTATTAAGAGTAATATTGTTAGTAATTTATTTGTTTTCGGTATTTTTTTGGACTAGCTTTTCATAACCGGTGAGGTGTTGTCTAGTGATTTCGCCATTTTCCAAGATTGACGAAACCAGAGAGGGCGATGTAACGGATTCGGCACAAGTGTTACATTCATGGTGTATTGTAATTTATAGTGAAGGATTGTTTATGTTATGTGAAAGCAATATGAACTTTCGGAACCTTCTTATTGTTGTTCGTCTAAGATTATGAATCATGAAAGAGAGGAGCCGTTACGGAATTTTGATGATCTGAGAAGCCAGTAGGCATCGAGCCCTAGTGAGAAAACTATTAATGAAGGTTTACGCTTAATTTATGTCATAAGATCGCTATTACGCTCGTCACAATAGTGAAGTCGTGTGTGTGCCGAACGCGTTCGTTTCGTCGTGCATCTTAGTCGACCACCTAATGTCAGGCTAGAATATTTATTTATTATTTTTAAGGACATTAAATATATATGACATTTCTTTAGTCATTGGTATCATATTATTTATATTAGTACTTAATATATTCAGCGATAAAACTATTACGTTGTTTTTTTTTATAAATTGCCCCTCTAGTAATTTATCAGTTATTGTTACTGAGGTACCATTTTATTAATTGGGCACCTAAGTTTCAATATATATTATATATATATATATATATATATATATATATATATATTATATATATATATATATATATATATACATTTTTTTGGTTGCGCAAATGTTTATATATATATATATATATATATATATATATATATATATATATATATATATATATATATATATATATATGGGTTGCGCAAATGTTCAAAAGAAAATTTTTTGCCACTTCACATATGCTCAGTCCGTGGACATGTAAACAAATCAAGTTTTTTCTTTATTTTTTAAAGAAAAAATAAATAAGCGAATTTAGAAAATTCGCTTATATCGTGGCAGTATGCCACTTATATGAGCCATTAATATGACGAACTGACAAAGTAAAACGAAGCGTGAATCGCCGAGGCCGCGGAGCGGCAAAGAGGCCGAAGGCCTATTGTTTTGTATCCTCTTGAGACACGAGTTTAATTATAATTAACCAAATATTTAATTATCAGATAAACCTACCAAGAATGAATTTGCAATTTTTAATTTTTTTGAAACCTGACTAACAACATTTTTAACTTCACTTCGCATTAAAACGGTACACTTGTTTGATGAGTTACTCTGGAAACATTAGCAGGTACATACGTTTTTTATAGAATATAATGTTTATATTAAAATTAATTTAGTTAATACTAGTCAGTAAATAGTATGGATTTCCACAGTTTATAATTAATCAACACCTATAGGTTTTATCATTAATGCTGAGTAAAATTGCTTCTCAATCTTTATATAGCTGCTTGATTTGGGTACTCTTGGAGACTCTCTTTGTCTTGGGTTATTACTCTGGATAAAAATAAAAAAATTTAACCAGCAAGGTTTTGAGAAAATAAAACGTTCTATTTTAAATTTAGCTCTTTTTACTCTTAAAAACTGTTTTTACTGTCTTTTAACTCTCTTTTACTCTGTAAGTAACAATTATTATCACTTTCCAATGTATAATATTGGTCGATATATATATTTCTTTAGGACATGGAAAATTAACAAGTTCAAATGGAACTAAAGAGTTTGACAAAAATATATAAAAGTTGATTGATACAGATTCTATCAAACATTCAGACGTTTTTGTCATTAACTAAAGTTTTGAGATAATTAATATAGGGCCAGGAATTACCCAATTTCTGTTGTACTCTGTTACATTTTTATTTGACATATATACGTTATTTGGCTAAAATCTAGAAAAAAATAATAATATATAAAGTTTTACACCTAATTACTAAGATTCGAAATACAGTACAGATTAAACGTGTTTTCTTGTAAGTTATAAAGACTGAAATATGCAACGGCATGTTCCATTGGCATACGGGTTCCTGAAACCATGTCTTTCTTTTCTTGACGTTTTTATCTGATTTTTAATGCTAAATAACAGGATTTTTTATTAATCGATTAATTAATTCAAATGTCGATTCTTTTGATTTAATAGAACTTGACAGTATTTTTTATAATCAATGTATTAATATAATTTTAAGTATAGTAGGTGTCGCATTTTTCAAAATACCTTACTTTAGTACTCTTCCTTATTTTTATTTTTTCTCATTTATGACAAAGGTTTATAGAAAAAGAATAAAAGGTTGAGAAAAAGTATTGTCACAATATAATTGTGCGAGAGACACCAAGGAAATGTAACAAGCAAAATGCAATGCTACATCTCGTCATTTGCTTGCACTTTGCTTGTGTTACATTTCCTTAGTGTCTCTCGCGCAATTATATTATGTCGACTATTCATGTTTAGCAAAACTCAGTAGTATCAAAATTATATATGTTTTGCCATGCATGACGGCGGTAAGAGAGCACCGCTCGTCTCTGGTAAGTACTTCACATTATATTCTTCGGAATTAATTGAAGGTCAGAGTGAGTTCAGGCTTTGTCGGCGCCCTGAGGAGTTAGACGTAACGAAACAGAGTGGGACATGACACTTATGTCGAGCCATCAATGATGACGAATGTCGAATGATGGAACAGTTCCCAGATGTAGCATTGCATTTTGCTTGTTACATTTCCTTGGTGTCTCTCGCACATTATATTGAGTCAACTATTCATGTTTTGCAAAACTCGGTAGTATCAAAATGAAAAAGTATTGTGTTTGCACTGAAAATCCGACACCTTGATTCAACTGAATTATCCGTACCAGGAGTTTTTAAGGCTTTTTTTAAGTAATTTTTAAAAAATCGTCTGTCTATATTTGTATGAATTTGTGTCTGTTATTATCGTAGCTCCCAGTGTGTTTATGCAAGAGAGAGGAGACTTAAGCTGTTGTTAATCTTGTTTTATCTTTGGCTCTAGTTGCGCTGTCCGGAAAATGATTGTTTTATGACGTCAGTAACCGGTAATAATGAATCAACAAAAATTCATTAATCGAATAAAAAAATTAAAATACGGATAAATTTGAAATTTGGCACGTATGTTGCCGTTCATAAGAACAACAAACGGGCAAAGTTACATCTCATTATAAATATTTATTCAATTTTTAAGAAATGACATATATACGTTGTTTAAACAATACGAGGTACCCCGTACGGGTACGGGGTACCTCAGAACTTGTCCTCATCACAGCAGTTATTTTTTTTTCGCTACGCTCATCCTCCCTGCTTCGGAATCGCTTTGCTCGTCTTAAGCATAAACAATACGCGAAAATGTATAGTGCAGCTTGTCACTCATACAGCACTGACCACGCTCAAGGCTTCTTAACTTTTATGATTTAACAAAAATCATGGTTATACATGTCGTATTAAAACAAAACTTAGTGTACTTTATTATTACGTAAAAGTATGTCCTTGTACCAAATTTCAAATCATTTAAATTATTTTCAGATTTTCTACAATTTTTTAAAAAACGTACACAAGTTATTTGATCAAAATTGAACTAATTCTGATAATGAGATAAAACTTGTCACATATGTTAGTTTTACATGGCTACATGCGTGCTAAATCTCAATCAGATCGCATTATTTTTATGCGTTTTATGATTTTTCGAAATTTGTAATGAGTCATTATTGGGAGTTAATGACGTGACAAATAAATTATTTTCTTTAATGAAAACCACTCATCGTTTTTTTTATTAAAACGATGAGTCGATTGGGGGCAATGAAGGAGGCGGTGAGTCAGTCGTAAAGGGAATATTGAAAAAATTGGGGAAAAAAAATAAAAAAATATAGTTTTTAATTTAAATTTAAAGAGGCAGTTACTACACTACAATTTCACTAGTATAATAGATGTTGCTATTCTACAAATTAGTGTCCCTGTTGGCAAAAAGTTATCCTTACTTCATGACAAAATCATTGCATCAAAAATGCACTTTTTCAAAAAAGAAACATAAATCTTTTATTCGGCTCGCTTCTCTCACATTCTTTTTTGTTCGCATCATTGCTAGTCAGAAGCAATTCATTAATATTTGAAGTAAAAACGTTTCATGGTTACTATGAAATTGAAATTGGGATTCCCTCTTGAAAAATAACTTGCTGTAATACTGAAGAGAGAACAGATGTATTTAATATTTTTAAACACCTATATTAAATTTTGATTATAAGGGAATAGCAAAAGTTGATAGGCCCTTTTTTCAACATGGCGAAATAGAGATTTTTATGGTGGAGTTTAATATGAGCTTCCTTGGTAAAATCAAATGTGTACCTTGCCCTCCCCCTGACTAACAAGGGGGGGGGTGGATAAAAAATTTAAGAACCTATAAGGGGGATGATGAGTGAAAAAAAAATGTAGAACCCCCGCTGTGGATAATATTGTTTACTGCTAATTATGAAAGGGTAGGCATAGTTTTGTTCATCCAATTGGATGCGTATTTACATTTCCCTTAAAAAATCCAGAAAAATTAAGTTACAACTGGTAATGCTACTGATCTAGTTATTAAGCGTAAACCGGAATCGTAAGAAAAAAATGGATTGTTACGCACTGAAACAAAAAAAGGGACATTTGCCCCGCATGTGGACCTCCGCGTCTGAATTTTCATTTAAATAATATTATGTTATTTTTGTCAAATTAGTTTTATTTTTTAGTTCTATCATTAGAATAGCTTTTCTTTTACTTGTTACAGCTCGATATGACTTACTGTAGTAGTCAAATGTGCGTTAGTTAATAAATTTCTTGATTTTGGCTGTTAAAATTTTATCTCGCTAATTATAATTTCAAAATAACACATCAATTAATAGAACCCACATCAAAATCAACGAATCTAAATTATTTTAAAATTTTGTTGATATTCCCATCGTTGTTACAAATTCAAAAATTAAAATTTCGTCTATAGCCTTGGCAATTTTAATTTCATTTTTTGACAATATTTAATAACCAAATTTCATTAAACAACGAATTCTTGTAACGAGTAAATTAAATTCCACTCACCATAATTTTAGAGGATATTATTTTTGAAAAAAACAAAAATTGTAGGTTCTCGGTGTAGCCCAGGGGCGGTCGTTATAAAGACTGGTGTGATATGGAAGAGAGGGGGCAGGATGCCACCCCCATGGAGGCAGGCATTGGGGGTGGCTTGGATGGGTCGATATGCTCCGCCTCTCATATAGTACTATAATACACGTCAGGAAATAATACGAAAAGTCAATTTTGTATGTCTTTATTAAGATTTTATTGATGGTTCAAAATATAATTGAGTACTTTCATCGATAAGCTATTTTGGTTTAAAACAGGGAAGACGTTTTGAAAACTGTTACTCGGTTTGTTTTAACTCTTTCTTTATTATCAGATTGAGCAACTAAGAATGGAAATTAGCTTTGGTCTTTTACAACTTAAAAAGGATAAAATAAAATTTATTTCTGCATTGGCTCATGCTGCAGAAGCCACCACTATGGTGATACAACTCATCTAGGTGTTGTTAATAAACATTTACCTCAGTTCGTAATTATCAATCTCAAAAAATGGTATTACAGGACTTATTAAATTATATCATATGAATATACTTTCCTCGTAACTACAATGAAAATCATGAAAAATATTCTTGAGCATTTGAAATAATGATGCCAAACAAAACTAACTAGGAGTTATTTTTTTTTATCAACAATATGTAACGTGTTACAAATGTACGACACAATACCGTTAGCACACATTGGCAAACAAAAACAACCGCAAAAGAACCGCTAGGTTTTAGCAGTATAAGTTTGGTCTTGCAGGTGGCCATATACAGATAATTATGGTCAAAAACTTGTCCTTTCTCCTCCAAAAAAAATCACAAGCACGTGTGCTACTGGCGCCTAGACACATAGGCGGCACGTGGTCCATCTTATCAAAAAATACCGCAGTTTTTTTGGTTTAAAAAGGGAAACTTTAAAAACAACATTAATACATCATAAACATTAAAGGCGCCCTGAAGGACAACATGAAAAGTACAAACCCCAATGTTGGACCCTGTAGAACACCGCTAGGCCATTTATTCTCACACAAGTCACATGTCACGAAATGGTCCCTTAACTCTCTAAATTGGCAAAGACATTAGCTTAAACCCAAATCCCATCAGGGGCGGCAGCTTTTTTCTTTTACTTCGACCTTTTTTGTTTCTGTTCATATTGCAAAATGTTAAAAGAAAAAAAAATTATATAACGTCAAAGAGATTTTATAGATTATTTAACTTTATTGCCCATGGTAACTGCTGTTATTTTGTTGCCTAGTGATACATATAACGAACAATAGATAAGAATATGATATTACTCAAAGTAACATAAAAATTTAGACACGGGGTACCTCGGAAATTTTATCACTACATTGAATTCTCTACGCTCATCCTCCCTAATGCGGACTTGCTGCGCTCGTCCTTATAAAATACAAATTGAAACTGCAGCACGTCTTCGGACTCGCTTCGCTTGTCCTCAGATAGTAAATACAGACATTATATTCCTAGCAGTCACCCATCCAAGTACTGACCTCTCTTGATGCTACTTAACTTTTATGATCCATTAAATCAGAGGATTTTTTTTATACGCTTAAACCCGTATGGCCATTTTAGCGTTTTCCCTCACTCAAATCTCACTCTACTAATTAGCCCCTGAGTTTGTACACATCCAATCATCTAGGAAGAAGTACACTCTCTGTACATGGTGGCGCATATCACTAGTTCACAGTGTGTCTAGTTCATCTAGCCCAACCAGACTCTATCCAAACTCACTGCTCTGGCTCGTGCCGGCGACTAGTTCACAGTATGCCTAGTTCATCTAGACCAGCTAGACTCTGGCTAGGCTCACCACTCTGGCAAGCGCCGACTACTAGTTCACTGTGTGCTTGTTTCATCTAGTCTTACTAGCTCCTCTGATCACATTAGTCTCACTTTTTTTTTTACTAAGTTTCAACTATCCAGCATAAATTCACTAGAAGATACAATGATAAAGGAACACACACACACAGATAACTTTGCGAAAACCACTCAGGAGGATGAACCACTCTTAATAACACCTGAAATGGATAACTAGATAAAATTCCAGTTTTGGATTATTTTGCAAACTCAGCACTTTTCCTATATACATTCGGAATAAATAAGAAAAAGTAAAATGTGTTATTCTCAGAATAAAATTCTTATCAGATTAAAATTATATTGAATTCTTTTTATTAATTTTTTATACATTTTTTATTAAAATTTTTATCAAATTATTAATTTATAATAGTGTACCTAAAATGAATTCAAATTATTTCTTACAATATAAATTCAAGGCAAGAAAAATGTAAATACATGTAATAACTCAATATCCACTCAAGTAAAGGTATAACAATAAATAAATTATAAAAAGCTTAATTTTATAGAAAACGAACAATAGAAATACTTATAGTAGAGATGACACTTTTACAAAAACATCTTGTTATGGAGCTCATTTTATTTATTTTTCTTTTTAAAATTTATGTATCACGTTGTTTTGTCTAAGGTATAAAAATTTTATTCGGAGCTCGTTAGAACCTCGCCTCAAGCACTATCTGCCATATTCTTTTTAGAAACTTATTCTATGTATTTTATAAACGATTATATTATAAGTATTGTTTATAAAGATATATTGAAATGTAAACAATAAGATGAAATAAAATAAAAACCCACCTTTTTATTGCTTTATTATTTGTTTAAGGTAATGCGGAACGACGAAAAGTTTTACAGAATATAATTTTATGGATCGCAGGGTTTATTGTTCTCATAAAGAAGGTAATTCGATAAAGATTGTAATTTTAAGTTTTCTTAAATCAATCTATAATTTAAAGTTGATAGATGGATAACTGAAATATTACAAAGCTCTTATTATTTTAAAAGTCTTGCAATATAAATCTACGACAGTTGTATTACTGTAGATGTCTATAGCAATCTACAGCCTAAATACTATAGGCTAAGATCTATATGCGATTCTAGAGAGGGCTAGGGAGACTAAAAGCCCCCCCCCCCGGTTTAAAATTAGCCCTTCTCCTAGAAAAACATATTACCTTTTTAAATACTAAAATTAATTAAACTTATTTAAAATAAGAAAATAAGTAATGAAATTAAATATATTTATTTATTATATAAAAATTATATTTTATCAATAAATAATTAATTATGACTTTATTTTTCCAACGTTTAATAAGTTTAGTTTGCAACCAAAGGTTACCAATCAACATAATCTACTTTTTTTTAGATTCATTTCACTTAAAAGGTAAATAAGAAAATAAGTAATATTAGTAAATAGTGACAACGAAAAAATTAGATAGTTAGATACTAATTAGATCAGATCATTTTCAAAAATACAGTATTTATATATATGTAGGGTATATATGATCCTCTTTATATATCTGATAAGGTACTCACTAATCAGGGAGTACTTTTTCAAAAAAACCTATTTCTAATGCTAGTTAGTATTGTTCTGAGTACAAGTCCTCTTAACTAGGTTCCAAACTAGCACAGTTCTCGAGATATTATTAAACTGTATATTTCACTATTAAATATTTTTATATTATGTTTAGCTTTCCTCTTTTATACCGTAGGTATATAGGAACAGTATTGTGTTTGCAAAACAATCCGGGTTAATGACTGAGTAGCACAACTACAGCGGTAGACTGAGTTTTGTACAAAGTTTCAACTATCTAGCATAAATACACAGGGACTACGATGATAACAAGCACACAGACACATACTGCTATACTTTTCCAATATACCTGCGGTATAAATGAGAAAAAGTAAAAACTATTGTGACTGGTGTTTTTAAAATTAGGAACAACAATTTATTAATTATCTTATATATTATTATATATCTATTTACAGGAGTTTTCTAAAGTTATTAAGTATTAATTGAACAAATACTTGTATTTTTGTCCATTACTAATGTATTGTGACCTGTGAGGTCTATACAATACGAATATTTGGTACAAGTGTGTTCTGCACTGTATCTACTATGTAGAATTTAATAAGTCTACTGTCCATCCGAAAGTATTAATTGAACAAATACTTGTATTTTTGTCCATTACTAATGTATTGTGACCTGTGAGGTCTATACAATACGAATATTTGGTACAAGTGTGTTCTGCACTGTATCTACTATGTAGAATTTCCATTTACTTAAGAATATGTACTTAACTGCATTAGTTTTGTCCTGTTATTCACGTATAAAAAGGATATTAGGGTAAATCCAAACAGGGCTTGGCATTTTTAGGACTTATATTTACCATTGACTAATCTGTACAAATCAGTCCGTTCTGCTTATACTACAATCCAATATATTTTGCAAAAGAACTTTTAGTAGTGCTAAATAGTACTTAACATTTATATTTTTTTAATGAAACACTTCAAAATGTGTAATCCAGATGGTGTTGGGTTACATATTTTTCCCCTTTTTAAAATCTTCAAAAATTTACTAACAAACTTAATCCTTAAGTAAATTTAATTTAGTTGTCAACAGCGTTATTCAAGGCATGTCAAGTTATTTGTATAATTATATTTAACTGTTATTAATAATAAAATTATACATCTAATTAGTAGTAATGCATACCCCACGATAAATAAAATAAATGTCATAAAATATTACGATGATAGACATAATAAGACATCAAGTATTAAGTTAACACCTACAAGAACAATAAGACAAAGTTAGACACCTACACACTTTTAATATTTAAATACCTAAAGTTAATATTTCAAATTAAAGACAAATAGAATCTCCGTGCTTTTGATATATGAGTAAAAAGCATCTATATGTGTGTGTTTTAGTTTGTGTGCTCGTTAAGTATTTTACGTGTGTTTGTTTGAGTATGCTCGTAAAATATGTTCTTGTGTGCATAAAAATGTCCATCTGAATCCACATCTCCAACTGTGTTGGTAACTACTATTGGCATTTTTTTAATTTAAATTTATAAAAAAAGATTTATAGGCCTACGTATAATAAATATTAAGTTATTCCTTGATGATTTTTTTGTAGTAATATTTTTATAAAAGGATATATGTTGGTATCACTGATTTTAAAATAAAATTTATTACCTTTTAACCAGGTACTCGTGCTAACAGCTTTTAAAACTCATTTGTTTACAAATGTATTAAAATAAATAAAAAACAAAAAAAAACATATTTTCTATGAATAAATAATTATAAAAGCATAAGTTTTTTGTTTAATATCGCTTTGGTATAATATAAAAGAATTTATTGGGTTCTGGAGGTTATTAAAAGGTTTTAGTATTGATTTGATTTGTATCCTTCCCTTGTTTTGTTTTTATTTATTAAGCCCTCTAAGGCTAAGTCTGAGGAAGAATGTTTAAGCTTTTTCATAAATATCTTTTTTTTGGAGATGATTGTATACATACATTTTAATATTTATATTATTTTGCATTTTTGTATCCGTGTTTTAAAGAAATTAATTAAAATTGGCACATCAAAAGAATGTTCAAATGTTCAGATAGCAACTTTAGTGGTTGCTATTAACGAAACTTTTACAGGTTAGTTGTTGGTTTAAGATAAGTTTTAGCCTATAGAACTACAAATAATATTTTTAAGTTCTAAAAGTTACTAGAAGGTGCATAGATAATACTAACAATACTAATAATTCTAATACTAATAATACTCCTTCTAAGAAGCTACGTCTTTGTATTCATTTTACTTTTGATATTTAGGGGTCCCCAGATGAGTTTGCTGCAAATGAACAATCCGATGAACATGATCAAATACTTTAAATTCACGTAAATTAATTCTTCATGCAGTTTCCTTGCTTTGAAATTGCACGTTAAAATTTTTAAAATTGCAACAAGAGGAAAGTCGTAGAAATATCAATAAAATCAAAAGAGTTGGTTTAAGGTAGTAAAGTGTCCATTATAAAATAAAACCAAATCAGTATAGTGAATTAGTTTAAGCAAAATGCTGGGAGTGAAACCACCCAGTGCCGAATTATAGGAATGTGATTAGAACGCACTTTATTAAGAAGCTAACCAATATAGCGTAGAGAAATCCTTTAGAAGAACTTCAATAGATTTAAAATGTGTTAAATATACTTAATTTAATAAACCTATTAAAAAGAATTTTGAGTGAATATTTATTTACTCTGAAAGAGTGAATGTGGACGTAAAAAATATTCAAAGTAAATACTTTCTAAATTCACTAGTGGCCAAGAACCATTAAAGTTTTGTTTTTTATTTAAATGGCTTACTATAAAACTTTTTTTAACTTTTATGAGCAATATGTTGAGTTAATAAGCAATTAATTATTCTAAACTTATCAATACTTGGTAAAAGAAAGGTATTTGCTTCCTACAAGCTCCAAGTTATGGATAATCATCTTAAAAAATGTAGTAACTTTCATCCACTAAGGCTAACCATTTCACTGAAGAAATAATGACGCCAAAGAAGACCAGAGTTATATTAACCACGTTATTAATTCTAACAATATTAATTACAATAAAGTTAGAATTCCAACAAAATTAATCACAACAGCGTTAGAATTCTAACAATAATAATTACAACAACGATAGAATTCTAACAAGTATATTTTAATTTCAAAATATCAATCAAATATAATTGTTCTTTTTATCGAAATGCATCGGCGGTCAAATGTTTTTAACATTTTCTTTGATTTTTTGCCCCATAAATAGTCTAATGCATTTATGTGTCATGCATTTATGTTAATATTTTAATTGTTTGTGGCAACTATCTCCATTTAGAAAAGCGATGCGAATACTACTAATATACACTGATTTTGCTCTATAATGAATCAATAAGTATGAAAAAAATCATCCTTTAGCCACTACCTATAACAGTTTCCTCAAGTACCACTAAGTAAACTTATCAAACAGTCTAGAGTGTACAGCCATTGCCACCAACCAACTGTAGAAACGAACACTGTCTTTGTAGTTGTTTTCATAGTGGTTAGCTAAGCTAGCTCTCCTGCAAGATGACTCTAGCAGATATCTGGTTGATAATTCTTAACACTCTTAATGTTAAAACAGTTTTCTCTTGGAAAATTCATTAAAATGTATGAGAAAAAGATTTTCATTTGTATTAAGGAACATTTAAACCATCTCATTCCATAAAGAAAAAAATATGTATTCATTTTTCTAAAAAAGCAATTAATCACAGGGTACAGAAGATAAACGATAGTTCTCTTTACTTGTTGCTTCTTCAATTCAGTAATATAATACATCAGTTTTGAAGTGACATGTCTTATGCTTCTGTTTCATATTTAAATCATGAGGAACTACTTACATTATTCTGATTATTTGACAGTAAATGAGATAGGGAATTTTATACATAGTAAAATGCCATGTAGTGCAATCATAAAACAACAAAAAATGCAAAACAGCAATCAATACAAATAGAGATTGGGTACTTCTAAGCGGGCCGAAGGCTCGCAAAGTGACCAGGAGCCGTCACTAAAATAAACACGAAAGCTGTGTTTATTTTAATATAGGCATCTATCTCGCTTTGACACCATCAAACCATTGGATCTCATAGCTCTTGCTAGCTAATACCGCTAATACCAAGGATCATTAGACTGTGGCACTATAACAAGCTTTGTGAACTTTTAGAAATGAAGTGAAACGGCCCCCAGAACAAGGGTGCGGTTGCACCTCAACAGATTTCACAAACAAAATTTTCATACTTATACTTTAATTGCTTATAGAAATCACTTTTAACATTTTAATTTTTATTCAAGAACTTTCAAAACAATCGGCTTATTCCGTACCTATAGCCTGTTAAATAACAAAATATTTTGCTACGTATTTAGCGAATTTGGACCGCTTTACAGCCACTTTGCAAAGATTGCCATTGCGCCTTCGGCCTCTTATTACACTATGGAGGCCCAACCCTATAAAAAAACTGAACCTAACAGATATCGCACAGGTCTTATATATATATATATATATATATATATATATATATATATATATATATATATATATATATATATATATATATATATATATATATATATATATATATATATTATATATATATAATATATATATATATATATATATATATATATATATATATATATATATTATATATATATATATATATATATATATATATATATATATATATATATATATATATATATATATATATATATATATATATATATATATATATATATATATATATATATATATATATAGACAATATTTTTTCCGAAAGCCGAGTACAAAAGCGGAATCAATCTCACTGCTCTCTGTCTCCAGAGTCATTCGAATAACCTCTAGATGTTATTTTATGATAAATTTGTTTTCTAAAACCGTACAATACAGTATAACACATAGTTCTAGCTTTTATAATTAATATTGAGTTTTACTACAACGATAATCATTGTTGCAATGAAATAGTTCAGTAAGTCCTAGTTGTTTAAGAGAAATAATTCTTCGAATGTACTCAGGTTGAGACAAATATGATTTGACAAAGTCTCAATTGAACTAAATTTGGCTAGGCATCCTTTTCTTTTCTTCAATTTAAAACATTTGGCAAGAGAGCTAGCTCACTTATATAGATTGAAGCATTGAATCCGTGTAAAGGAATGTTTATGGAAGTGAATAATTAACATGTATCTGTAATGTGATAATAGTATGACAGAGAATAATTAGTTATATAATATATTGTCAAGGGAAGAAATATGTCATATTATTGTCACGTCAGATGGCGCCACCTTGCCAGATTATTTTTAGAAAAAAATATGAAACAGGATTGTAGGTATTTTTTCATTTTTATTTAAATTATTTTTTTTTTTTACTTTTCCTCATTTATAATCTAGATATAGGAAAAGTATTATGTTTGCGAAAAATCCAAAACCAGGATGTCACCCGATTTATCCGTTTCAGGCGTTTTAAGGCCTCTTAAGTGGTTTTCACAAAGTTGTGTGTCTGTATGTATGTGTGTCATTATAGCTCCTAGTGTATGTATGCTAGAGAGTTGCAAGTTTGCACAAAAATCAGTCTATAAATGTAGTTGGGCTATTCGGAAAATAATTTTTTATGACGTCATTAACCCGCAATTGTGACACAGGAAATGTTTTGAAAAATCACAGGGGGATATCCTCCATGATTTTATCCCCTCAAATTTCCATGAGATCCTATAGATTCCGTTTTCAGCCTATCAGTCCTGTGAGCACCGCTGGCTTCGTATTGCCATACCTGTTCCATACCTGTCTCTCGGGAGTGTCCCTCTTCATTTTCTAAACTCGCACTAGTTATTTTATGGGAGTTGGTTCACTTTTTATTCTATTCCACTATAGTAAATGAGAAATATAAAAATATAAATTTTATTACAGACAGTACAAAGGCGGGATAGGGCAATTTCAACACGTCAGTTGCTCATTTGTCCGTAGTGGCCACCCTGCGCTGCAGTTGTTTCCTTTGTTGACCAGCTGTTACTGTTTCCTCCGCAATCTTGTCGTAGGTTATATGGTCAGGTCCATTTCACCATGGTCGGTGGTCTCCCTGATCAACAAAGAGACTAAGTGACACTAAGCTATATCTTTATAGCTGAGAAAACTATAAAGTGCTTGAGTGTGGATGGATGTAGTTGATCTGAAGTCGGACTATTGAGTTTCAATTTTTTTGATTCGATCAATTTTTTTGATTCGATCAATTTTTTTGATTCGATCAATTTTTTAATTTGACAGCAAATATTGAAAACATACATTGAAAATGTGCCTGTACATATATGTTTATTAAGGTCAGTGTAATTTGTTATTATGATAAAATACATCTTAACTACTGCATGCAATGGTTTTTCTCATTAAAACTTTAAATGTTAGACAGAGGTTGTTAATCAGTTCTTTAACAACCGAAAAAAATACAATTCCAGTAGTCAGGATTCTATTTGATTTAAGCGCATAGTTATTACACCAAGTCTTTTCGGCGATAACAATCTAATCCGAATATTCGACCACAACCTAACATTTGATAGTAATTACAGTTCGGTAGCTGAAACGGGAACAATAAGGACGACTTTAATTGGAGGGCGGAGTCCTTCAAGGATACATGAAGAAGCTTCAACTCTTCACTTCGAAACCTTTTCCAATAATAGTAATTATCCTGCCACAGTGGCAACCTTACCTTCTTTAAGGACTTATAATTTAATATTTTTCTTTACTTTTTTTTAAATATCCTTTTATTAATTTTAAATGATCTTTTATTTGTTTTATTTATCTCAGTTGTGATATCTTAAACTATTGATAGTGTTTTTCATGTTATCAGTGGTATTGTATTCAACTTTTGGTAGGGAAAATATAGTTGTCTAGTACGCATCAAATGCTTCAGTTTTGTACAATCATTGAAAATAAAAAGTATTTTTCATTTGACGTATTAAATTGTATTAAAACGATATTATACAAAAATCAAGGAAATTCACGGATTTGAAAATTCAAGGATCTTGAATAAAATGGATGACGCATTAAGTAACTTTTCTAACCCTATAAACGTTGAATGAGATAGAGAAATAGGAGCGAACTTACCTTCCCATGGTGATAGTAAAAAGGGGGCGAAACGCAGGATACACAAGGATACATAAGATTTTCTTTTGTGTATGTCATTCGGTGTTTATCTTGATTTAAGTTACCTTTGGAGTTTGATAAATCAATTAAAACAAAACAGTTAAAAAAGAAAAGATATTACTTTTTACTATTTGTTTATAACCTTCTCACTAACCAACACAACAGGAAACCATCGGCAGATAAGTTTGCTTCTAAATTTAGGACCTGCGCAGTTAATGTAATGATTGTAAGCATGCGCAGTTCGAACCAAGCGCCTGCATTTTTTGACAGGTGTTTTTTGATGGATTCTTCTCTATCTTTTGTTTTTGGTGGTTCTCTTTTGTTATATGGAAAATCTACTTGGTGCATCATCATACGTTATGCCTACTCAAGCTTTATATAATTAGACACTTTAATAGATAATAATTATGAAGACAACATACATGTCCTCAGGATATCCAACGTCGACATATATAATCACTACAAGATCAATGACCTAATCACCTACAAGATAATGACGTTTATTTAATATCCGTTGAGTCATTTTAGCATGGCGTTGAGCTAGAGGAATAAGCATGTCTTCATAAATAGTTATAATGGAACTCCTCATGAATATAATTTTGACTTTGTGCTTAATAAAATAAAAAATACTTTCTAGAAAGTAGATAAAAAGTAACTGAATTTATTCAGGTATGCAAAATTAATTACTGTATCTTGAAATTAAATTTTCATCTAAGTAGAGAGCTGCTTTACATCAGGGCTCAGATGTACTATAGAAATAATTGACGTTAAGCCCTCTTCCGTTACGTAGACCCTCTAACCAATCTTAAAGCTTAAAATAAAGCATAAGAAGCTTATGTACGTAACACTTGTAACATAAACCCTCACAATCAAAATCCTGACTGACAAATACCATACGAACTTTGTGTCACTTCGAAATCATCTTTCCTTAGAAGTCCAACTTTTTTTAAGTTGGTCGTAAAGAAAAGAAATATTTTTATATTTTAATAACAATTGAGGTATCACTTTTAATCATTTCAAAGACGGAAAGATATTCTTTTTTGTGAAAAGGGCTAAGCTACTTACATCTTTTAAAGTATGAAATAAAAATTTCGTCTTAAGGATTTGAATGATAACCTTTTTAACTTAACATACAACTTTGTTCCTCTTTAACTTTTTATTTGTTAGTTCATAAAGGTAAAAAGTGAAATATGAAAATTTGAAAAGTATCAATACTTTTCTACGTATCTAAATGCTGTTGATTATTTATACAATTGAAATATTATATATGTTTAATTAAGCTCATAATGAACAAGATAATATGTAAAGAGTAGAATTAGTATATTATGCTAAAATAAAACTGTTAAGAGAATACGTCCAGGATATGGCGAATTACTTAGACATATAATTTTTTTATTTAAATCCTATTATTCAATATTAATTAAGCCATAAACCTCCGTGATTTTTAAACTTAAAAATCACAGTAATCAAATATAAAGCTTGCTTAAAATTGCTGTAGCTGGAAAACATCAACCACCCTCTAGATATATTATTAATTAAGTATTCTTTTAACATTGAACTGGTCTAACAGATGTTAAAAATGAAAATATCAATAGCTACAAATAAATAACAAAATCAAAAGAATTTCTATCAAATATTAAATAACAAAATATAAATATCTATCTAAATAAATATCTATCTTGTTAAAATATTTGATTTAAGTTGTACGGGGTAGGGTGTTCCAGCGGGTCTACGCCTTGGGCCAATATCATTTGCTTACTAAAAAACTTTTTATTCTAATTTATCATTTTTGTGTTTTCTATTTATTTTTATTCTTTTTAACACTATGTTGTATTTTAATATTTCTTTATAATCGAAATTATTTTCTTTTAAAGCTTGTTAACATACAGACGAGATGGTTTTTCAAAGAAAATTAAATATACAAAATAAGAAAGAGACTATAAATATTTCAAAAAGACTCGATAGAGTCAATCGGAATATAAAATATCGAAAGGTTTTTTTTATATTCAAATATTTTTTTAATCTTTCCATTTACTCTTTTTAAATACTTAATAAATATGGGTGGAGAACTTATAATAGAAAAAATATATTTAGCCCTTTTTCCAATAAACTGAATTCAGCCGCGGGGCACAAATCAATGAATCATAAACCCACTAACTTTTTGTTTTAATGTTAACCCAGAACTCTTTTATTCCTTATAAATATTCAATTTTTGAAAATTTTATATTTTAATATTAAGAACAAAAAGAAACGTTTTTTATATATTGATCAATAAGTAATTTAAAAAAATATTGATTAGTATTTATTAGTACAGACTGAAAATAAATACAATAAATATTTTCATTGTAAAAGCTTTGTATTTAGATTTGTATGTAGGCGTGACCTATTGTTTGTATGAGCGATAAATTTGATTTAAATGCTTTAATAAATGTGATATATAAATATTTAAATTAAAAATCGATAAAGTGAATATAGGTTTTTTTAAATTTATTTATGTTTATAACCAATAAGTAAGGGTGTAGAAATGTTTGAATGAATGTTAAAATTAGTTTTTGTAGTAATGTATTTTGGAGTGTATGATATTTAAATTGATATGATTGAATTTCGAAAATCTCTTGTCAGATAGAGGTTTGACTAAGAAACTCATCTAGAAAACAAAGAACAAAACCTTTACTATAAAACATACCGAGTACTTTGATTTGTTAATCCAAATACATTATTCCAGTCACATATTTCTTTAACTGAGCTAAGGATTCTCGAGAAATATAAAAATTTAAGAAAAATTCATTAGCTTATTTTTTCTTTGATAATTCACTTAAATGCAAATAAGTAAATAAATATATATATATATTATTATTATAATTATATATATATATATATATATATATATATTATATATATTATATAATATGATTCCAAAATATAATTTTTTCAGTGGTTACCAATTTGTTTTAAATATTTGAATAATGATAGTTATTGATTATTTCAAACTTTTATCAAAGCATACTTGGCAAATGATCATAGTAATGTTTCTAGGGTCGGCGGGAAAAACCATATAAGTCATTATTATAATAATTAATTTATCAAATTGATAAACATTTGGATTCAGTCATCATGTATTTTTACTGCTCATTTATCTTATTAACGATAGTTTTGACTAACGTGGTTTTTACGATTGGTTAAGTAAGGGCTGAAAAATACTTTAATGGAATAAAAAAATTGAAAAATTTGACTTATGTGCTTTTTCCCGCTGACCCTAGTTTTTTCTCTTCCTTTAATAATGAAGATACATTCTGCCCTGCATATACCGTCGTGACGACATAATATGCATGATGAACCTTTTCTTCAGATAATGACTATTATCTTGAGATGTGAAGTATTAATTTTAGTTCTGTCTATCAACAAATTTAAACCATATTTTTGTACTCGTTACTCTTGTCAATATTCTTACCGTTGAATTAAAGCTGCTGGGTACGTCAGAATATTATTTAAAGAATAATTATTTTTTATGTCCATTTCTTTTTTAAATGTAATAAATTCTTTTGGAAATTCTTTGTCTAAAAATCAAATGTTTATCATTTAAAATCCTTGACTGGTCCATATTCTCATGAGCGGGAATCTAATATTTTCAAGCAAAGGACAAGAAAAGTACGTGATCGTCTGACCACGTACTTTTCTTGTCGTTTGCTTGTCTGTTGGCTTGTATTGTCCCAACTATAAATTCTATTGTATTTCTTAATTCTATTCAACATTCTATTATTTCATGGTAATAAATTAACTCTCTTCTAGGAGTTACGCATTTTACAATGTTCTGTAATAACCATCGTCAACTTATAGCTCTCATTATTACTCTCATATTAAAGAGGTTCTAAATAATTAAAACCTCTTTAAGTTATTTAAATTTGCAACTTTTCTACTACAATATACTAAACTTACTATATTTCTTAAAAGTACATTACCCTGAAATACTTGATAATAAGAGAACTACAAATTTTAATTTATACTTAGATTTGTTAAAAAAAATTAATAAAAGATTTATAAGTTAAAAATCTGTCAAATATAGTATCAGTGTACCAAATAACTTTTTATTAATCTCTTATCGTTATCAATGTAATAAGAAACTACTTCTTATAAGGAGACAATTTAGGATATTATTCAGAAAATAAACATGGTTTCCTTAGAAATAAAATTTTTACAGGAAATCATTTTGCCTTTAATTACAGCATTTGATAGAAATATTTATTATATAAATGAACCATATGATAGAAATGTTTATTTAAATTTGATTTGTTACAAAATGTAAACGATATCTTATTTTACAGAGCTGAATTACCTTTAGTCTAATTGAGATGCAAATTTTCTCCCTCAAGTTGTTGCAGTTAAGTTACCTCTATATAGTGATTTTTGTTCAAATAATTTAGGAATAATTTTATGCATTCAAACTGCATGTTAAAATACTGGCACGCAGTGCCTGGAGTAAATATATATTAGTCCGTATTTTGTTACCAATTAATTTATGGCTGAATAAATTTAATAAATATTTTTCTTTTCCTCATTTATACCATAGATGTATTGGAAAAGTATTGTGTTTGCATTAAAAATTCAAAACCGGCATTTCAGATGAATTATCTGTTTTAAGAACCTCGTGACTGGATATTACTAAGTTGTCCGTATGTATGTCTCTGTATCTCGTATTCCCAGGGTGTTTATGCTAGAGAGTTAATATTTACGTATTCCCAGTGTGTTTTATGCTAGAGAGTTAATATTTATCGTATTCCCAGTGTGTTTATGCTAGAGAGTTAATATTTATCGTATTCCCAGTGTGTTTATGCTAGAGAGTTAATATTTATCGTATTCCCAGTGTGTTTATGCTAGAGAGTTAATATTTATCGTATTCCCAGGTGTTTATGCTAGAGAGTCAATATTTATCGTATTCCCAGTGTGTTTATGCTAGAGAGTTAATATTTATCGTATTCCCAGCGTGTTTATGCTAGAGAGTCAATATTTATCGTACTCCCAGTGTGTTTATGCTAGAGAGTCAATATTTTATTCCCAGGGTGTTTATTCTAGAGAGTCAATATTTATCGTATTCCCAGTGTGTTTATGCTAGAGAGTCAATATTTATCGTATTCCCAGGGTGTTTATGCTATAGAGTCAATATTTATCGTATTCCCAGTGCGTCTATGCTAGAGAGTCAATATTTTATTTCCAGGGTGTTTATTCTAGAGAGTCAATATGTATCGTATTCCCAGTGTGTTTATGCTAGAGAGTCAATATTTATCTTATTCCCAGTGTGTTTATGCTAGAGAGTTAATATTTATCGTATTCTCAGTGTGTTAATGCTAGAGAGTCAATATTTATCTTATTCCCAGTGTGTTAATGCTAGAGAGTCGTATTCCCAGTGTGTTAATGCTAGAGAGTCAATATTTATCCTGTACCTGTATAAAATCAAATTTTATCTAGTCGTGCTATCCGAAAAAAAAATTATAAGGCTTCATTAACCAACATGTTTCACAAACGGAATAAACACGGAAAATAGAATAATTTGAAATTCGACATGGATGTAGTCCTATAAGTCCTAAATTTGCCAATTTTAATTTCATTATTAGTATTATTTCAATTTTCACCGAATGATGTGTATACGATTTTCAAAGAAATGTTTGAAGTCAAAAAATAATCTCGTTAATTTAATATTTGAAACCGGGTTTTCACTAGAATCATCTGTTACAGGTATTTTTAAAACATCCCTATAGGGGCTTTTACTGTCTGTCTGTGTGTGTGTCTGTTTGTGTAGCTATTATCATCAGTGTATTTATGCTAGAGAGTTGAATCATAGCTCGAAAAACAATTTTTATGTTTAATTATACCATAAGGAAATGTATTTTATTATTAATGACTTGTATGAAGTCATTAACCGGCAACGATAACTTATCAAAAATGTACAGATTCAATAAAAACGCGGAAAAATTATTATACCCTTTTGAAATTTGGATAGCATGTAGTATTATGAAAGACCAACAAATGTACTAAGTTCATCTTATTACTAGTATTAGTTCATTTTTTCGAATGTCAGGCTTACCGTAAAATTTATCGAAAAATATCTAATATCTAATTAAGTCGAAATTTGGTACAACTGTATCCCTTAATAAAATAAATAAGTTTACTTAGTTTATACAGCTGGTATATTTACAGCTTTTGTTGGATACCTTATGTAATGCTGCTTTACAAGCGATGTCAGTGTCTGGATGGGTGACCGCTGGGAACAAAACGGATTTTTTACTGTCTGAGGACGAGCGAATTGAGTTTGAAGATTCCACAATATAAATTAGGTCATTTCTATATTCTGAGGGCGAGCGAAGCGAGTCCGAAGTAGTGAAGATGAGCTTTGTGAATCAGATAAACTAAGGAAAATATTACCAGTTTTTTTACAACAGTATCTTTTTTCCAAATTTTGTTTCAACTCGTAAATCATTTTGTCTGTATTTTTTAAAGGAAATGCGCCAAAACCTTTAAAGATAACTGACTAAGCTTAAAGATAAGCAACTAAGCTTAAAAGCAGTGCAAATAATAGTGCGTACTTCTAATTTTAGAGGCATAGTTTTGTACAACCAACTGGATAATTATGCGCATTTCCTTTGAAAAATACATACGAAATGTGTTACGAGCAGTGCTTGGCAATTGAGTAAATACTTAGGTTCTAAAGCATGAACCGGAACCTTAAGCAAGAAATGGGTCGTTAAGCACGGAAACACGTGCTTAACGTGTTTCTAAATTAACAAATTCTAAATTAAATTCGCCGAACAGCGGACCACCGCGCCGGAATTATTTATTTAGTAGTTGTAAACTTATACGAGGTCTGTCCCATAAATACGTATAAAATAATTATTTAGATCTAAGCAGGAATTGGAGAGACGAAACAGTGAGCTTCCCTCTCCACTAACAACCCTAGCAAGCCTGAGCTAGGTGGACAGCGCCTCATGAATCATCAGTCAGTATCTACAGTCAGTTGGTCCGACCCCTTTCTTAATAACTCGTCGGCATGGAAATCTCTCTTACCGATCAGCAGCGTATCAATATCAAATTTCTTGCTAAACTTGGCTAGAACGGTCGAGAAATTCATGAAGCATTAGTGATAGTGAATGGAGAAGATGCCTTGAAGGAACCAAAGGTCCACAAGTGGTTAAAGCGGTTAGAGAAGGACGAGAAGACTTCAAGGTTGACCCATGACTTCATCCGGGGCCTAGGGGGCCCCGGACGCCCCACCACTTCGTCTTCTGACGAAAATTTGGATCGTGTTCGATCAATTGTCTTCAAAAATTGTCAATCGACAGTTAGAATGGCGTATAAACTAAATTTGTGTAAAATACACAGTTACCTACAAGCACGGGTTGCTCGAGTCCGCCCGGAATTGGCTTGCGAAAAACTTTGGATCCTTCATCACGTCATTGGTTGTACGGGAATTTTTGGCGCTCAACTCAATTGCAGCCACTGACCAGCCACCATATTCACCCGATTTGGCACCGTGTGACTTTTTTTTGTTTCCTAAATGTAAAATGTTGCTTTGGGAGCGCCATTTGGGGGACATGAATGACTTAAAAGAGCGGCGACGAGGCAGCTGAAGGGCCTCAAAGTAGAGGACTTTAAAGGATGTTTTCAACCATGGAAACGGTGTTGGACCAAGTGCGTTTTATCAGGGGGGAGTACTTCGAGGGGGACATAATGTTATTTGATGATTAATTGTAAAATAAAATGTTTATGATTTTTTTATACGTATTTATGGGACAGACCTTATAATGTAAAAAACTAAAAATATTATCTTTACAACCAGGACTGTTGTTTAGCGCGGAAACACGCATCTAAAGAAAATTCGCCCGACATGCGGACCACCGCGCCAGAATTTTTTACTTTTAAGATCAAACACACGTAATGTCAATGGACTTTAATTCTAGTATTTTTTATTTTCTTAGACTTCATAACTTAATACTCTCAGACATTGTAAAAGTAACATTAAATATGTACAATTAATCCCTACACATTAATGAAGAACTACAATTTTACTGTTAATGTTTATAACCTGACGATAGGAAGGATATAGTTGTGCTACGAGTGCCGAAGGTAGTAGAGAGGGGGGGGGGGGTTGGCAACACAATTGTACATTGGGAAGGCCTGA
>JACMZG010001908.1:41128302-41245802 GCA_018340805.1 Microvelia longipes
TTTGATACTTTAAATTTAATATATTCGGATCTCTTTGCATGTTGGAACTCATGTAATTAAAATAAAAATTGACAGCAAGATAAGATGGTTTATATTTTCACTAGTCTTGTTTTTTCATGTATAAGCCCTTGTACGCATATAAGGGTTTAAAATTTTCTCATCTCTTGTAAGCTTTCTTAGTTTTAAGAATTATCTTAGGTATAGGGTTTCTACATGGTTTAAAACCTTGTATCATATATGTTACAGTAAAATACGATATTTGCAATATATACATTTTATCATATATGTGCAAATTTATATATACATACATACCTACTCTCTCTCTCTCACACACACACACACACACACAAATATATACATATATATATATATATATATATATATATATATATATATATATATATATATATATATATATAGATATATATATATATATTATATAGAAAGAGAGAGAAAATAAACTTGTAAACTTAAAAAATCACTCTTTTATTGTAAGTAATCGTTGAATGATGAAATTAGTTGAGGAGAGTATTAAATTAACTGATTATATGATTTCACAACTTGTGTCTTATTTTATTTTATTTATTGTTTTGGAGTGTGCTCATTTGTGTTCAACAAAACTTTTATGCGACCTTTATCGTTATTTAATCACCGGATTTTATATTTTTTAATAAATATATCAAATTCAAACATGAGCCATATCATTACTGGAATAAAAACCATATCATTACTCGAAATATTTATCCGAGAAATACTGAAAACTTTGATTGCATTCATGATCACACTATTTATTTTTAAGATAATTTGATTACAAGACTTTCTATCGTCTCTTATGCTAATCCTATGAAAAAAATTGAATGCCCTTCCTTTTTTCCCCATCGGTATTCCTAACCTCACTTATAATAATATTGTTGCGGAAGAGAGGACCAAGTCTTTATTTATATTTTTATTTTAACTTGTACACCATGTTTATCTTTATAATATTTGTAGAAAATAGAGTCAGTTTATAGTTATTCCTCGAAGAGAAAGGTCTGTTTAGTAGTAGTAGGAGGAGGCGGAGTTGTAGAAGAGAATAGCGAGAAGCAGAAGTAATCTAGCGGAAGCCAAGTCTACGATATACTGTTTCCGCTACAAATATAATTAAAAATATATCTATTTAAATGTATTTAGAATCAGAAGGCCTTTTCCTAATCTTTTCTTCACTTCCACTATCCGAACAACCACATAATCGTCATTTTTTGTTAATAACATAAAAACTAACTCGCTCAAATTACAAACAGTGCCACATGTAATGTTGTTTGGGTTATTTTCTATTTTAAAGATAAAAAGCAGATCAAATGTTATATAGTTGATAAAGGAATCGTTTGAACCACATTTAATAATCCCAGTTTTCATAATTTCATAATCCGAGTACCTTTGATCGATTCCGAAAACTTCCTTGATGAAACAACAAGTAAAATTGAAAATTAAATATGCACCTAAAAAATTAATGATAACATGATGGAAAAGACATATGCATAAAAAATATCAAAAATATAACAATTGCATAAAATAAATGGAAAGAAATTAATAAATAAAAATAACCAAAAGAAGGCAGAGAAGGAAATTTATTTGTTTCAATTATCTGATTTTGAGTTAGCTTGAGTTGTTTATTCCTCCATTTCATTGATAGCTATCTCAAATACTCTAAAGTCATGCAAAGTAAATATAAATCCAGGTACTTTAGCCTAAACACGAGATAGATTTGTAGACAACATTATTTATAAAGTATTTTTTTCTCTCTTTGTATAACTGTCTTATTAAATTTATAAGAACTTCTAAAACTTTTAATATCTTTATCTGCCTAATAAATACTTTTCAGAAAATAACCTATATTTTTTTAGATTGTAGGCAAAATAAATCTGTAGCATTCTGTTTACATAATTAATTAGTTATTCGTTCGAAATAGGCTTATAACAATAAGATCAAAAATCATGATTGGCAGAACTTGTGAATCTTGATATTAGCATAGTAACAATAGGAATAATAATAAATATTGACAAAAAATGAGACGATGCCCCGCTGTCGTTTGATGTCATTGCTATAAAACCAGAAAGCAAAATAAACAAATAAAAATACTTGACTAGACCCACAAGGGGGTGGGTTGTTGTTGTGATGAACAACGAACAACAATGTTCATCTCAA
The DNA here is from genome assembly GCA_018340805.1 of Microvelia longipes. Classification (NCBI taxonomy): domain Eukaryota; kingdom Metazoa; phylum Arthropoda; class Insecta; order Hemiptera; family Veliidae; genus Microvelia; species Microvelia longipes. Next base: position 41,130,487 of record JACMZG010001908.1, read on the forward strand.
AAAAAAACCCTGCGGAAACCGCCTTCAGTGGCAGTGGCAACAGTTACGCTTTAAGTTTAATTTAAAGTTGGTCAGAATTTATTTCAACTTAGCTTATTTAAACAGAAAGCATAACCTGGGTTAGTTACAAGCTTCAGACCTTCGTATTGCTAAGAATAAATATACGTATTAACGCTAACAACCTTGAACTCGGAGGCGGCTAATATTAACCGATGATACTATTAACATAGTATCATCAAGAGTCATCTAAGATATCTTTCACCGCTTCAGATTTCAGTGGTCTAAAGATCAAATCGATCTAGTTGTTAAACGTGTGTACATCTGCCTTGTCGGACATAGTTGACGTTGGTAATATATTTATAGGCATGTATTCATACGCACATGATGTATTGAACTAAATTAATGAATGAAAAATAAAGTCTCTTTGGTGATCTTGTATTGCTTTGCTATAGGAGTTGTAATGATGGCAAATTATCAGTATACATATATACATAGTTTATTTACCAAGTAGATTAATCTGTACATCTATACTGTACGTATCTAAGTAATATCCAATATATCTCTACTCTAACAAAACAATAGCATCAGTCAGTACTCAGATGCATATCAACACAACGTACTCATATATTTGGCCCAACCCTTTAACAGCGTATGATCTGTCTTCGCTGGACTATAGAAGTTAAGTTGTATTAGACGTGGTCAGTCCTTGGATTGGTGCCTGCCCAATACCGCATACTAGTCATATAGGGTCACATGGGCTAGATATACCGGGCTACAAGAGTGACTATGTGTGATTATTCACAGCGTTATTTATGTGAAACGTTTCATTCCAATAGCCCAGCGAATAATAATATTATGTAATAATGTGATAGATAACATCATGAATGTATGTTCGATGTATATATAATTTGACAATAATGCCAAATAATCTGAAACTAACATTATAAACTAATATTCCAATACAAAAAATCTACCCTGAAAAGTATAAGTATAAGTATATAAGTTCACCCAAAATCCACAATCTCCACACTCTTCCAATGGATGATATAATAAAGATATTCATATGAATATGAATACTTAGGCTAGAGTTTCACATTTGTAGTTCCATGCGAATTACTTACGTAGTACAATATTTGTCATAATTCTAAGAAAATAGAGTAATGCTAATGTGCAGTACACTAAGTTAACATCACTTTTAGTGCGGTCTGATGCCAAAAATGGCTCTTAGCAACCGTATCATTTAGAAATTGGATCCAATCTGAGCAATTCTTTGAATAAAATTAAGCTTATAAGATCAAAGGAATAGAAAAGAAGGCTTAGGGAAAGTTAGAAGTACGACCCAAGATATAATTGAAATTCACTAATTAAATAGCTTTGTATAGGAGCAACAAGTTATTAACTAAAATCCGCGACATATTTCTTTCAAGTAGTGCTTACAGCTTGATATAAACTTAACACAATACACTACATTGTTACGAAATAAAATGACATAACTGACTAAATTCTTTCGCGACCCTATATAAAATATGATTATGTTTATGTTCTGGGAGGGTTAAACACAACTTATTATCCTCCATACAGAACAACATGTTTCTCTTATCACATACTATAATGTTAATCTTTAAACATTAATTCTAATTAGTTGAATATTGTTGACTATAAAGGGTAAAGGGGCATGAAGAGAAAAATTGATGAAGTCCTGATAAGTCAAGCCAGGTGCTTAGGGACTTGTTTATCAATCAACTTTTTTTGTAACGTCATCAATCTTGTTTTTTATTGTTTGGATTTTTGTTTTCAACTCTTTTTCCAGTATCATTGATGAAGATAATATTTTTAGGATTGATAGTTAAGTTAAGTTACTCTTAACTTTGCTTAACTTTGCTTGCCTTTAAATTTGCTAACATCTACCTCTTCTAGAGATAGCAGTTCCCCAGTGAAACAAAAATCTGGTCCCAAACTAACGGGGCATATTTTTCTTTAGATGAACCTACAGGGAAAATTTAAGGAAACAAGCTTATAGAGTTTTTAGTTCTTGCCAAATAATCTATTCAGGTTCCTGCAGCAATGTAAGTTATAAAAATATAACTCAATCTATGGCAATAGAAAAGAATTCGGAAATTCTTTAAAAACGTCAATAATAATAATAATAATAATAATAATAACGCCCGTTTAGAGCCTTGAGGTCAATGAAGGATAAACCCTGCGGGAACTACCTTTAGATGGTAGAGGCAACCATTATACTCAAAGTGTATTCTAAAGTTGGTGATAATTTATATAATCTTCTATAAACTGAGAGGGTAACCTCAGTTTATAGACATAGCAACCTAAAAAAGACATCCTTGGTGTCAAAGGTCAGTATAACGCTTTAACGACCTCGTCCACGGAGGCCCACTGAGGTCTCATCTACATGATGAGAAACATTTCATGGACATACTCGTACCTGTTCTGAATTATAATTGAAAGATAACACTTTCACACACTTTCTTTATTACAAACACATTAACACTCTTTCTTTGTTAAACTTTAATTGATCGTTAAAAGGAAAGCACAAAAAAGAGTTGAAGATTTAACTTAATAACTATAATAGCTTCATGAAGATTTTGGTCTTCCAGTGGTGACCACGTCAATGTTAATGTTAAATGCGACGTTTCGCCTTTACTTTGGGAGGCATCTTCTGGGATATAGGACATCTCGCAGTAATTATGCTTAAGGGCTTAAGCATAATGCTTAAGCCCTGCACAATGCTGGGCTTTTTGTTTATGCTGTAATTATTTTGAGGGGGATCACATTGAAGGATTTAGGGGGAATTTAAACTCGATTGTTTCGTGATTTCAAAAACCAGTAAAATATCGTTCAGTTCCATGTAGCTGAACTATTGAGAAATGCATGCTATAAAGAACGATCTTTTTAATTTTTTTTAATGTTTAAGAAATTTTGCAATTGTTCACTCCTGCCAAGCATACGTTATATTAACACTAATAAACCTTTATAAATAAAAATAAAAGTAAAGTATACAATTTCACAATTAGATAAAAAAAGTCCTAAGTAAACAAAAAAGAACTGTTGGGAAATCAAAAAGTTAGTTGAAAATTCTCTGATGATATCGGATTAAAGGAGGGGAAAAATACAGTTTTTCTCCAGGATTAGGAGGGAGTAAAGGTTCCCAATTAGTCGAGGATATAAGAGATTTTTTTATATAAGTTAGAGTTTTTATACCGTAAGGAACTCAATATAGCGACTATATACCCTTAGGGATAAAAGCACAAAAACTGAGTTTTTACCAAGCGCTAATCATCTAAAACCTTTTCTGTATGAACATAGAGAACTTAAAAACAACCCCTCTAGCAAAAAAAATATAAGAGGGAACGCCTGGAAAAAACTGCCTTTTAGTTAGAAAAAAGGAACCGCAGAGCGGTAGCCGGAGCTAAGTCACGTGACCTAGGATCCCGTTACCCTTGTTAAAACTCACTAGTGGGCGGGTTACACAGCAGAGGGTTTGTACAGTGTTTAGGGGTTGCAGCACGAACAAAATTCAATGAGCAGATTTTACTTTGGTCTTCATTTTAATGACATCAGATTTCTTTGTCTTATTGAATTCGCTGGCTGATGCCCGACCAACAAATCACGAAATAAAAAAATTATGAAAAAACTAATTTGATGCAACTTAGGCTATCTCTAAATAAGTAGAAGAAGAAATGAAGAGAAAAACATAAAGTAGAGACAAAGGATGCACAATAGTTTGACTGCACCATTTGCTATAATGTAATAAAGTGCCTTCTTATAATCTTAAATTTCTTTAAGAACCTTAAAACCAAAAAGGGAGGGGGCAGGATGACGGGGTCCAAGGCCCAAACGTTTTTAAGGAACATGTTTTCTGTGATAAAGTTTTTAGTAACATTTGTAAGTTAACATGACAATACTAATAGATTTAATTATCTGCTTTAACCATTGAGATAATATTACTAGAGAGCCTCTATAGGTTAAATTTTGAAACATCGAATTATCTGATCACCTTTGATTATAAATATAAACAAATAATCAGTACAAATACACTATGTAAAACGTTAAAAATACAAATTAAAACACAAACAATGTATTGAAAAACCGAAATGAATTTGTTAATTATAACCTTAACTCACTTTTGATAGAGGTTTCAATGAGGTTACACAGAGCCCCAGGGAGCCCCAACAAGATGTTTCAGGCATCTCAATTGAGATAACCTGGGCATATATCTAGTATATATCTAGTATATAGCTCTATGGTTTTAACTCATTTAAATTGTCAACAAAGATATGGAGTTAAAATATATCTATTGTAACTATTATGTTTTAGATATATTTTGCTTGGTTGAGTAGCAAATTAATTCTAATATATATATCTAATTCTTTATATATATTTTTGGTTGTATTTTTGTTAATTAAATATATTCCTTTTTAGGCACGATTCAGTGCCATAATCATTTATTTTTTATTATCCCGTTCTTGGACTATCATCATTAAAAATTAAAAATATATCAGAAAAGTGGGACTATGTAAAGCAAAAAGGGAACAAGCAAATAGTAGAAGCGGAAAATTGCTACAAGGAAATTACCGTCATCTAACTTGAGGTCAAATTTCCCCCACAGAAACTTAGTTAGGGTGACATAAGGGTGGTTGGCTTTGATACGGAACTATTTCATTAATGATTCTTTGTATTACTGTAAAGTTTATTTTATCACTGTTGCTTTATTAATGGGCAAGAAAAGACGTCGGTGCTTGTATTTAATGATTAGATCAAGTTTCAATTCGATTTGGTTTGGCCATATTATTGAATCATTTAATTATGCAATCTAATCTAAAAAAAACCTTGACATTGAATGAGGACTGATTTTTCTTTTTTTACATTTGACAATTTTGTCTTTTGTAAATTATTATGTCAAAGGATAGATTAAACTTAATATAGTAATTCCACTACATGAATACAATGTAGTGAGGAGTATAGTTCTTCACTTGATTTTTGTGAAAACATTTTAATTATTTTAAATAGTGATCTGGTGAAGATAATACCCTAAACATTGATAACGGTCAACTAAAGCAGGGTGTTTTGTTAGCAAGTTATAGATGTGACTACTAAAGGAAACATTATAAGGGGTGTTGAAGTGTCACGGGTCGCGTGTCCGGACTGCTTTTTCATGAAATCTAAGTTAATAACTTAATTATTTTGACTGTCGTATCCTGTGAAAAATAAAGTTATATTGTTAATGATGAAGTATTACCTTTATGATAGTCACTTGTTAAACGGTAGAATGATTTTTAGGGGACAAAAATATTCAAAATTAATGGTATTTGAACAAGGGGGGGGGGTGAGTGATAATTCACTAGATATTAGTATTATGAAAGTAAACACACACACGCACACACACACACATATATATATATATATATATATATATATATATATATATATATATATATATATATATATATATATATAATATTTTTTTTTTTTTATTATTTTTTTTTTTTTTTTTTTTTATTATTTATTTATTTATTTAGGTAAAGATTTCTGTATGTGTTTGTGAATACTACGCGTAGATAGTAATAAGTCGATTTCGCATTTATTATTTTAATCCATTTAAAAAATGAAATCAAGACATGGTTTATTATGGTCCTATAATATTATGCATGTATAATTAGCCTATGATATTTAAGAATACGGGAAATACATGGTATTTTCCTTTGAAATGAACCGAAGAGTCTTGTCATGACATTATTAGTGAATTTTCATCATGTTTATAAATCACAACTTTATATTTATAGAAAAATAATAGAGACTCCGGTGCATTTAAGACGAAATTAATTTCACAAAGTTTGTAAAGAAAATAACAAACGTATTTTCTTTATCTTCACTCATTTCTCTTCATCACTTTGCTTTCAAGGAAAATCTAAGACTAATAAAGATCTAATAGTTATACATAAATTACCGTTATTATTAACAGTAATTATCCTCTATTATTTCTCTCAAAAAAATAAGAAGATGAACAAAACATAATCCGTATTGTTAGTTTGTTTAATCGACCTTTAGCTTAAAAAGCTAATCCTTTAAAAAAACATTGTAAATTGGTATCAATTTTTTAATTTGATGTTTTTTTTTACTATGCTTAAAAAATACCATTTACATATTTACCAAAACTACCATTACCGGTCATTATATACTATTAAAATAAAGGGGGAAATAGTTTACGAAAAAAATTAGGGACCTTCTTTCAAATCTCCTTCCCTTCAAAAAATTTCTCATGCGAAGAACAACTTTTTCTAAAAATAATTTTAAAATTAATAGCCGTGTTAACAGCCGTGTTTTAAACGAAGTATAGCTATTATAAGTTATTAATAATTTTCAAAAAAAATAATTGAAGCTTCTGTCATTCGATAAAAAGTAGTGAAAAGAAGTATTCTTTAAAAAGTAAAATTTTCCCGTTTAATTGATGGAACAATAATAAACTATACGAATCTTAGATTTGTATCTCTTTCATTAGTTTTTTTAGCATACTTATTCTACTGGTAATACTGTTTTTAGTTATATATTTTTGTTTTATACTTTCCTCACGATTTAATCTTTAGTGCTTATAATGACAATAAGATAATACATGATTAAACTTTATTTTAAGTAAGATCAAAGCACTTTGTTAAGTAAACATCGTAAAAAGTTACGAATTAAAAATGGAGAACATATTTCCTTTTTTGTGTTGAGTGCTATCATAAATCTGATGTATTTTTATCACAAGAACCAAGTCCTGTAAAATAACCTTGTATTTCTAAATATTTAATGATGATTATATATTTCCATTGTGTGGTTAGAATAATTTGCAGTAATTGTTATGAATTAAATAAATTCTGATTATGGCTACTGTAATAACTGGGAACATTTGATCATAAAAGTTGATCATAGTAGGTCGAAGGAATAATACCCTTCGAGAGTAAATGACGATTAACTTAATTTACTACTCAATTGATTGAATTTTGAATTGGCCTTATTAGTTGAATTTTGGAACATTTTTGAACATTTTTGAGCAAAAAAAATAACCTGAACACCTTTGACTATTAATATAATCAAACAAACAATACAAACCTAAAAAGTAATTTATAAAAACCAAAACACAAACAATATGGATTGACATACATAACATAATGTAAACAAATCACACTTTTTAACTAATAAATTTGCAAATTCGCTTATATGAAGGCGGTATGCCACTTAAAATATTAATATAACAAACTGATAAAGGACAACAAACATGTGGCAAAGCGATCTCCATTGCTGACGCCACGTAGCGACCAAGAGATCGAGGGCCTCATGCTTTACGTAATTTTTACGTCGTTTATTAATGTAATTTATAGATATTCCTAATTTGACAATGACGTGTTATTACCTTAGATTGTCAAATAGGTTATGACCATAGAGATTTTATTACTAGAGGGACTCTATAGGATAAATTTTGAAACATCGAAAAAGTTACCTGACAACCTTCGCTAAAAACATAATCAAATAATCAGTACAAAATTACAATAAATTATATAGTAGAACGTTAAAAATAAAATTCAAGACACAATTATTGTGCGGGAGGCCGAAATTAATTAATTTATTATAACCTTAACTCAGTCTTAAAGGAGGTCTCATTGAGGTTTCGCAGAGCCCTAAGAGCTCCAAAATGGTGTTTCAGGCCTCGCTATGTGTTAAAATAGGCTATGCCCCCTCTAGTAATATATCTCTGTGGTTATAATGGTATATAGATTGGTTTTATAAAATCCGTACTGATAACTAAAAATATAATACTATGTACATGATAATAAAATACGATATTAAAATTAAAGGAAAGCGTAAGCGTGCGGTAGAGCGCTGTTTATTTCAAGTATAGCTGCGGTCAGTTTATTAATTCCTATGAATACATTAAATTCTTTAGGGTTAACCTATTCATAGGTAGGTCACTCTTTTATTAAAAACATTCAACAAAAAAACATAGCATATGCATTTGAAAAGAGGGAAGTAAAGGGGGCTCATGTGCATTGAAAAGCATATGCCCGTAAACAGGGATCATCCCTAAGTTATGATGCTAATTGATACTGTTAGGGTGAAATTATAACAGAGTTTTGTATAAAACCAAAGCTCTTGCAACCCTAAGTATTTATAACCCTACAAGAGATTTAAGTAACATGTTACTAAGCTTTGCCAACGGGGAGATCAAATAATCTCTTGAAGTTTTTACATTAAGATTTATTAAAGTTACGAAAATATGTGTTTATCATTAACTTTATAAAAGTCATTTAAAGTCATAAAATAATTATTTTTCTTTTGCTAATTAAGATTAGCAGCCTGTACTAAAAATAATTTTAAAATGCAATATAGTATGCAATCTAATGATTGACGTATACAATTTTATAAAATTTTCTGATATCTTTCTTTGAATGGTGTGTAGTGTAAAGAGTCGACTTTATGCTTAGTAAACTTACCAGGTCCTTTATTTGAACTTATAGCAAGTAAGTCTAATTGATGATCAAACATAGATCTTTTTAAGATTGATTTAACATTTTAATGATGTAAAGTTTAAACTTTTCAACGAAAACCCAAACTACATCAACATAAATGATCACAAAGTAGTAATATCCAAAATACTAAAGAGTTCCTTTTGGTATCAATTTTATGAATTTTAGTTTTAGAGATATATTAATAGAGGGGGCTTAGGCAATAGATGTTTCAGGCTTGAAACATCTGTTTAGGGCTCTCAGAGGATCTATGTAACCTCATTGATACCTCCTCTAAGAGTGAGTTAAAGTTATAATAAATCAATTGTCGTTTGCACTTCACACGTTTGTTTTTTGTTTTTTATTAATTATAAACGTTCTACTATATAAGTTACTGTAATTTAGAACTGTTTATTTGATTATATTAATAGTAGAAGGTTATATTAATAGTAGAATGTGTTCAGGTTATACTTTTGATGTTTCTAAAACAAACCAAGAGGGCTCCTTTAGTAATAATACCTCTATATTTTTAGCTAATTATTGCGTTGATACAACGCTATTTTTTTGGTTTCTTTGCAAGAAACCCAAGTACTCTTTTTTCATATTATAAAGTTTATCTAAGCACCCGCCATGACAACGAAATAAAAATACTTACTTATTATTATTATTATTTAAAGAGGATTAAAAAGTTTCTGGCGGCTTTTCATAAAAAGGTCGAATAATCTATCATAGAACTTTATAATGGTAGGAGGCCTAAGAGAACTATGGTCTTAGAAGCCTTCATATACAAAAGATTATAAACAACAATCTATTAGATCCTAAAAGAACCAGAAGGGGTAGGCAGTTACTTTCCCGATTAGCTTTGACTCGAATTAATTGCCATAAACTATATTCTAATTCAGTTAGAATAGTGTATAATAATTAAATAAAAACTTATGACTCTACTTTTATGATTTTATAGTACATTGAATCCTCACATGATTCATGTAAATACCTATAAAATAATGAATAATACGCTCATCGCTTTATTCTTTTTCCACTAATTTTATTATCATAAAAATTCAGTTTTCTTAATGAAAAATTCATTATTCTTAACAAGTTATTTCCTTCTTGAACATTTTCTTATTCATAAAAATCATTTAATTTTATTAATCCAATTAAAATATTATAAAAAATTACTTGCAGTGCTGCAACTATCCGCCATATTTTTAACAGAATCAAGATAATAAAAAAGAAGAATACTCAAATATTATAGGTTGGTTGGTTTGTCAGGTTGAATTTATTTTATTTTTCTTAAACAAACGTGTACTCGTACACTGTAGAAGGGTACGTTCTCAAATTTATATTCTGGTACACAGAATTTGAATAAATATTTTTCAATTCAAATAAATTTTACCGCACCACATCTTAAGGGCGACGAATAAACCTGGGTAACAAAAATAATTTTATACTATATTGTCTTTGTTAATAAAATTATTAATTAATAATAAAGTCGTCTAGTACGGTAGAATGGTCGTTTTACACGTCGGATTAAAAGTCTTCTTTTTTCGATTAACAATTTTTAACAAAGGATTAATAATAATGATATATTTCTTTTGTTTAATTTTTTTTATTCAGGCTGTGAAAATGAAGAAGCGTTAAAGCGATAAAAATCATAAGGAAAAATAAGAAGGATTAAGACTTAAGTTTTACGAAGCGTTATGAAGACGGTATCAGACCATTATTAATTTACAACGGCCATTATAGAAGCCGACTCAAAAATCACGAAATTTGGATTTTTATTTTAGTTGAAAGAATTCGTCATTTATATTTCACAATAGCAAACATTAGTTATTGACTATAGAAGCAAGTGAATATATTAATTAAACAAAATTTGTTTTATTTTCCCATCGTAAAAAACAAAATTATTATATTTTGCTGTTGTTTTGTGTCACTTTCTTGGTTTTAGCGAATTTCCAAAGATAATGTAAGGTTGGGTCCATGGAGGCGGAGGAGGTATTTTTTGATAGATGGAGACTCCAATGATCAAAAATATATAGGGTGGTACATTTCAAATGCATCACCTCGATAAACTCAACTTCTAATAAAGCTATCACCAAATAATTAGTATCCATCCCCACTAAGTCGACTACCAGGGGCTTAAATAACCATTACCATTTCCAACGATAAGTTTATTCGTTTTCCCAAATATTTGAAAATAACTTCAAATATTTAGTGGTTGGTTGGTTTGTCAGGTTGAATTAATTTTATTTTTCTTAAACGTATTAAGTGGTTTATTTTACACAAATCAGGGAAATGCAAATTTCCCGCATTTACGTAATAGTAATGCAAATAGTAATGTAATTAATTATTTTTCTACAGGGTGTATATGAATATCATGTACTCTACACCGACTGTAGAAGTGTTATAATAAAGTTGATTATTAGAAATAATCTAATATTTTGTCTATTGACTGTTCTCTAGAGTCTAAAATGAAATAGCACTTAGTTGGGTTGGGACAGAATTCGATCTTGATATTACTTGAGTATTATTCCTTTCTAGGTCCATTTATTTCATAAATTGTAGTTCAACACCTATATACCTTAAAACTTGGTTTAGACTAAATTTATTTATTGGTTAAATTCATTCACTTAATTGTTCATGATGAACTCTTAATAAATGTTAACCTTTAAGCAATCTTATAGGTTAAAATAGAATATTTTAGCGCCAATTTTCACTGCAATTTAAAGAAATTTCATTTTAATTTAAGTCACTTGTTAAGAATAAAAATATCTTAGATATTTAGACAAGACCTTAAAGCGTGCGATTGCATGCGCTTAAGATCGTGACTTTATAGACTTGAGGGATAATTAAGAGCTTTTATATAGCAAGAATAAAGAAGACGTCAACATAAGTCCCTGAGGCACACCATGAAAACTACATCAAGTAAAATAAATCCCTTATTCTTACAAAAAATCCACTTTTTCTTAAAGTGCACGTTTTATTTCCTGATCTTTGAAAGCTTTAAAAGAAAGATATCAACTGTAATTTCATACAGTCACACATAGTAAAGAATCACATAATTATTTTTATTACTAATTTATACAGTGAGTACGGCTACTTGTTCTTTAATGTTTTATAATGTAACTGAAAACTCGTTCCTGTCCAAAGTATTTTTACAATGAGATAAAAAGCTAATTTAAAACACACTATTAAAAGAATCTTAATCGATTTTATACAAGTTTGGAAAGATCAAGTTCTTTATTTATCTATCTCTTTACTATTTACTTTTTGTCTTATACTGCTCTTTTGATTTCTTTACGTTTACCTACTTCCCCTGGTAGAAGAGATGTAAAACCTTTCGCTCTTGTTTTCACGAAATTAGACAAATTGTCAAAGGTAACCTGTAGGCTACCTCATGCGGGGATGTTATTGAGTTCCTGCCACAAATAATTTTCTAAACACCCTATCCTTACTACTATGGGATTTTTCATATAAAATGACTTTTATCAATGAATAATGATATTTAAAAGTGCTTTTTTTAATGAATATAAAAAAATAAATAAAACGCATAAAATTGTTTTTTTTAAATAATGAACAAATTAAAATGCATAAAACTTCAAGTCAAATTCCCCGTATAGTTACGGCATTGTTTGGAAAAAAGGCCTTATCACCAGTCAGTGCTGCCAACTTCATGATTTCAGTCAGCTGTCAATTTCTTTAATTATTATATTCTCAAAATTTTATTGACCAGTACATCAATAAAATTTATTTGATTTATCTTAGTAACTTATCTTAATATGTTTTGTAGAGAGAATACCCTATTTTCTGATTATCCTATCCTCAAATATTATATACATATATTATCTATATATTTTATACACTAAAATATTAATATATGGAGTAAATATTACTTAATTTACTATTTAAAGGCACGCAAGCAACATTTCCCTGATCTGTTAAAAATGAACTTAGAATTTAATGTTAGTTGAATTTAATGTAGTTACATTCAAACATTCTACTATAATGTAATTTAGTTCAAAACAATCTATATAATGGTATTTTACAATATTAATTTTTAAAACAACCAAAATTGTCACCAATTACTATATTTTGGTGATAGTAACCGAAAAAAGTATGGTAAATTTAAACTCGCATGAGTCAACATGTTAGACTGAATTTTCAAAAGTCTAGGATAATATTTTGGTTGGTCATTTCTTTGTTGGTGCATCATATTTTTTCCCCAGAATAATATAGGCAATTAACTTAAATAAAAGTTTAACAAAAATTAATGTGTGTCCTTTAATTTTAAATACAAGCAATATAATTTAATAGAACAAAATGTTAAGCCTACATTAGATAGCTAATGTAGTAATACACATAAATTCAAGTGTTTGAATTATTAAATCCATTAGTCTAAGTTTCTATGAACTAAACCATTGTTAAGAATTTGTATTTGTTAATTTGTTTACTTGTAAAAGTGTTCTAATAAAGATCTATTAGATGTTTTGCTGAACCCCTCGAGGAATATTTTAATTGCAGTAAAAATAAGTCATGTTTTTAATTAAGATTGTACAAGATACAAATATTTAATAAGATAAATTTTTATTTCGGTATTAATTTGGAATTCTGTTGATTTTGATGCAGGGTTGGGCAAAATATTTATTTTTCTTGTAATTACTAAAGACACATGTAATTATTGTGTACTTACAATACAATCTAGAAGTGTTTAAATACGTATTTGCTGTTTTCTCAGTGATCGGCGAAAATTATATATAAAAATAAAGATATTAAATTTGGTTTAACTTAAAGTTAATAAAAACCAGGTCCAGGCCTTTCTAGTAGATATATTGGAATTAATGGCGGAGTAATCCAATGGTAATTGGTAAAAAGCACCCTACCTCCTAATTTTAAATAATATATTTATAAAAGTATGAGAATACATTATTCGACATCATAATATTGTAATAATAGAATAGAACAGAAATGTATTTGATTTCAAGATACAATGCTTGTACATAATCACATCACTGTCAATGTCTCTACATAATTAATTATTGATTAAGCCCCTTCCAATATTTAAAATTACAAAAAAAATCTTTAAAAATTACAAAACAAAAATAAGGAACAGAAAAAAGTTCTCTAAACTAATAGTTTTAAAGTTACAGAACTACTCATTAGCGTATTGTTTTTTAAAAAAGCAATAAATGAATAAATAAAAATAAATAAAAGGGGAAACAAAATTAAAATAATAAAAACAAGTAATAACTAATATTAAATTAAAAATAAATATCACTTATGGAAAGAAAAAATAAAATAAATAAATATATTAATGTATTAAAATAAAAAACAACTGCTTAAGTACCTATCCGACTAATGTTGGCTAAACATAGAATAAAAAATAAACTTAAATTTAAAGGGCTTAATTTATAAAACAGGTTTAGATATTAATTTAAGTTTGCAATACGTAATAATACAATAATATTCGCATTCAAAAAAGACGTAGTTTTTCTCCAAAAAAATACATCTAAAATCTTTGAGCTGTTAAGCTGATTTTTTTCTAATTTCTGGTGTTCTATGTCCAGACTTTTAAGACTTTTTAACTTTTAAAGACTTTTTAAGACTTTTAAAACATTTAAGTAAGACTGAATAAAAAGATGCAAAGTTTTAATAATAATATTATTATCTAAATCATTCTGGGACATCTTTACTTATTATGGTTAGGGTCCGTGATTAGGCGATGACTTAATAAACGAGGGTGACTTTATTTATGACCGCATAAAATATCTATTTATTATTACTATGTAACCCCTATAATTTAATTAAGTCTGAATAAAAGAAGTCCATTCGAAGTAACCATTGTCATTTGTTCATTTTTTCGTTTTTTCACGCGCTGCGAATGTAATTTGAGTCTGTAAATCATGAATATTGTTTTTTCTGTTTAAGATTTATCTGTGAGTAATTAAGTCTTCATTGTTAATAATTGTAATATTTGTTCTTGTGAAATAAAATTTTAATATTTATACCTGTAAAATATTTGGCTTCCAATGTTTTTTGTTTATGTTTTTATATTTTATATGAATGTTATACACTTTTAATTTTTTTGTTTAAAAGAATTTAATGTAACCGTTGATAAATAAATAAATAATAAATAAATTAGGATACTTGGATAAATTGTTAATATAATGTAAATTTTACTTCCACTGGTGTGGAATACATTGTCAGAGTATCATCATTCATAAACAATAGTATAAATTTACAAAAGCATAGATGTAAATTTGTCCTTAGTAACAAGTTATTATATATAAAGTAAAATCATAAAAAACATAAATAAATAATAAAAAAAATATAAATCTAGCAAACCTCAAAAGAATCAGAAAATTGCATTCAATTAATCTTTTGGCTTTTAGAACTATGGCAAAAAAAACAGACAAAGAAATGAAATCTTTAAGAAGCTATACAATTTAAAATAAGGATAAATGCAGCACAACATCTGCTGCCTTTGTGATCGACAGTCGGCAAGTTGAAATAACATTGTTTCACAATTACTAAAAGTAATAAAAATTAATACGCTATAATACCTTTATAATCTGCGGGTTCTGAATTTTATTATTAAATAGATAAATTAATTAAAACAAGTACTTAAGTCGCTAATTTTATGTCAATAAGTTGCATTTTAATCGAATAATGAAGACTTAACAGAAGTTGACTATTAATTTACAATTTGAATTAATTCAGTTGAAATAAAACAACAATATCTGTAAACCCTGATAAGGATGAAGATAGGCAGTAATTTCTTAGTTAAGTTCCCCTATTACTTAGTATTAAGTATCAAGTAATTATGTCTACTTACATAATGTGTTACTTCCCGTATTTAATAGACGTTAAGGTATTAATTAAGGATTGTAGATATTTAAATTATGATTGTTTAAATTTTAATGAGGCCGTTAAACTTTAAGGGAATGTGTACATTTTATACATCTCAAAAATGTGGATTTCGAGTAACTTTGCAGCACAATTCGGGTTTATTTAGAAAATGCAACACTACTTTATAATGTGTGGTTAAATAAGGATTTGGGTCAGGGCTTGGGGCTAATATTTTATATTTCTCCCTTTTGAAAACCCGTGTCTGAAGGTTTGATTTCAACCTGGTTAACAACAGTTTTTTTTTTTTATTTTCAAGCTACTTTAAGTCGAAATAAGGTCTAAAAATGTCAAAGGGCCAAAACTTAGATCTCAAGAGGCCCAAAAGGGGAGGGGGGTCCTATATTGCTTCCCAAGTAGGGGTCTACTTTTAATTAGATTAGTATGAATGATTATAGGAAACACAATTTAATTTATTTATTTAGTATTTAATAAAATTATATCAAATTAAATTATTTTATTAATAAATTAATATAAACATAAGTAAACATAAAATCTGAAATTAAACCAAAGTTTATTCATTTGAATGTAATATTTAATTAAACTGTTTTATGTTAATGTCTATGTTAAATCATCGTTAAAAATCGAAATTCATCTAATTGAGTTACAATTTGGCACAAGCATATCCCTTTGCATTATAAACAAGTATACATAGTTTCATTCTAGTATATCGATAGTTTTTCTGATCACTTTTGGTAAGAAGCATGGAGTGAGGTCAGTTGATGGATACATGACAGTAAAATTAATTATTACTGAACCATTTTTAAGATGGAAAACGACATTTTAATCAGAAATTAGTCAGGCAAAGTACTGTCTGCCTTAAAATATTTTTTAGACAAAATGAAGGTCTTTGCTGAGAAAACAATATTTAAAGGCGTGTAACTAGTATTTAATTATATCTCATTTTTTATTATAACTTTGTTTTGGATTACTTTATAAAAATTATTAATTTATTGTAATTACATTGAAATATGCATCCAACAACAATAAGAAAACACCTTCCTCGACTTTGCCTCTACAGGTAATTTGTATTGCTTTCTGTATTTGTATTTGACTTTGCCCTGTATTTGGCTCGGAGGCTAAATTAATAACTAATCATTGATAATTAATAAAATTTCATTTTCCTGCCTTTGTACATAAAAAAACTATTATCATATAAACTAAAAAATACTAATACTCTACTATAGTATTAATTAATGTAGGTATGAGCTTTCCATCCAGCATTCGTACGTAGATATCCACCTGGTTAATTGTAACTAATTAAATTATAAATCTTGATCAATGTAAAAAGATTTCACTACTTAATAATTTTCATCAAAAATATGTATAGCAATAAAGAAAAAAATCAAGCCGCTTATTTTATGTGAAAATTTACACATTTTAAACGTTTTCTTCTTGTTTAGCCCTCCTTGTTTCAAGTGAACGCCATCTGACAACCGGTCTAACAATAGTAAACAATTATAATAAAAAATACAATTAACTCAAACAATCAATAAATAGTAGGTGCTTACCTTACTATAACATTTATAAACAATACTTTTGTAGAACTACAATAGTTGAAACATAGCTAGTCGTATAAAGAGAGAAAGTGTTCAGTGCTCTTAAAAACAAATGTTAAAAATCAAGAAAAATAAAAATCAAGAAATGTCAGTTGAAGTGGGCTCGTGTGAGGCGCGCGTACAAGCACAAAAAAATAAAAATAAAAGAAACTATGATGGACCAGGAGAACAAGAACAATGAGTAAATAAAAGAAATATGCTGAGCCCGCGCTCTATTGTTAATTTGTTGAAATGAATCGGGGTGGGATTGTTTTTGATTTGGAGTGTTTTGGGATTATTAGGGTCAGAGTATTAGCACACGGGATGTGAACTAATGAGATCAATATGTTACGAGGGTTAGGGTGCTTCGAGATGATCCTTTCTGAGTTGAAATCCTTGATGTTTACTGCACGGATTGGTTTTCAAGTGTATGAGAGGAATTTCGTACAATTATGCTCGTGAGAAGGGTTTTCTTAGAGTTTTGTTTTTATCTTTATTATTTACCACGTTCTTGATATGTATATTAATATTTACTCTGTCAATATTGATCAATTATCATCAATAATGTTCTGCTCTCGCTTGAAACAGACTAAATAACAATTTTTGGCATCAAATCATTAATACCATAAAGGAAGTATTAGATACATACGCAGAAAAGCTTAAAATAAAAACAGTTTAATTGGATTGCAAAACAGCGAAAAGATCAATCAAAACCCTAATGAAACCTGTATGTTTTGGTAAAATGTAAATTCTTACTAATAATCTATCTGAGAAAATCTTTACCGTTTAATAGGCTAAGTAAAATTACCAATTACACAAAAACTATTTAAAATCTTATGTGCTAAACGGTCCTATTATATACAAAAAAAAAAAAACAAAAACAATGTAAGAGGAAACAAAACAAAAATTATACAGGAACGACAGATAAAAATTAAACCAAAAAAGTACCTTCTAGTCCACAAATTACTGTACAATCTTTCTAATTATAAAAATACGCGTTTTACTCCACCAAAAGCCTAATTGTAGTAAACAAAACAACGTTAGGTGGTTTTGAAAAACCCTTATCCTAAGAACTTATCTCCATCTAGCGGACAAAATTATAATTATATATTTGTAACTATAAATTTGTTATGCTAGTATTTTTTTGTGAAGTACTTCTATCAAAGTATATAGACTATTATTTACCATATGAATTAATAATTTATGGTTTTCTATTTTTTAGATCTGATATAAATGAGTAAAAACGTTCGTAAATAATTTATAAACATTATAGAAAGAATTAGTAATAAAGCATTGAAAATTAGAAATAATAGGAATAAGAGTCAACTGTTAAATGATAAATAATTATAAACAATAACAATGAATGAGCAAAGTAAAAGGTTTACAGGGGTATTGTCGAACGTATTATTATCACCAGGGTACTATTAGGTGTTTCAATTTATTATTAATTATAATGCCAAGTGAGTGCTATGAATAAGGACAAGCTGCCAACTATGACATAATAATTAGTATGACTTTTGATAACAAAGGGAGTACTGGACAAGTAATGCCATGAAATAATTGGTTGGCCAATGGCATATATAGCCGCTGGTATAATAATACCACTGGTATAATGCCACTGGTATAATAATACATTGGATTATAGTTATCTGATTTTTTAAATAACCTGGTACAGAGGTCCAGATAATAAGTTAGAAATGCGGGCTTTCTTGCTTATCAATCCAATTTTGCTTAATTTTTCGATATATATTTAATAACCTGAGCAGTAGCGTCACAACTTGTTATTTAATTTTTTCGAATTTTTCAAAGACAGTGCGCATATTTATCCTCTAGATTATACACTACACAGCACAGCATTTGAAGCTCATTTCGCATGAAGCATTTGAATTTCGCATTTGAAGCATTTCGCTCATTTGAAGCTCAGCTTATGCTACTTTTAAGGGCATATTCTTTGAAAAAATTAAATAAGTTGTGACGCTACTGATCAGGTTATAAAATATGTACTTGAAAATTACGTAAAAATAGATTGAAAAGCATGAAAGCGCGCATTTTAAAAAAAAATATCAGGCTTGCGGACTTCCGTGCCAGAATTATTTTGAAATTATAAACTTAAATACTGTAAAAAGGACGATAAAAAATTTGCGCCGGTACCAAAATCGAACCTGGAAATCCTAGCCATAAGTTTTCGTATCGCCTTCGGTCCGGTTTTATTCAGCACCCTAAAAAACCTCAAAAATGACACTACTTAATTTTTTCCCGTCATTTTGTGTTTCTGTTACTTTTACGGGGTTTTCGACTTAGAGTGGAAAAAAGTTTCACGAATCGTTTTATTTTTTTGTGGTTTGAGACCTCTAAAACGGATTTAGACACACCCTCAGGCGCCCCCCTCCACGCAAGCCATCTCAGTAGTGAATTTTTCTATGAGTTTGTTTTACATTTAGGTTTTCTTGCCTAATCTTAAAGAATAGCAGAAGCTACCTTGGATCTGTTTTTCCTAATCTACGAGTAATTGATTTGTTACTAAATAATTCCTTTCCCATATAGGAATATTCTCCCGTTATACGGTGCTGATATTAATTGGATTTGTATTAAAACGATTTCGCCAACTTTAATTAATACTTAAAGAAGATGCAACCCATCTGAGGAGGTTATCGTAGGGTGAATACCCTGATGGACCGAGAGAGCCCCTTAAACGAGCATTTTATATTATTTTTATTGTTATACCCTTGAAATTGAGTATTACCCGCTATCAGTAAATTTAAAAGTTAATGAATTTATACTTTTATTATAAATATGTTTTATTTTATTTAAATCTGTTATAAGTAAAAGTGAGTGTAGGGTTATTTTGAAGAGTTTAGGGGGGTGGGGTTCAAGGGCCTATAACCCTTTTTTGAGGAAAACTTTCTCTTAAAGTTAGAGGGAGCAATAGCGAAGCCGAAGGGGAATCAGAGAGTGTAAAACCGTGCCTATTACTAACCAAGCCACTTTTACAATGAAACTCTCAAATCTACCCTTTAGAGAAATGTTTCCAACCCCATGTCCTTCCAACGAAATTTCCCTCCATTTTGTCCTCCAAAGCCACCAAGGGACAACATTCTAAAAGAGTCATTTCACGTTTTAGTCCAGTGACCCTCCGTCTAAAATTTTCATTTTCTTATTCTTATAATATAAATTTAAAAGTTATATTAACTGTGGAGAAGTTCTAAAAGGCTTTTCTTGGCGCTGTTTATCGCAAAATATTTTATATCATTCCCGTCTAAAAAGACTAACATGAGTAAAATTAGCTAAAAAGTACAATAATGTTTTTATCTCTTCTATTTTTTTTCTATTCCTATCTCCTATGATAAGATGGTGAACATTGCTTTCCCCTTCTATTCAAAGAGAAAGAAATCCAACCGCAAAAAATGTACTCACAAATTTTACCATATTGTATTTTATTCCAATATATTTTGCTTACATAATTTGATATGCTATGCATAGCAACTAATTTTGGTATCTAATAGTTTATTTTATTAGAAAGATATATTTTTTCACCGAAATTAGATACTTTACTAAATAATAGTAATTGCTGTATACTGTAATCTTTACTGATGTAAAAAAAAATTAAAAAATGGGTGGTAAATTACCAATGCATTATCTCCGAGTAGAAGTTCCATATTAAGCTATCGCGACAACTAAATCGATCACCGCTTGATCAGACAGCCATTATAGAGCAGAACAGCCATTATAGAGCAGCCATCATCAGCAGATTATCAAGCACTACTCGTAACTCATTTTTTGATATATTTCCAATGGAAATGCGCTAAAACCTGTAAAGGGATGTGCCAACTAAGCATTAAACTAGCGTTAAATGGTGTGGACTGCGAATTATAGAGTTGTATAACAAAAAGAATAATTATGCGCATTCTTTTGAAAAATGCAGAAAGAGTTACGAGTAGTGCTTGATAATTCTTTAAATGCTTAAGTTATAAAGCGTAAACCGGAACTTTAAGCAAGAAATGGATTGTTAGCACAAAAACATGCATTCGAAAGGAAATCCGCCCGACATGCAGAACACCACGCCAAAATATTTACCAATTATTTTGGACCTATTCCTCCTCCATATACTATCATACAATACCTATACCTTCTAGATATAAAAAAAATCTTCAAGAAATAAATTCAAATTTTTTTTTTAAATAAATAAAATAGAGGTGTCAATAAAGTTTTTAATACAAATAAAAAATACATAATAATAAATGTTTTTGCTGAAGGGAATCGCATTGTATTGCTTCCCTTGTTAGTGAGGATTGTTAAGCACGGAAACACGCATTCTAAAGCAAATTCGCCCGACATGCGGACCATCGCGCCAGAATTTTTACTTATACATTGAGGAGACGTCTTATTTATATTATTTGCCAATTGCGCCACTTAAGATGGTCCGATTAAGCTAAAACTGGTCTTTCTCGATTAAGCTTATCGAGATACATTTTTTAAAGTCATTTCAAGTTTTAAAAAATCATGACGTCATAACGTGGGTTATATATACATGTGTATATTTCAGATATGTATTTTTGGTATCAGGAAGCCTAACTGAATCGATTTCCCACTCTCCCCTCAACTTCCGTCATCCGAACAACCTCATAAGCGTAATTTTAATTATGAACGTTTAAACAGCGTTTTGTAACTTTATTACCACACTTGACAGATGATTGGAAAAATATCTGGTTGTCCGGAAAGCCTATATTTGGAGGGGGTCGCGCACTAACATCATAGCGACTGCTGAATTTGAGATGAAGATATTCAAATTGATGCATTTAAAATGTATCGCACTATTTTTAAAAAGATAAAAAAGATCCTTTAGAATATTAAAAAAATAATGTTTAATACCACTAATATTTTCACACAATTTATTATTAAATCTACAAAATACATCCTGTTACTATTTAATATGGAGATTTATATTTACATTTTTATTACTATTAATTACTTAACTATTACTAAATTTAGGAATTATTACAGAAAAACATATTTTGGAAGTACGTTCAGTTATAAAAGAAATAGTTTTCCTATGTTTAGAGCAGTGTTTTGAAAAGTTAATAATTAACATAGTTACATAAACTGTTTTTCCTGTTATTATTATTATTGAAAATAATGATTAAAGATTTTATGAATGGGAACGTTTTGAAGGTCATTATTATAGTAAGTATTAAAAAATATGAATGAAAAACAGTCTCAGGATTTTCAAAAAGCTGACATGAGAGAGAACATTAGAAGTTAACATTGCACTGCAAGAAGCTAATGAACTCGTAAAATTGCTAAATGAGTTTATTTAATCCAGTTGTAGTTTCTTTATCCATGCTCCTAAGTTATTAATTAAATAGGAACACGGCCTAAATACAAGACCAATATTAGATAAATGTTTTATGTAGAAAACGTACGTTTGGTGACAGGTAAATTATGTTTGAAAATCTACTATGAATGACTTAGATGAATTCAAACACTCGTTTCTGCTTCTAAGCGAGAAAAAAATAAGTAATGAACCAAAATGATTCGCATCTTGATGTCTTTACCTGACTCTTAGTCTGTTTGCTTGTTGTATAAAAGCAAAAATATATGTCAATGGTTGACGTGAGACCATTGATGTATTTTAAACAATTTAGACTCTAGTAATGAGTTAAGTTATATAAAATGCAACTATATTTGGTAAATTAGGTAAGTTAATTATACATATGAGTGCTGTTGATGCTTACCTTTACTTTCCTTTTGCTTTACTTTACCACACAAATTTGGATAATATACGCCGAACTATTATAAATTAATATTACAATTATTAATACAAATAATAGATGATATAATAGGAACTCCCTCTCTGCAGCTCAAAGCACAATCTTTAGAGCAGAGAGATAGCCTCCTTTGATTTTTTAGTAATATAATATTTTGTATTTTGCTAAATAAAAGTATTTTGTATTTTGCATCTGAGTATTTTCGTTTCTTACAAAAGGATAGTTGAGTCTTGAGGCATATGTTGGCGGTTTGCTTCTGCGTCCAATAAATTTGCGTCCAAATTTATCCATAAATAGTAACAAACTATTTTTTTATATTTATAAGTGAAGCCCCCAATTTTTATATGGTGGCCCGACTAGAAAATAAATTAAATTGACTCACCAAAGAAGTGGTTTGGTGCCAAGACGAAATTATTCCATTTTTTGGGGTTGGGGCACTTGCTTGAACTGTGGGACCTTTAGGTTCACAGTGCAATGCCTTACTGATAGCACCACAACTAAGACGCATAGTGAATTATTTTTCACTATATAATTTTACTTCCTTCCTTACTTAATTCGAGGAAGGTCAATTTAATCTTGTTTAAAACTGACCATTAAAATCATTTATTGTAAAAGTTTTCGTCCTTATTTTAAATGTAAAGCAATTACCAAATGTGTTTACTTTTAAGTAATTCTGAATTCAATTTACTCTCCCTGAAGTAGAACAGAATGTTGCTTCATTCCCTATTACCAATGCTAATTTATAAGTAAATTGTTTCATGAAATGCCCAAGTTCAGTACAAATGAAGCGAGTGCCAAAGAGAAGCTTAGAAAATCAAATAAGGTGAGGGGAAGTTCAGAGGCACACCGCGCCCAATTTTTCAGTCTTAACCTAGAAAGTGTCTTCTCTTAGTTATATTTAAAGAAGACATTTATTTTTTCCTCAACCCCCGAAACTTTTGTACAAAGAAGGAAGAAGAAGAAGGCTATAAATGTCAGTGAAGTATATTCTTTCCGGCGCCTCTATTTAAATACAGCGTCTAATAAAAATAAGCTTCCTTTAAACATAATCGTATATCATATATCTGTCTGGAAAATAACGATTTATGACTATAATATCAATGATGAAAATATAAATTGAACAATTAATTTTGGAATAAACAACTTATATAAATTTTTGCAAAATTACGGGAAAAAATAGTTTACTTTTTTAATATTATATATGATAATTAAAATTTAGGATAATTTTTAATTTTTCTCATTTGTACCGTAGGAGTATAGAAAAAGTATTATTTTTACAAAAAATCCAAAACTCGGGTTTTTGAAGTTTTTGTCTCTGTATGTGTGTGTTTATTTGTTTGTGTATGTGGGTGTGTGTCGGTTACTTGTCTGTGTGCCTGACATTAACGACTCATCATGATTTCAAAGATTTCAAATTTAGCACACATGTAGTCGTCACGTGTGCTATATTATATATATATATATATATATATATATATATATATATATAATATATATATATATATATATATATATATAATATATATATTATATATATATATAGATAGATATTAATTCAATTCAATTAAAAAGGTATCCCATTAAGAAAGGAAGTCTATTTCCTAAACTTTTTTTATTCTATAATTGTCAACGTCTGAGGGATTAAAGATCAGTAAATCAATTATTCTGTAAACGTCTTATTTTCAAAATAAGTACAGCAAATAAATATGAACTTTTACTTTATTAATAAATAATTTTGATTTAATTAATTAATACTAATTTTAAATGAAAATCACATATCAGGTACAACTTTACTCTGAAACTCTCACATTCGGAGACAGTCGGCTCCAGTCTTTCCATGCCGGACTGAATCTATTATAGTAATACTACCCTTATTATTATTTACTAATGATGTGTTGGAAACTCATCAAATTCACCTTTCAATTAATCTAAAAAGTCATTTTAAAGCCGCTCTCTCTCTTTTGATGGACATAATAAAGTTTTAGATAACAAACTTGAGTCAAGTAAAATTAAGTACAAATAAAGGACTTGTTTTCTTTTAGAACCTATAGAAGTCTAATTAAATGTCTCGCTGATGGTGACACTTAGAGATCTGAGGGAAGAGGCATACATCAGTTGATATGCATACTCATGCTAGAAGGCGTGCAGTACTATATACATTTCATCTCTCCTAATTAATAAAACTAAATGTTAACAGCCGCTTGTAAATCAGACATAGATTTATTAAATACATTAATTTGCTAAGTGTTTCTTGATCTTGTTCTTCTATTACAACCAAATTAGTACATGAAATCATTTTTAGAAATTAGATTAATTATTTTTTTATGCAGAAACCAGTTCCTCTATTAGGGTAGATGGTCGCATATTTGCTTTACTTAATTAGGTATAAACTTTATATGTTATAAAGTATGACTTTAAATTAATGAATGTAAATCACAGTAATGAGTAAAACAGTTATCCTGTTACTATAACTTATAAGCTATAGGTACTGTTCTGTAACTGCTAATTGTTTCTTTTAGAACAAATAATCCATGCAGAATCCAAAGATTTTGTCAAAACAACGGTGTAGCTTATTGTAAAACAAATGTGATCTCGACTGCAACATCTTTTGGCTCAATGTACAAGTATCTGTGAATCAAGCGTTTAAAATAGTACTTCTTAACCTTTTTGCACTCACCGCTGCGTTAATTAGATTCTTAAACTTTACATCGCCCCCTTTATTAATTGGGGATGTTGTACACATTAAAGATTGTGTGATGTGTGTACAAAACATCCCAAAGAGGTTTATTTTTTAGATGTGCCGTTCTATTTCTTATACATATTTCCTGCATAACTATTTAGCCGTGCTAAACAAAGAAAATAGCCACTCCATAAAAGTCACTATTTCAGAATGCTGATAATTAAATATTTTTGCCTGTCTATCAATCGAATTATAGATGTTTAAAAACATTAAAAAAACCTCGTCTCTCTCTTCAGTCTTGGAGCATTTATTTTTTATGATGGTTCCAAATAACTTTAGCGTAAGAATAAAATGCTTGTGGCAAGCAACAACATGCAGCCCGGAACGCGAGCGTAAAGAACGAAAAAAAATTGACACAATTTGAAAAATTGAATTTGATGCAATGCTTTGGTTATTTTAAAGAATCTTTACTTATTCCAAGGCAACGAAAAATAATATTTAACATTATATTAAATGCCTCTAGTTTTTGTTTCGTAACTCGGACTTAGAGGTACTTGTGACACTCTAACAATGGATCAACTTATGGAAATATGTTGTCTCTTTCAAATTTGTTGTTTATCGCACTTGTTCTTGCATAAAAACAAAAAAGACCATTAGAAGAGTGCATTGCTACAATATGGGCAATCAATGTTCTTAATACGAGTGCAGCGAGCAAAGTAAAATAACTTCTGCCAAATTGGAGTGCTACTTTGTAAAATAGTGTCATATATGGTCTACATGTCAAATAATGTTATTTGCCTCATTTCAATTAAATTAAAAAATATAGTTTTATCTTTGTTTCTAGCCTCCTACATTGCCCTTTTACGACTCATCGTCCCCAGAGAGGCAATATTGACCCCGTTAAAAAAACGCTGGTTTAAAACGACACAAAATATCGATAAGACGGTTATCATTGGATCTTAATGCGTTTCAGGTGTATTTAAGACCTTCCCAGTAGTTTTGATCAAGTTGTCTGTCGGTACGCGTTTGTCTGCGAATGTGACTGTTATTATTCTAGCTCTAGCTACCAGTTTTTTATGCTAGAGAGTTGAAACTTTGATCGAAAATCAATCTTTAGGTCTAGTTGTGCTATCCAGGAAATATATTTCTATGAAGTCATTAATGACTCGGGACAAAAGATCTTCTATAAACTATTCTAGATTCTTAAAGGTCTTCAAACAATTAGTATAAACCTCTCACGCGTTCGAATAACACAAACATTTGTATAAACCAAATAACTTATTTATTTATACTTTTAGTATATTTATATTAGCATAACGTAATTAAAATCAACATTCTGCTTTTGTTTCATTATTTAATACATCACTCTTTAGCTGTAGTTTAATGTTTAATAAAAGAAAAGCTGGAGAGGAAATGTCATAAAGAGGAAGCAATAAAACTGTAAAACAAGATGTTAAATATAAAAAGTAATAATTTTATTGTAGGTCACAGGGTTGTTCATATTTCTTAACGATGCAATTTATTATTATTTTATTATTTTTATTAATTATTATCTGCCTTCTGTAACATATTTTATTTTTTCAATAAATCGCTCTCTTTGACGGTTGCGCTTCCATACTATTAAGACGCAGGAATGCTGTGTCCAAGTGAAACGTGGAACTCTTGGATAGTGCTTATACAAAATGCAAACTACAGATTATACTAAAAGTATATGTGTATATATATATATATATAATATATATATATATATATATATATTATATATAATATATATATATATATATATACATTAGGTCGCTACTCATTCGTCGAATGAGTTGAATTGACTTTTTGAAATTTTTGCGGTCATTAATTTTTTTGTAACTTAAAATGGTTGTATAAACGCCTGAGGAGTATTACCCTACTCGAGTTCATTAATAGATAAACTGATATCCTTGTTTGGCTATTTAAAGAATCGTATAACATAGAAAATTAAAATAAAAAAACTCTCAAATGCACATAATCGAAAAAAATTAACAGTTTACATAAGTCTAACGTAGGTTCAAAATGCACGTCCAGAAAAGAAACCCATCTGAGTTTATTAAAAACGTATTTCATATTTTTTTCCACATCTTACAAAGTTTTCGGAGCCATCCATATATTCTGAGAAATCAAGGAGTCTGGACCTTAGCGCCTCCAACCTATAAACTATAAGAACTATCAACGATATTATTAAAAATATATATAAGCAATAAAGAAAACAGTAATATTTCATACAAGCCTTGAGGCTAAACATTCTCTGACATCACATCGAAATATTTTACCATTCAATTCTAAAATTATATTTTCAATAACGCATCTTTAGTAGGTATTCCATTTTAACCTAACCATTTTTTTATTCAATACCATTAAAATTTGAGAACGAGTCGATTGAAGAACTTTTCATATATTCGTTTAACTTTTAATAAAAATCATGAATAAGTTTTAACTTATGTAACTTTAATATTAAAAATAAATAAATAAGTTTGTATTAATAATAAATTTTAATTTATTTATTTCTGCTTTACAATTTAATGTCTATTGTTATTATATATATATATATATATATATATATATATATATATAATATATATATAATATATATATATATATATATATATATATATATATATTGTGAGTTCTAAAACATCATTTTGGGGCTCTCAGGTGCTAAATTTGGCTTCTTTGCAGGACATTTAAGCAATGAGAAATTGATGTAACTAATAATATTTAAAACGATAATTATGTGTGCTAAAGCATTTCCAAATCAGCAGTGGATTTTAAAAAAATTCTTAAAATTCGCTGCAATTTCAATTCTACAAATAAGGTATATTACCGTGGTCAAGGCTGTTAAAGTGTCAGCATTTATAGTGACCTTTGATACCACACAGGTCTGGGGTTCGCATCCCAGGTTGCTCTCGCAGTTTAAATATGATAATTGTTTGAATAAATTTTCGCCGCTTTCAGAATTTCTAGAGCGTAGGCTCTAAACGGGTATTATTATTATAAGGTATATTAACCTTCTAATTTGGTCACAGCTAGGAGGAAATTTAATGCATTAAATTTCTTACTTCTAATTGATCAACTAAATATTCGGCAAAACTAAGAGAAAAATCGAAATGATTATGCTACATTTTTAAAAAAATAACTATGAAGCTTTAACAGAGCCGACATGTTCTGCTACAAATAAGGAAACATAGAACAAACCACACGCATTCATTTAGCTGTAAAAACTCATGTTTTGCCAACTTATAACAGGATATGTTAAAGCATAACTCACAGACCAAGGCGTTAAGGAAACAACCATAAATATGACACTCTGGACAGAAATAGAAAAATAACAAAAAAGTTTGGCGCAACAAAAAAAATGAAAAACACGGCTTGACTTTTAATTAGCGGAGTCTTTCTTGATCTTTCTCTTTAAGGATCCCTTGCTTTTAAACCTGGTTTTAATTATAAGTTTTAGCCCTTTTTAAAAAATATCTAAAAATCATCAATCATTACTTTTATTTATTCATACCGGCAAAAATCTTGTCAAAAAAAGATGTCATTTTCAACTAAAATAAACTAAATAAAATTTAATAAGGGGGTCCTCTAGTTAAAGCCAATTAAGTGAAAAATTCACACTTAGGTTACCATGGAGGAAATGCATCCATTTTTCTTCTCGCTTTCTGTTACAATTAATATTTGAAATGAAATCTGAAAACCTCGTAATTTAAAACTTGAAATTGATTATGTGTCATTGGTTCTTATATACTCATTAGCAACCAATAGGCAACATATCTGAAATTTTTTTTTTACTTACACATTATTCTAAGAAAGAATAAAAGAAACACCCTCTATTTTTCAATGACATATTAAAATTAAATAACAAATAAATTAAAAAAAAAATAATTTGTTTTAATTAACCGCCTAAGCGACGGTAAGAGAAAAAAATTACTTCTATATTGATATAGATTCTGAAACGTAGCGAGAACATTTTTCTGTTCTATTTAGATGTTGTATACGAATTACAAAATGTCTAAATATCGGATACAGAGTACCTTGGTACCTTTCCTAACAACTTTGGTCTCTCTTCGCTTGCCTCAGATTGTCATGTTACTAGGTATTATTTCGGTCATGCTACGCGTGATTTCAGAATAAAACAATGATCCAACATTAAGGGTGTTATGACTCGTCCTTAGAAATTCAGGTTTGCCCCAAACTTAAAAAATGATTACTTTGGCCTAGCTTCGCTCAAATAGTAATGTAACCCAATAATTAAGTATTTAATCAAGTAATACGATAACTTTTTTTATATGTTTACACTTGGCATAAACTTAATTTTTAATTATTTCAATTCTTATTGAAATTCTTATTTCAATTATAAGATTATTAATAATTCTTATATTATATTTTTAGATAACTTGTTTTTTCACGGAAAAGCATAAATTCGCCATACTTTTCCTACTACTTCTTTACTTTTCTTTATGTTGAAATGCGTTTAAAAACAGAGTAAATTTTGAGATTTATAGCTCCTTATGGTTTTTAAATTTAAAAGCCAATATTTTTTAAAATGATTAGCGATATCAAAATAAAATTGAGTATATCCATTTAATATCTAAAGGGACACGTTGGCGTGAAATTTTAACTTGATTTGAAAAATTTTTAAATTCATAATTTTTATTCAAATGTCCCCATTTAAGGCTAATCATATCAGTTTTAAACCGATTTAATTTTATTTTTAAGTTCATTTTGACCATTTTATTTAACTTTAACTATATACCTACAGCACTAGGTGAGGACATTTATAAAGTATAAATTTGTAAATGATTATTAACTAATTATGAAACATATATAAAATAATTAAATAAACAGTAGAGTAACGTAACAATGACTAATCTAAATATAACCATATAAAATGCTGCTCATATATAATATACATATATAATGTATATATATGCTGAGCCCTGAGCATATATAATGCTCAGGGCTCGTAAGGAGAGCAGACCGATAAACTTTGTCCGTAACTGAATAAGAAATAAATAATTTAAGTGCATATAATCTTAAAGAAAATTTAAAGATATCTAACGTTTCGTAATATGCAGTAGATGCCCACTTTAAATTTGAGTCACGACCAATTTAATTGCAGGCCCTGCAACTGCACCTCCATTTAATGATTGATCATCGAGGTAGGTCATACGTATAATATTTTTTAACATTGCTCTTTATTCATATTTTATAGTTAATTTTATTAAATGATTTTTAGAGACATTAAATATCGGCATTCTTCTTCATCTTCTATATTCAGTAATTTAAGATAAGATTATTTAAAAACTGTCTCAATCAATTATAATTTTATTTTATTGGCTTTTTCACTTTTCAACACCCATCCTGTCCGACTACAAGATAAAAATAAATTGATTTTCAATGTAAGCTATCAATAATTTAAAAGATCTGTTTATGGATAAATTTATTTTCCGCCACTGCAGTGCCGTGATTCTTTTGAATACCAACTGGCCGCCAGCATTGCCTATATTTTTTTTTTAACATAAAATGAAACTGGTTTTTCATTTTATGGTCACTCAAAAAATTGAGACCGGTTCCAGCCCTTATACTTTTTATTAACAAAACACCCCTGGGCTCTTGGTCTATTATGACTATTATTGTCTATACTATATACTGCAAATAAGTTTGAAGTTATAATAAGTTAATAATAAGTTATAATAATAAGTTATAATAAGTTTGAAGCTTACGCCATTATCGGTGCCTAACATAGCACTACAAAGATATTATTAAAAAATATATCCTATGCAAATAAAAAGAATTAAGGGCCTGTCAACATGATGGCTTAATTTAGATTTGTGTCCTTATCTTGTAAGTAAAATTTTTTTGATTGGCTAGAAAAATTATTAAAAAAATGAAAAAACAATTTATACAAAAACATTTTATTGAAAAATCAACAACTCCGTCCTTTCCATAAAATACGTTTTATTACACCTACTTTAAGCTACTTAAAGAACCTACTTTAAGCTTACGCCATTATCGGTGCCTAACATAGCACTACAAAGATATTATTAAAAAATATATCCTATACAAATAAAAAGCTAACAACAAGCACTAAAAAAATAAAACATAAACGTAACGATAAAAAATATATCTAATAATAATAAAAATAAATATGTAATGAGCTTTAAAACCTAAAAAACATACCATTCATCTCTATAATTTTCATAGTTTGTGATTTTATTTTTTATCAGCATATTAAAGCTAAAACGTCATAGTTTCATCTCATTATCAGCATTGGTTTAATTTTTATACGATAACTTGTGTAAGTTTTTTTTTAAATATTGTAGAAAACGGAAAATAATCCAATTGAGATGAAATTTGGTAGAAGTGTACCTTTGCGCAATAAATAAGTACACCAAGATTCGTTTCAAACAAATACTACGTACACACAGCGTATTTAACCGGCGATCGTATTGCATACGTATGCAATACGGTCAACTAACTTTACGGTTCTTACAGCGTATTGTTTAGTCAATCGAGTGAGATTACATGATAACTGATCCCGCCAAAACATCGCGTCTTGTATAGTGAAGGTTCACTTTTGGTTATAAGGAAGTTTATGACAAAAAATAGAATTAATTAAATTGTGATTTCTTTCCATAATAATAAAGTTACACTAAAAAAATAATATTCAGTAAAAAATAATATACACTATAATAATATAATATAATAATATAATAATATACACTAAAAAAATAAAAGTTATTTGATCAAAAACGGTTATATATAGAAGTGAAATAAAGTGAAATAAAAGTTCGACGAGAAGGTTTTCCGTTAAATACGATCGTCTCTAAAGGAACATACAGCGTATCAGGAGATCCATTTAGATTCCATCTCCCTAGTTCTAGCGTATGCGACCGGATCCCCTCAGCATGGTTCATACAGCTAATATTACCGTATTGAGAGATCGTATTCTATACGATCCGCGGATCTAGAAGTGTGTGTAACGTACTAAATATATATCTATGATTTTTGTTGGGTCAAAAAAGTTAAACTGCATCGAGCGTGATCAGTGCTTAGATAGGTGACCGTTGCGAATGAACAGGATTTCTTTGTTATCTCAGGACGAGCGATGCGAGTCCGAAGCAGGGAGGATGAGCTTAGCGAAACCGATGCGGTGTGGGAAAGTTCCGAAGTACCCCGTACCCCGGTTTTTTATTATAATTATATTGATTTTTTAACATTAGGTTTAGGATTTAACTTATTTACGTTTGTTGCTTGCTTTTAGTGAATTTCCTTATATTATGTTATAATATGGCATTATTTAGTTACAATATATTTATATTGCTATGTTATGCTCTGATGATGGCGTAACCTGAAAGCCAGTTCTGCCGTAATAAAGAGTATCATATAGATTAAGGTATTGGTTTCCATGTATTAAGATCATTGATATGAGGGAACACATGAGACATGGTACTTATATTTCACCCATACCTGGGAAAATATTTCCATAGGGTACTATATTTCGCCCAGGTATGGGTGAAATATAGTACCTTAAAACTAAGAACTGTCTCATTTGTGCCCTCTTATCAATGATAAAGAGTATCTTGTGAAAACGACAGAGTTGTTGATTTTCCAATTTTTTTGGACAATTGTTTTTTAAAAAAATTTGTAATACTTTTTCTAGCCGGGCACAAAATTTTATTTAGGATGAGAAAGCAAATACAAACGAATCCTCGTTGTCAGGTCCTTATTGCTAGAACTTAAAACTTATTTGCAGTATGCAGTATAGTATAGACAATAATAAGCATGATTCAAGGTAGAATGCACTTCTAAACTAAGTGTGATAACACAGAAAACAAATTTACTATAAATTCATCCGTACGATAACCATATCATTCTAATTTACCATAAAAAGCTTAATTAACTACTAACTACCAATATCACAAATTAAGATCATTATAATTAAATTGTAATTATAATTAACAAATTGTATTTTAATTGTTAATCAATTTGAGTCGTGTGCGGGTTTTAAATAGTTGCTAATTATTTTTTTTGGAATTAAAAAAAAAATAATTTGATTTATTATTATTTTAATTTATACAGCTGATATGGTTTACTGGTTTATGTTGAAGGTCGCAGAGGCGGTGGTAAGAGGGATGTTGTGCTCACTGCGCGTCTAGTTCGGTCAATAGCGAAGGTTATCTTCTAATGATAACCCATCGAGTTCTTATTTTTACAAGTTTAATCGTCTTCGATATAACATAAAAGATTTATGTTTTTTTTTATTATCTAGAAGTTATAAAATATAAATACAGAAATATTATTATTTAAGATATTTCACGAAGATATTTTTGTAATAGTGTGAAAGATCTGTAGGGACTTGGAGGTGGGGCTTAATCAAACATATTTTCTATTAACCCCAAACATTTGCTAAAAGTTAGAAACTTGTTAAAAGTTTTAACAATTTTCAACTGCGAACTGTAATTTGATATAGATAGTTTTACAGTTATAAGCTATAGTATTAGAATATTGTTTCTAAAAATATTTATTTAGAAAAAGTAGTAGTTCATACTTCACTTTTAACACGTCTGTTCACTAGCAAAGACAAGGAAATAGCCCAGCAGAATTGTAATTGAGATTATAAGAGAGCTGAGAACTAATTCTTTAATCAGTCAACTCATACTAAATATGATAGTATGATACAAAACTAACAGTTCGCCGAAGCTAGAGGCCAGATTAACTTAGGAAATAACATCTAAGACATAACTTACTAAAAAATTTCCAGGCAGACGCCCTAACTGTGCGCCGAGCTGACTCCAAATTGGGTTTAACCGACTTTTTGTCTGGTAAGAAAATTCCTAGAAATTATAAATCAAAAATATGATATTTCATTGATAAAAGAACGATCTATATCCCATAAGTTGCCTCGAAATTCATCGAATATCTAAAGCTGTTACGCATTATGACATTTTTGTCTGAATTGTTATGACTGCGACTTCCCATTTTGATTAATGACTCAGGATGGAATTTATAATAAATTTTTTTTTTTTTAAAACGAAAACTATCAAAGAATTGTACTTTTTTTACATAATTACTTCGACTCCTTCACCGTAAAAAATTCATAACTTCATGAAATTAAAACTTATTACTGATTACTGTGAAATCCTATATAGGGTATCGTCTATAACAATTTGCAATTTATGATACAGTATCCGCCACAACGTAATGTTATATGGTATCTTCCACAACAATTTGCAACTACCAAATACTATACGGTTGAAGTAAGTTAGATATTAAGAACATTATGTTTTAACACATTCGTTCATTAAATGTAATTCAGATTTCAATTGAGACATGTTCTACTAAAACAAGCTTGTGAAATCTAAATTGAGAAACTTTTACGATTTTTCTCTATACTTGAATATCAACGTTTATGTAACTGTAAAAACACATAAAATACTTGGTATTAGAGGCAGAGGTGTCACTAGGATTGTCACATATGGTTCACATGTGCTTGTAAACATGTTCTTTAAGAAACTTTGTTTACAGACCTCTATAGTAGTAAAGATTTTATTTTATTGCCTTAGTCTAAGTCTGGTTTACTGTCTAGATTTTGGGTTTTTTCATAGCTATTCTTCGGTCAGTATGAAACAAGACAAAGACAATTGACTATGGTTGTTTTATATGGTTTTAAAGGCGTTTGCCCAGGGTCATCTTGTACATTTGGGAACTGTTATTTGTATGTTTTATCTGTCTTTCTTTACTCTTTATAGCACTTTCTGTTTTCATGATCTTGGATCCAATACCATACATCGTATTGGATCCAAGAATACTGCAATTTACTAGAGCACTAAAATTTGTCTTCACTTTAACAAATAATTTTTCAAATTTTAGTTTCTTAAACTTTTATACGGTATTAGAGCTAAAAGAAATAAAAATTCGGGCACGGGGTACCTCGGTACTTTCCTGATAACTTTGAACTCACTTCACTCTTCTTCAGAATGACTTGATTATCTAATCTATGGTGGTATAACTTTGGTCTTGCATCGCTCGAAGTCAGAAAAAAATATATAAATCCAAAGTCTACCTTGGGTCTATGGTTTTGACTTTGCGGTAAAACCAACCATATAATTTTATAACCAACCAATAACTTATACAAACTATAAGTTGAATATGTTGACTACTGTTTTTTTTTATGTTTAACGCTTTCTGATGATATGTTTTTTCGTCAAAAAATAGTAGGAATTTTAAAATTTATGAGTTAAAGATATTATACATATAATATAGTCAAAGATATTATATAATATATTGAAAAATATTATATGATATAGACAAATATATTATATAATATAGTCAAAGATATATAATATATTGAAAAATATTATATGATATAGACAAATATATATACAATATAGTCAAAGATAATATAGAATATACCCAAAGATTTATTTGAAATGAAGATATTATTCAAATTGACGACCAATATTAAAATAAAATTAAATAGATCGATTTATCACTTAAAGACGAATTTTCAACTCTCAATTATCACTTTTTACTCGAGTGGTAAAAAATTCTTTAATGACTTTTCAAAGTAGGGTAGGTGGTTGAAAAATATTATCATGGGGACAGCAAAACTATACTTTATGTCTGATTGTCGAGTTCCAACTCTGTAGCGCAAACCCAGGGGAAGTTACACAGACATACAGCATGATGAAAACCACTCAAAACAAAGTACTCAAAAAAAAAGTACCTCAACGAATGATTATGATGAAATCTCGGTTTCGAATTTTTTAGTCACACAATGCGAGGAAACGTAAAAATTGTAATACATAAATAATACATTTTTTTAATATACATATATTATACGGAATATCCCATAGAAATTTCAATTTCGAAATATTTTATGGTACAACAATTTGCAACTTCCAAATTTTATACGGTAGAAATAAGTAACATTTTAATTTAAGACATTTATTCATTAACTATAATTCAGATTTCAATCAAATCTTTTTTTTGTACATTATGTACTAAAACCAGCCCGTGGTATCTAAATTGAGAATTTGTACGATATTTCTCTATACTTGAATATGGTGAAAATTTTCAAAGTAACCAATAAATCTAGATAGGCCTTCTTTTGTACATAAGCTAAGAACTATGTTTAGATAGTAAAGTTTACATCATCCTTTCCTTTTTTACTTTGTTGTAACAAAAAAAGAAAAAATATTCTTACTTTATTTAAGATTTTTGTAAAAAAGGATTTTATATGACTTTGTCAAGGTGGTATATTTGAAGAACATGAAGAGGTAGGATTTTCCTGATCTCACCCTTCGAGATGAAAACCCTCTCTGCTTGTTAGTGAGGAAAAAGATGTCAAGAAGTCTAGAGTTAAGAGGGTTGACGTCTAAGATATATTGTCGTTGCTATGGCAACCCTTCTACTTGAACAACTCTCATTGCTTGTGCCAGACATTTTTAACATACTCCATGATAGTAACTTAGGAGAAAACTGATAAACCCTTGTTTGTTTTCTCATTTTTCAAGTAATAAGCACGTAAAACTGAACACCGCACGGATATGATAATATCAAAATAAGATAGTTAATGTGATCAATAAAATAAAATAAATAAGCCCAACTTGAGACAGAGATGAATAAAACACAGACGATCAAGAAAAAATTTAAGCAATAAAAATATGATTAAAGACGATCAAGATGATATCAAAATGATAAATATAAGATCACGTTCCAGATGAAATTAAAATGATAATGATGATAAATACGATCTAGATGAAATTAAAATGATAATGATGAGATTAAATACGATCTAGATGAAATTAAAATGATAATGATGAGATTAAATACGATCTAGATGAAATCAAAGACTATAGTCTTTAAATTAACTACCTCTACCAAATATAACCTACCCAGTTTAAACTAAGCAATTTTTAATGATTAGAGATAAATTGGCTGATATTCTTATGTAAGAAGCATAAGCATTTTTCTTATTATACAATTTAGCTGTGTTAGATTTGAGCCACCAGAAATACTTAGGTTTTAAATGATAATTGTTTCGAACATGTGTTCTTCCTGAAGCAACATCTCCTTTGTAGCACCTCAATATGTGCGTATTATGTCAATCCAGAATTATAATTTTACGTAATAAAATTTAATTAAGTTGGTTAAACTTCAAAGCATTGCTTTCTAAAGTAAACATTTTGAAGTGATTCTCTGACAACTTCAGGATTGGAATTTAACCTCAGAAAGTAAAGTTTTAGTATGAGGGGTTTACTGGTAGAGGGAGAAAATAAGGGTGAGAAATCATGTGTTTCGATTGGTCAGTAATAACCATAGCCACGCCCTTTCTGCCCTTTGACCCTTTGCTTCTCTTTCAAGGGTGTCAGCAAATCTATAAAAACATGAAATGTGTTAAAATTTTATCCTTAGAGATTTTTTAAGCTGATAAACAATTTATTCTACTTTCTTCAATTGAAAAAGACGACGTACACTTATTTTACAAAAATGTTGTTCCAACTGAAGATTGATGAGTTCTAATTTTATTACTTTATTAAAAATTATTTTAATGCCTTCATTTAAAAAAAGTTTTATTTTTGTCATTTTTTTTGCGTCAAGCAAAATCCTCAATAAACTGAAGAGATCTTACGAACTTTGTAATAGTTAAGTTCTTAAGCAATGCTGATTCTATAAAATAGTCTGGTACTTTCATTACTATTATAAACTATAATTAAATTAATTAAACGTGATGAAGTGACGTTTCGAATCTAAATCTAATAAGATAAGAGTAAAAGTGAAGTATAGAAGAGTACTTAAGGATACATTTTAATCAAAAACATACAATACACAGGTTCAATAGTTCTCTCACTACTATGCAGCAGATGATATAAGTCATACTGGGTATCATCGTTGCCATATTAAGTTAGTTAACGTGGAAAAATTGCTCGCAAAAATAATTTTGTTCACTCTACACTCAATTAACTTCTGTACAAAACGTTTTTTTCCTCACAAGTGTAATTTTATACTTTTCTCGTTCTAATCAAGTTTCTTATATTCCTCATTACCACCCTGCACCTGAACTTCCACTTCCTTAATTACTTTTTAATAATTAATAATAGTTTTTTTAGTTTAAAGCTCAGAGTTGTTAAGCCGTTTATGCTTAAAATTTTTGTGCTAATGAAGGGGGTAATTAAGCAAAAAAATGATCCTTTTTAATGTTGAACATTAAATGACAAGTTCAAGCCAATGGAGGCGTGTAATATTTCTCTTTATCTTTTTATGTAAAACGCCTTTTAAAAGGCTTAGTTTTTTTAATAGGCTGAATAAAAGATAATAAAATATATAAAATAATTCATATCATTAGAGACGTGATAAATGCTAAAGGTTGATTTCCGGCTAGTAATTGGCATGTAAAGCTATTTGTTATTTATTAAGTTCTTTCTTTATAGAACAGCTGTATTAATTATGATATAGAACAACCAATAGAGTCCGTTTTCTCACAACTTACAGTAAGATATCATTTCATACAATTTAGAACTGTCCAACGAATATTATTTACTCCATGTCCATAATCATGCGTCTGATGATCTAAACAGGATGATTTTGTTTCTTTTTCTTACTATCCATAGAGATATATTAATAGATGTGGCATAACCTATATTAATACATTGATAGGCTTAAAGCATCTTTTCGGGCCTCTTTGAAATCTCATTGCAGCCTCCTCCCAAATATAGTTTATTGTTAAAATAATTTGCTCCTTAATGGCATGTCGTCAATGCATATGTTTCGTATTATTAACGTTATATTATTTTACTTACTATAATTTTATTCTGTTTATTTGATTTTTTTATTTATGAAAAGTGTTCAGATTACTTTTTTTGTTGTTGTTTCAAAATTTAACTATGCTAGAGCCTCTCTAGTAAAAATATCTCTATGTTACCACCGTATTAATATGATACGTACTGAGATCGTAGTAAACATACTAAACCGATGTTATATTTATTTATTTATTTTAACCGAATTATTCGTTTTAGGAGTTCAGTGAGACCAGCTTCACATATAGCATACAGCATCAAGGTATACGTCTGTACTTGGATGAATGTACAAATAGTTTTATCACTTCATTACGATATTGTATTTTTATTTCTTATGACAAAGAAGTTCATGTATTGATTCCTCGTTCTTTGAAAAATTCTACATTTTAAGAACGTGTTAAGTGACTAAACGTAAGAGAAAAAATTCCGAAGTCCACTGTAATTGTTTTTTTTTTTAAATTTTTAATTGATAATTTTCTATCTAAATTGATCCAAAATAATTTATTTTTTGGTGTTCATTGTTGTAGAAATAATATTTAAATAAAAACAGATTAGTTACACTAAAGTCCTTTATTTTTTAATATATAATAATAACTAACCTTAGTTATTATTATATATTAAAAAATAAAGGACTTTTGTGTAACTAATCTGTTTTTATTTATATATTGTTTTATAAGTCCACAAATAAGAAATTTCTTAATAGAAATAATATTGATAACTTTATAAGTCCTCAATATATTCTGTACACTAATAGCAAAATGCGAAAGCCATTAATAATGGATTGATTGTTCATTAGCAAGGTTGTTTCTTACTTAGACTTTGTAACTATTTTCCATTAGTAAAAACATTTAATACATTTACAAAGTACACAAGTACTAAATAAAATCAAATAATTTAAAGATAGGCATAAGTAAGCTCATGTGTAACGCTTACAGCCTTTAGCTCTTATAAACCATTTTCTAGTATTTATTCAACTTAAAAAACTTAACAACAGTTTTAATTATCCAAGAAATGGACTTCTAAACGAAATACAACAAAACTTGGAGTTTTGTTGTATTTCGAGTTCCTTCCTTGGATTTCTATCACTATGATAGACATTTTTGAACGAAGTGTCGTTACAATTCTTCTGATTTCTGTTTACACAGTGTGCAGAATAAGTTTTGAATCTGACTCTGCGTATCTGACAGTCGTACTTTATGTGCACCTACGTTAACACAGGGTTTAGATATAAAGTCCACAGAGTCCTATAAAGTTTTACCACGTAATTAATATCGTCAACTCCAGTTTTAAATAGGGTAAGGTTCAAATTTGTCTCATAGAACGCCCATAGAGTTTTCATGGCTAAATTCGGTTTGAAAAACGTACTAAACCAGTAATTAATCCTTCTTTAGTTGGAGGGACTCTCCAATATGACGTCACCTAATTTCTGTCTGTCTGAAAACAGGAATTCGGTGAATGAGTATTTAGCTGGGTTATTACATGCTGCGAATCGAATTTCGAAATCATAAATTTGTTTATGATTAAAAGTTAATTTTTTTTATGTTTTAGGGTTTTCCCTAAAATACTAAATTAAACCTTAGCCCGCTTAAAAGTGAAATAAGTCTAAACTAAAGTTATCTGCTCAAAGTTTACAATCTATAGTGAAATATTAACTACTGATACAGTAAAGCATGTGGTACTATGTTCGATACAAAACGAGCTCTTATGATTATGAGCATTAAAACCACTACTTCTAGGTATTTCCATCTGCGTTCCGTAATTCTGGTTGAATCAACCTTAAATATTGTAATTCAAGGTTGATTCAACTAAAGCACTACCGATTAGAATTACTTTCTGTACAGTTTTTCGATCTCCCTTTAAATCGTAATTGAAGCAGTGTCTCCGTATCTCTCAAGCAATCCTATGTTTTTGAGAGGGCATTAGACCTCCCTTGAAAATATTCGAATACTTACTCTTAAAAATATTCTAATACTTACTCTTAAAAATATTCCAATACTTACTCTTGAAATATTCCAATACTTACGTATTAATAAGAGTAACTGAAGTAGAAAAACAGCAAGTAAAAAGACAACTTAGATTTAAATATTTAGACAACCAGACCGGACCAAGCCAGTTTAAACTAGGCTTGTAAGTAAGCAATAGACAATGGTAACCTGTAGGCTACCTTATGGGAAGGTTTTCGAGTTCCCGCCACAAATCATTTTCTAAACATCCCATCCTTTACTATGGGATTTTTAAAAGAAAGTGATATTTAAGAGTTTACTTCTTGTGAAATGAATATAGGAAAATACAATTTAACTAAATAGCATACAATTTTGCCTTAAATATTAAATAAATTTAAATGAATCCCCCTTTTATTTATGGTGTTGTTTGAAAAATAAAGGCCTTATCATAACATTTTTCACCAGTCAGTGCTACCAACTTTAATAATTTAGTTCTGATATCTATCACCAAGTGTTACTAGACATAGAAGGTTACTTGTTCAAACAATGATTTTCGTTTCACTCTAGAGGTGATTTAAATCGACAACTATTTCAGTAGTTTAAATAGGCTGCAGACTGCCTTGCATCCTCGTAATATATTTTATATTTATTTAATTATTTTAATTACATGTAACACATTTATTATTTAAATATATGTCTTTCTGAATAAGCTAATAATACCGAACCATAGGGTGTTTATTGGTATTTTATTCTTCTAGAAGAAAGTGAGATGCGAGTTCTTTCGACTTCCATCTTTTAAATTTCTTTTAAATCGCGGAAATTTATAGAAAATAATTACGCCAAGAGTAACATAAAACTAATATTTATTAAAAACCTAAGTTAAGAAATTAATTCTAT
Organism: Microvelia longipes; assembly: GCA_018340805.1. Lineage (NCBI taxonomy): Eukaryota > Metazoa > Arthropoda > Insecta > Hemiptera > Veliidae > Microvelia > Microvelia longipes. The sequence continues at coordinate 41,172,543 of JACMZG010001908.1, forward strand.
AAAATCTAAAAGTAATTCAGTGTTCATTTTATTGTCAGGCATGTTGACATCAGGTACTGTAATGTACTTTTCTAGTAAACTAGTATTCAAAGTAAGTCCAAACCATGTAAGTCATATCCAATGGGAATCGTTTACACGCTTGAGCGAATAAAAAACAGCGACAAGATGGCGTATTATAGATAAATGCTTACATTTTTTCACAAACCGTATCAAAAGGTTCATTGACGTTTAGTATACAATGTAGGTATGTTATATATATGCTGTAGGTATGTTTATATAAAAGTAAAGTATTATATACTTATGAAATGCCTTTATATGGTAAGTTCTATCTATTCAGGGCATTAGGTTATAAGTGATTAGATGTCTGTTCTTCTGTTAATTTCAAATCTTCATAATATTCTTTAGAAAACTCTCAATGCGTGTTTCCGCTTAACAACCCATTTCTTGCTTAAAGTTCCGGTTAATGCTTTAGTACCTAAGCAGTTACTCAATTGTCAAGCACTGCTCGTAACTCATTTTGTCTGTATTTTTGAAAGGAAATGCGCATAATGATCCAGTTGGTTATACAAAACTATGCCTCTAAAATTAGCAGTACGCATTATTACGGACCGGTTTCATTGGATTCAACGTCTCAAAAAACATAAATATTAACCATTTTTGCGGCGAAAAATATTAACCCTGAAAAATAGCGAATCTATAAGAAAGGATGAGGAAGAAAAAAAATAAAAGCATTGTACGAATAGAACATCCACATATATTTATATATAATTTGTTTTTTCTAGTTTAATATTTTTATAACAATTAATATTTATTTATAAATAATTTTTTATGATTTTGTTAATTTACTTTTTTATTTATTTACAATTTTTATTTCACACTTATACATTAATATATATTACATTTATATGATTGTATTTTCTGTGATAAATTTTAATTGTATATATTTACAAAAAAATAAAATAAAAAATAAACAAACACAAATTAGACACAGTAATACTTCATTAAATGAGTTATTATAAAAGAAACGTACATTTTAATTGAATGTAAAATATAGTGTAATAAATGTAGTTATTTTATATTTTTACTATTCATTTCGACTTAGGTGATGATATTATGATTGTAGAAAGGAGGAATAGAAACTAGTCAGCGATAAACAGCTGATACCAGCCAGGTTTATTTAAATGATTTATTTATTTACTATTCATTTCAATTTTAAACTGCAGCAAAAAATTATAACACTCTTATTTTTCAACTTAATTGTGAAAGTAAATGAAGTATTAAATTTTTTAATTCTCACGAAGGAATACATTTTTTAGGGTTCATGGGGTTTAAATATTTATACAGAATGGTATATTTCAAATACATGACCCTGATTACTCAGCTCTGTACGGAGCTATAGAGATAACATTGGTATCTATCCCTACTACTGAGATAGATTACTAGATCGACAACTGGGAGATTAAATACCTAATATTTGTTTGGTAATCGTCTGGTATGTATTGTAATCTGATCACCAAAATTTGTTTTTCTAAGGTAACTTGAAAAAGTGAAATTAAGCATATTATTACATGGATCATTTCTGAAGCTGTCTTATAATCTAGAAAATTCGATACCTACATTGCTGAATTACGGTAATTTTTCATAGAACTTTATTTAAAATATAGCTTCTGGTGAACCAGTAAGCTTTTTTTAAGTATAAATGGGTAATAAAGCCATGTATGTGTGTCCATGTATTTATACCAAACGATAGCTCGTGAAAGAAATTACCGGAATATTGGTATCATATTGTTCAGGATACAACACAGTTTCTAAAATAATTGATATAAAGGTATACTCCAATTCAACTCTTTAAAGTTACAGCAGAAAAACACATTTTCATTTTGGAACTGACATTACCGCACGATTACAAAAAAATAATTGGGTATTTTAAATTCCAGTAGTCAACTTAGTGGAGGATACCACTAAATACCAATTTTATCGCAATAGCTCCACATAAAATTAAGTTATCAGGGTAGATTTTAAATCTACCAACCTGTATATTTTTTATCACTTATGCTCAACTTTTTAGTCAGAGGAAGAAAAGAAGAACAAATTTACTGTATTTGCAAAACTATTACAGTGGAAACTGTCGGCAAGTAGAATTAAAAAAAAACAATTAATTTGCTTACTGACTTGTTTGGTATTTATTGAACAGTTCTTATCAACCAAAAATATTACCGAATTAATATTTTTCTTTGAGCCATTATTAAGGATGGCATTGCGAACAAAAAAATCCTTACTTTTCTTTGAGTTATAGTTTTCTTTGAGTATGCAACATTTATTGTAATAAAAACGAACACGTACAGAAGAAACGTTTAAAAGCTGATAACTTCGAGATTTAAATCAAGTTCAATAATTAAACAATCAAAGAATATATACATCGTATTTAAAATAAATAAAAAGTAAGAATAAATTTAAAAGGAACATTTATAAATTTAGATTCTCTTTGTTTGTTTACTAATCTTATTTATTGTTTATTACATTTTTACATAAAACATTCTTTATTATTATATATTATTATTTAGCTTGATTATAACTTTCGTTTGAATAAATATTAAATAAATTTGTTAAAAAATTATTTATAAGAAATTATAAATATAAATTGATTTAAGTTTAATCATTTACAATGGATTTCGTTATCTAATATACAAAAAAATTAAATTAAACTAAGTACGATGAATAATAATTTAAAACAATTATTGCGCAAAAAATAATCATACTATTATAACAAAAAAGAGTGGTGGGTGCATGAAATAAATTAAGTAGAAGTTACAAAAAATACTTAAAAAAATTAAAACTTTTTAACTGAAAATTAATATGATATTGTGTTTACAAACTTAATTTATAATATAATTGGAATTTGCGTCGTTCTGATGATTTTGTTTACTTCATCGGACTTTCAAACTTCAATAAACCTTTAAAATTCTTTCTAATCAACTCATTTTTATATTAAGTTGTAAAGACTCTCATTTTTAATTACACAGTCATAACATCTAGCAACGGAAAATAATAAAAGGCGAAATACATAAAGTGTGTAAACACAAAAAATAAATAAAGCGTAAAGAGACCGCAATATTCAAAAGTATCAGAATTTAAATAGAAATTGTCCAGGGAAATAAATTTCAAATTTATCAAGCATTAAACGATGTATTAGGTCTCTATCAAAGTATATACTTATAAAATAATAACACAAATAAAAAAATGAGATTATTATTCGATTATGTTGTGAAATGAATATTTTTTTAAGCTGAAGCTGAAGCTGAGAAAAAAACAGTAATTCACAGCCATGTCGTGTATGCTATTTTTTTTTAGATAAACAGTATTAATATAATAAATAACATTTAATTTAATTTCGATTGTAACAAAATGAAGCATAGATAACAGAAAGAAGGTTATACAGGTAAACAGTGTTGCCATTTAGCGGAACTATAGCTGAATACAACAAGAATGAGGTAATCAGTGCTCCTCGTGTCAGAAAAGATAAACTCCCATTTGTACAATAACAACTTTTCTATTTATGATTCACTTTATTCCCGGTTGCACAGAATGTGAAATGCAAAATTTTCATCCACTATCGACAGTATAAGAGTATTATTTTTTTTACAGCTGGAAGTTCATCTATTTGACGCGTGGAACGCTGAAGACCACATTCTTGTAGTAGTTCAGCTATAGTTCCGCTGGATGGCAACACTTTTTTAACAGTATATCTTTTTTCTGTTATCAATCTCTTGTTTCTTCACAATCAAAATTAAATTTAAATTAATTACATATTTGAATTTATTTTTTATTTAATAGAAAGTATTATTTACAATATTAAATCACTATCATTAAGTGACACTGAATGAGCAACTCCGCCAGAAGTTTGAACTTTTGGGATTGAAGCGGTGAATGAAAGTGTTTAGTAAATGTTATTTATTTGATTATTACTCTATCCTCCTCAGAAAAATAGCATACACTACACGGCTAAATGAATACTTTTCCACATCAGCTTCTTTTACTCGCTTCGCTCGCCAGTAAATAAATTCGCTTTGGTAAAAAAATATTCATTTCACATCCTGGTAGTATAATACACTATTTTTTTTTTTTGTTTTGTAATCATATAAATGGATAAATGCTTTATGTAAATAGTTGAAAGCTTGGTAAATTTGATTTTTTTCTCTAAACCATTTCTTCCTCCATGTTAATACTTTCATACTAAAAACTTATGCAAAAAGTAATATAAAGAAAAGTAGGTTTTTATTTTTTTAGATAACATTTGTTTTGTACAGATCAGGACGGAGTTGTACAAAATGATTTGATAAGGCAGATAAAGATATAAGATGGATTCATTATGCTTTTGGTCCATACTAGAAGTAGCTAACAAAACCAAAAATAACAAGATGAAGAACTAGTGCGCTTCCAACTCGACTATTGGTTATAAAAACTGCTAAAACTGCTTTGGTAGAAAAACTAAGAACCCCTCGCTTAGAAGGGTATCCCTTTAGACCTCCGTATTTTGTAATAAACGTGTTTTTGTTTACTTAATTTTTAGTTATAGTGCTAACACATCAAAATGATGAAACCCTACCCAACAACTAAGGCCAAAACTTTACAGACTTCAGCAATATTGCAGGTCATACTCTATTCTAATATTTTCCTTTCCACTAAAAAAGGATAAGTTGTCTATATAGTTTTGTTTAGTTTCAAACTTCGATATTCAACTATAGAAAATAATTAATTAAACTTTATCAAAAGAGGTCTTTGAAAAAAACTGCTGTCATCTGTTCATATGTCTAAGTCTATTATGTAATTGGATCACAGGTTTATCAAATTCATCTTCGCAATAGGGTTTAAATAAAGTTTTATCTTCAAGAAGGAATGTGCCAGAGTAATGTTTCATCAGGATCAATGGGTGTGATCAAATCTCATGAATTGCAGTCCAACGGTGAAGGTGTTAGATATGATGAAGGACTTGCTGAATGAAAACTAGCTGATGAATCTAAACCTTGATCTGAACACTTGTCTTTCATACCTAATCCACCATCTGTCTTGCTTATCATTCTCCTCCATTTGGCTCGAGCGTTTTGAAACCAAACCTACAACATAAAAAATTAAAAGAAAAATTAGTTTAAAAAAATAAATGAAAAGATACATAGTACTAACATGGAACATAGTATACAACAAATAGAAACAAATAAATAAAAAGCAACAAGTCATATCTAAAAACAAATAAGTTGCTCAACAAGGTTTTCCATAATTTATTTAATGTTTAAATAAAATTATTTTCAAATGTCCGTAAGAAAGAATTATATTACATAAAAATGAAATAAAAAAATTCAATTTACAATCAAATCTGTTTCAAGAAAAAAAAATGTTATACGACATATTTCTGTGAAGCAACAATTTTTCGAGTAGCCCCAATGAGAAAATAAAAATTGACAAGAAAAATCCATAATCTATCTCAAAATCGATACCTTTAAGAAAGCATTATAAATACCTATTAAATTACGCTTCTGAAATTGCACAAAAATTTCATACGTAAAAATGTAAATATATTTAAACCAAGTTGTAATCCGACGAATAAATACTCCTAGAGGTCGAAATAAATTACGGGTGGCTCGTGGAAGCCATTTAAATTTTATAACACACTTATTTATATTTTAAAACTTGATAATTGCTTTAACTGATAGTTGTTTTCGATTAGCAAAAAAAAAATTATTTTTACCAAAGTTGTTACATATTTTTATAAAATTCTTTTTCACATTATTGATACCATATTGTATAAAATATGTTACGTATTGATATATCTTTTTAATTTTTTTATCATATATTTATTGTAGCTTTTTCTTTATTTTTTATTTCATTCTATTTACATTTTTTGTTTAAAAACAAGGTTTTTCACCTTTTTATAATTTTTGACATAATGAAAACTTAAAGAAATCGACATAAATTATCAACATTTATAGCAAAGAGACAATAATAATAAGAATTATTAAAAAAATCTTAAATATAATAAATAAATAGAGCAGGTAGCGTGAGAACGGAAGGAACTCCCTATTTCCAGCAAAGTTATTTTTTCTATGTAGGTATATACTCACATTTTTTCATAAATTTAATACGTTTTATAAATCAGTGATTATAATCTTCTACAAAAAGACAAATCCCTACGATGACGGTTTATTCTAATTCTTTGTTTCAATCTTTCAAACATTTCTCAAGTTCTTTTTAATCCTAAAAATTATTATTCCTACGTATGACAGTTTCAGATCATCCTTATTTATTTTATTTAACTTTATTATTTTCTTTACAAATTTTATCAACAAGATAAGCCCAGAACAGGAGATCAAAATTATATGACATCATAAAGATGAATCATTTAAAAAATCTGTTAATTGCAAATTCAAATCACAAGAGAAGACGATAAATACATCCACAACGAAAAATATTTTGTATACATTTCTACAGCAAAATAAGCGTTCATTATCTGATGAAATTTTTTAAAATTTCTAATTGTTATAGGAATAAATTAAATTAAAAATTGCCATATATAAGATTTAATGTAATAAATCATTTTGATACTACCGAGTTTTGCAAAACATGAATAGTTGACACAATATAATTGTGCGAGAGACACCAAGGAAATGTAACAAGCAAAATGCAATGCTACATCTGGGAACTGTTCCATCATTCGACATTCGTCATACTTGATGGCTCGACATAATGCCATGTCCCACTCTGTTTCGTTACGTCTAACTCATCAGGGCGCCGACAGAGCCTGAACTCACTCTGACCTTCAATTAATTCCGAAGAATATAATGTGAAGTACTTACCAGAGACGAGCGGTGCTCTCTTACCGCCATCATGCATGGCAAGCAAAACATATATCATTTTGATACTACCGAGTTTTGCAAAACATGAATAGTTGACACAATATAATTGTGCGAGAGACACCAAGGAAATGTAACAAGCAAAATGCAATGCTACATCTGGGAACTGTTCCATCATTCGACATTCGTCATACTTGATGGCTCGACATAATGCCATGTCCCACTCTGTTTCGTTACGTCTAACTCATCAGGGCGCCGACAGAGCCTGAACTCACTCTGACCTTCAATTAATTCCGAAGAATATAATGTGAAGTACTTACCAGAGACGAGCGGTGCTCTCTTACCGCCATCATGCATGGCAGCAAAACATATATCATTTTGATACTACCGAGTTTTGCAAAACATGAATAGTTGACACAATATAATTGTGCGAGAGACACCAAGGAAATGTAACAAGCAAAATGCAATGCTACATCTGGGAACTGTTCCATCATTCGACATTCGTCATACTTGATGGCTCGACATAATGCCATGTCCCACTCTGTTTCGTTACGTCTAACTCATCAGGGCGCCGACAGAGCCTGAACTCACTCTGACCTTCAATTAATTCCGAAGAATATAATGTGAAGTACTTACCAGAGACGAGCGGTGCTCTCTTACCGCCATCATGCATGGCAAGCAAAACATATATCATTTTGATACTACCGAGTTTTGCAAAACATGAATAGTTGACACAATATAATTGTGCGAGAGACACCAAGGAAATGTAACAAGCAAAATGCAATGCTACATCTGGGAACTGTTCCATCATTCGACATTCGTCATACTTGATGGCTCGACATAATGCCATGTCCCACTCTGTTTCGTTACGTCTAACTCATCAGGGCGCCGACAGAGCCTGAACTCACTCTGACCTTCAATTAATTCCGAAGAATATAATGTGAAGTACTTACCAGAGACGAGCGGTGCTCTCTTACCGCCATCATGCATGGCAAGCAAAACATATATCATTTTGATACTACCGAGTTTTGCAAAACATGAATAGTTGACACAATATAATTGTGCGAGAGACACCAAGGAAATGTAACAAGCAAAATGCAATGCTACATCTGGGAACTGTTCCATCATTCGACATTCGTCATACTTGATGGCTCGACATAATGCCATGTCCCACTCTGTTTCGTTACGTCTAACTCATCAGGGCGCCGACAGAGCCTGAACTCACTCTGACCTTCAATTAATTCCGAAGAATATAATGTGAAGTACTTACCAGAGACGAGCGGTGCTCTCTTACCGCCATCATGCATGGCAAGCAAAACATATATCATTTTGATACTACCGAGTTTTGCAAAACATGAATAGTTGACACAATATAATTGTGCGAGAGACACCAAGGAAATGTAACAAGCAAAATGCAATGCTACATCTGGGAACTGTTCCATCATTCGACATTCGTCATACTTGATGGCTCGACATAATGCATGTCCCACTCTGTTTCGTTACGTCTAACTCATCAGGGCGCCGACAGAGCCTGAACTCACTCTGACCTGCAATTAATTCCGAAGAATATAATAAGAAGTATTTACGAGAGACGAGCGGTGCTCTCTTACCGCCATCATGCATGGCAAGCAAAACATATATCATTTTGATACTACCGAGTTTTGCAAAACATGAATAGTTGACACAATATAATTGTGCGAGAGACACCAAGGAAATGTAACAAGCAAATGCAATGCTACATCTGGGAACTGTTCCGTCATTCGACATTCGTCATACTTGATGGCTCGACATAATGCCATGTCCCACTCTGTTTCGTTACGTCTAACTCATCAGGGCGCCGACAGAGCCTGAACTCACTCTGACCTTCAATTAATTCCGAAGAATATAATGTGAAGTACTTACCAGAGACGAGCGGTGCTCTCTTACCGCCATTATGCATGGCAAGCAAAACTATGTCATTTTGATACTACCGAGTTTTGCAAAACATGAATAGTTGACACAATATAATTGTGCGAGAGACAAAGGAAATGTAACAAGCAAATGCAATGCTACATCTGGGAACTGTTCCATCATTCGACATTCGTCATACTTGATGGCTCGACATAATGCATGTCCCACTCTGTTTCGTTACGTCTAACTCATCAGGGCGCCGACAGAGCCTGAACTCACTCTGACCTTCAATTAATTCCGAAGAATATAATGTGAAGTACTTACCAGAGACGAGCGGTGCTCTCTTACCGCCATAATGCATGGCAAGCAAAACATATATCATTTTGATACTACCGAGTTTTGCAAAACATGAATAGTTGACACAATATAATTGTGCGAGAGACACCAAGGAAATGTAACAAGCAAAATGCAATGCTACATCTGGGAACTGTTCCATCATTCGACATTCGTCATACTTGATGGCTCGACATAATGCCATGTCCCACTCTGTTTCGTTACGTCTAACTCATCAGGGCGCCGACAGAGCCTGAACTCACTCTGACCTTCAATCAATTCCGAAGAATATAATGTGAAGTACTTACCAGAGACGAGCGGTGCTCTCTTACCGCATCATGCATGGCAAGCAAAACATATATCATTTTGATACTACCGAGTTTTGCAAAACATGAATAGTTGACACAATATAATTGTGCGAGAGACACCAAGGAAATGTAACAAGCAAAATGCAATGCTACATCTGGGAACTGTTCCATCATTCGACATTCGTCATACTTGATGGCTCGACATAATGTCATGTCCCACTCTGTTTCGTTACGTCTAACTCATCAGGGCGCCGACAGAGCCTGAACTCACTCTGACCTTCAATTAATTCCGAAGAATATAATGTGAAGTACTTACCAGACGAGCGCGGTGCTCTCTTACCGCCATCATGCATGGCAAGCAAACATATATCATTTTGATACTACCGAGTTTTGCAAAACATGAATAGTTGACACAATATAATTGTGCGAGAGACACCAAGGAAATGTAACAAGCAAAATGCAATGCTACATCTGGGAACTGTTCCATCATTCGACATTCGTCATACTTGATGGCTCGACATAATGCCATGTCCCACTCTGTTCGTTACGTCTAACTCATCAGGGCGCCGACAGAGCCTGAACTCACTCTGACCTTCAATTAATTCCGAAGAATATAATGTGAAGTACTTACCAGAGACGAGCGGTGCTCTCTTACCGCCATCATGCATGGCAAGCAAAACATATATCATTTTGATACTACCGAGTTTTGCAAAACATGAATAGTTGACACAATATAATTGTGCGAGAGACACCAAGGATGAGTTAGACTGACAGAAAGATAGAGTTAGTTGTGATGAGTTAGACGTAACGAAACAGAGTGGGACATGGCATTATGTCGAGCCATCAAGTATGACGAATGTCGAATGATGGAACAGTTCCCAGATGTAGCATTGCATTTTGCTTGTTACATTTCCTTGGTGTCTCTCGCACAATTATATTGTGTCAACTATTCATGTTTTGCAAAACTCGGTAGTATCAAAATGATATATGTTTTGCTTGCCATGCATGATGGCGGTAAGAGAGCACCGCTCGTCTCTGGTAAGTACTTCACATTATATTCTTCGGAATTAATTGAAGGTCAGAGTGAGTTCAGGCTCTGTCGGCGCCCTGATGAGTTAGACGTAACGAAACAGAGTGGGACATGGCATTATGTCGAGCCATCAAGTATGACGAATGTCGAATGATGGAACAGTTCCCAGATGTAGCATTGCATTTTGCTTGTTACATTTCCTTGGTGTCTCTCGCACAATTATATTGTGTCAACTATTCATGTTTTGCAAAACTCGGTAGTATCAAAATGATATATGTTTTGCTTGCCATGCATGATGGCGGTAAGAGAGCACCGCTCGTCTCTGGTAAGTACTTCACATTATATTCTTCGGAATTAATTGAAGGTCAGAGTGAGTTCAGGCTCTGTCGGCGCCCTGATGAGTTAGACGTAACGAAACAGAGTGGGACATGGCATTATGTCGAGCCATCAAGTATGACGAATGTCGAATGATGGAACAGTTCCCAGATGTAGCATTGCATTTTGCTTGTTACATTTCCTTGGTGTCTCTCGCACAATTATATTGTGTCAACTATTCATGTTTTGCAAAACTCGGTAGTATCAAATGATATATGTTTTGCTTGCCATGCATGATGGCGGTAAGAGAGCACCGCTCGTCTCTGGTAAGTACTTCACATTATATTCTTCGGAATTAATTGAAGGTCAGAGTGAGTTCAGGCTCTGTCGGCGCCCTGATGAGTTAGACGTAACGAAACAGAGTGGGACATGACATTATGTCGAGCCATCAAGTATGACGAATGTCGAATGATGGAACAGTTCCCAGATGTAGCATTGCATTTTGCTTGTTACATTTCCTTGGTGTCTCTCGCACAATTATATTGTGTTTAATGTAATAATCTAAATTGTATATAGTTTGTCTTGATTTTCAATAAAAAATTTCTTTTTTTAATGTTATATTTTATCTTTAAACCAAGTTATATTAAAGACATTCATATTATTCTTTCTTATTTTTTCCATCCTATCACTTGTCATTCTTTACTCTTAATACCTATTTTCAAATTCTTTTTATTAAATCTTTTATTTGATTTGATTATATACATGATGTTATTTCTTTAAAATCGGATTCACATAAATTATTATTTTATTTAAGTATTAGTACATATATACACCGAATTCGAGTGTGTGCTGTCAGCCCGTGTTTGTATTTTTTTATTAATCCATCAAGTCCCCCTTGTTTTGACTTAAAAACATTATCTTTTTTTTAAGTCATGTTCTTATAAAATCAAAAAATCAGGTGATTTCTATGCCGGATATTAGATTTGAATTTGATTTCATTATTTTTTATTTTAATACCCAAATATTTTTTATTCTTTTTTATACTTTTACGTATTTTTTAAAAGTTTTTTTTCTACATATTTTTTTATTTGTTTATAACTTATATACATGTATAGATACATAAAAAGTAACTTTGTAAGAGGTTTAAATTTTATATTGGACATTATCTTTTAAAGATCATATTTATAAATTGCGAACAGGTGCCAACAAATTTAAATAAATTGATAATCAATTTATTTATTTATTAAAATCATATTTAATTTAATTCACGAAGAACGATTTTTGTTTGAATAAAAAAAATAGTTTTTGATAGGACTTGATTTTTATACCTTCAATTTCTAAGGTTCATTGAAATTAAATCAGCCGTTTGATAAGCACCTATCAAAATGATAAGCGTATCAAAAATCTTTTATCATAAATCTAAAAATACAAGAAACGAGTACACAAAAAATGTGTACACTCATAATACATAGACACCATTTTTTCGATTTTTGGAATGTTTAGGTACTGAACTATTGACATTTGTTGAAAAAAGTCGGAGTTAGGTTTTTGCTAATGCAACACTTCCCTTTCCTTTTAGAAAGTATTGAAGTAATATTATTGGGGCCAACATAGATTACTATTTGCCTCCATAGTAGAGGTCATTAAGGCTTTCGTCGCAATACTACATTGTGCCTGCGGAGGTCTAGGGTTCGTTGCCTAGGTTTTGTTCTAGGTTTATAGTATTTAAAATTTGTATTAAACCAACTTTAACATTTATTACTTTGAGCATATAACAGTTCCGAGCAAATTTCCAAATGAAATAATTAGCTAATAAAATTGGGGTCATAAATGGAGATAGTGTTTCATATACTAGCATACAGTATACTTTAAAAAAGTATACTCTCTCTAAGTATAACTGCACTAGTATACTTAATATATACTGGTGAGTTGAAGAATGATACGACAGAGCTATAGTTGTGAATATCTTAATATAGGATATCAAGTGATAAATTAGTTATCATTCATGTTTATAGGGCCCCTTCAAAAGTAAATAAATAAAAGATGTCACTTTGTTTATATTTGTATACAAGTTTTTCCAGTCATTCATCTTAGTTTATATTACCTTATAGAAGGGGAACTCTATAGGTGGTCTTAGTTTGTGCCAACCATAATATACCTAATTTAAAACTCGATAGAAAAGCTCTAAAAATCAGAAACGGCGTTCTTCGGTACCTTTCTTCACAATATAGCTTTTACTACGCTCATCTTCACTATTTCGGACATGCTTCGCTCGTTCTCAAAATATAGAAATTACCTCATGTGTATTGCAAATAATTTTATGCCAAGGAAAACCGAAGACATACTAGGCGTATTATCATGATCATATACTTATTTATAGCATAAAACAATACGCTTGTACCAAATTTTAACTCAATTAGTTTATATTTTTAATTATATACAATTTATTAAAAACATTTACAAATATTTATGTCATTCGAGAAATCTTGAACTAAGTATATTAGATGAAACTTGTCACAAATGTTACTCTTACAAATTGACTAAATTTCAAATCGATCAAAACATTTTCCACGATTTATGGATTTTGAAAATTGCATTATTGGTGGTGATAACGACGTCATAAAAAATAATGTCTACTTAGCACAACCAGACCTAGAGATTGATTTATTTTATTAAAGTGTTTATAGCTCTCCAGCATAAACGATAACTAACACACACAAATACAGAAATAAAACTTTTAAAAATATTTTAAAAGCATCTAAAACGAAAAATTCAGGTAAAATCCTCCCTTTCTGATTTTTAGTCCTATGATTATATTTTTCCTATATACTTGCGGTATAAATGAGGAAAAGATAAAATTTAGAAATATTATACAATAGTTATTTATGCCATAAGGCTGAGAAGTGTGTCTTTATGTCACGGCAATTAGATTTACCGACGAGCGAAGCGAGTCGGGAAAAATTGCCAAGACATAAAGACATTCTCAGCCGGATGGCATACACTATTTTTTTTGAGGTAGCACTCATTAAATAAAACACTCATTAAAAAAAATCAAAAAATAGCACTCATTAAACTGCGCTATACACTTAATTGAAAAAAACAAACGTCCAATTATTATTAACTCCATATTATCGTCGTCATTAAATTCATCCATAGCTTCACACTTTTACTCAAAAATGTAAAAGCTTTACAAATTAACACACAAAAATTTTCAATTAGAACACCTTTAAAAAACGAAAAAAAAAATAGTCTACGAACAAAAACAGAAACAGAATGAACGTTTTTAAAGAAAACTCATGAAGGTTTAACACAGATTGTTTTTTGAACACGCAACATTACAGTAATAGCGGCAACATATGAATTACTTTTACGTCCTAGGAGTTTTTTTTACATTCATTATTGTCCTCGGAGGTGAAAAGTACTAAATAACCTCCTATAACAATAATGATTGGCTTCTCATCCTAAAAACGGTCCAATAAAGTAGTCAATTACGTACTACCTCAAAAAAAAAATATTTTTCTGAAAATGCACACGAATAGTTTTCTATAGACTAGTTTTTTACGCAATTATTTGATTTTTTTTTTATTAAGTAATATAACAGCTCCAAATGATTAAAGTATTTCCGATACTTTTATGGGGAATATAATTTGAGTGCAGAAATACTTTGCAGTTATATATAAAAAGCGGATCTCATTTTTTCTGCAACTAAATAGGAATTAGTACTTCCTAAGTATTGAGTTATTAGGTAAAGAATACTTTGTTCATTTTTCGTCGAAAACAACCCCTGCTCAAAAAATATACACAATTAATAAAATGAATAATTAAAAAATAAATCCGTTTCTAGTCAATAGAAGTCGATTGGAGCTATTAATTTGTTTTTGAACTCGGCTCCTCCGAAACACAACTTCATGGTTGGCATTACTGGTTTAATCACATATATTTGCACCCAAACACGTATAATGCAAGGTTGACAAGTAAACAATCAATATCATATCAATAAATACCAATCAATAATCAATGAAGTCATCATGGCTAGAATCTTCTAAACTAAATACTACGGGTGGTCCACTAAACCCATAATTTTCAACAATATAAAGCATTTTTTTTTACACCAGGTCATAATTTCATAAGTATTTAAAACAACGTTAAACAGTAATAATTATAGTTATTACATTATCATAAATAAAACATTATAAACTAACCTTATCCTACAACAATTATATTATATTTTAATATATAAATAAATTTAACGCACTAACTTACTCTATAAATATACTAATACACATGTTAATATAATTCAGTTCACAACAAAAAAAGCTAAATATACAAATATAAAATTACGGTAATTTAGTGTAAATTGATCCTTTAAGTTAAATTATATCAAGTTAAAAACCAAAGTCATACGAACAAATAAAATTATATTGTCTACAATTACTTTATACTAAGTCCATATAACTTTGAGAATTCACTCCACGCAAAATAAACACACCTATTAAAAAGTAATAATTTGAGACACCTGTTGCGACGAGTTAACGGTTTAACACTTCAATTATTATTATAATTTTAAATATATATAATTTTTAAAACATGGTAATTTGATATGTTGTAATTTCTTTTAAAAAGTAATCATAATAATTACACTTTTGTTGTAATTTTTAAAAATTATATTTCTTATAATTTATTCGATATAATTATAAATAGTAATAATTATTTTAACACTTTTGTTAGTTTAATTAATGGAACAAAAACAGGGAACAAATAAATCATCAAAACAGTTCAATGAATAATTATAAATACGACTTACGGTTCAAGTCTAATCTACCAAAAAAGAAAGACTTGATATTTCTAAAAGTGATTGGCTAAATATTTCTAGAACAATTTTTGTTGACTCTTAGCAGTATTAAAATACTGCAATGTATATTCGATTAAAAAGTTTTAGCAATGAAATTTTTTGTCAATTAAAAAGCTGTAGTACTACAATTTATTTTCAATTAAAAACTTTCACTACAGCAATTTATCTTAGATTGAAACGTTTTAATACTGCAATTTATCTTAGATTGAAACGTTTAATACTGCAATTTATCTATAGATTGAAAACGTTTAATAACTGCAATTATCTTAGCGAATTGCAATTTTATCTTAGATTGAAAACGTTTTAATACTGCAATTTATCTTAGATTGAAACGTTTTAATACTGCAATTTATCTTAGATTGAAAAGCTTTAAGAAGGGTGTTTATTTTCGATTGTAAAGCCTTAATACATCTATTTGTTTTTGATTGAAAAGCTTTAAATAATACTGCAATTTTTTTCGATAAAGAAGCCTTAATACTGCTATTTTTTCGATAAAAAAGCCTTAATACCGCATTTTTTTCGATACAAAAGCCTAAGTACAACTATTTATTTTCGATAAAAAAGCTTTAATACAGCTAGTTATTTTCGATAAAAAAAGCCTAAATACAGCTATTTATTTTCGATAAAAAAGGCCGAAAATACACAAACACAGCTGTTGATATCGACATCCACAACTAAAGCAAATTGTGGTTGTTGAGACTTCATCAGTTAATATTTGTACAAGGTATTTTAGGAGTGTATTTCAAACAAACAAGTGATGTCATAGATAATCGTTCGGTAGCTAAAACCCGGATACACAAAACTATACCCGTTTTATCTTATAAATTTATTTTTTTTAAAAATAACATCCTAAACCGCAGAAATACAGCATAGAAATTGTTGTAAACTTCTGTGTATGCATCTTTAAATGAAGCTATCTTGTAAATCTTTAAATGATTAAGTAGCCGAAACCAAATCATGAAATATACAAATTTCTAACCAATTTGTTATTGTTAAAATCAACGACGAGCAAGGGGAATGTTTGAGAAATGGCTCAAAACTACCTTATGAAGTTTATAAACGGTCGAAAGATGTAACCTACCCTCAGGCAAAATATAGGTTATGAGTAAAAAATTAATGGCCCGACTAGGTTCACTTTAAATATATTTAAGAAAAAACATGATAAAAAGTAATTCTTTAAGTTATGCTATCAAAGCTTCAGTGCTTTTTTAAGAGAACTTCGTAAGTCCTATCGCAAGGAGTGTAAGTATAGTAAATATATTATATAATGTTCATATTTATTCATTCATTTATATAATAGAACGTCCCATCGAGTGTCCGAAAAGAAATAAGCATAAAACAATGGGGACTAATACTAAAAATAATAAGTATTATAGACTGTTTATAGAGTCAATAAAATAATGCAACAAGCATAATTTTTTACAAGTATGTTACCTATGAAATCAAAATTTTGCACTTTTGCTCAGCAATTTATGATGAGCATGATACATGATTTAATCACTCATAAATTGCAACGCATACATTTGTTCTCGCTACTTCAATAAAACGTTTGACGCCTATTAACTGAATTCTACTGAAATTATTATACTGAATTATTGTACACATCCTTAAATAAAATTTTAAATAAAATATATTTTTCTCGAAATATCCTCAATAACTTTATATCTACGTAGAAGCAACAAATAAGCTTTAAAAATCATATATATCTGTATAAATCGGTTACAGTTTAAGAAATTATTTCTTCTCTTAAAAAATTGTACACTGATTTTTCTAAAACTATACGGTAGCGTAGCTAAACTTTTCTAAAAAAAATGTTGGCTTCAGGGGATACCAAATCATTCGTATAAGAGATACAAATGTTACGAGCGCAGACATTCGAAAACGCGTAAATCATCAAGTGAATAATGACCGTTTCATCAATTACTTAGACAAAACTTACTGAAAAGAAAGAATGCTTCAAATTTATTACAAACATATTTAAAGATATGATGGTTAAAAATTATAAAGTTATTAGTTAGTTCGAAAAGGGCGTAACATTTAATTTAAAAAGTTAGTGTTTTTAATTTAATTACATTTTTAAACTTTTTTTAAAAAATGAATAAAACATTTTACCGACTAAGCAGGACAATTTAGCACGTGGAAGTTTTTGTGATTTAAGAAAGGTTGCGAATTTCGTTTTCGGACATTTTTATAGCATTGCTTTACTGTTTCTAACCCATAGGAGTCATTTGGTTAACATGTTAAATAAATTTTATTGGTCTAATTAATAAGTCCAATAATTAGACTTTTAATAAACAAATATCTCATTTTTTTGAAAATTCGCTGAAAAGATGTAACGTGATTGATAAAATTAATTACGTTACGAGAATTAGAATTAATTAACGTTTACATGCAGTACTCAACCCTATAGTTATCCCATAGCATATAACTATAACTAACATTATACATGAACAATATGTGATAACTTTAAGCGGATATAGTAGAGTGTTCCTGATGTTTAGTAGCTTTAAAATAGATCCATTTATGTTGCTCCTTTATTTTATTATAAGAATGAAGGTTATATTTTTGTTTTATATAAATGTCGTAGTATCAATTTGTATTATAATCAAGCAAGAAGTAAGAAACATAAAAAATGTAAACAAGAAATGAAATAACGAGCGTAGGTCGGAAAATATATATTGCTAGTGCAACAACATTTATTTACAATTAAACATCTAATGTGTAAAATGTATTTCATATATATATTAAGACAAGAGTATTTTCAAATAGGAAAGCTGGTGGAGGAATGCTTAAAGTTGCAATGAAACATTGACATTTACAATACAATACTTACTGTTTTATTACTTTTATGAAAACGTACTTCGTAATCATATAGATTTACATTTTACAAAATTCTAACTGAATATAATGAATGTTTTGCTTCACATATTACAATAAATATTTTAAACGACTTCATAATAGTAAAGCCTTCATTCATCTCGATAAAATTTAGGAGTAAAATGTGTTTTTATCCGAACGACCTCAAAAGAGTCATTTCGTATTAAAATTTGTTAAAATGGTCCTGTCTTGTATTTTTCTGCTTATTTTAACTTTTAATGTAATGTGTAAAGTACAGTTCTAGCTTCAATGTTTGACAATAAAGCTTCAATGTCTTCCACAATGATAAGAAAGAAGTATACTGTTTCGCATGTACGCATGCCACTTATCGTGAGCATAGGTAAGCGGATAGTATTCGTCTCTCTTTATTAGTCCAATGTTGTTTAACGACATAATAAATTATATCCGTGGACTAAGCTTTGAAACAGCCACAAAGCACACTTAGACGTCTAGTTTATAACCTCACGGAGTAAAGTAATTATATAAACCAAGTAGAACATGAACCACCAGGGAGTTGGTTCAAAGATGGGCGCAGCCATATTGTTTTACTCTTATAAATGTAAACAAACTATTTATGGTACTCGTCATTTTTGTTTTAGCACTTCTTTTACATTTAAATCTAAAATGTTCGTGATTCGCGTAAGAATTGTGTTTCTCTTCCCCAAAAAAATTATAACAAAAGCTGCAAAACGCAGGTTATGCAACAAGATATGACGAGTTTAACATATATTAACGCTTCATAGCAAATAAAACATTTAAAAAACTAAACTTTATTTTTTTTAGACAAAATATTAAAACACGAGGTGGTAACAAGCAAAATAAAGGATATTAATTTTCACTATTAGTTTATAACCTGCAATAGAACTATTAGTAGGAACATTTTATTTTTAACGGCTATTGAAATTTTGTAGAACTCCATACTTAAATGGTATATAGACACTAATCTAGCTAAAGCTAAAATTGTTTTAGAACTAAAGTTCTAAAACAATTTTAAAATTGTTGTAGAACTAAAGCTAGTTCAGTCTCTATATATCATTTAAGTATTTGTACGGAGTAAGTTGAGAAACCTCCCAGTAATGCACATTGCACAGTTGTAACAGGTGTGTACCGCCTTGTTATTATTTTTTTTTCTGAGTTTTATTGTTTTTTCCTCGACACGAGTCTTTGTTCATAAGAATCACCTAACGCCCTCATCCTTTATTAAGTGCTTGCGTTACACCTATAGAAACTGTTTGATCAATCTACAATGTCATTTGAATGCTTAATCTCAACAAAACAGGTTTTCCTCAAACTACTAGATATTAACAGGTCCATCAGCTCAGATAGGCATGTACTGTCTCAACTTGGGTCAAACTCTTATTTCTACACGTCAAGAATGTCTACCGCATTAAGAAACTATCAGAAAACAATATTAAATGTGCTTATCAAACACGACAGGTTTGCAAAAAAGAAATTCAAAACTATTCATAGAGCTGCTAATCTAATATAAAGCATCTATTTTTCACATTAGAATAATACTTTGAATCCTATTTTTTTACAGTTGCTTACAGGTATACAATTATAATCCAAATTGTATATCTATGCAGAATAAAAGTGTATCTGCATAATCCTTAAATCCTTATATTACTAGGTATTATTCTTAAAAATAAGAGTTATCCTAACTCGTCCAGGATATTTTAAATTAGGATATTATGTTAACAATGGTTTAAACCAAGTATTATCTAACATTAAAAGAGGAAATAATCCATTAATTATAACTTTGTATCTATATGAAGATCTATAAACAAAGTTATTCTTGTAATTCGAAAAAAAAAAATTACAAGATGTAATGAATAAAATTTAGATTAAAGTTTAATTAGATTAAATGTAATTGTATGATTACAATCGAAAATAAATGAGAAAATGCGTTCAGTAATTAGAATAAGAACAGAAGTACGCAAAGTAATAAAATTGTAATTGATGATAATTATGAAGCTCGAGAGTAAAAATTAAGACATTACGCACTTTGAAAATTACAAAGTGTTAAACAAAGTACAAGAAAATCGTTTTTATAACGTGATGCAATTTTAACTACTTGCGTTCTCGAAAACGTTTAAGTTACCATTGTTGGCCAACAATATTGTGTTTTAACTTTAGGTATAGAATTATACTCATTAACTCATACAATATGAATGCGTATAGCAAATTACAATTATCAGGCTAATTTTGAAATAATATTTATAATAGTCTGTCTATGTCTACGCCTCGAGGACAGTATGTTTTTATCTTTGGGATAAAGATATTTTGATCCCAAGATCTTAGGTCTAAAGAAAGCAGCTTCTAAATTATAGCAACATAAAAATCTTTCACAATCACTTCAAAATAAAATGGTTAAACTAAGTAAAAATTTTCAAATAGAATACAGTTTTTAAAAGCATTTTTAAATAAATAATATTTTTCATAATAAATTCCTTTTTTAAAAATGGGAAGTATTCTAATGACAAACAAATTTAAAACCACATTATATCTTCCCAAAATGGGAAAATTTGTATGTAAATTTTATAGCTAATTAGATTGTCCTGCCTAACGACTAATAACTTGATTTAGATAAAACTTAACCATAAAATTAGTCCTTCTATAGGGTTAGGTTATTTGAATTTTGATGAAATTCAACAAGGCATTTATGACGTCAAATGGGGACACAAGAGACCTTAGATATTTGTCAGTTTTTTATTTAACATTTTTATTTTACCCGTCTTAACATTTTGTTTGAAAAAAGTTGATAAAATTGTCTACATCTTATTTCCAAGAGGTTTTCATAACCAAGTTTGTACAAGTTCCAAAACCATTAAATTCTTCCACATGAACGCAGCACCGAGTCTGTCGAGCCCCCCCCCATCTTACTTACACCTACACTTCTTAGACCCGTAACCGCGTATTATAAATTTGAAAAATGTAAACAAAGAATTCTTTTCAATACTAAAGGGAGTAAAATAAAAGTATGTTGAAAAAATAAAAAAAGTTCCCTTTAAAAAAAAGATAAAACAACCTTTTTAGCGAAAAAATAAGGGTGATGTTATTATAATTTTGTTTGAGTAGTTTTTATTTAATTTATTTGAGTTAACACTTCAACAGAAATGGCTCAGATTTTATTTACCTTATTTTATATTATTATATTCATTTTTCTTGAAAAAAATAAATAAGAAAAAAAAGAAAAAGATGCAAGGGTTAAAGGAGGAATCTAGGGTTATTTTTTAAAATAACGCTAAATGGAATACGGTATTCTTAAGTCAATATTTTACTTTAATCAATTAAATTAATCAATCTTTATCTTTGTAATAATATATGAAAGGCTTCCTGCACAAAGCCGTTTATATCATAAATAAATAAAAAAATGCTGTCTACTTTTTTTTAAATGTAAAAATTAAAAAGAGAATTTTTGGAGTGAAATAAATATAAAGAATTTGCAGTCCTAAATAAATAAAGGAATAATTAATAAAATATAAACTGATGGTTCAACAAAACTCTTCAAGTAGAGGAAAAAAGTTTCAATAGCATCGGGAACTTACTAATCTATTAATTAATAGGTAATAACAGAGGTAGAGATAAAAGAAGAACTTAAGTATTAGAATCACTTAGAATCTTTAAGTAAGCCATTATTGACTTTTAAAGCAAATATAGTAGTATGCGGAGAGTTAGTTTATATGGTGCATGAGGAAGGAAGAAATAATGATAGAAAGAATAAAGAATAGCAAAATTGCTAACACTATTGACTTATCACAAAACTGCTGTTTTGCAAAAACATTAATTGAAAACCTCTTTTCAATTAAAAATTAATATATATTTATTATATTGTAATAAAACGTTCAGTAAATTTAAAGTCTAAAGCCGAATTTAAATTTACCAAATGGATTTATACAAACGATTTTCCTCGCTTCTTCTTTTAAATTTTAAGCTATTTTCTACTAAAAACAAAAATGAACTTAACAAATCAAGCTCGCTAAACTATAGCTTTACCTATTATAATGACATTTGACATCAACATGAATTTTATGCAATAAAATAATTACTTAAATAATAATAAATTTACAATTAAACGTGTAAATCAATTAAAAAGTGTTAAATGAACGTGTGCTCACCTGAAGAACTCTCTTAGGTAATCCAGTTTTCTGAGATAACTGCTTCAAATCTTTTGCATCAGGGTTATGATTGATGGCAAAATATGATTTCATAGTCCTAAGCTGATGATGTTTGAACGACGTCCTCATTCGCTTTGTTCGCTGGTGAGCCGAACCATTTGATAAACCGAAACTTAAGTAGTCTGAGTCCGTACCGAGATCATCTGCAACAAGAGAGAGAAACCATTAGACATATTTGTATTTGTTAGCAACAAGTAGCAACATTTTGTATGATTGAGGCCCTGTAAACAATACTTACTGTCCTCTATTTTGTTTCTTACCTAATTATAGAACATTTGCTATAAATAAATAAATGTAATTGGCTTGTATTAATGGCTTTACAGATAAATGTATTAAAATATTTTGATACTCAAGTTTCTTGTAATACTTATATTTAATATATTTATATAATATATATATATATATATATATTATATTTATATATTTATTCTATTTATTTATATATATATATTTATATTTTATATATATATATATATTAATCTTAAATTTGTTAATCTTTCTCCTTCACACAAAAATTAAGCATAAAATGACTTAAGTAATGTAATAAGGTAATTCGGAAATGCTATTAAAATCTAAACTTAAAAGTTTGCGGACAAGACTGGGAAACCGTTGTGCACAGGAGATTATTTAATTTAACTTACTAACCTATAATTACAGAATACATACTAAGTAATTTTATGGCTATTTAATCTGACATAATGAACTATTATTTAAACAAAATTATTTAAATCTTTATGTAAACATTTAATTTGTTACTAAACAAACCTATTACTTACTATCTGTACATTAGCATACAATTTACAATTTAAATGATTATTTTAACTTCACGCAAATTTTATTCGTTTGATTCTCATCCAATTTTTCATCTTTAAGCCAACTTCCTTTTTTCTTAAAAGAAAACAATGTCGACTAATGATTATTTTGACATAGCTAGTTTGTTATCTTATCTGACTATCATTAGTGTCTAAGCATAGTAAAAAAATACAAGACTCCTTTTCTTATTAAACAAGACCACACAACACACGTAATTTGTTCGCCTGCCACAACTTTGTAACTAGTCAACGATTACTAAAAAGAAATCTAAATATATGCTACAATATAACTTAACAATTAACATAATCATTGCAAAAGAACTGCATTTTAAATACTATTCAAATACTAAATTATAAACTTAGTTTAATTTATTACGTGACAAGGTTATCTTGTAGATGCTGAAAAGTGTAAACACATGCAAATAATGAAATTAAGCTAATTTCTGTTTAACGTATGAGCGAGTAACTTA
Organism: Microvelia longipes; assembly: GCA_018340805.1. NCBI lineage: Eukaryota > Metazoa > Arthropoda > Insecta > Hemiptera > Veliidae > Microvelia > Microvelia longipes. Next base: position 41,196,453 of record JACMZG010001908.1, read on the forward strand.
ATTTTGGTGTTAGAAACTATTTACTATTAGTTAGTTTTATTTAATCTTAGTCCACAAATACATTACGTATGTATAAATAAAATAATTCTTTCGGTTAAAACAAGAATTTTGAAAAAAATGTTTAAAGTGGTATTGATTTGTATAAACAAATTTACCAGAATTAACTGGAACTTAAGGCCCGACAATTTCCTATAGAATCTTATTTAGAAGTTAATTCCTAAAATTTTCGGCCCATTTTTTCGGCTTTCTGAAATCTACGATTCCTAGACATCGAGACATCGTATTGAATAGTCTTATTAATGAATTATTATTATTAAAATTGCAAGCGAAACAATTGATTACCGCGGTAACAATTAGCTGAATAGAAACGATGCAAATCGTTTCTATGTAAATCGTGTGTAAAGAGAGAAAATCTATAAGTTCCTATCTAGTGAGAAGTAAGATAGACGGAGATAGCTCCAACCCTCGACGATATATTTCCATCCATAACATGTATACCGGCTTCATTAAAACCCCAAATAGACAGCATCGAAAAACATAAATTAAATTAAAAATAAATATAATCTTATATCACTATGGATTATGTAATATAAAACTAAAAGTAGAGTAAAGCATATATTTAGAGGAATAAAAAAAAATCCTCTAATTAATTCAGAGGATTCCATTGTCGTTAATCTGTTGGTCAGTGTTTAGGAAAATAACAAAGGGTAAAGAGAGAGAGATTAGTGCGAGTGTTGTAGAGCTCAGTCACGTGGTGAGTCCCTACGTCCTGCCTGGTGACTAGGACGAAGGGACGGACGTACGTCCATATTAGTTTCTCATTACAGTAAATCTTTACTTTGAATAATGACATATAATCTGTAGACATTTAGGGATTTGGCACAATGATGTTAATTAAAATATAAAAGCGTATTTGATATATTTGTTAAGGTATCATGTTTTATGTTTTCAACCGAGTAATAAACAAACTTTATTGATCCAATAAGAAATTCAAGAAATCTATTATTTCTCAGAGAAGTAACAAAATAATTTAATTTTAGAAATATATGAGAAAATAAAAAACTTATAATTTCCAAGAGATTTACGAGTTTATTTGTTATATTATACAGAAAAAAGTGGTTTCGAATCATAAAACTGTTTTATTTAATAATTTTTGCACGACTTTACAAACAACTTTATACTTCAATATAAACATATTCTTTTATTTTACACAATAAAAAATAAAAAAATAACAGTTATGGCACACATAAGAGACATGAAGTACCTTAATGAGTCATAAAATATGTGTTTATATTTACTCCTCATAAAATTCTTTTTCTATTATATCCCTTTTTTTGACGACTCTAACAAATACTATTATATGCATAAAAAAATTAAAAGCATGCGTATAAAAAATTTGTTATGCGCCGAATGGAAAAAAATGAATGTAAACAACCAAAAGTAATAAATGTAAAGAATTGTTAAATTTTAATGGTTTGGTCTCAGTTTTATAACGAAACGTGTTACCTAAAAATATTCAATAAACTGAGAACCAAAAGGATGAAATTTGTTTCAGAGGAGCTAAACATTGCTAGTATGTTACAGCATGATATGAGGTGATGACATGGAAAACTGTACATCTGGTATTTTGTGTATAAGGAAGATTCCGGTCATGAAAAAGTAAGTTGAGTTCATCACATGGTTTCTTCAGAGCGACATTCTGATATTGAAGGGAATTTCAACACATTTAAAAATGAGAACTGGTCTTCAATTAATAGTGGACTGTTAAAGACATTCAGTGGAGAGACGTCAGTAATAAGAGCGAACTCGGTAATGTTTTTTTCGTTGGAAATATCTCTATATAGGGTGCTTAAATCATCCAGATTAAACTAAAACAAATTCAATTAAAGTAAATAGTACATTATGTTACTTAATCTCTTAGTAACACCAAGAACATAAGAGATCAAGTAAAACATCCGAATTAAGATTATTTTATTCTTACTATGTTTAGTGGATTCATTGAGAAGTGCTTGAGTATCCATACAAAGTCCACACTAGCATTTCTATAGAAAATCTCGCTATTATAAGTTCCTTTTTGAGTTTTATTTAGCAAATCAATTTTTAAAATTTAAAATATATTTGTTAAACAACTATCCCACGGATAAAAGATGATTAGGTAACTTAGATGAACATAGGAGAATCATACTACGCCGCACAGTTAAGGCTTTATCAAAGATTAAAGAGTACTAAATGTCCATTAGATTAAAACTAAAAGGTTGATAGTAAACTGAAAAAAGCCTTTTGTAAATACCTTATTAGACAGAACCATAATGGACATTAAAAAGCAGGGTCGCGTGGCTTGACCGGCGGTCAAAAGAGGAGTCTGGTCAGGGGGCAGATGGTCTTAGTGACCAGCTGAGATAGTGACAAACCCTTTCACACTTATCCGCCTAATTGATACCTAGAATAATCGTTCAAAGGATAATAATCTGAAAGGGATGTCCACATATTGGTAGTGTATAAAGATTGCCTTTTTGTGTTTTAAAAGTTGGTGTAAAATTACAGAATTGTTGTTTTTGTCCTAGTACAGAAAACGAGATATAACTTCTTCTACATTTTACACAAGTAAGTTGGCATTTTAGAAAAATCAAAGTATTGCTCTAAAGTCCAAAGTAGGAGAATAAGTAATTGCACTAAAATAAGGATATAGGCCACTCTAGGCATGATACTGAATATGTAAGCCAATAAACCTGTTTTAGGAAGTTATATATTTATAGGAAGGTGAAAAGCAATGATCTTAAATAAAGGAGATGACGTGCTAAGTTAATTTGACATACAACAAAGAGACCACGTTAAGAATGAAAAAATAGAGAAATATCCACCACAAAACATACGCCAAAAACAAAATTCCGCATTTACGAACTACGCATGAAGCCATAAATACATTAACTACGCAGGTCTTTAGTTGAGGCAAACTTAGCTTCTGAGGATTGGTTTTCTAATCTAGGTTATAAACAAATAGTGAAAAGTTATTTAATTTAATTTGCTTGTTTCCACAATTTCTTTTATAAAAAAAATAATAAAGGTTATTAATAAAAAAAAAACATGTAAACGTTTTTATCCCCAATTCCATTAAAATATATTGAACTCGTCTAATTCTACTGACATAACCTGCGTTTCGCGCTTGCTATAACCCTGCAAGAGAAGGTAAGTTTGTTCCTACTTCTCTATCTTATACGACGTTCATGGTAATAGTTAAGTTTCCCAATCGAAATTTTTTTTTATTCAAAAAGACCCAACAGCGAGTATCAATGGTAGCTAATACTTTTTCTTATTTTCCAATATGTAAATACTTATTGATCAGCATTGTATGCCTGCACTATTTCCGTGAAAATAAATACAAACTTCCTTAAAAACGTACTTTCATATTGAGTTGTTACATTAAAACGCTGTTAAAAGCTCCCGCATTAACTCCATCAGAATAGTTCCTAATTCGGACTTCGTTATCATTGACACAAACTTCGCTATCATTGGCATAAGCTTCGTTATCGACACAAGCTTCTTTATTATTTGCATAAACTTCGTTTTCATTTGTATAAACTTCTTTATCATTGGCATAAGCTTCGTTATCATTGGCATAAAACTTCGTTATCGAAATAAGCTTTGTTTTCATTGACATAAGCTTCATAAATATTTGTGTTTTAGTAAGAAATGAAGTTACGCCACTAAAGTCATTTCACATTTTATCATGCAACAATGGCTCTACAATAATAAAGAAGCCAACTTGCATTTAAACTCACGAAAGGGAAACATATCAAACATAACGAAGTAATTAGTTAATGTAATTACAAACTTAATTACATAATAATTAACTTAATAAATAAAATAATTCATTATAATATTTGCTTTATCAAATATAGCGTGCAAAAAATTATTTTAGCATTTAACTTCTAAAAATAAAATTGTGTTTTAAAATTAACTATCAACGATTCAACATATTTATGACAGCACTTTTCCAACCATAAAACTTATCATGGGTCACAAATCTTGTTTTAAAAATTAGTATTATAATTTTATTATTATTACAAGTATAATTAAGAATTTTCTTGTGATCTTTGCTTTTTATTTATCTTTGCTTTTTTCTGTTTATTTTATTATCATAAAATAAACAGACAGTAATTTAGTTCAAAATGTAATTTCGTGTTTTAATATCGACGGACATTATGAATGAAGCAGTAATTATGTTATAGTGGCTATAAATTATCCCTCATATTTATTCTGGTAATTTATTCTTTTTATTTGGCAGTGGCAAATTTAGGATCCTAGAACTATAAGACAATCATTTTTATTAATTTAGTAATATAGGATTTAAGGAAGATTACAGTTTCACATACCTAACGGTGTGCTCTCTACCTTTAAACATATGAGACTTAGGTATAAGTCGGTCATATATCTAACCCACATGAACTACAGGTTATCACCTACCCCACGAGATGGATTAGGCGGTAAATCATCTCAGTACGGACTCATCCAAAGGGGTAGGCAAATATTTGTCAGTAAAAAATAATTGAATTGAAGTCATGAATTAGTGAAGAAAATTTTGAGGAAAAATCTACCTAAAATATAGGATGAACCAAACAGAAAAGTAAAACCAAAATTAGTATGCTTTAAAGAATAGTTCTCATAAGAACGCAGAATCGTATCAATTGAATCGCAATTGATGGTATTTTATAGAGGATCTTAAATAAATATAGAAATATAGATGAATTAAAAGATATTAATTTTAAGATGACTCTTCGATTTATACATTTTCAGTAAAAGATATAATAATTTTAAAACAATAAAAGTACGAAATAGAATTAAAATGCACAGAAGAGCGAAAATATAGAGTTAAATATGAAACATGAAATTTAAATTTAACAGAGAGAAGTGAGATGAATTGGATGGCTAAAATGATTAAGTAAGCAAAGTAACCGGAAAAAATTGAATTCCAATCAATCAGTACAATTTTTGAATTATTGTATTAAATTTATGAGGTTTGATTGGTTTATGTTGTTTTGTAATGAGATACGGATATTTAGTATAATGTATAAAAAGGTAAATTAAATAGTATAGGCACTATAATAATGTGACAGATTTGAAAATCTTTCCCTATCTGAAACCCATTCTAAATTTTATGATTTTAAGTCAAATTCATGTGTATTAAATGTGTTCATGTGTATTGAATACACATGAAGAAAAAGATTCTTTTTCTTCAAGAAACACCGAAACTTCTTTAACAACACCGAATCAACTTACAAAGCATCGCGGCAAATTTAAAAAAACATGTAGTCTATGTTTAATAAAACATTTATTTTTTTGTAATGTGTTATGAAACATAATAACCTATTTTTTTTAAAAAAGGGTAATTTTAAAGCAGGTTCATTTTATACAGTGGATGTTCTACTTTCATTGAAAGTAGCCAAGTTTTTATTAATTTTTTTTTTGTAATCAAATATGAAGTATAAGTTTACAGATAAACTTTTCTTTATCTAGAAAATTTATGTTAATCTTAACTAACTAGTTGCTGTTTTCTTGTATTATTTATATTCCTCGTATGTTCTTATTCGTTTTTTTCTTCAATTATGTTCTAGTTTTATTCTTCTCCTATTAATTTACTAATATATTACAAACAAATAAATTTTATAAAAGTAAATATAAGTAACATGACACTTTGCTCTACAGTTATCTCGGAACATATTGTTCTGGTTTTATAATTGCACTACTGTTCACATACGAAGCGTGTTTCACAACTACCTACCTACCTATTTGTAATTTCTACAATATAATATTATTAAATTTCCCTCATTTATTATAGAGAAAAATAAATTATTTGTATTAAAAATCAAAAACCGAGATTACAAATAAATTATTAGTTTTAAAATCTACTGCGTAGTAAATAAAAACTGATTAATTTAAAAAAAAAATCCTTTATTATTTTAATAATAAATAATAATAATTATTATTATCAATATTATTTAAATCTTTAAATCAATAAACACGTTTAAAATAGTCTTATTCTTGGTCCTTTATACCCGACATACCCTAACAAACATTGGCAACAGCTAAGAAAAAAAATAAATTAAAAAATAATAATAATAATGAATAATAATAAATAACTGAGCTTTTCACTAAAAAAATAATTTACAAATTAATTCATATTGCACCTTGGTATGGTATGGTAAGCTATGCTTAAAAAACCGCAAAAAATGACTTTTGTGTAATTAATTAATCAACTTATTAAAAAATAACTAATTTTTATTTATTCGTTTTGGAAGTCGCAAAAAAAAATGTAATCCAAAATTTTTTGCTCCTGAGTATATTTTACCAAGTTGCCTGTAATCATCTCTTAGGGCTCCCGGTGTTTTAGGCTTACCTAGACCTAAAGAAGTAGAAAACAGGGAGCACTAGAAGATGTTGTTTCTATGAAGTATAGACTTCTAGGTCTACTTCTTAAGATCTAGTTTGTGCTTTCGTCAATCATTTTTATAACATCATTAACCATCAATAATGATTTAGCAAAAAATCATTTAACACATATGTTCGGGTCAGTCAGAAGTATTACTCGAGTGTAGTCCTATAAAGACCAAAAAAGCTCATTTTTCTTTGAAAAAATCAGCATTAACTCAATATTTATCGAATGACATGAAAAGGTTTTTTTAAAAATGGTCAAAAATTTAAAAGCTATCTTAGTTGATTTGAAATTTGGCGCGAGTATAGTCTATAGAGTATATTATTTAATAAGCAAATACAATGTTTCATGTCAATACGCATAGTTTATCACTGGTTTTGAAGTTCAGTACGCTAAAAGGTAAATATGTGTTATGGATCATTTTCAAGAAACAGAAAGGAGAGAGAAAAATCAGTGCAATTGAATTTTAAACTAATCATAAAATAATGTTAATCTTAGATGTAAAGCTACTTTATGTACAAAATACTATTAAGTCAGATGTTGCAGTAATATAATACAGATAAAATAAAGATTATAACAAATATAAATCGTGTGCCTTTCAACTCTCAGAGAAAAATCCTTCTTTTTACTGTTTTAAATCCAAGATAAAACATAAAATATATTCCGAACAACATTTTGAAAAAACATTAATGTGAAAAAGAAATAAAAAAATAATAAAACCTACATAGAAAAAATTGCACGCAAAAATCTTAAAGTCTACCTGTAAAGTTTTTAAAATAAAAATAAGTTAAAAAGAAAGCATGAATACTCTCATCCTTTCAACCTGTTGTATAATCAGATATGTTATCATTGCTTGAATTCATCTCTTACACATTATTTAATTTCTTGTTTTATTTATTTAGTATTTGTTTGGACTAAAAATTCGAAGCCGGGATTTGACATAAATTATTTGTTTGTCAGGTGTTTTTAAGACCCCCTAAGAAGTTTTTACCAAATTGTCTATATTTGTTTGGGTATGAATGCTACTATCTTAGCTTTTAGTGGTCAAGTTTCATCAATATTTAGGTCAAGTTGTGCAATCCGTAAAATATTTCTCATAATGTAATTGATAGTCATTGATGTTTCGCCAAAAGTTTTGATAATTCATAAAACGTGAAAAGATCTTGAAACCGCTTCAGCACGCGTTTGGTCATAATAGACCAAACGCGACATTTGGTCATAATAGACCAAACGCGACATTTGGTCATAATAGACCAAACGCGAGATTTGGTCATAATAGACTAAACGCGACATTTGGTCATAAGACCAAGAAATGTGCCAAATTTCATCTCATTATTAGCATTAGTTTAATTTTTATCGAATCACATGTATGCGTTTTTAATTAAATTGTTAAAAATTGAAACCTAATTTGAGTTAAATAAACGAAAAAAGTTAAATGAAATTTGACACGTAATCAACAGGTGTACTGAGTTTCACTTCAATACGGCTGGTATCTCTCCGAGTTTCGTTGGGTCAATATTAAGCAGCATGGAGGGAGGAGGTGGGTGACCCAGCGGTCACCAACCTGAATGAGAACTGCAGATTGAATGAGATCTTAATCTACTGAGGGCGAGCGAAGCGAGCCTGAAATAGAGTAGATGAGCGTTTAGAATCTGATATTTTGAAGTAAAATTTCGAGGTACCCCGTATCCAAATTTTTTAAATTGTTAAATTTGTAATTGTTATAGCCGTGTTTTATATATAATATCATTATTAACTTCAAGCACTGTAACTGGCTTATATTGATTAATTACTATACTTTATACTTGCAATAAAATGGTGAACATTATAACGGCATAAAATATGAAAAATAACATAAAGGATGAAAGTGCAAAAAAAACGCATAGAAATACGTAACGAATAAAAAAAGAAGTACGTTCATTTATAATGATAAATTGTATTTATTATATTCTAATTAACCGTTATACTTTAAAAATAAATAAATACACGTTTTTAAACTAAAAAAATCTACCGGAAAGAAGATAATCTAAGCAATAAAAGAAGAAACACACAGTTTCTGCAAAAACGTATTAAACGCATTAAATTTATTATATTTTTTTATACATAAAAAACAAAAAAAGTTAATATAAAACAAATTAATACAGAGATTAAAAATGAAATTTAACATTTATAACTCTTTTGAGACAGAATCGCTAGTTTTTCATCTTGGTTATAAATTTGAGAAACATGTAATATGCACACTTCGCTGCACATATTGAAATAAAAGTTTTATTTAACTTTGTGAAACTGTATCGCAAGAAACTTATTTGTAACTGTTAGTGCATACAATAACAACTTCAGACCTTCTGGGTCTGTCATGAATTATAGATCCGTAATGAAGACAGCAGTCCTTTTTTAAAATATTAATTTGTCAAAATATATGAAATGCCTTCGCCCAGAGATCTTGGGCTTTATCAGTTCCTAAAATTATCATAAAGAAGAGGTTGTACCATACAGTATTGATACAAACAAATAAAGCATTTAAATATAAAAATAAATAAACCTCTTTATTTTTGTTAATTTCAGGAAGTGATGAAGCCCAGGATAGCCAGGATCCTTGGGCGTAAGCCCTTCGTATATTTTGACGAATAGAAATCCAAATGAATAGAAAAGAAATCAAGAGAAATCCAACGCAGTGATAACACTTTATGGTTGTTTATTTTCTTTCATCAATTCTTTTTGTTCGTTACAGTGTTAATGTGTGGTCATTGGTCATCAGTGTTTTTATAACAGTTTTAAGTTTTGAAGCGGTTATGTTGAGATAAAAACACGAATGCATCATTATTCATGAATTTTACATGATGATGTTAATGTTAATATACATTTATGTAAGAAGTATAATTTGTGGTAATGTAAATTTTATTTTAAAAAAGAAAAAAAGAAAATAAATCTGTTTAAATGGTTTTTAAGTAAAGCAAGTATAATTGTTTTTGAATAAATGCACAAGTTGGATATTTATGCAAAATAGCTGTGTGGAGGTTGTATTACAGTGTACCACGTAGATCTGCAGACGTGCAACACAAGGAGTACCAAGATGTAGATAATTGGGACCACCCTAGAGGACACGGTACTCCGTGAACTCACTGTGTCAGTGTACATAGGGACTCCCTGTACCCATGTTACGTATCATCACATACTTGACTTGCATGAATTTCTGCATTCGTAGCTACCAGAAGCTTCTACAAGGCTTTCCTGTCACATAAAATTAATGCTATGGGTAGAATTTGAAATTCAGACCTTTTATTTTAGTTCAAATTTGTGATTTCAATTGGTTATTTATTAGTGTACAATTTATTGGTACTAACTTACGGCAGATTAAATATCTACTATCCCGAGACTTATTTTAACTATTAACGTCATATAAAACCTTTGGTAGAAAATATAACAGATCATTTATATTTTTAATTTCCAATATTTCTTATGATATATTATGATTATATTATGTTATGATTATTATTAATCTATTAGATTATTATAATGACCATTCAGAGGTGACCTCGGTCACTTCCATGGTGACTTTGACACCATAGAGGTCTGGGTTTCACATCCCAGGTTACGCTCTCAGGTTATATAAGATTATTGTTCATATTGACAATCGATTACTATAAATAATATACTTGGGGTGTTACGGATTCCACTAACACCTAAAGTGGACATAATGAGCCGCATGGCTTTTAACAGGCATTTTCATTATCATTATTATGACTATCTTAATCGTATAATTAAACTCAAGACAAAATAATGGACAATAAAAACCAGTTTTGTCTGTCTTGGCAGAGATGCCTAAAAGCTCTCGGCAAATGATAATTACACATGTTAAGATAAATCATAAGTGTCTAATGGAACAACAAGAATTTCCGTGAACTAAGTATCACGGGAATACGAATCAGCATTTCCAATCTCATCATCTTTAAAAAACGAAAAATAAATTCAAGAGGGAATAATTTTGCAAGAATTATTATATTTAACATGTCTTAAAATAATTAACAAAATATTGGGATTTGTCAAAACCAGAATAAGATGATCACTATAATAGCATAAGTTTAGAAATGATAACTAGAAAGAATTCTTTAAATATCAATTTTATTATAATAACAACAATGCATCTGAATGTTTCCAATCAAATAATTTTACTGAGTTAAACCAGCATTTTTATTCGATAAAAAGTACCTAACAAAAATCGTGATCCTACGTGGAGACGACAATTTGAAGAAGAAAAACTATTTCCTTCCTGTCTGTAAAATCTTTCACACGATCCAAGCTAGGAAACAAGATTCCTAAACGGATTGTTTTTTTTCGGTTCTATTTGAACAAGCGCTGAGAAAAATCACTGAAAATTGTTTATTTTAATGCTTCAGTACGCTTGTGTGCGCTATTGGTTAAATAGTTTAGTATTATTAACCCATAAAATTATATGAATGATTGAAAAAGAGGAAAAATAAAGAAAAAAAAAACATCGAAAGAAAGAAATCTTAAGAACGTGACAGTATGTTTTGGATCTATTCTTTATTTTGATCCAATTTTTATTTGATTTTTTATCATTATTATTGGAAAGACGTTATTCCCTTATAAAAGTCATACATTGAACCCACTGACCGCAATTTTTTTTGAAACTAATACTTTTTATACAGCTACAAAACTTAATATTATGTTTTATATAACCAAATATCGGACCACAAAGCACGTGCGTCGCATGATTCATAAAAAAATAGAGTATAAAACATACACACGATTTTTGTGGTTAGCGTATAAACATTACACGCTTCAAATAATTCTGTAATGTACAGTCCTTTTTTATTTTCTATTTATGGTAACGTACTTTCTTCGCGTTTCTTAAGCAAAGGGACCAGATAAGACAGGTCTGTCAAACGCGGCAATATATAAAACAGCCAACGGTATATGCGTCAATATATATAAGTATATATATTGTCGCATATACCGTAAGTATATTGTATTAGACGCACTATCAACTATAGTGACAGTGCAACTACTACTGTGCAACAAGTAGTAATGGTAAAAGATTAAATAAAATAGAGTCTCTTTACTAATGATATATATTTGACACAGCCAGTTTTCAATCTTGACAGATCATCATCAGTGCCAGCGAGCAGCGAAGGAAAGAGTCAGCAGACAGTTTTGCCTAGATTTTTCAGTTTCAAACATAGACAAAAATTCTAATAATAAAATTAAATCAATATTGTTATAATCACTAATTAAACTGATAATAAAAGTCAGTCAATAATAATAGCCAGTAGTAGCAGTAAAAGTTAGTCAGCTACAATCCTTTAGGCAAAACTGTAACCGCTGTCTCCTGAATCTTGTCTTCGGTGCTCGACGGCACTGATGATGATCTGTTAAGATTGAAAGCTGTTCAAATATACATAATTAGTAAAGAGACGCTATTTGCTTCATAACTTAAAACTCCAAAACTCATTTTTCCTTATTTCGTAAAAGATAAGTAAGAGAGTTTCACTATGATCTCTAGATCAGTATGAATATTTCCCACTCAGATCTGAGCTTTCATCACCTCAGATCTATATATTTTTAAAATCAGGTGGCTAAACGGAATCGATTCCCTCTCCCCATACTCCCCTTTCCACGTCTGCATCCAAACAACCTTATAACCGTAATATTCTGATGAAAATGTGCTTAAAATAATAAAAAGTTGTATAGTGTGCATAAATGAAAGTATGTATATACGAGTACTTTTCTAGGGGCACTAAAAGAGACCAAACGACATACCTGATTAAACTGAGTGACTAATCAAAAATATAAAATTAAATCGTCTTCAATTAGCACAAAAAAAAATATTTTTAACCATTTTTGTAAATTAATTAATTTATTATTTAAAATTAATTTTAAATTTATTAGACAACTTATGGCTTTTATAAAATGTTTTCACAATTACAGTTTCCTTTTAAACAACGAGTGACAGTTCTTTTAGAGCTTTAATGCTAAGTATGTTAAGTCATTTATCTTCCTTAAAGTATATAATAATCATTTCTAATATAAATAAATATTTATATAATTTAAGTAAATTTAAATAAAATTTATTATGCCAAACTAAATGATGCCATAAATTGAGAATATGTCAAAAGAATAAAAATAAATAAATTTAAAATTAGAGTAAAACGTATGGTAATAAAAATACGGAAGATATTATTAAAGAAAGACTTGATAACATTTAGTTCAATTATAGTATCAATTAGAGCTTAAGTATATAAATAAATTTATTAATATTATAATGAATAATTCTCTCTTTGGCTTGCTTTTTACTTTTCCCATCTACTACTAAAAAGTGTTGTGTTCACCGTAAAAATTCTAAACCGACGTGTTATCATTATTCTTCGTTTCAGGTAGTAGTTGTGAGCGAGACGTCACCGGCAGATAATACTTTATAGACCACCATAACCTATTTTGCTGTGTCATCAAAAAATTAAAAATTTTTGTAAATAAAAAATTTGACTTATCGAGTTAAAATTTGACACAAATGTACATCTATAGAAATAACTTATAGATTTATAATTCTTAAGTAAGTTATAATTCTTATAACTTATAATTCAACTAAACTTGACATTGATAATAGTCGAATGTCATGTTGGGTATACATGACATTTGTACGAGAAAGTCGAGTCCTAAGTCATAACACCTTAGAATAAATCAATATATTATTTTGGACTAGGCTAGCGAGACCGTTTTTTTAAATTTTATTATTTATTTATTTTTTATTTCTTTTTATTTTTATTTTATTATTTTTATTTTATTTTATTTTTTTTTTTATTTTTTTAATTTTTTTTTTACCGTTTAGTTTAGTTTATTTTAAACTTTAGAAACATTCTAAAGACGAGCGAAGCGGATGTGAGGAAAAGTATGAAAGTACCCGGTACCCGATTTTTTTTTTTGAAGTACATCGATTTTTTATAAAAAGAAAAAAGTACATTTAATGGCACAACACACTTTTTTGTAATTTATTCATATCTATTAATTAAATTAACCACTTATAGTATGCAAGAGTAATAAATGTCAATAAGTTAATCGTAAAATGTTAGTTATAGTTAAAAACAGCAATAAATTTTAAATAATATAAAGTACATAAAGTAAAACAAATTAATAAAGAACTTAAAAGAGAAAATAAGATGAAAACGGTTGATTAATGAAAATAATATATAAGTACCAGTAAAAATGCATTTTTTCAAACTCTCATTTTATTTATACATTATTTTAACGATAACGATTTTTTTTCCTTTAAAGAATTTTTTTTCACATTACTTTTTTTGGATTTGAAATTTTTCTTTTATTCGTTTCTTTTAAAATCTGGTTACTTTTGCTATATTAATACAGATTGTACAATGTCTGTAAAATTTAAAAAATGTAATTCAATTTAAACATAATATAAAAAAATATGAGGTATAAATTGTATTAGTTGTGTAAAAAAATAAATTAATTAAGACAATTAATCTATACTTTTTAGGAAAGTTTATAGTATATGTTCTCAAAAACGTTTATCGTAAGAGAACAATTTTAATATATATATATATATATATATATATATATATATATATATATATATTATATATATATATATATATATATATATATATATATATATAAATATATATATATTATATATATATATATTTATTCATTAGGAGAAACAATGTTAAGGCTTTTTTTCTTTGTTATGTCATAAAATGTTCATAAATCTAATTCTTTTATATCTGTGATTATGAAAATAAATATAAATATTTTGTCACCAGTAATATCAGATAAAATACGTGTTTTATCATTTTAAAGTTTTGATAATAGTAAAAACAGTGTCATCACTTATGCGCAATTTTTTATTATTTTTATTAATTATAAATAGTAATTATTGTATTTTAGTTCTTTGGTGAAAAACGCAAAAAAAGGTTAAAATAAAGCTTGAAAAAATATAATCAATCATGTAAGAAAAAAGTACACAAACATACTAAAAATATAAATATGAACAGTAAAATAGTGAATAGAAAGAAAAAAGAAACACACAAACATTAAAATAAAATGAAAAAAATGTAAAGGATACACTGATATTATTCATAAATTTATGTTTCTAAAAAGGTAACACAGAACATTTATTACAAATTCAAAAAGTGTAATTTGTAAATGTCTAAAACAAGATCTGATTTCAGAGCACTTTATACTTAGGAATCCCTTCGACAACAAAAATAATATATTAAATCTAAAGACATAAAAAACATTAAAGGAGCTGTTATTAATGACGCGTAATTAATAATATAAAAAAATCAAAGAACACATTTCCCCTTGTTTTTGTTTGCTTCGTAGAAATAATTATAAATTTGTCATACAATTTAGCTACTGAAGTTACGCGTGATGAAAATAATATGTTATTAACTTCTAAAACAAGTATGATTAAAAGAAACCACGAAATGAAATAAGAAAAATTGGCATCAAGAAATACTTTAAGAATTAAAACAAAAAGAATGCATTTTGAATCAAAATAATTTTGTGATATAAAATTAGCATAAGTCTTAAATTTGATGCATTCCCACGATATATTTTTGCATTTTTTTTATTGTTAATAATTAAAGCTGTTTTTTGACGAATTAATTCAGTCAAATATGTATAAATAATTACGTAATTTTGTAATTTTGAAGTCAGTCACACGGATTTGCATGCAGGTAGAGCGAATTATATTAGGGATGTCTTGACAGTAGAATGATAATTATTAATGTGACTGTCTGACGTACTTGCTTTTACACAGCTTTTAATTTCCTAGGGCAGAGGTTCTTATTGAGTGGTACGCGTATTACTACCTAAAATTAAAACAATAACCAACCAAAAAGCTAATACTTTTTGTATAAGAAAGTTATAAAAATAAAAAAATAAAAAAATTTATTAATAATTAAGTAATTTTTTAGCAAATTTTAAATATTTTACTTCTGAAAGAGGAATATTTTAGGGCTCTATTCTTTGTTTTATTTTACAATTATTATTATTTAGGAATTGGATATTACAAAATTTTATTTCTTTAATTGTCCTATTTCATTAACTTTTCTGAAATATATATATTATATATATTATATATATATATATATATATATATATATATATATATATATATATATATATATATATATATATATATATATCTGTGTGTGTACATAATATTTGAATGAATATTGATATTTGTTTACTTCTTCTGGCTTCTTCCTATCGGAGGTATTGAAGAATTATCAGGAGCTCATTATATCGGTATTAAAGGAAAGAGTTATTAGTCTCATCCTCCTCCCTCTCAATACATATACCATATATGTCATAAGATGGTGGTGTGCCAAATATTATGTTTGGCATGGATAGTTGCGATGAGAACCTTCTACCCTCACCTTGACGGAACTGCACCTGTGACCAAGTTCACAGTTTTTGTCTAGTATATTTTCTTTAGTTTAACTAACTGTTCTTATCTCGTGTAGCCCGCCGGCTACTCATTCCGATCCACAAAAGCCTGCCAGGGAGAGACACCCTGGAAGCCAGTGGAAACCCCGAAGTTAGTTTGCATAAACCCACTCCTAAGCCCTGACTTGAAAGCCAAACTTCCGTAGATTACTAGGAGGCGAACACAGCATTCAGAATCACATATACTAATCGTAGCACCAGACACAGCTATATCCGAGTACGCATACTTTCACCGAAAGTACGGCAGTTTGGTATCTTTCCGACCCTTCTTGTCAATTAGGACGTGATGGAAATAGTGTATAATTTGTATTCTTTTAAAGATATGTACTTTAAACAATAAATTTTTTTATAAGTAAACTTTTTCTTCTTAAATTTTTAATTTTTTAGAGGTGTTAAAAATACAGTTTATATATAAACTGTATTTTTAACACCTCTAAAAAATTTAAAACTCACTTGAACAGTGATAGGAAAAAATGTAATTGATTTCTCAATAAAGCAAAGTCATCAAAAAACTGCAAGGACAGCAATAAATCTTTCACGTTTCAATCGATGACTTAAAAATATTAAAATTTTATGCTCATCTTCTATTATTTATTACTATGATTCTATTCACTTACAATTGGTTATTTTTATTGCCTTTTTGAAAACTTTAACCAACTTTAGCTTCTATAAATAATAAAAAAGTCAATAAATCTTTAAAAAATTAGGTAAATCTTGATTACAAAATAATAATTACTTTTGGTTTTGTATTTATCAATTTTTGAAAGGAATTATTATTTTTTCTGTTTTTTATGAGTTATGACTACGCTATAAATCAAAAATTGAACAGTTGTTAAGATAAGTTGTTTTATAATAAAAGTTATGTATCTTCAAGTAGTTAGTTATCTATGCTCATAAAATAAGTGGTTAGTAAATGTGAATTTGTGTTGTTACAAAACATTTTGTTAATCATATAGACTTTTGATTTGAATTGTATTAGATATGTCATATTAAAATAAACAATATTGGAAAAAATCAAGACTTTTTTTAATCAATTAATTTCCATGATTTCATTTATTTCCAATCCTCAAACTTAAGGCTGTTACGCCATTTTAGTTATTCTACATCTTAAAAAGATCACTCAAGTTAAAAATTAATTTCAATTGAAAAACTAAATTAATTATAAAATATTGTTATAAATCGGATCATAATTATCAATACTTTTATTTATAAATGTTATAGTTGCATACCTGAGACGTATGCAGGTTCCTCGTCTTATTTTTGAAGCATAAGACGTTTTTTTAAGATGTTTTAAATTCCATAAATGACTTGCTACATCCTCTTGGCTTATGTAATATATATATAAAGAGTATAGTATTATATACTAATATATACTAATCGTATAGTATATATTGTATGTAATAGATATATAAAGAGTATTGTTGTTATTATTATTTAATGAGAAAAATTTATGTTCAAAATTATTTATGTTGAGTTACCTTTTTACTACAAAAAGAAACTACTTAAAATTTAAGTAAATGAAGTGTTAGAAATACACCATGGTATCTTCATAAGTTTTTATTTTGGAATGTATTCGCATTAATGTACTAAATCGTAATCCAGAAATTTAAAATTCAGGTGAACTATTGTAATTATCTATTGCAATCTTTTGCTTTGAACACAACTCAATCTATGCTGTGTGTATATAATAAAGAGAAAAACCAAGAAGCGTATCTTTTAATAAAGGGTATTTTTTTGTCAAAAAAGGACAATCAAGCGCTGCCCTTTGACAAAGAGGAAGGCGCCACTGAAAAAAATAGGTAACCAAAAAAAAGGATCACCTATTGTGGAAGAAAAGTTAGATGTAAAAGTCGTTCAGAAATCGATAGTTATCAATGTGACAGGTGAAATGTTTAGACTAAGCTTAATCATACCGAGTGAATTTTATTTTAAAAATTTCACTAATGAGGTGGTTTGAGGTAAAGTTTTCGGCACTAAAACGAGTGAGATCTCGAATCAAGAAGAGTTATACACAGTAAAACAGTAACGTCCACCAACAGAGCAAATCCAAAAAAGGAAGCATAACGTCAAGTTTAGAGTGAACAAAAGCCAAAAGGAAATACTGGGTTTTGATTGGCTAAACAGATAGTTAAGCACGTTACTTAGAGCGATTAACCAAACAAGTTTTTTATGTAATTGTTTTTCCTTCAGGCCCATTGTTTATTCTTCGATATAAAAATGTTATTACAGTAAGTAAATATATAATGGTTGTTGATCTAAGAATGTAAACTACACAAGTCTTTACAGGCAGTAAAAAAGCGCTGACAGAGTAAGAATAAGTTATAGTAGAACACACGGCTATAATCTGTTGACAGCGCGGGAAAATAGTGTTGAGGAAACAGCAAGGTTGACCTGATTTGAAAATTGAGGGGGAAGTTTAACATCTAGGACTAACTTCATTGGCTCCCGCGCATTATTTTCCCACGCTGTCAACTGATTTTAGCCGTGTGTTGTATTATAAAATTAAAATACAAAAAAGCCATTATCACATTTCAAAGAAAAAGTAAAGGAAGGACTAAACAAAACCATGCAATTAAATATATGAAAATTCGTTCAGCTTGCGCATTTCCAAATTATTTTTTTTCCTAACTACCGCGCCACTTAAAACTTTTCAAGTCTTTTTCAATAAAACTCGTCACTTTTTTGAATCGAGATAAGTTGCTTGGGTTAAATCTTTTTTATAACATACCTCTTAAGGCTTGAAATAGATGACATCTCATTCAGGGCATTTTGTTAGAGGAAGAAATGGCATTTATAGGATAATTTAGGTAGTATAAATACGTAAATTAGAAATTATTATAACCTTTACTTCCCTTAAAGATTAATATTGTTTGAAACATGGTGTGCAAAATAATTGTATTAATAATAATCAGAGTAGTCTTTTCACAAAACAAAACATTATGGCGCACTATTAACCCAAACCAGTGTTAACCCAGTATTAACCTGGCCCAGTGTTAACCCAGTATTAACCTGGCCCAGTGTTAAACCAGTATTAACCCAACCTAGTGTTAACCAAACCCAGTGTTAACCCAGTATTAACCTGGCCCAGTGTTAAACCAGTATTAACCCAACCCAGTGTTAACCCAGGATTAACCTGCCCAGTGTTAAACCAGTATTAACCAAACCAGTGTTAAATCAACCCAGTATTAACCCAACCTAGTGTAAAGCCATTAATGCGTAACCTAAAAAGCAAAAAAAAAATATATTTATAAGAGAGATTGACTTTTGATTATGACAAGACAATTGAATCATGGAAGTCATAAAAATTATGGCTAAGAAAAAGTCCATAATACATGACCTAGTCAGTATTCAAGCTATTACAGTAATATAATAAAAATATAATTTAAAAAAAAATATATAATAATATTATGTAAGTGAGTGAATAAGCAAACATTATTCGCGGAAAAATAAACCTAATAAATTTTACATGCTGTCATGCAATTTAAGTTTAGAAGTATCATGTGTTTTTACTTATTTTATTACTATCAGATAAATCTTATCAAAATACTTGATCTTGTTTGGTCTAGTTTAACGTATACTATGAGCTTTGTTCTGAGTTGTGAACTTAAAATAATTATTTAATAAATGCCAACTGATATTTCATTCAATAAGTTAACAAAAAGAGGTTTAGATAATTAGTTTTAACATACAAAGTAGAAATAAATTTAAAATTTATCATTGATTTTAAGAATTTAATTTTTAACTAATAATCATTGAGACATTGAGTGACATATATATTTATTTCACGTTCCAAATTTAGTAAATTGTTGATATGTTTTTATTTTTAACCTGCACAATAGTTACCTAGGTTATCCACGGCTGAAAGAGCAACAGATAAAAATCGCACAAGGAAAAAAGTTTTGTAACTATTTTTAAAACTATTTCTATATAATGTAATAGTTGTTTGTATCCAATCCCTGGGTTATAAAAACAGCTGTTTTCTAAGATTTTTATAAAAAGTTAACTTGAAAGTAACATGTTATTCTTTGAAATAGATATTCATCACTTTAAAAAAATGATTTAGTTATATGATAAGTTATTGTATAAGTTAAAAATAAGTTAATTTACTTTTCCAAGTAAGTTACTTTTCTCTAATTTTCAAGAAGTTAGTTCTGGTATTTCTCAGAACTTTCGGAACGGTAATTTGATTAAATCAACAAACATACTTAATAAATTTAACATAACTTAAGAAAATTTAGGTCTTCCGGTGGTGACCGCGTCAATGAAGATGTTAAGTTCAGTTCAGTTTTGTGTGAACTCAAACTCATTCATGGTATGTTACATCCCAGAAGATGCCTCCCACAGAGGAAGCGTAACGTCGGATTCATAATCTACTTTAACGTAGTCACCACCGGAAGGTCTGAATCCTTATAACAAATGTTTTTATTATTAACATTCTTTTTAGGTATTATACTCAAGTATGCGACAAAAACAAAACAAAATACTTATAGATATACCCAAAATGATATAGACAATTATAAGGAGATTCAATTCGTTGTAAGCAAACCAAACGCAGTCATAAGCAGACCTTTTTATGAATGACAAGTGACGTCATTGCAGGACTCGGTATAGACGGGTTACATTTATTTTGTTTATTCCTGCAATGACGTCATCGCCAGACTACCTAACAAGAAAAAAAAAATATTCTTCAATTGAATCAATCACCTTATTAACTCTCAATATATCAGCTTGATATACCTACGGTATAAAGCAGACTAATTAAAAATCATTTGATTTTAAGACTTTTTTTAAACATACGTTCATCATTAATATCAAAACAAATAGCTAATTTTCAATCCTGACAGTTCACCTAGTCAGCAAAATACATTTAGACAAAATAAATCACTCTTTGTCAGCACTCATATCTACTCTGCTCGCTGACACTGATATTAGTTTGATAGTAGAAACTTTGTTTTATTTTATTACTTTCAAACTCCACAAGTCATTTTTTACTTTATTTGCACAGATATAGTTTTTTATCGATGGACTGCTTCTGTGGAGACTATCGATATCGAAGCATTCGCGATTGGGATAGATCTATAAAAACCTATCGCAATTTTGAACTGAAATTCCGTGTCAAAAGATTTTACAGAAACGGGTTTGTTTGAACGTATTTTTCACTTAAGGAAGTTACTTTTTGAAGAGGGCCATTATATTTTGTTAATTATGAAATGGTGACTAAATATAGCTATAAAACAGTACCAAAATCAGACAAACAAAATAAGAGGGGGAGAATAGAAAAGAACCACGGCTTTTAGACAGGAGGGCCATAAATCTAACATTTTCTCAGGTTTGTCGAGCTAAGCAAAATTAATAAAATTCAGTCTTCAACAATAATAACTGCACGCAATATTACATTAATAAAATATTCAAATGATTCCGAGGACTTCGACGCAAAACAATACTTATGAGAAAAAATTTCAATAAATAATTTCCCATCTAAAGCGGATGTGTGAAGCACGAGCTGCTTTCTGAAAACCACACAGAAAAACAAACACGAAATCTACGTGATTCCTTGGCTACTGGATATAAAAACTCAATCCTAGTCAACTGGAACCGAACCTGTAACCTTTTAGTTCCCACAGTTTATACCCTTGATTAGATTTGTTTTTCCTTAACTAGTTCTTGTTAGTTTTTTTCACAATTTAAACTAATCATACCTTTGTATCACTCTAAATAATTTTATAAAGCATTTCCTTTCTTTAAGTTCAAATGATAGACCTTTGAATAAATAATAATAGTTTTGGTGGTATACATAAACGTATGATCAACAATAAAAAAAAGGATTTAAAGTTTTCTTTTTTTTAAAAACCCTTACACTTGTTTTTTTACTTCAAAGCCAACAAAAATAACAGTTCATTTTTTTAGTACTTTTTTAACCTTTACTTAAAAACAAATTCTATTTGTTAACATACGAAAAAATGTACAATGATATATAAAACAAAATAAGTATTTCAAAGATGTAATTCAAGAAATAATAAAATAAAATATATTTATTTACAAATAAAAAAAATAATAAAAAAACTTAACAAGGGAAATTTCTATATAATTTACAGCATTTATAAATAAAATAATATATACCATGTAGACGACAAAGAAAATAAATGAAATGTCAATATTAATCGGGATTGTTTGAAAATATTCTTATTTATTGACAGTTTTAATAAGTTTACAATTTTATAAAATTGTTTATCTGGTCAATATCAAGATTAATACTTGATTTTATTGAAATATCTTGATTTTGCTTGATTTGACTTGGTGCCAAATAAAAATAAATTTAGTTGAGTTTACAGGTAACATTGAAATTGCATAAAAAATCTGTTAGGTATTTTTTTTATATTTTCAGGCTTAATAGTAACAGGTTGATAAAGAGTTTATTTTAATGGCAATTTTCTTATTGGTTGACCTCATCTGATTTAAACTTGACTCTGGCTGTCTTTAGTTAGACCATTTTTATTCAGGTCGTTTTTTTTTAACAGGTTATTTCACCAAATGTGGATCACGAGCATAAAAAATTACACATTCAAAGTGATTTTTTGAGAAAAATTTCAAAACTCCTGTAACCTAAAATTTCCTTGCATCTACTAACTTTATATTAGGCCCTTAAGTCTTTCATAACTTTAACTTAACTTAGTAGTTCTTTAATTTAATCTTTATTAGGTAATTTTTTTACCCTAAATATTGGTACTGCTAGATACAACACATTCAATTTAAATGAATTAATTCTTTGTATAATCCCTTGGTATGGTTACGGCATTCTTTGGAAAATAGAGGCCTTATCATAACCCTTGTGTGCCCTCAGTGTTGCCAACTTCAAAAATTCTCTACAGCTGTCTATTATTTAAAAAAAAATATATTTATATTACATTACAAGACATGTAGACATCTCATCAAATATACAGTTTCTTTAATAAAGCGCTAAATAAGTTGTTAATCTGAGTGTACTGTTATTTATTATTTATATGTTACACTTGTAATAGAGATGTTATTTATTGTTTTATTTACTAAATTTTTTTTACAATAAAAAAGTATAATACCACAGTAATAATTACAATATAATTTACTGCGCAAACAGTACAGCTGAATGACGATGTCAAATAACGTAATATACTGTAAATGTTAACGCAAACCATTTTAATCCGTGAAATCATGTGCGCGTAACCAAGTCATATCTTAATCCACACATTACTCATACGAGTCTACACAGCCTTTACTAATTGAGTCTTAGCGAATTACCTTTGGGTATTTTGCTAATAAGGTGACTGGCATGAAAATTCGAAACCGAAGGTGTTGTCGAAATCCGTTTCAAAGATAATCTAACCGAAAAAATCAAAGTTTACTTGCAAAGCATATAGTTCTGAATTCACCCAGATTAATTTAAGACAGAAGTGAATAAAAAAAACAAGTGTTTAGGATGAAAATAAAATCTATAAACCGACAACTCTTCTGAGAAATAAAGTAAAGAAAATATTTTTTATTTTATTTTAAGATTTACGTGAAACCTACAGACTAACCGGCGATATATATATATATATATAGTATATATTATATATATATATATATATATATATATATTATATATATATATATTATATATATTTATAATATGAGCCGTGTGGTGTTTTCTTTCGAATGCATTTGCTCGAATTTGATTGAAACTTGGTACAAAAATCAACCATATTAATGTTCAGAATCCTATTGTTTATAAAACGTGGGTGATGTCAAGAACCAAAAAAATGACATCAAAAACTTCCAAAAATCACATATACTTAAAAAGTGTGTGATAAAGCTAAAAATCAAAACCCGCATACATGGGAAACACAAATACGAAGTTAAATTTAGTTTTAGTTCAGATTATGTCAATTGACATGTATGACTATATATAAACACATATAGAATCACATTACTCTACAAAAACTGTTCCAGATTTTGTAGAACATTGTAATCCATTGACATCTATGATGTCCTACATCCCTGAAGATGCCTCCCCCAGTGGAAGGGAAACATCGGATTCTTCATCTACATTGACGCGGTCACCATCGGAAGACCTAAACTTCATGACAATAAACCGCGGAAGCCGACGCAATTTATTAAAATAATATATGAATACAACCCTATAGCCGCAAAGGCGGCCACAGAAAAAATATTATTATTTTATAAATATTCCAAACAATAATATATATTTATTGTAACAATTCAAACCAGAATATTTCTAATAGGAGAGGAGAGGAGTAGTAAATTTTAATAAATACCATGACAGTTGAAAAAGAGGAAATTAAAAAGTAACGTAAAAAAGAAAAAATAAAGTTACATTCAAAAATTATGTTATAACTTGAAAGTATGAGAGAAAGTAGCCCGTAATTATCAATCTTGGCTAAACACTACATGAATATATGTATATATATATATATATATATAATATATTATATATATATATTATATAATATATAATATATATATATTATATATAATTATATATAATATATATATATATATATATATATATATGTTTGAACCGTTGGTATTCACGTTTTAGTATAACTTATACCATTTCTTGCGAAGAAACTTTAAGGATAGAAAACTTATAAACATTTCCAATCTATAACTATGATAAAGTCATTTTCTCGGAAAATTAGTTAAAAATTAAAAACACGATAGTCCTTAAAACATCCTGAATAAAGGACAATTTCAAAGGTCAGGTGTAGCAAGGACCTCACTTAAGCAGGTGCCTGTTTAATATCTTCAAAAATATAGTGGTTAGGTGCAGCACGCCACGGCTACTTGGGTAGCCAGAACTAGCAGCTGACTTGATCATAATTTTGAGGAATACCTCATCAAAACAGCTGGGTGTCAAAAAATGTTATGTTCAACGGCATTAAAAATATTTTTTTACATTTTACGGTTATTTATACAAATTTTTTTATTCTTTTTGACTTATTTTTTTATTTAATTTTTTTGAAACATTATAATGCATAAGGGCATTGTAACTTAATAAGGATATTAATTGGAGAATGCTTCAATTTATAATAAAACGAATTAACATGTTAATAACTAATGATTTTTTAAAGCAAAATAATTCTAACTTATGACAAACAAAATAAGGATTACAATAGTATTACATATTTTTGTATAAACATATAATTTTTTTACGTAATATCCTGCTGAAGAATTCTTCTTTATTTATGTTTGTATTTTAAGTAACATGTTTACCTTCCGTCTTACTATTAAATAAACAAAGATTAAATTTATATTTGATTTTTGTTGTTGAAAAGTGTTTACTATATAGTGCTACATACAAAGAAAACCACTTGCTGAAATATTTATGTGTGTTTATAATATATATATATATATAATATATATATATATATATATATATATATATATATATATAATATACATATATATAATATTTAATTTCTTTTTTTATTTAATTTCTATCTTAATTTATTAAGATAGTTTTATCTATATAATATTATATTGATGAAAACTAACTCTTATGGATTAGATATATATTAAATTTTTAACAAGTATTTTACGATACGATTAATATTTGACGCAAGAAAGTTTAAACAATGTATTAAGATTGTAGAATTATGTTAAATAAAGTAATGTAAAAATTATAATGTACATATTAATAGTCATTTTAAACTCTTGCATATTAAAATAAAATATTTTTTTTAGTCTACATCAAAAATATTTAATCTTGAAAAAAAAAAAAAAAAAAAAAAAATGTCGTAATAAAAAAAAAATGTCGCTGATGGTTCGGAGACCTTGATATACCAGGCAGATGTTGATCTTAAAATTTCATAACTTTTTAATTTAACCCTATATATAATTAGTAATGATCGCCAATAAACTAATGAAATTGAAGTAAAACTAAATGTTCCTACTTTTTGCGAAATTTCTTGGGACAAATTCGCAAATGAAATAGGTGCCGTGACAGAATTTAAAACACAGTAATACGTCAGAAATCCGTTGCAGAGGTCTCTATTGACAAAAAAGTAGGATTTGCCAGACTTGCTATTGCCAATTAGTTTGTTACTACGAAAAACTTGAACCAACAAACAATTTCAAATGAAAGCAGTATACAAAAATGACCCTTCTGCAGGAAAAGAACCCTCTTGAAAACCAGTTTTTTTGTTAAGTCATTTATATGGTTTGCTAAGAAAACAAAATTTCAAAAAATCTAACCATAAAATAAAACATTTTTGACTAAAAAATTCTTTATTTTATTTGCCGCTGAAATGAAAGAAATATAGGGTTTTCCAGGAAAACTGAAAAAACATGGTAATAACCCGAAAACTTATATCTAAATAACCTGAAAACCTATATCTAAATAACCGGAAAAGGTCGGCGTACGTTTTAGGTGTCAGTTTCGATGATTTTAGGGCTTTCAGAGAAATAAAACCTGTCTGAATTCGTAATAAACACTTCAAGTACTCAAATACGAAGACTTGGAATTGAATCTTGTAACACCAAATCTTTTTTATCTGCTATTTTAAAGTATTATTACAAAATTACTATGCCGCATAAAGGTCGTCAAACTGAGCGAATTTCCTTTAAAATCCTTTCTCTTGTTCAAAAACCAATTGTTTGAATTTTCGGTTTAAGCTCTACATTATGAAGAGTAACACTTCAACTTGTTATAATCGATACGGCTGCCCTTTTCAAAGGAAATGGACCAAAGCATATCAGGTAAGCGTTATGTTCTTTACCTTTGAGCTTTGTAAAGGTACACAAACTGATATAATTTTTCAAAGTATAAACAAAGTTTTGTAGAGCTTATCGTATAAACAAGCTCATTTTATTTTAAAGAAATCCGTGAATATTAACTAAATAGTAGATGTTTTACTGTTCAGACAACCATGATTAACCGGATATATAAGCGAGAGGTAAATTGCTGAGCAAGGAGCAAGTATTCCAAAGAAAATTCGCCCGACTTGCGGACATGCGCATGAAGGACAAATGAGGTTTTATAACTAAAGGCTTTAGTAGCAGAGTAAAGGATAGTTCTATTCTCTATAACAGGGTCTTTATAATAGATTTTCAACACTTTCTCATAATTAAATAATGAAACTGCATAAAGAAAGTACAAGGTTGGTAACAAAAGTAGTTTAGTTACAAAACTACTTCAGTAGACGAAATAAATAGTAAAGAAACTGCTTAAGGTAATGTATCGATGTATCACCTTGCACTAGCTTGAATAGAAGTTTTATTTAATCAACAATTTGACAGTACAGCAACAACAAGACGATTAAAAAAACAATAATAGAAGATTATTTTGCAAGGTGGTTAAGAGGCATTTTTTTGGCATTTCGCTGCGGACATTAGTTTATTGACGGAGCGATAGAGAGTAAAAAAGTAATTTCGAAAGCAATAAAATCACTTTTCCGCCAGGTAAGATCAAATATTTTTTCTCTTTGCTTGAGAGCATTAAACCTCAAATAAAGAAAAAATAAATTAAGAATAATTATAGTAACAAATAAAATGGTGTTTAAATAGTTGAAATCGAACAGTTTAAAACGTTCATTCTTCTTTATCCTCTTAGATTTTAGGTGAAACTTAATATGATGGACAGTAATTACTATCCCATAACTTCTTTTACTGTTAAGACAGTAATAGAAGTATTTTTACTGCATCGGGATTAAAATCGCACTTTAATGACTTTTATTGGAAATGTTAAATAATCGAACTCAACAAGCGCCGTTTTAAATCGAAAATAGAAAATATATTTTTATCTTAACTCTGCCTTAAATTTAGATAAAATATGAGTTTCGGATATTTAGAGCAAACACCTTTCTTTTACATAGTACACACCCACAGTGGATATAAAGTTTGAACTTATTAGTTTAGATTGGTATTTTAGGTAAAAATTAAGATATAAAATATACACTCACTCAGTGAAGCGGTGATAGCGTCAACATCTTTAGGTTTCCGTTTTCTAGGTCGGCCTTTCTGCCTAGGAGGTGTTGGAGTACCATTGTACCCGAAGTTCTGTCCCTGTTGAAGAGACTGAGGTTTCAGATCACCCTGGGTCTGGTAATCATTAGGAGGCAAGTAGTGTTGATCGTACGCTGGTGATCCACCGTCCATAGGAGCAGGTTCGTAATGCAAGCGACAGAATACGGCACCATCACGCATACCGAACGTATCACCTTTAGTAAGTAAACTTGCGCATACTGCGCAGGTAAAACAACTAACATGATAAACTTGTTCTCTCGCTCGCATTACAAGCTCGCTACTCGATATTCCAGCTCCACACCTGCCGCATCTCCGCACACCGAATAACCTGGTACACAAAAAATAACAAATAAACATTAAAAAAATGAGGAAATAATTAATAATATTGCACATTTAGCAAAGAGAGTAAAAGTAAAAACGATTAAATAAAAAGAATGAGTTAATACTTTTTGGGAAGACTATCTTGTCTTCTTATTTTTTTCTTTAATTCTACGTAATTTTAAAGAAGAATGAAAATCGAGGAAAACGGATCACTTATCATGGAATAGTATATTAAGTTACAAGAATGTGAAAAGGTATTTTTTTAACGTGGCGACTATATTTACTGTCGAGGGAAGCGATACAGTAAAAGGAGCCGAGGTAAGAAAGCTATTCCCACTATTCCCAGTCGTGTAGCATATGCTATTTTTTTCGAGCGAAATAATAGTAATCAACAGTTTAGAACAAAAACAGTATGATGTATCAAAATTTGCCAGTAAACTTCTTCCGATCGCCTCGTTGGCCAAACGTTTCAATTCTGGCGGCGTATTTTCTGAATCACTATCAATAACACAATTTCCGAAAATAAAATACTTCGTTAACAAAAACGTTCGATTATTAATTTGATAAACAGAAAACTGTCGTAAATTACTAGCGCCCACTTAGTGGACATTTGAGGAACTTAACTCTTGACAGTTAAAAACTCTATTACTGTCGCCGACAGTAAAAAACTACAAAACTCTCGCAGACAGTAAAAATAGTATTTCACCTACTTTTTTGAGGAAGTAATGTGCCAACTTTACAGCCGCCCGAAATATTTAAAAGTCAACACTATATTTAAAAAGTATATTTTATTATATTTTCCCATGAGTTATCTTAGCTATCTAGTATTACGTCTGACACTTATGACCTACGGTATCTATATGACCGAAAATATCCATGGGAAAAACATAAAAGATATAGTGGCCTTAAAATGAACTTCTTATCTGAAAGAAAGACTCAAACAGCCACAAACTTCTCGTTTAAATTAAATACCGCAGTAAATTTGATTTAGAAAACGCTTAGATAGTGATGAATATACCCCACAAGTGTCGAATTCAGTACTTGTGGCGACATTCAAATAATACTACTGATAAAAATATACATTATTAAAAAATAATATATTTATAATGTTGTATATTACTTTTGTTTTTACTTAAAGGTTATGGCATAGTTAATATATAAATAAATGAAACTATATATTTCGTGATAAAACATAAAGTTATTAAAGTATTATTATATTTTTCTTTAATTTAAAAAAATACAACAGAATAAGTAATTTTGGTCTATTCAGCGTATATTTATTAAGTAATCAATATTACTTAATTATTATTAATTACCCTAATCAATAAATATAATATGGCTCCGGTATACACAAAATAAATATTGTATTACTTTTGCCAATAAAGAACTTGTTTAAAAAAAAACATACGGTCTGACAGCTCATGTAAAAACAACGCAAACATAAACATCGAGCCTTACTAGCGGACATGTATCATCGAATCGACTTATTGAATAGACTCGAAGAGTCAGGCTCGACAGATTATTCGTAGGTATAAACGCACCTGTTCTTTGACCTAAAATAATGCTACTTATTATGTTTTGGTCTTAGTAAACAAAACAGATTATTTCGTGTAAAATAAATCGTAAGCAGGTTAAAACATAAAATATTACAATCTAAATTACGAATTAAAATAAAATAAATTATAAACCCTAAAAAAACCAACATCAAATAACCCACTAAATAAAATACAAGACCTAATAAATTATTATTTAAATAAATTATAAGAAATATTTAAAATACTTTGAAACGAAATAAGATAAATGCGACTATAAACTGTCATATTTGACTCGCAATAAAATAGTAACACATGATGTAGACAATCTGTAGATATATGGCACAACGTTTGTGTAAAAAAGCGCCATGGTGTGCCAGAACTTTGGCACAAACTCTGTGAAAACTCGGATTAAAATCAGATTATTGGCTCAGAGCCCAGTTTTTGGTTTTTTGTACAAAATTTATTACGTGTGACTCGCTACACCATCCGAATAATCTTTGATACACTGAGAGACAGAAATGTTGATTTATTTCTTCCATTGTCTCACAGATTTGTGTTTTTCTTTTTTCCCATTTTTATTTTTATTCTATTTTTACGATATTTTCTTTTATTTCTACTTTCTTGGTTTTTAATATTATATTTAGTCTTTAATTCTCACATTTACTATTTTATATAATTTTATTTTAAATTCTACCACAATATCTTTTTTATCCATGCAATTTTAATATTCTATGTAATACATTCATAATGTTGTTTTACATTTTTTTATTTTTAACGTTGTATTTAACTAAGATCATTGGTTTACTTTATATACTTGATAGGTAATAAAATAATATTTAGTAGCGATGAGAGAACACAAATAAGACAATCATGCAAATAATTTAAAATAATATTTTTTAATATTTTTTTTTAACACAACAGCACTTTTTTCACAATTTCGTCTAGTTCATCTTTCCATATATAACTTGATTTTTCTACCAAGTTTTATTTAATTCGATAGAGTGATTTGGTCTGTCATGTGTTTACAATAAAAATGCTGCTCTATGTCCGCACATACACGTATCTATCTATATATACATATTATAATGCTTATAGTTGCAATTTCGAAGTGTAATTTCTTGATTTTTTTATTTTAGATATTTAAAACAAAATGCAATCTGTATGATTCATACTGAATTAATCTCAAGTGTATACATATACATACATACATAATATATATATAATATATATAATATATATATATATATATATATATTACTATATATATATAATATTATAAATTACATATAATCATATGAACCCCTTTTGGTAACCTTATTGTTATACTAAATAACAAAATGAATGTTTACACAATATTCGATTATGCATTCTGTTAAAAATACAGAACTGTGACACATAACAACAAAGTTCGAAAGCAACAGAACAAACAAACTACAAGGATGGCTTATAGCTGTTAAGTACGCAAGAATTCATACTAACACCGCATGTCTTACACTATCTGAACTCACAGCATCAGCCTAATATATTTAAGGTATTTAATCTCTCCTCTGAGAGATTGAGGACATTCTCCTCCCATAGCAAACGAAATTCGTTTGCTATACCATTTTTTTCCTATTTATGACCTAAGCTTTTTAAAGTTGTAAAATCATAAAATCACAGTTAGGTTAAAAATATAATACTTTAAATCAATTAACCAAACCAAGTCATAAAGCTGCTCCTCTGCTTTTCAAGTCTTGTTGAGAAATATCCTTCGACTTTACTACCAACTCGTAAAAAATTAGACTTCCATCTTCCCCTTGAAACGAGAAAGAGCGTAAAAAAGAAAACGTTGTTTTATAGCGCAAGAACGTCTTAAATAGGGTAACGTTTAATTATTTTAACATATTTACACTTTTTTTATTTGCCCTCTTTTGTTTTCGAGTTCTTTTGCTGTGTAAATTTGATGAGTATATTTAGTATTTATAAAGAATGAGACGAATGGTTTATGCAAGAACTCCTAAATTCCATTCCTAAACAACCTTATTTCAGCACCTGAAACTCTTATGTTTATAATGGTTTGGAACAGTTAATATGATCTGGCAATGGCTTTGTATTTGTTTTTTATTATTTTATGTACTTTATTACTATTTTCTTTAAAAGATTCGAGTTCATAATTGTTATGTTCATCGTAAACCATATACATGCAAACCTTTTTTGAAACGAAATTAAGTGAAAACATGTAGGATTGTGCCATAATGCATTAACTAAAAATATAATCATAAATAAATATAATCAATAATTAAATGTATCAAATATTCATCAGCTAATAAATCAATTTATTAATTATTATCAACGAAAATTATATTCGACTAACTAAGATCATCTTCAGGGCATAACAATAACAGAATAACTGAGCAACAGAAATATTAACAAGAGTAATAAAAAGAAAATTTACTCTACATTAAAATATTTAATTAGTAAATGGAAAATATGTCACAAATAGGAATTAAGCTATATTTAAAAAATAAATTTGAGCTTTCTTATAGTGAAAATAAATTAATAAAGAAGTTAACAAACAAATTAAAAGAACATCTATAACTAAGATCTTAATTAGTATTTACTAACAACATAAAAAACTTTTTTGTTTTTGTATTCGTTTCAAAAAATAATACTCATAAGAAATTTTTAAAGATGAGATATGTCCAACTGTATGAGAATGCTGTAAAGAAAAACTAATAAGTAAAAGAGAAAATATAAAATAAAATATATGATTATATTTATTTTAGGTATTATATTTTTTGTTTGCTTTTTTTTGTATGCTTTAGATTTATATTATGTTAAGATTTTATTATAAAATAAAACATTATTTTAATAAATAATTAATGTTATTAAATGTATCATTTTATTTTATTTTATTATAAAATTAAATAAAAAAATCTATTTGAATCATCTATATATTTGATATATTAAACAAAGTAGAAATTAATAAAAAATAAAATTTAAAATAAATTGGAAAAAAGAGATCCATTAGGATTGTGGATTGAACAGCGAGCGTTGAAAGGAAATGTTTTAATTATTACCGATATAATTATGGTTGTTTATTATACAAGAGTCAAATAAATTATAAATATGATATAAACAAAAAAAAATAATGTAAAGATGATATTCAGTGATAACTAATTGGTCTCGTAGAGTTGGATCTGTCCTAAAAACTTTTTTCTATACGCTCTGCCACTAAAATACTTGGCACTGAAAGGCTACCATGTCGGTTATATTTTCTTGTAAAAATGAGGATTATTTTAATAAGATGCCATTAAAGAATTTTAGTTAGTGTCATAAATGTTAAGAGCATTGTTCTTGAGAATAGAATAAAAATGAAAATTAGTTTTTATTGTTATTATATCACTTTATTATTATTTGAGTAATTTTTTAATTTATTTTTATTATTGTTCTATATTTTTTTGTACTTCTATATACATTTCTATTTTTTTATAACTTAATTATCTTCCATCCACAGTGAAAAGTCTTTCGTAATACGTACATTTCTTCACAATCAGAGTTACTATTTCATATACATACATAATAAGTACAATTTAAATTCATTTCATGATGAAAATTCGATAATTCTCGTAATATTCCATGTACATGTTATTCACTTCTTTATGTGAATATATATATATATATATATATATATATATATATATATATATATGCTAACTCTAAATACGTTAAATACGTTCTCTTATTAACTCATGAACATATTACTAATTATAAGAGAATATCATATCATGAATTAATATTATTCTTTTTTTTTGTACTATATAAAAATATACCTTTATATATTATTGTCATATTATTATTATATATATATATATATATATATATATATTATATATATATTATATATATTAATTTTGGTTATATTATTATAAACTATGTAAATACATGATATGCAATAGAATAATATATGTTTAGATAGTATTTCTCCTTTTTATGCTACTATAAAAAATATGTCTTACTGTGTATAGGTTTTGTCCTCTTCAACTAAATAATTTTCATTTAATAAATCCGAAATGAAATCCATTAAAGTGCGTATGGTGACATTAAATAGAACAATAGTACTAATAATGTTAACTGATTATTGATTATGCAAACATTATTTTATTATCAGTAATTTAATGCACAAGCGACGTAATTTAATAATTACAAATAACTTTATTTTGACGAGAAACCGATTATATTAAATATTTAAAATTAGTTCTTAAGTTACTGCATTTAATTCTTAATAATAACTGGAAAAAATGTATCGAGGTTCACGCACTTGTTATCAAAGTAGGGTACCTCACAAAAGCGACCAATTAAAATTAAGTACTTAACGATTAAGAAACCTGTTGTTAAAGGGTAGATACTTTAAGTAATGTCGTTAGAAACGCTTAGTGTTTATAGATATGGTTTATCGCAGGAAAGTTGAAAATTAGATAAATAAAAATAATTTGGACACAGATAAATATAATAAAGTAAAACTATTCAAAGACTGATAAAACAAAATTAATAACATTCACAGCTGCGATACAAAATTATATTTTATATTGAGATTTCTGAAAATGTTTTAAAAAGTACGTTATACATACATGACATGTTTACAGTACGATACCGTCCAACATATTAAACAACTTTCATCACATTATAAAAAATTCGGGTACGGGGTACCTCGGAAAGTTTTCTCATATGCAGGTTAATGAAGTCATAAAAAATTACAATGAGGAATAGTAAAAATTAAAAAGGAAATATCATTTTGTTTTAATTTAATTGATAAATTAAATCAAACTAACTGAAAGAAACAAACGAAATAAAAGAGATAAGCGAGGTCAAATTTTATTAGTAAACAAATATGAAAATACAAGTAAAATATATACAACTACTAGTAGTAGTAGAGTACATATTATACCAATACAAATATATGTATACAACACAAATATATATATATATATATATATATATATATATTATTATATATTAATATATATTTATATTATAATAATATTATATATACCTAATTGAATCCCTCCCTAGTGCATTGATCTCTAAGATGTCTAAAGGCCATCGACCTTAAAGATACAAATATACATGGTATATATTAAAATATTATATAAGTTTAAATAACAATTATTTTTGTTTAATCTACTATAGGAATTTTTATTAGTTTTCTACGCGCGGGAATAATCAATTATATTTATTATTTATTTATTTTATTATACATAAAAATAAATAAGAAAACATCTTAAAAGTTTTCGCAAAGTCTATAAACTTGTGAAATAAAAAGTATAAAATAAAATATAAAAGAAAAAACAGTGGCCTTCTTAAATGGCGCAAACGGCATACATATGTATATAATACCATTCTGGAAGATGTCCTTAGTAATTGGTAGTCTTTAGCTTTTCCTAGTTTTGTATTTTTAGCTGTTGTATTCATTTTATTACATAGTATTTTGCATGTAGTTAGAGAATTCCTATTAAGTGATTCCTATTATGTGATTTGTGGCCATCTTGCCTCGCCAGCTTGACTTGCTGTGGCCTCTTTGGAGCAACTTGAATTTGTTGTGAATTTGTTTGTTATGTCCTATATCCTACCTAATTGAATCCCAATCCCCTAGTGCAATTTATCTCTAAGATGTCTTAAAGGCCATCGACCTTAAAGATACAAATATACATGGTATTATATGTATTTTTATGCCCTTTGCGCCACTTAAAATAGTCCAATTGAGCTGAAACTGGTATAAATCGTTTTAGCTTGCCATTTACCTTAACACATGACACCTTAACTCTTAACCTTAAGAGTTGACTCATAAAGTCAAACTTAACACCAAAATAGCACCACAAAACGTATGTGCGGAGAAATTTTGGTGCTTTGTTAAAAGCTATTAAGATTTTTAAAAACATTTTGTTTGTTGTTTTTTTTTCGTTTTTAATTCCAATTATTCACAAAAAAGAGGCTTTGTAACCACCCAACAAGTAAGTACAATACTAATTTTTATTTTTTTTTTAAATAAAAACAGCTACAATGTTATAACATAAAAATTAATATTATGTAACAAAATAGTTTTAGTATAATAAAAAATAATTTTTATGAGCTATCCCATACTTGCATCCTAATTTAGACTATTTTTGGAAGTGTAATTAATACTAATTTGCATATAATAGTAAAAAATAAATACCAATAAAAGTATTAATACCATAACCCAGTTATGCTGATGAGCCGAATGTAAAACAAAACCGAAAAGTAATATAAAATAACAACATAATAAAAAATAAAATATACTAGTTAAAATTGAATAAGGCGAATAAGCCAGTACGTGACAGTGTTAGATATTACTTGTTTACTAAGGTAATTATAGCCATTATATTGTTATGGACAATGTATTTTGGGTTGAACCATTATGAAAATGCACTATATGAAAATTCTATCTCTAAGTATCCCTGCTTTTTTACGTTTGGAAGAGAAGAAAGAGTGCGGAGGGAGTGAGACAGCAGGTTTATGTTAAAAACTTATTTTTTGATTTTTACTTTTCCTCATTTATTCTATAGGTATTAAGAATAAGTATATTGTTCAAAGATCCGTCACCGGGATGTTACCCGAATTATCCGTTTTGGGTGGTTTTAAGGCCTCCTGAGTGGTTTTTACAAAGTTGTCTGTCTGTGTGTGTGTGTGTGTGTTATCATCGTAGCTTCCACTGCATTCATGATATAGAGTTGAAACATTGTACAAAAATCAACCTATAGGTAGTTGTGATGACGTCATTAACCAACAGTAATGACAGCAAGAAATTCGAAAAAATATAAAACACAAAAAATGTTGTCATTAACTTGAGATTTAACACGCATGTAGGCCATGTATACGACTAACATAGTGCCAAGTTTCATTTCATTATAGCATTAGTTCATCTTTATCGAATAATTTGTGTACGTTTTTTGTTTAAAAAAATAATCCAATGGAGGTGAAATTCGGTACAAATGTAAAAAAAATACGTAAACGTACGTTTATTTATACATACGTTCTATACGTAATAAATAAATACATTTTTTCCGATCTGATGAGGTAAAGTTCTGAAGTAACCTGTACCCGATATTTAATAGATAATTTTAAGCTTTTTAATTACTTATTAAATTACGGTTATTAATGACTAAATGAAAGAGAGATGGTATTGTCGATGTTTGGTAAAACATGTTTACGGTTCAACCAGAGAACGAGATTCTCAACATGTATGAAACATCAAATAATAAGAGAATAAATGATGTATAAGAATAAGAAGACGTTAAAAACAACGTCTTATAAAATAAATAAGGACATATATCATAAAACATCAAAAACTGTAATACACCGATGACAAGACAAATAAGGCGGGAAAGTTTTTTCAAACCCGATTTGTATTCAGTGTTGCCACTTGAAATAATTATAATTGCATTAAAAAGACACTTAAAAGGAAAATTCATTTCTAAATGAAGATATAAATTTAAGATATTTATGGCACTTGGCTATATAAAGTAAAACAACTATACTGTATTTGTGACTTATTTTGAACAAAAATGGTTTATTTAACAATTAATTATAAATGTTAAATATAAAGGGACTTAGGTATTTTCATTGATGTCGAGTTTATTATCTTAATTGACATCTTAAATATCGTTAATGTTTAGAGTCATTTGTAATCGGAAAATAATTAATTTCATTAACAGTTTTATATATTAAATAACAAAAAATGCGGCACAGGGTATCTCAGAACATTTCATTACAATATCGGATTCGCTTAGGTCACACTCACTACTTAAGACTAGCTTCGCTCGTCGCCAAAATATGGAAATCACCTCAATGACATTTGGTCTTTGCATCTTCACAGTCAGTAAGTAAGTATTTCATGTGGTCACTCATTCATGTACTGACCTCGCTCGATGCTGCTTAACATTAACGCTCTACCATAATACACTTCACGTATTGAGTTCCTCATACAAGCTGGGATAGGTACTGGTAAAGGATTTACAACATTATACATATGCAAAGCATTCATTAATATATATTTAAGTTTTTAGTTAAGTTAAAATTATAAGCATTTAAAGAGTTGGTTGGTATCGCCAAGCCAAGTATTTTTTCTAATAAAATTTATACCTGCCAAATGGTTTACATTATTAAATTTTAATTGACAAATATATCAAATCTATAATAGATTGTATCAGACTATACTGAGACTTCAACAAAAAAATATTACGTATATATACGAAGCAAGTGTTTACAATTTTCTCCAATAGTTTATTTTTTTTAAATTAGTTGATCCAGAATAAAGAACCACATTACAAAAACCAAACTAGTTATTCACTTATTTTTAGAAAAATATTAAGATAAAAAATTGATGATAGTGGCAGAACAGGTATTATTTGTCAACTGTCAACACTGCTACTGATAAAAATCAGTATTGGTCATTTTTATATAAATACCATTCTAACTATACATATGCAGCCAATCGTACCAGTTTTTAAGCAACTAACACTCACTCATACATAATCAAACTAACACTAACACACTTCTATAAATACTTCTAAACCTACTTGTAAGTATGTGTAGCATTTATATAGAAAATGAAATTAAAATATAAAGTTACACCAAAAATATATTAAAATATAAAAATGTTAACACTATTAAATTTGGTTTTAAACTAAATATGTTAATGTTCGAAAAAGGATATCAAATAATCAATATAAACTAATATAGTTGCTTTAAAATATGTTTGATTTAACAAAACAAATAATTTAGAAATTAATAAATAAATATGTATGTCAATTTTTAATGCATTATCTAACCATAAATGTAGATATATTAAATAATATACTTAATTCAAACTAAGTAACTACAAATGCATAATACAAATAAATACAAAACTATGCAACAAATTTTGAGGCGAATCATGGTGAAAAAGAAGTTTAATCAATCTCATATTTCAGATTGATAAAAAAGGGGTTGTCATGTGTGTCACTGGGCAAGTTGACCAAATTCTGACAAATTCTTTCTTTTTTCTCACGTTCTAAAATCTACATTTTTATACAAATCAGGTTTGTAAGTTTCTTTCAGATTGTAAAACAATATATTTGTGAATGGTTTTTGAATTAAAACATCCTGAAAATGGACACATAAATATTTTTAGATGACGTTCGAGTAAAATACGTCGATAAGTTGTTTTATGTTTTTATCAATACTGATGATGATAAAATTTAAAATGTGTGAGTAAAAAAGTAAAATAAAAAGAATGAATGAAAATGTATGCTTCATAAAGCATCATAAAGAGAAAATAAATATTATTGATGATAAAGAATTTAATTATTTAAAAAAAAAAATTTTTTTAATTTGTATTCTTTTTCTATTAATACATATATATAAGATAAATTATAAGAATAAATTTAATTATTAAATAAAAATTTAATACAAACTTTTATCTAATAACTTTGTAGAAGTTGAGAACAAAACAAGCTGCTAAATATGGAACTGATAAACTCGTTCATCTGAATTTTATAAAACACGGGCCAGCGCTATGGCTCGTACTTCCAATCTTTACATCTCTGTAGAACTGACCAAGCTACAGATGTGACAGAACAAACTATCCCTAGAGGTTTTTTAGACAAATTTTAGGAAAGTCTTAAAAAATCAGAATGACAACTACTTTTAAGCACAATGTTGGTTTTTGTCCAAAATAATAACACTGTAAGAACTTATACTGGACTTGATTTCTGTAGCAAATTTCATTCGAAATGGTTCAGATTTTTAGCCAGTATATCGTGTCTACAAAACTACAAAAAATGCACGCACATCCACACACACTCATCAACACACACCTACAGACACCAACCTTAAATTATATTCCAAAAACCTTACGTTCCTTCAAACCTAGTACGGTTAGTACAAGGTTCTAAAACGTAAAAATATTATGATAAAAGTTAGTGTAACCTTTCCCTTATTTTAATGTTCCCCCTTCCTATTAAAGAAAAAGCAAAAGGGGAATCTTTTAAAGTATATTTTTTAATAAAATGACAGTATGGCTAATAAAGGCAAATGCCAATAAAAAGAAAAAAAAATCAGCAGCATTGTATAACTAAAATGTTTCAAAAATAACATTGCCCATAAAATAAATTCAAGAATAAGGAAATTCACAAGTTACTTGTAAAAATAAGTACAAGAACATTTATAGACTTGATAGAAAAAAAATAACAAGTATATATAGATAAATAAAATAAAAAAATTATAAGGGTAAAATTCAGCAGCATTGTATAACTAAAATGTTTCAAAAATAAAATTGCCCATAAAATAAATTCAAGAATAAGGAAAAACAGAAGTTACCTGTAAAAATAAGTACAAGAACATTTATAGACTTGATAGAAAAAAAATACAAGTATATATAGATAAATAAAATAAAAAAATTATAAGGGTAATACAATTAAGTAACGTTAAAACAACAAGAAAAAACTTCACAAACGGATATTGTTGAGTAAGTAAGTACAAGCAACGGATTTTTCATCCCGTAGAGAAATCTTTTATTGCAATAAAAAGTATCAGAACCATCGAATGTTATTAAAAACCGAGATTTAAACCATAAAATATTTTTAACAAAAGAAAGCAAACAAAAACAAGTGTTAATAAAAAAAAACCAAGCGAATAATGGCTTGTTGAAAAAATCCAGGAACAACTTGACAAAGGCAAAAGTATACAATAAAAAACTATTAATAACTGTTATTAAGACACAAGTGTATTGTAGCTAGTTTTAAGTTCGAAAAAACTTAAAATACTTTGACTTGGCAGGAAATGCCAAGAAGTAATAAAAGAAATGTTGCCCCCCGTTTCAAAACTCAATAAAGTTCCTTTTCATTCTTAAAGATTTTTTTTATCTGGGGTGTAAGGGTTATGAATCTCAGGTTATCCAAAAGAAGCCGGTAGGGTGTATAGAGTATAATTATATTTTAAGGTATATTATTATATTTAAATACTGGGGTATAGGGTAGTAATAGAATAACAAGTTATATACAAAACTCGATACAATACGTAAAGAAACTTTCAAACAGGATATTTTCTTTTAGATTGATCCAGTTTGAGATTTTATATTAATACACTATACTGATAAGGCGCAAACAAAAAAAAGAAGTTTCCCTTCTTTGTAAACATAAAATTTGATACTAATTCCACAAAAACGTAAAAATTAAATCAAGAGTTTAAAGAAAAGAAATCAAATCATTTAGGCTTTAATAATTTTTGGTTGTTTGAAATTATTTTTTTTAATCATTTTTAGTGAATAAAGCTTAAATGCAGAAGGCTAAAAATATGTACAGACATTATCAGTTTATAACACAATTAGGCACTGAATGATCTTATTTCTTACAACATAGATTCCGAGCCTTGAAGCATCTTAAAGTCTGAAAGCATACGAATTTAAAGATTCAGCTTAATTTTTTCAAAAATTAAGTAGCCGAATTTTTGATAACTGATTTTATCCTAAAGTTCCTGTTGTAAATAGAGACTAACAAAACTCTTATCTTGACATTAAATAAAAAAACCGAATTAAGTTCTTTGACAGTAATTCACATTTATTGGCCTTTATCTCTCCCTGTACGATAGGCAAAATATACTCTTTAGGTTACGGATTATGTTAGTAGATAGTATTGTTATCTAGTAAACATGTAAGCAAGCATACATACAAATAATTATCTTATGCAATTCTATAAAACTGAATTTTGCCATAGGTTCTGTTTTTTCCTGATAGTATATATTTGTACACAAGCTTGTTATATTATATACCAATACCAGAAATGCGTCGGACTAAAACAATCTCATTGGCTCGTGTTTCCTTCAGAACATTACTTATAATATCAAAAAGTTTATATTTTAGGTCGGAAAGGGTTTTGAGGTTAATGAAATACTGCTTATACTGGATACTGCATACAAAAGATACTGCTATAATACTCATCAAAGATACTGCTATACTAATACTCATACAAAGATACTGCTATACCTATACTAATACCATACAAAGATATGCTATACTAATACTCATACAAGATCTGCTACAATACTCATAAAAGATACTGCTATACTAATACTCATACAAAGATACTGCTACAATAATACTCATACAAAGATACTGCTATACTAATACTCAAACAAAGATACTCTACAATAATCTCATACAAGATACTGCTTACTGTACAATATACTAATACTCATACAAAGATACTGCTACAATAATACTCATACAAAGATACTGCTATACTAATACTCATACAAAGATACTGCTACACTATATAAAAGATACTGCTATACTAATACTCATACAAGATACTGCTACAATAATATCATACAAAGATACTGCTATACTAATACTGCTATACTAAAGATACTGCTACAATAATACTCATACAAAGACTGCTATACTAATACTCATACAAGATACTGCTATAATACTCATACAAAGATACTGCTATAATTCAACAAAGATACTGCTATACTAATACTCATACAAGATACTGCTACTATTACTCATACAAAGATACTGCTAAATACTCATACAAAGATTAATATACTAATACAAGATCTACAATAATACGATACTGCTATACTAATACTCATACAAAGATACTGCTATAATACTCATACAAAGATACTGCTATACTAATACTCAAACAAAGATACTGCTACAATAATACTCATACAAGATACTGCTATACTAATACTCATACAAATACTGCTACAATAATACTCATACAAAGATACTGCTACTAATACTCATACAAGATACTGCTACAATAATACTCATACAAGATACTGATACTACAATAACTCATATACTATACTAAATATACAAAGATACTGCTATAATACTCATACAAAGATACTGCTATACTAATTCAACAAAGATACTCTATACTAAAGATACTGCTATATACTAAGATACTGCATACATACATGACTAAGATAAAGATAACAATTTACTTTAACTTGTGAATATAGACACACTATAACCACAACGTTTGCTAAGCGGGTTAACTTCAACAGTAATTTTATTTAAAAGTGAATTCGCTAATATCGCTTGTTTTACTGTCGTAAAATATCATAAAATGTTTTCCTGAGTTGGTTCATGGTTTTAACAACAGGCCTATTCATGGATGTAAGTCGCCGTTGCGTTAACTTCGAATGTTCTATGTAAATCCATAAACTGTTGAGGACCTCAATGTCTAGCCCCATTTTTACATAACAATTCCATTATTCAATAAACAAGCACAAAGAAAGGCGTATAAGTTTTTCATACTTCTTAAACTATTAAGGGTCAAAACCCTTTCTATGGAATCCACAAAAACACAAATCCTTATAATTCCTTTCAAAAATTTCGTCCTTCAACCGGAAAAACCCGCAGATTTTTTCCAGAAAAAAAAGAAGGATTTGAATTGTTACATTGAAAATCATCCCTTTCATAAAGGACGCAGGATGTGAAAGGTGAAAAATTAGTTACTTCATAGAGTAAGTATTAAGATGAGGGAAAACTTGAGCTAAAACTGGAGTATTAGGGATTTACAACATTTTTTTGGAGTAAAACTTAAAAGTACGTTCATTTCTTTTGTTAAGTTAAAAAATATCCTTGCCATGATGAGGTCAAAATCCTATATTCATACTTTTGAGTAAAGTATTTCATCTTGTCATCTTTTATGCTTACAAAATTATGTCAATTAGAGTCAATCAACATAATATTTATAAATTTTATATTGCCTCATATTAGTTTCCTGAAATTGAAAAGATAATTCCATTTTATTTAACAGCTTTGGAAAAATAGAGTAAATGCAATACCCGTAAATGTATAATAGGCGAAAAAATAACTTCATTGCCACTTAAAGAGATGAAAAAAGTGGCTAGATAAAAACGCATTTAAGCAATTTAAATGAATGAAAAGGAATGACACAGAAAATCCCCAAAGCAGATATAAATAATAAGTTGTGTTTTCTTTTACACATTTTCAACTAAACAAAGTAAGCGAGTCTTTCCCACCGAAAGGGCCCACTAATTTTGATGGACACTCTACTCTTTGTTTCATTTTTAAGAATCGGAATTATTGGAGCACTTTTCACTTGGTGCTCATCCTACTCAATATTTGATTCGTTCACGTTATTAGACTTTTGTTGTTTTTATTCAATTCGTCTAAACAAATAATCTTATTACAAGATAAGATTAAGTTAAGATTAAGTTACTTCTTAAGAGAAGTAAACGTCAAACTTGCTTAAACTTACAATAAAATGGTTAAAACCAAGTTAACCTTTCG
This sequence comes from Microvelia longipes, assembly GCA_018340805.1. Classification (NCBI taxonomy): domain Eukaryota; kingdom Metazoa; phylum Arthropoda; class Insecta; order Hemiptera; family Veliidae; genus Microvelia; species Microvelia longipes. The sequence goes on from JACMZG010001908.1 coordinate 41,240,542, forward strand.
AAGGTCGACAGCTTGTCGCAGTCTTACCCACATCCGTACTAACTTAAATTTTTAAGTTCATTTCAACTTTTTTTTCTTCTGAAAAAATTATGAAATTATGCAAATTAAAATTCCAAAATTCTTTAATCTTTTAAAAGGTATTTTTTGCATCTGTTTTAACTTTTTTAAACAAGTGTTAACTTCCTTTTGTTAAAAAAAATTGTTGACGCCAACACAAGCTGTCAAAAATGTTGTATTGTGCAATTGTATATTTTATAAGGTTAAATGTAATAAATAGATTTAGATATTAATTATTTATTTAACTTTATACCTTTTGCTTCTTACAATAATTGGGAAGAGTGAAATTAGTTATTTGTCAAATAGTAGCATCTGCGCTGAAAAGACTAACAAGAACTGCAAACTCATGACAGGACGAGCTGGTCGATAGGAAAGCTAGATTCGTGGTTACAGCCTGTTTTAATTTACAACAGCTTATTCGTAAATCATAAGAGGCGTCTAGAGGCATTTGCCACAGCACGTAGTGGCTTCCTAACGCTAATTGAAAAGTTCTAAATTTGAGGTGATCAGCATAGAGATATTATTACTAGAAAAATCCTCTCAGTCAAATTAAGAATTATCGAAAGAGTAATCTGAATCCATACGGTTATTAATATAATCTAATAAAAAGTACAAAATTATATTATTTGATACTACTGAGTTTTGCTAAACATTCAGGCTCTTTCGGCGTCCTGATGAGTTAGATGTAACGAAACAGAGTGCGATATGATATTAGGTCGAGCCATCAATGATGACGAATCTCGAATAGTGAAACAGTTCCTAGATGTAGCATTGCATTTTGCTTGTTACATTCCCTAGGTGTCTCTCGCACAATTACATTGAACAAAATTACACAAACGCATATAGTAGATCATTGTATAATAGGACAAAACAAAGCCCAAACAATGTGCAAGTAGCCGATAACGATTTATTAATTTTAATTATAACTGCTTTAGGAGGAGGTTACAATCTGGTTACACATGGCCCATAGATCTATACCAAGTGTTTTAAGCCCCAAAATGGGTATTGAGATACTTAATGCTCCCTCTATTACTATATCTCTATAGTAGGAAACAAAAGAGGTTTACTAATAGTCGAAAGACGAATAATATATTAGAAGAAGTTTCAAAGAAAAACTAAGTTAAAAAATAAACTTAAACTTCTGAGGTAAATACACCTAGACATATCCAGGAGAAGAGAATCTAATCTAAACTTGTTTAAGTTGTATCTAAAGTCTTAAAGTAGGCAAGTTAAACATTTGTAAAATAAAACTTTAACGACACAAGGTTACATCTTGTAAGAAATAAAACTCTTATCTGCAAGAGACAATAAGGAAATGCAACTGAAGTCTTGCGTGGGAAAATGGCGTCATTCCCCAGGATAATAAAGGATCAGGTTACTATGGTAACTAAGGATGGTAGCTACGTGCAGGTCGTTATGGTGATGTTTTGACTTGCAACGCCTCTACTCTTCTTGAGATTGATATCTGGGCCACCCTTGCATGGCAAGGTTGTATAGGTCAATGCAAGTTTTATCAGTTTACAATCCTCTTAAAACCACCCACAAGCAAAGTGTTCTAAAACATAGACCATGAGTATAATGCTATATACAAACATCAATTCTTAATTGCAATTACGAAATCGTCGACTTCAGTTCAACAATATTTGTAATAAACAGGAATCATATATTTCAATCATCCTAATGAAAGATTTTATATCTCTCCTGAAGATAACATTAACAACTGAATAACAACATAAACAATAAACAAAGTATAACACAGAAAAAAATCTTTTCATAGAAATGTTGTTTATTGTTAATGTTTTTCTTAACTAAATGAAATGTAAAATTTATTAGTATTTATTTCTCTCCTGAAAATTATCTAAATGGATTAAGTATATAGTGCCACAAATTCATTATTTTTAACCAAAAAATGTTTGTGTTTTTTAGCATGTTAATGACGTCATAAAAAAATATTTTCCGCGTAGCACAACTGGACCTAAAGATTGCTAGAAAGTTTTTACTTTCTAGCATAGTTACCGTGGGAGCTACGATGATAAAATACACACACATACCGACAAATTATTTTTTTAAAACTACTAAGAAGGTATTAAAAAAACCTGATACGGATTATTCGGGTGAAATTTAGGTTTCGCATTTTTCTCTCTTGAAGCTCGAAAACATCAATTCGATAAATGATTTTCTTTTTCACTTCCTTTTCCCGAACGAATCCTAAATATGTATAAGCTTCCTACCAAATAAGTATCAGCCCTCCTAAAGATTATTCTGTAGACCAGGAAAGGCAAATTTTACTAACGTTATGTCTGGATTAACCACGAGATAAAATTAACCCAATTTGAATATAAAATACATAATATACTAATGTTTGATTCTAATATAAAATGACATTTGCAATTTTCCATCATTCGTCATAAATGTTCATTAGGTAATATTCATCAATCTATTTCCATCGACCCCACCCTTCATTACACCGATTTCCTCAACACTTTGAATATTCAATTTTTCAAAACAAAATAACAAAAACGTACAAAATCAAAAACTTCGGACATCTTTTGTTAAACTTGTGTAAAAATTTCTTTAAAAAAAGGCAAAACAAAAAAAATGCTAAGTCCATAAGCACAAAAAGGGGAGACTTTATAACATATTATACAACTTGATAAACCCATGTAATAATAGGGTGTTAACATACGTTACATGTCCCCTTGTATATACAACAAATATACAATAAAAACTTGATACAATACAATAACAAATACATCCATTGTATATTCAAGTTCCTTTGTACATTCTGGACTCCCTCTTCAAATCCATTCAAAACCTTTAGTTTCTGACTTTATTATTGTTCATAAATGAATACGTAGGTTTCATTCGGAAAACTAACGAATACTCATTGATTGTTATTTGCGCTTAGACATTTCAAGGTGATATTGAATTAACGAAACGTTTGCAAATTAATAAAAGGATTAAGACTAAACTTTTGACACATCATTCAGCTTTTAAAAATGTACAAAACCATGTTAAGATTTTTTTTCCAAAAAAAAAACTATTTATTTAAAAATTAAAAAGGGTTCTATTAGATTTTATATAAGCTTCTTTTGAACTAAATCGTGCTCTACAATGAACAGCTTGAATTTACTTAAAATACATAAAAAATGTTTTAAGTCAATCAATAAAAGAGTGAAATAATGATGATAGAGCGATGAAAAATAGCACAAATGTTGGTTTTATTTAGAACTTTCAAGCGTTCCTCATCTCGAATCTATTGAAGCATTTTCCGCGTTCCATAAATTTTTGAAATTTATGTTATAACCGATTAATGGCATAATAAATGGAGTATTTTCCAGATGGTACAAATAGACGATTATCAAAGATTGATTTTTGAACCAAGTTTCAACTCTCAAGCATAGAAGCATAAATATCCAAGGAGCAATGATAATAAATAGATTCACACATACACTCATACATAGATACACACACCTCTCCAGACAGATAAATTTGTAAAATACCACTTAAGAGGTCTTAAAAGCACCTGAAACGGATAATTCAAGTGAAAGCTAGGTTTCGGATTTTAGTATACACAATACTTTTTCAAGATTGATGTAAATTTAAAAATTTAAAGCAAAAAAGTTTAGTATAGCTGCATTAAAAAATACATTAAAAACTTGAAAAAGACTGGACATGTTGCTCCCAAAAAATTTGGGTAACCGAAAAAAAAACTTTCAAACTGTCGAAATTCTTGTGTAGATTCTAAGAGGATTTTAATGTGTTTATTTTTTAAGGTGTTTTTTTGAATAACATTATAAAGATTAAGAAGGCCAGACTATAGGACCACAGACTCAAAATAGGAATCACTTATTTAAAGGGACTGGTTTTTTAGTCGGAGAAAAGTTGATTTTTTTTTACTAGATCACCCACCTGTCTATAATAGAGTTATTTATAGAAAGAGTCATTCAATCAAATATATATTATATTATATATATATATATATATATATTATATATATATAATATATATATATATAAAAATAATATATATATATATATATATATATATATTATATATATATATATATATATATATAAATAAATAAATAAATAAATATATATATATATATATATATATATATATATATATATATTATATATATATATATATATAATGAAGTGTGGTTTTTACTCATTGCTGTAAGTGAATGTTTACTTTTCCTATTTAAAAATTGTTGAGCCTTTTAACGAATTTCCAAAGGTAATATGAGCTAATGAAGGTTTTTCTAAACTAAAATAACAAAAGAAGTAACTAAAGAAGTAAACTAAGTAAACAAAAGTAGTAAAAAGAATAACCAAACTGTACAAACTTTATACTATCGTATACTAAAAATTTCACAAAAATAATAACATTAGCTAACCAATAACAACACCAAAATCCATCCACAAAACCTTTATTAAAGGTTTTGATGATGGATTTTGGTGTAGTTTTTGGTTAGCTGTGTTTACTCTACTGCTCTGTTTTCTGTTAATAATAATAATGTCTTAAGAGACAAGCTGTTACCTTTAAATTATTGAATACATTTTAGAATAAGCAAAGCCTTTAGTATGCAACATTAGAGTAAGAACGGCAATCCACGATTAATCACGAAATTGTAAAATAAATAAAACAATTTTAAGACCCTGGATGAGACTGGAATAACAACTTCTTACTTCTTTAATTGTAATATTTCGCCTGACCCCAGGCAAACTCATGTCCACAAACAGAATTAAAATTAAAAACGTTAGGATAATCAAACTTAGTCTAAAAATACTACTTCTACACATATTTGTAGACAAAGGCCCGTATTCAAAGACATTTTCCTTAAGAAGCCCTTAAGGAAGATTTTAGGTTTAAGTAAGGAAAATGTCTTTGAATACGGGCCTAAGTTAGATTAACCTAACGTTTTTTTAATTTTTATTTTGTTTGTTGATAGAAGCATGCCAGGACCTGAGTCCTGGCATGCTTCTATCAACAAATAAAATAAAAACTGGAACAACAATTTTGCCTCAGCAAAATTGTTGTTCCAGTCCCGTCCAGTGTCTTAAAATTGTTTTTAAAAATTATATACAATAATAACGATTACTCATAATATTAAATAAAACAAATCAGTAGTTTAAAATATTAACAGAACTTCTATCTATATATTTTTTAAAATATTAATAAACATTACAAATGATTAA
>JACMZG010001908.1:41250802-41323455 GCA_018340805.1 Microvelia longipes
ATTGTAAACTCATGGATTGTAATAAACCTTTTCGTGATTTTAACCAATTTACACTTTTGATAAACCCCAGATAAGATACTACAAATCAACAGGTTGTTAGATAATGTAAATAAAAAAAAATTAAAATCTTTCAAACAAAGACATTGTTGTTACACCTTATTATTTTTTATTTCTCATGTTTAATTAAATCTTATCAACCTTTTTTTTGTTTCTTTAGTTTTATTTTTGAAATAATTGGGCAACTTCTTTAGTAATTATAGTAGATAATCTAAAAATTCAATGCCTATTTTTAGAATTAGGAGTAATTTACAAAAAAAAATACAATTAGTGTTTTAATGCTTAATACTAAATAGTATTTACTTTTAGATTGATGCTACAACGAACAAAGTAAATACAGTAAGTATTGATTCAAAATTTAACATTTCTATGTTTGAAGATAAAATACACGTAAAAGAATAGTACATAAAAAAGTAATCCCATTTTTTATCCAATACAAATAGTAAAAGAAAAAACAAATGCCTATAAAAGTATAAAAAAACAGTGAGTATAGAAATATAAAATGTTCTTAAAATAAAATACAAGACATTATAATTTTTAAAAAAAAAAATAATGTCCTGCTTAGTTAAATAAGGAAAATATGAAGACTACACATCTTGTGACAAGACTACAGTGGTAGCAGAACGAAGGATGCTATGTTCAAGACATAAAAATCTACGATGCCAAGGAAATCACTGATATAACCACCACTGATGTCCTTTGCATAAGAGAAATATAATTTATCCAAGAAAATCTTTTAATAAAACTTTATTTCAAAGATAAGCGAATAGTATGTTAGATTAACCTCTAAACTAGTATTATAACTTGAGAAAAATAAAAAAATCATACATTTTTATAAATTAAATAAGGTTAAAAAAAATAAAACCAAAAGGACAAATCATATTATTATAAACTTAAATATTTTATTTAAGTACAAAAATAAAGCATTCTTTGATCTGATAAATTCAATATTTAAACTTAAAAATATGTAATATAAGAGTAGTAAAAATATAACGACAAATAACTAAACAATAATGGCCTCACTGTTGCTCGACAATAATAAATTAAAAAAATACTCTCAAAACACAAATATACGCAGTTGAGAAAAACCCGAAAAATTTGAGTAAAAAAAGTTTATAAAATTCATCAAAACGTACGATAAAAATGAACAAAACTATTAAAATAGTCAAAAGGCCCAGAAGTTTGCAGTAAAAATATTTGAATTTTTCTTTTTCCGACACAATAATTTGTGTCGGAAAAAACACATTGTTACATTACATTTACACCTAGGTAAATGTAATGTAACAAGATAGGTAGTGTAAATATAACAAGCAAAATGCAATGCTACATCTGGAACTGTTCCATCATTCGACATTCGTCATCATTGATGGCTTGACATAATGTCCCGCTCTGTTTTGTTACGTCTAACTCATCAGGGCGCCGACAGAGTCTGAACAGAGGGCGGACAGAGTGAGTTTAGGCTCTGTCGGCCCCCTGAGTGGGACATGACATTAAGTCGTTCCATCAATAATGACGAATGTTGAATAATGAAACATTTCCTAGATGTAGCATTGCATTTTGCTTGTTACATTTCCTAGGTGTCTCTCGCGCAATTATATTGTGTCAACTATTAATGATTCGCAAAGTTAAGACTCGGTAGTATCTGAATTCCTATTTAAAAATTTAACCGTCGACTGTAATTTATTTTTAAAAGTATAATGCGTATTTTACGATATAACATGAGAATTTTTTATCAAAACTATTTCGCAATGAGGAAAAATACAGAGAGACAAGTTTTATGTAAGTGAAGTAGTAGGGTATCGGTGTAAGTTATAAAATCTTAACATAAGTTAAGTATAAAAGAAATATAAGGATATTTAATATCCCACTGCAGTGTTACCCTGAATCACAGGTTGACGACATCCGAAACTACAGTAAATCTCAAATAAAATAGCATATTTTATTTTTTCTTTACGATTTCAAATGATAAAATAAAAACAACTGACAATTTTGAGGTTTAGTTTGCGTGATTCTTTATATAATAAATAATTTGGGCACTAAATGACTTGATAGTTTTAAATTTTATGTAGCCTAAACTAAATAGCCGGTACGCGGCCTCGGCCGCTTCGCAACGTCAGCCCCTCGAGTCGCTTCGCGGACACACGGGTCACTTTGTTAAATATCAAATCAACATAGCCCATCATCCTCTTTATTAAAAATTCATGATAAATACTAATAAAAAGCTATGAAGATAATAATGCTATAATAATTAATTTGTAAACTTTAACGCTCTTCTTAAATAATTTTATCCTAATTAATTTTAAATTTACGTTCAATTAATTTGTAAAACTATTAAAATACGAATTATAATTGAATTGTTTATAGTTTTTTCTTTATTATTTAAAAAATTACATACTTAAGTAACGCTATAATAATAAAATAACAAATCATCATTAAAAATATACTAAATTAATAGTTTAAATAGTCCTAAATTATAGTTCACTCAAATGCATTAGAATATTAATTAACGGAACTTTTTTCTCTAATCATATAATAAACAGATGCAGGTTTAACCCTTAAGTGCTAAACAGGTCGTAGAAGCTTACAAATATTTTTTTTAAATTATATGCAATAAAAATGAAATATATTAAATTTAGCTGAGCATTTTAAATTACAGACACCACACACACACAAATATATATATATATATATATATATATATATATATATATATATATATATATATATATATATATATATATTGTGTGTGTGGGTGTGTGTGTGTGTGTGAGTGTGTATAATTAAACTCTGCGCTTAACAGAATCCGTCACGAAGGTAGAAAAACAATGTAGGATACAACGAAATATAATGTAATATAATTGTAAATATAAAAAATACAATTAAAAAATATTAAAAAAATATTGCATTTGTAAATAAATGCATCTAACACATCAAACAGTTTAAAATAAAGACTAACTCTGTAACAGACACACTGTCTCTTCGAGGTTGATAACTTTTCGCTCCATATAATCGTCAGACCATGCTTTACTATATGAACGAGTGTTCTGATATTTTTTAAGTGAATTTATTTTATCTTTATTTCACATTTATTTAATTATATCTTTTTTCATTTCCAAATGTGAATTTTTTGTTTAAATTTGATTGAAAAGCTAATTTTATTTTTATTATCTTTATTTATTTTTATTCTTTTCGTATATAAATTTATGTATTTCATTCACAACTGTATTTCATCCCCAGAAGCTCTTTGCGGAGCTTCAGATGACGTAATTGACGTTATCCATGAATCGTAACGAAATAAATCGTCCAAAAATTAGCGTAAATAAGTGGATTCTATAACCAAAATTCAGTAATCTGTATAATAATAAGGATCTTGAGTGCAAAAAAATTAAATGGCAAATTAAAATATTTTTTTTAAAATTACACAAAATTTTAATCATATCTTAAAACTTTTCTTGTTCTACCAATGACATATCACCCAAAAGGATAAAAAAGACATAGCTCTACTAAACTGAAATGAGTTTAGTTTTGTAAAGCATTGTGTTTTTGTTCATGATGTCCAACATCCCTGAGGATACCTTCTATAATGGAAACGAAACTTCGGATTTTACATTTATATTGACGCGGTAACCACCGTGTTATCAAGTGTTTAATAATCACGGATAGTGATTGAGACATTGAAAATACGACGCCAGAATTGAAAATGTTGACCAACGAGGCGATCGAAAGAAGTGTACCGGCTAATTGTTTACATTATACTGTTTTTCTTCTAAATAGTGGTTTACTAAGACCGAAAAAATAGCAAATGCAACACGACTGGGAATAGCATTTTTTACCACGGCTCCTTTTACTGTCTCGCTAAGCTTTACAGTAAATATAGTCACCACGGTTAAAAAAAGACCTTCTTCAATCTTGTAATATACTATTTATTACGACATTAACATCAAAACAAATTAACATTCACTGTATTTTTATTTTTATGTCTTTATATATTTGCTATTCTCAAATTTTTAGGGAATATTAACTTATGATGAGTTTTTATTAGTATTTTATATTAGCAAATTTTTTGATATATTAACTTATGAGGAGTTTTTATTGGTATTTTCAATTAACAAATTTTGAGGTATATTAACTTATAAGGAGTTTTTATTAATATTTTTTATTAGCAAATTTTTAGGTACATTAACTGATGAGGAGTTTTTATTAATATTTTTTATTGGCAACTTATTAGGTACATTAACTTAAGAGGAGTTTTTATTAATATTTTCTATAATGATTGCAGTAATCTAGTTTTATCAAAAAGTATATTATACTTAATGCAGATTTCTTCAAAATCCTAATGAACTGTTTGTTTAATTTGCATCCACTCTACAACTTAATTACACATTAATTAATTACTCCCATTCTCTATACATTCATTTAACTGTAAGCCTAAAAGGATTAATCAAATCATTAGTGTTCGCATAAAATTCATTAATGAAATAACTGGATAATCAAAATCATTTGAATGGCAAAACTGTTATATATAAGGATTATTTGAATAATCCCATATTATTCAAAATATACAAGCACACTAATAGACCTAAAATTACATAATTTATGCAAATACACTTTCATTCACATCCAGTGCTGTGTTTTACTCCTTAATCCTTAAGATTATAATTAGACTATAATAATTAATTTGTCTTAATCTTGTTTTGATGAAAAACAAGAACATAAAATAGTTAACAGAAAAATTATACAAGTATACAATAATATTACAAGTACCACTTAATTACACACAGTTCAAATAAATTTGAATTCTATGATAATTTATTATTAACGTCTCATTTGTGCATCCTAGGGATTTATGTTGAATAAGTTTTAGTACAAGCATTGTTAAATATAATAGCGGTTTCGCGTGATTCAAAAAAATTAAACTGCATTTTATGAGATGTTCTTAGTTTGGATTTATGAATAAAGAATGGCAAGCTTGGATATTATGGATAACGGTTTTGCAGGTGTATAATACCGTGGGTTATAATATTTTAAGATATCATTTAGGAAATTTTATGTTATTATATAGGAGAGAAAGGATCTAAATTTGTATGAAAGGTTTGTAAACAGCAATATCACGTTGCAAACGCGAGGATATTCAGTAAAATAATTAATTATAAAATATTACCGCCTTTTAACTACATAGGTCAGGATATTTAAGGATTAATTGACAAACCTAAACTAAAATAAAAAAACAAATAAATTAATAAATTCTAATAGGAAGTTAGGACAAATAAGAAAATTATAAATATCAAAGAAACAACGAAATACATTTTAAGGTACCAATGACAAACTAACATACAAAAATACCCCATACATATCAATGGAATATTTTTTTTTAAACTGAAGAAAACCAACTAGTAGTATACTGTATATCTAATATTTATTTAAGAACTCACGTAATAACCTAGAATACTATTTATGTCAAAGAAACACATTTCTAGGAACTCACGTAATAACATAGAATACTATTAATGTCAAAGAAACACTTTTTTAGGAACTCACGCAATAACATAGAATATTATTAATGTAACACTTTTTAAGGTACCGATGATAAACCAACAATCTAATGCCAAACAAACGCATAAATATTTTAACATAGAAACTCAAGACAGCCTAGAATATAATAAATTTTTGAAACAAAGACATTTATTTTTAGGTATTAATGTTAAAGAAACAACAATATTTAAACAAATTAAAACATTTGTTTTAAAAATGAAAACACAAATATTCTTATAAATCAGTTTTTATGGTTAAAACTATTGAATTTTTTCTCAAATAACTCAAAAGTCAATTCGTAGCAAAAGAAAAAAAAATACACCTAACAAAGCTAGTAAGTAAAAAATAATTTAGAAAAGAGAATATAAGCTCTGAGGATTATTTCAGTCAAACAAGGGTTAAAAAGCTCCTGCCAGGTCACAAAGAGTTAAAGTAAATATTGATTCACAGGATATTTTGACTTGCATGGGGTGTAGGACATTGGAGAAAGGGCAACAAACTCAGGTGGATAAGCTGAAACTTTATACTTAATGTAAATATTTATTTGTTGAATTGATCTGAATGAAAAGAAAAACAAATTAGTCATCTTTCAATCCCGTCGATTTAAATAAAGTTAAGTAAAATTATAAATTAAATTTATAAGTAAGAATAAATAAAACAGTTAAAATATAGAAAAATAAAGCAATATGATGAGATATATATTTTAAGATATAGATCTACGTAAATAAGGTTAAAAATGATCAGATAATGCTTGCCATACTAATAAAATTTTGTCATAAAAAAATTCATATTAAATAAACAATTTTTATCACAACTTTAAATAATTACATAAACAAACATTTTTTTAACTTACCAAAAATAAAAACCATACTTTTTTTTATATTCCTGTAATCTAACATGTTTTATTTTATAGTAGGTAGGTTATTATATCATTTCTTAAAAGTTTTTACTGTTCTAGACATTGTATACTTTATCATTGTAATAATGCTGATAAACATAATAAAACCATTAAAATGATCGTAAATATACCCCCTACGTCCATGTTGTTTAATTTTTTTCAAAAATATATTTTTTAATATTATATTTTTCACTAAACTTTAAACTTATATGGTTAATGTCGAACTGAAATAATTATTTTTCTTATCAAAATATGACTTATGTTCTACATGCTATCTTTTAACATTAAAGATAGTAGAAGTAATTAAATTTAAAACTAAACTTCAAGAATATTTTATCCTACAGAAAATATATCAAAAAAGCAATTAAATTTAATACAATAAGTACAAGGGCAATGAATTTAATGATCTAATTAAAGTGGTGCTTTTATAGTTATAATCATATATTACGTATCAGCTTAATTATGTATAATAAAGTTGACTAGGAGCTTAAAGTAAAAAGGAAAGTAAATATTATTAAGAATTTTAATTTATGTTTGTACAAAAGTTATAAATTATATTTTGTATCAATCATTATTAGAGAATTTCTAAAGGAAAACTGTTTTTAAGTCCACTGCAATTTTTTTTCATTTATTCGGCATTTAAATTACTATTCGTTAGTTTTTATTTAAAATTAAAAGTTTTTTAATTACTATTAAAATGAATAGTTATTAATTAATTAGTAAATTACAAATTAATATTTGTAATTACAAATTAATTTTTAATTACAAATAGTTATTTGTAAGTTTTTGTGGATAAATTTAAAAAAAACGTATTTAGGACTGTGATAGCTGGAACAATAATTAGTTTTCTTCAATATTAGACAAAGAATTTACTTCATTTGATTAATAAAAATTTGTAAGAAGTTTGACAATTTTAAAAATATACCAAAGGGCATATAAAAAATACAACACAATTAGCAAAGTTATTTATTAGCTTTCAGTTGAGTTTAGTTAGTTTAGGTTCAGCGAAAAAGAGAAAACCGACTCGCTATTACTTGTCTCAATAAGCAAATTTCCATAGCGAAAAATGCTCCATCAGTTGCATAATCAACTACAAAATGCTCCATCAAATCAATAATTAATTTCGAAATGCCCCATCATTTTCATAAAACATCAAAATGCCCCATTAGATGCACAATCAACCACAAAATGCATCTTCAATCCTATAATCAGTTATAACTGAAACCAAATAAATTTAAATACTAAAAAAAACTTACAATAAGCATAATAATTAGAAAATCACAATACCTGAAACAATAAAAAAATAAAAAAAAATAATATATAAATAAATACAGATTAGTTACACAAAATAAAAAAAAAATAATAAATTATAAAAAAAAAATAAATTATAATTTTTCGGTATAATCACGTAAATAATTGATTTAAGAGGAAGAACAGCCCATATATCTCTCTTCGGACACATTAGGACTCCGGCTTGATGTGAAAAATTGAAAATCTAAGGCAACCTAAAACGACATGCATGCGCGTCTTTTAGAGATTATATATTAATTATTGGTCACATCAAAAGCGCCTCCTTCAAAACCCCTTTCAGGGAGACGATTCTATTGGCATTCGAAACAAATTCACAACAAATTTAGAATAAAGTGGCAGACCCGATAAAATGGCTCATCTATCAAGGTTTTTATGCTTTCGATACAGCCACTACTTCTAATAGGACTATTACAGATGCCTAAATCCTTTCAGTTTGAGAAAGACTAGAAAAAAGAAAAGCTCGCGATATGATTGTATTAAAAACATAAAAATAAAAATATCGTATGCATAAAAATATTAACGCACTCAAAAAACATACACATAAAATAAACATACACATATCGTATGCATAAAAATATAAACGCACACAAAAAACTTATCACCATAATGGGGTGCTCAGTCAAAAGACTTGAGTGCGTATAGAAATTCTTCTTTTACGGTAAGTATTTAAATAAGAGGTGAGTACACTTTAGTTATTTAAAATAATTAAAATTTTTAATTAAAATAAAGCTCTACGCTTTACCAATAAAATTAAATTAGCACTTGCCAGTGGCGTTTAAAAACCATCATCTTTAATTTATTCCTATATACACAAGATTAATCTAATAAAAATCATAAATGTGGTTAACCACGTTTAAAACCTTATCCATAAACCTTTAAATGGAAAAATAAAAGTTAAATAAACAAGAAAATGAAGTCGAAAGAATTTGTTGTGATCGTTTTTTTAAAAGATCGAAGATGATATAAAACAGATAAAAAGAGATCTGTAGAATAATATCATGAAGTATAAAGATCATTGAGAAAATGATATTGAAACTTATACTGTTTATCTTGATCCTTGGTGGAGTCGAATACGACACTTTGCTTCCAGGGTCTAATACATTGGTCCGGATATAGCCGAGAAAACAAAAGATACTAAACTATTATCAAAGGATTTGAAGATATGACACAATGTGATTGAGTAGTGTGGTAATATTGTTCACCACTTTATTTTAATCCGAGTTTTAAAAATACAAGTTAGATGAGTTGTAGGTAAATAATGACAACCAGCGATCGAAATAATTAATAGTAAGAGAAAATGAAAGACAAAAAGCCTTCAGCTCTGTAATCAATTAATATATTAAGACTATTTAAAGTTACATTTGGAACACATTTAGGTCATTCACAGATTTTCCAATAAACAAAAAATGGAGTGTTTTAGCGTACACCAAGGATAACACAAATAGGTGCTCGCGGGTTGTAGCAAATGTTTCTAAAATGAGTTTGATAGACACATAAAAGGTTTATGTATCTGACTACAGGATGACTATACTAAACCTTCATATCAACATACGCGAAAGATTATCTTTGTGGTTTTATTACTTTAGCCGTAACACATATTTCTACATATATACATTTTATAAACATTTCTTTAATATTACAAAATTTTAATTTTTCTAGAAATGAAAAAGGGGATTTAAACGATAATTGAAAATGGTTCAAAGGGAAACCATCTCTGATCACTATTTTCTATAAATAGAGGAAGGACTTTCGCAACTCAGGCTGGTAACAAAGGGCCACTGCAATCCAGGGTGGTAAAATAGGACTTTTGAAACCCAGGCTATAACACAGGAACTCTGCAAACCAGACAAGTAAAACAGGAACTCTGCAACCCAGGTTAGTAAAACAGGAACTCTGTAACCCAGGCTAGTAAAACAGGAACTCTGCAAACCAGACAAGTAAAACAGGAACACTGCAACCCAGGCTAGTAAAACAGGAAATCTGCAATCCAGGTAAACAGGAACTCTGCAATCCAGAAAACAGGAACACTGCAACCCAGGCTAGTAAAACAGGAACTCTGCAACCCAGGCTAGTAAAACAGGAACTCTGCAACCCAGGCTAGTAAAACAGGAACTCTGTAACCCAGGCTACAACACTCTTCA
This sequence comes from Microvelia longipes, assembly GCA_018340805.1. Taxonomy (NCBI): domain Eukaryota; kingdom Metazoa; phylum Arthropoda; class Insecta; order Hemiptera; family Veliidae; genus Microvelia; species Microvelia longipes. The sequence continues at coordinate 41,260,742 of JACMZG010001908.1, forward strand.
ACACACGCAGGTAACACAGAACCTCCGTAACCTGTAGGCTAGTAAAACAGGACATCCGCGGTGCCTGTAATACACCTTTAGAGACCTACTACGCATGTAGCACTAATATTTTCACTAATACTGTGAAAAAAGTTGTAAGAAGTTATTATCAGAAGTAACGTCCTCGTCAAGAGTTTCAAAGTGTTTTGGCACAGAAGCTTTGTTTTCATTAATATGGCCTCTTTTTTCCAAAATGTCTTTTCCACGTGAATTACATTTTTCTTTTAAATAATTTGGTATATGGTTAATTTCTGGAGTTATTTGTGGTGTTAATATTTTTTTCTGGTGACAAGAAACATACAGGATCATTTTCTCGTTACGTCTTAAAAATAAATTTATCTTAGATCTAGATGATTGAAATGTTTTAGTTGATCATCAGATTTACATGTTTAAGTTTATAAAACTAAAAATCCGTTTTATAAGCAGGAAAAAAAGGCAAGGATGGAAGATTTAAACTAAAAGTTAAATAAGCGATCGATCTTGTTTCAAAGCGTAAAGAAAGCTGTGGATGGAAGACAGGTTTCGTATCTTTTTCAACATCTTCACTCCGGGCTGTTATAAAAGTCAGGACTTCTTTACAACTTGAAACTTAATGGATGAATTATCAATGAAATATTTCGTATTTCAGTTCTCATTTTTAATCCAGTTCTTGTTTATTGGTAAAATCAATAAAACGAAAAGAACAAATGGAATGTATTTAGAATGCGATATTTGAAGATAGTTATTTACAAAACATGAAAGGAGAAATTTATCAATAAAATCAACTGAGTTTACAAAATACGAATAGGCCGCAGACAGTCTTATGACTGTAAGAAAATAGAGTAGCACAACATTGTATCGAACCACAATACACACGAATGATGAATGATGGAGCACTTGGCAGGTAGCATTTTTTATGTAACTCTTCTTAATTTAAGGTATAAATACTTTATTTATACCTTTATGTATTGAACCTATAAATACATTATACATAGAATATATTATTTTGCACTGTCATTCATGATAAGTTAAACAAAAAAGTAATAAAAGCAACTTCAATTTTGCACTGTCATTCATGATAAATTAAAAAAAAAGTAATAAAAGCAACTCCAATTTTGCACTGTCATTCATGATAAGTTAAAAAAAAGTAATAAAAGCAACTCCAATTTTGCACTGTCATTCATGATAAGTTAAAAAAAAGTAATAAAAGCAACTCCAATTTTGCACTGTCATTCATGATAAGTTAAAAAAAAGTAATAAAAGCAACTCCAATTTTGCACTGTCAATCATCATAAGTTAAACAAAAAAGTAATAAGAGCACATTATTATTAACAATAAAAAGTAAATACTTTTGAAATTAGGAACCCAGGTGGTATTGACCCCCTCCCCCCTTAATCCACTCCAACCCCCTAAAACGGATTAAAATTGTGCGGAAGTTACATAGACTAGACTAGAAAATAAAATAAGAAAAAAGATTAATTGTGAATGCTTATATGGCTGTAGACTCTTGACAAATTACTTCGACTCAAATCCTAAAATCTCGACAGAATAACAATAAAAGAATATCACAAGTAAAATTAAAGAACAAAGAAACACCTTTTCAAATCAAGATAAAGCAAAATAAAGACTTATAAAACTAAGATATCAGATTAACATTTAAATAATATACTGGAGATGCCTTTAACGTGCAGGGTACCGACTGGGAAACAGAGTATTTGGTTCATTCATGAATTCATCCTTCATCTTAGATTACATTATGTTTCTGTGATCATGAGATTCATTGTAGAAATTATCAAGATTTGAGTCAGAAGGATGTAAGAAAATGAAAACCAAGAGGATAAACTAAAGGATATGGGAAGAAGAAAAATCAAAGAAACCCTCAACTTACCTAAACTTCCTTTTTTATCACAAAATTAGGTCACATATTATTCTTGAAGAAAAATAGTAAAAAAAAAGAAAATCGTAAAAAAGGATCATAATAAAATATAAAAATTCACACAGGACTTCATTAGAGGGATATTATTTTCATTTATTAGTCTACTTTTCTCACGCCCACCTCATTTTGTATATTATTTTGTAATTTAATAATAATTAATATTATTTTGTATATTATTTGATAGACAAGTTTCAGATTAGTGATCCAGATTAGACGAAATGTAGATATTTAATGAACATCTAGTTATTAATTTTTATTATTTTTGTGTTTCATTAATTATATTAATGAAGGAGATTATTTGGCATCATGAGAAATTTTTGTATAGGTCATATTTTGGATATTTTTTTTATCTTTCCGAAACGATTTGTGGCAGCATTCCTACCCCCTAATTAGGACCTATTTTTTACTCAGAGATTGATTGATATAAATATTTAAAGAATACTGCTTATTGTGACACTGTTTTAAAAACTCGATAGAAAAACGTAATACTATTATACTACTCCAGTATAATAGTAATAATAAAATAGTATAATAGAAACAAACAAATCCTGTAAAAATACTAAAACTAAAATTATAAATATAGAAAATGATTTAAAAAACTATTATTTGACCAAATGTAGTAATCATTGAGTATTCTAATAGAATTTTGGATAAAAATATAAACAAACAATTTATTTTAATTTAGTATGAATATATTTTCTCAATTTCCGGTTGTCAAGAGTTTATCTGCAGGTCATAATATTTCATCAATTCAGAATTAACTTGATAACTATTATTGTAAACTGTAAAATCCTAACTAATGTTGATGTAGTTAGTCGTATCAAAAATATTATTAGTCTTAGACGTGGGGGATCAAATCGTAAAGATAAAAAAAGAAACATTAATTTTTTTTCATAAATTATCATCTAGACAAAATAAATATAAAATCAGTCAATTATCTACACAATTTTTAGCGTATTCCCAAAATAAACACATGATATTTAAAGTTAGCATCCAGTATAGTATCAGTGGCATATGCCATAAGTGCCAGCGAGTCAAGTGTTCGCTGGAACGCTTGACTTAAACATATTCAGCATGAAACTCGAGCTTAAATCGAGCTTTTGCAAGTGACCGTCTGTAGCCCTGAGCTTAACCCCTACTATTAACAAGAAACTAACTAATCAGTCGCAAGTTGGCATAGCCAGCCCTTGTAGCTAATAAGATTTGTAGCGGCTACTTTAAAATATGCTAAATGGTTTAACCACACCTCAATAAACGAATGCATTAAAAAAGGTTCTTCCAATGACAATCAAAGATGAATTTACAAGAGACATAAAAATTACATTTACGAGTTAATCGTAAAGAAAGAATACAATTATTTCAATAAAAATATTTTCCTATATGGAACTTTTACATAGATTTTAAGGGAATTGCCCTTATGAAGTGATAAGTTAAGACACGAGTTCATAACTGGTAGCAAGATAGTGAGAATATTAGAGATGAGATAGTGGTACAAAGGTATGAGTTGTTGACACTATATAATTGTGCGAGAGACACCTAGGAAATGTAACAAGCAAAATGCAATGCTATATCTGGGAACTGTTTCATCATTCGACATTCGTCATCATTGATGGCTTGACATAATGTCATGTCCCACTCTGGTTCGTTACGTCTAACTCATCAGGGGGCCGACAGAGCCTGAAGTCACTTCGGCCATTTATTAAAATTTAATTGAAGGTCATAGTGAGTTCAGGCTCTGTCGGCACCTTGATGGAAAATGACATTAAGTCGAGCCATCAATGATGTCGAATGATAGAACAGTTACCAGATGCATGAGATTGCATTTGGCATGTTGTGTCAACTATTCATGTTTTGCAAAACTCGGTAACATCAAATGATATGATGTATGAGTTTTTGTTACGCAGCTAACAACTTAATTAACTTTAAAAATATTTTTCATGGCAAGGTAAGACATCTGTTGATTCCTATAAGACTTATGAAATATAGGAAATATAACTTCAATAAGAACTTTTGCACACCATCTCGATTATTCACTATAAGTACTCGATAATCAGTTCGATCAGGTCAATTATGCATTATTTAAATCGAATTATTTTAATAATTTTATTGCATACGAAATATTTATTACGAGATCCAAACTTCTTATTTACCTCATCTTTTAATTAGGTTATTAGTTTATCTATTTTAAAATATTTTTAATTTAACTTTAAATTAAAAGTGAATCTTGTTCGGACTGGATTCATTTTGTATTCAAAAAACGAAAACTGTTTAAATAAAAGTTGATGATTAAAAAAGATAAAAATTACAATAACAGGGAAAAACCTTTGAAGAGAATTGAAATAGAAAATTAAATAAAGAAACAAACAAACCATTCTCATTTACAGTAAATTATTAGCAAACAACTTAGTTTAGATTATTTAATATTTTTAGAACGAATCTAAATTGAAATATGAACACAAATATGGTTATAACACTTTAATTTGTTTACTAACAAAAAAAATATATTAAGTCAGTATACGTTTTAATTATCTGGTAACAAACATATGCGGACAGTATTAATATCCTTATTACGTATACTAACACATGAAATTTATGGATTTAAAGAAGCAGTTTTCATTTTGTCCATCGTGATTTTTCTAGGGGTTCTGCCATAGAGATATGTAATAGTGGGGGCTTAGTTTATCTCACTACATTGAGAGGCCTGAAACATCTTTTATGGGCTCTTAAGTGCTTTGTGTAACCTCATTGAAACCTCCTTGAAGAGTGAGTTAGGGTTGTAATAAATTAAATGATTTCGGCTTCTCGCACATTGCTGTGAAATATAAGACAACTAATTAATTGAAAAGATATTTCAAGTAAGTTACTAAATAGGTAAAGTCGTTCATCCAAAATCATACATTCCACAGTAAAAGCGAAATATCACGTCGAATTCATCCGTAACATAGAATTTTGTCTTAAAGAAATCTGATCTCTTCAGATGTTTTTTAAAAATAATTTGTTTAATAAAAAATAAATTTTTAATGAAGACTTCAGTCCTTTTTGTATTAAAATTAATTGAAAATGAATTCACGAAGAGCTGTCGCCCAGGGATCCTGAGCTTCTTCAGTTCTTTAAATGACAAAATGAGAAAGTTTGAAAATTAATAAAATTTTGAATGTTTTTTATGTCACGTGTTTTAACATTAAAATAAATTTTAGTGTTTTTTTACATTTCCTCATTTATACCATAGTTATATAGGAAAAGTATAGTGTTTGCAAAAAAAACCGAAACCGAGATGACTCCCCTCGAAATTATCCATTTCGAGGGGTTTATATATAAGACTTCCTGAGCAGTTTTCACAATGTTGTCAGACTATGTGAGTGGGTATATGTGTGTGGGTATGGGTATATATGTGTGTGTGTGTTTGTGTGTCTGTTATCATCGTAGCTTCCAGAGTAACAAAAATTAGTCTATAGGTGTAGTTGTTCTATTGGGAAAATAGCACAATCGTTTTATATGACGTAATTTACCTAAAACACAGCAATCAATTTGATATTTAGCACACATGTGTGAGACTAACATATGTGACGAGTTTCATCACATTATCAGCATTAGATCAATATTAATCAAATGACTGTGTACGTTTAAAAAAAATGTAAAAATCGGGAAAAATCCGAGTTGAAATTTGGTACAAGTGTAAACCTTTACGTATTAAATAAATACACCAAGTTTGGTTTCAATACGACAAGTATATCCATGATTTTGTTGGATCATAAAAGTTGAGCAGCATTGAGTGTGGTCAGTGACTGGATGGTTGAACGCTTTGAGTGAAACGGCTATATTTACTATCTGAGGACAAGCGAAGCGTGTCCCAAGAGGTGTTGCAGTATAAATTTAACATGTATATTCTGTATACATGGAATCAGGTGGAGTAAGCGTTGCGAACCCGATGCGATGAAGTAAAGTTCCTAGGTACCCCGTACCCGATTCTTTTTAAATACTAACATAAATTTCAAGCTGATTTTAAGGAAAGTATTTTATCAGCAACGAATTATATTTAAATACAAAACAAAACTAATAAATGACAATTACCTGTAACGAAAATAAAAATTTAGATAGAACATTAAATAATCAATAAATTGATAACTTTATCAAACCGTTTACACTTGATTTATACTTGTTATTACAGGTATTTCAAGTGTCAGCAACCTATACTTATGCATGTAAGAAAATACAATTCATAGAAATTAAATATGTTGTATACATTTTAAACCCGACTTAATTGTTTATTGCACTTTTTTTAATCAATTTTTCAGTAAAGTGTTCGCTTTAAAGAGTTATTATGTAAAACACCATTAAAAGGTTAAAATCACCAAATTATCCATGCCATTCTTAATCGCAGATTAAATAGATTACAATGTCTTAGGAATTAAATAATAATAATCATCCTGTCTATGAATTGCTATCCATCATAGAATGGATGGATGGCTTTACTTATAAAACTTACTGAGCTACTAGAACTAAATTTAGTGTTTAAATTAATCATTATTATTGATGTATCACTCAATAAAGAAATAATAAATAATTAAAATTTTTTTAAGTTTTTAACTATAGTTTAGCATTTATCCATAAAGTTTTAAATTTATCCATTTTACCTTAACAATATTTGATCTATTAGTACAACACATTTATTACTAAAACTGTAGCTTAAATAGTAAAAAAAAATTAAAATCCAGATCAAATTTATAACCATTAAGTAAGAGAAAAAAATTAAAAGATAAAATAAAAGACACCGTGTTTAAGAAATGAAATAGAACGAACATTTAAGTAAAATTATTGGTGAAATGCATTTCTTTACTTAAATCTCTGAAAATTTTTTACATTTATTTACATTAAATCTGGCAATGTACCAATAATCTAATTAATGATCCTACAAGTCATATACAGAGATAAAATATTATTTATTGCTTAACAATTCTTAAGGAATGTAAAAACAGCAAATAAAATTGAAGATGGAACAGAGGACAGGACAGAAGATGAGACCCTGCGGGACTCCTCGGCTATTAACACGAGACTAGACTTCTTATTTGTCAGTAACAACTACCTGTTTTTTATATTAACATTTCATACTGCTTTGCAAATTTTACTTAACATTTGATGTTTATTGAAAACATCAACAAATGAGTACTACAATTTATGTCTGAGTATTTTTATGCGCGTTCGAAAAACATTCTTCTTCAGAAATTATAAAAAGTTTTTTTCAACTTCTTATTCTCTCTCTATTTGACGTAGAGACGAATTCCGTTTTTGATCCAGATGATCAGTATTCGTTTTCTGAGTTACTTATTGTTTTGAAACTCAAAATACAGTTCTTGTAATTCTATTGGAAGAATTTGGTGTTATTAAAACCAGAGCTGATGAAGGAGAAAAATCAAGATTTCGAACAGTAAAAAAGGTTACGTACAAACTAACTTACTCCTTTGATAAACAAAAAAGATAAAAAAAGATATAAGTAACAAATGCAATGCATTATAGAAAATTCAAAAATGGAGATTGTAGAAGCAACAGTTTTTCTATTGTCAGCTTTACATTTTTATTTTATTTATATACTAGGTTCATAAATTAAAAATCTGGATGAATTTCACACAAAATTATAAGACTAGATAAATACGAGTATCTTACTGTAAACATAATAAGTTAATAACCATAATATTTATAACATTTTAAACCAATTTTATATTAATATAGGCGTACCATCACCATGACGATTTAACTGAAATTATTATTAAAATGCAATTAATGTTCAAAGTTCCAACCATAAAAGTTTTACAACATAAATCTAACCATAACATATTTATTATAAGGAGAAATTAATGATTTTATATTTATTACTTTAATTATTTAGTTAATATCTTTTTAACACAAAGATATGAAATTTTAAGAATAGAAAACTCAAAAAATATTAACGGATTCAAGTTTATGACAAAAAAAATAATATAAAATAATTGAATTTTTCCCCTTTTTTTATACAATTCTTCGATTAAAAAGACTTTAATAGGTTTTTTTAAAAAGACTTTTTTTATTTTTATCATCAATTTTAAGATTTTCTCGGTTTATTAATTATTTTAATAGCTTTTATTGGCGTATCTCAACGTCTTTACTTCTTTATGATTTATCGACACGATTTTATTTTTGTCTTCTTTATAAAATAAATGTTCATGATACTCAAGTTTACAATTATATTAAATAGTTAATAATGTAAATTCATGTATAACTGGTACAAGAAAACTACTTCAGGTTTGGTATTATTTCATCGACGCAAACAGTCCAAGATATTTCTTCGTTTCTTATTATAAAGAAACGTAAGATTTTCGCATATTGAACACTCATATTTTATTGTAAAATAAAACAAGTTGCAAGTATGGAAGTAACCTACTCTCTTCAATTTTACATAAAAAACACGGAAAACGGTCTTCCGTAATTCCAAATGGTCGCCATTTTTAAACGCCGTAATGGATTTTCCTAAAATGTAATCATCAATCATCATCATGTAATCTTTTAAAAAGTTATATCTAATTCGGTACAACTATTTGACCTTTACTGGTGTTTACCAGAAATGTACGATCCTACACTCCTGCTTTAGGAATCAGTAGGTAGTGAAACGAGGGTATAATTGGAAAATATGAAACATTTTTTTAAGAAGAAAGAAAAGATACATTTTTAATAGAATAGTGCCAACTTTAAATAGATATTATATACTTTAAGTAGATATTATTAGAAACTAACCTGTAATAATCCTTTTTGCAGAAGATGGATCCATCGCGAGCGAAACAAGTAACTTCTCGATCAAGCGGCGCCCGACACTGAGAACATTGCAAGCACGATGCATGCCACTGCCTGTCAACAGCGAACAGGTAAAACCTGTCGGTAATAGGGGATTTACAGCCCGCGCATACGACAGGAGGTTTAGGACTGGGACATGGTTCTTCCTTGCAACACGGCACCGTAGAGCAGCACGTCACTGTGGTTCCGTTGTTACCGACAGGTGTCGTAGTAGACGAACTGCTTGACGATGATGAATCATGACAAGGCAAATTAGGACTGAGATCACGTGACGGATCATAACCCAGCCTCTCATCCTGGTGATGCTGCTGTAACAAAAAAGGAAACAGAACTAGTGAGTCAAACATATAACATATATATTTTTAAATAATTTAATGTTAGAAACCAAACAAAAATTTATAAAAAGAAGACAGCAGTCAAAGAGATTATAGTTGATATTCAACTACCGAGCTTTCTACCAGGGAACCAGGTCGTCATCGAGGTAATTAGATTTATTAAAACATGTAATCAAACAAACATTAAAAACGACATGTTTGTCTTGTTAACGACATTAACAAATGATAAGATTTATTAAAGATAAAGTTATAAACATTCTTCTCAAATATCTCATCAGTAAACGTCAAGTAATAAAACAGGAAACAAGGACGAGAACCTAAAAAGTTTTCATTGAGGAAGCCTAAACCTACGAATAGTAGAGGAAGAGCATCGAGGTGACTTTAGATCATAGAATTTATTGTTCTCTTATGACTGGCAAGTCATAGTGTAAATTTATATTATAGATTAGAGAATACAGTCATAATTAATTAAGTTCTATTTATGGCCGGGAGGTCATATAATCTATTAGCACTATTCAAATATATATTGTGTAAATTGCCAAATTTCAATAAAAAATATCAATAACCAAAATACACTTTGACTATCAAAGTCAGAGATTCACAATTGATAAATCTTTTATTTGATATTTTTTGCAACAAAACAACAAGAAAGCCGAGAACCCCCCAAAAAACTGACATTTTACACAATGAAATATTATTTTTAATCAAAAACACAAGAAAAAGGTTACAGAATCAGAAATAAAGAAAAAATAACAAAGTTAAGTTATAACCCTAAAACCTATGAAGTACAAGCTATCTATCAAAACTATTTTGCAAGTTTTTTTGTATAACCAACCTTCTTTTAAGACATTAGAAAAATCGGTAAATCCTCAAAACTAACTTTACAGTTATGTATACCTGAATTCCTTCAAATTTTAAACACATCTTTCTTGTTTTTGTTTAACTAATTTCTTTATATTATATAGATATATCATTTCAACTTGAACCACCTACTCAAACATAATTTTTAAAATTATTCATAAGTTAATAAATCAGATTTTTTTTTAAAAAAACTCTTTTTATATAAAAACCCAAAAAACATAAATTTCAAGCAAAGGATCCCGACTACGGCGCACGAACGCCGAATACCCACCACAAATATGTTGTGTTTAAAGCTTATTGGATTGCTAACACATTACAAGGAATTATGCCCCTTTGATGGCAATAACTAAACTTAATAAAATACTAAAAGCCCCTGTCTACAACTTGTTAACTTATTTGTATCTTTTTTAAATTTTTATCTTATTTATTAGTTATTTGTTTCTTTTATTTATTTCGTTTTTTCTAATTTTTAATATTTTTTGTTTCTATTTCTCCTTTCCGTATGTTATTTTACTTCTTTTATTTATACTTCTCTAACATATTGAATTTCACTCTCCTCCTTCTTCATATTCCTAAGAAATATTTTATTCCTTTCTTATGCTCTTTTAAGTTGGTTCGTGTTTAACATGTACTTAATATTATTTATATTTTATCGCGTATTAATACCCATTTTTAAAATCTTTTTAGCGCCTTATTTCTTTATAATATAGTCTTTCTTCTTTTCAAGACCGTATGAATACCAACTTTTAAATAGTATTCAGTCCTAATTTTACCTAAAACCTATTCCAGTTGTTGACTTCCTACTTCACTAGTTACACTTTCCTTATTTATTTACAACTTATTACATATTTAGTGTTTTATGATTTAGTTTATATGAAATAGTAGTGTTAATGCTGCATAAAATAATGAATGAAGGTTACAAAGATATTCAATTAATTCATACCATATATATATATGTATGTAGTATAGTATATATATATATATATATATATATATATATATATATATATATATATATATATATATAGAATCAAGAGGCCAATCGGATTTAAGCCCCCCCCCCCCCTTTATATACTACTTTTGCCATCGGAACGACCTCGAGCTTCATTTTCTTATAAAATTTCCCTACTATGAACACATGTTAGGAAATTTTATAATAACACGTATATTACAATTTGCAGTAGAACAGAGGTACATCAAACAATTTTGTTGAAAGATATGTCTATAATTAGAAGTTTGAATAGTCAATTGTTTCTTTGAATGAATGAGAGGCAATATTTTTGTTATAATTCTATTGGCTGATTGGAGCAGTCCAATGACAATATTGTTTCAGAAAGAGTTTAGCCGTGACCATTATATACTTGACTAAACATTCCAATCTTCTTTTGTCTTTAAACAAAAGAAAGAATAAAAAAGAATCGTGCTAAAAGAACCTGTGTTGGCGAGGACCGGGTAGAGCAACGCCCTCTACCTTCCTCTCGCACTCAGATGTACCTCAGAATTAAAGCAAACCACTTTAGGCGACAAAGGAATGACTTTTTAGTAAAAATTTACCAAAATGGTAGCGTGAATTATATGTTCAGTACTTAGCCTCTAACCTTAGGAAAACATAAAAAAATGATCAATTAAAAAAATGCTGGTCCAAAAGGAATAGAGCCTTTACTTGTTATCATATAGAATTCAAAGAATGAGCGCTAGAGGAGTTCATCATAATCAGAGTAATGAAAAAAGTCTCTCCACTGATGTCAAAAAATTTTTATTTAAAATAAAATAGTTCTGATCTGATAAGAGAGCTAGCTAAAATAACGCCCCCTCTTCAATACGATAAGGTTAGTCTAATAACAGTCAACAGTAAGAAAAGACTCAAAACCTAGCTTCCTAACATCTCATATGTTTTATGTTTTTTGTTTAATTTTTTATGTCATTTTATTATTTTAACTTAGTTCTAGATTTTTGTTTTTACCTTTTGTTTTTCTTTTATTTTATTTGTTTGTTAGGCACTGATGATGACCTTAGTTGATTGATAGCCGTTATGCTTTATTTTAAATAACAATTTTTGACATCAGTGGAGAGACTTTTTCATTACTCTGATGTTATCATATGTTATTTTAGCTCTGTTAATAAGTTGGTATTGTACCAATACCTACTCTGCTAATCATTTTGATTTTTAATTATGTAATATAACAACTAACTTACACTGAAGATAAATTAGATAAAAGACATTAGCTTTTTGCAAATTTCAAAAAAGAAAATTGACGGGGAACAGCGGGAGGTTTTTTTTAGAGACTCACTGGTCAAGCATGTACACACACACACACACACACACACACACACAATATATATATATATATATATATATATATATATATATATAATATATATATATATATATATATATATATATATATATATATATTGATTATCGATTGATGAGTCGTCTCAGCATTCTAGCAAAAATAAACTTGGAGCAACGATGGTAACACACAAGCAGACAACATTGTAAAAAGCATTCAGGTATCATAATTATAAAAAATATTTTATTAATTAATACAGATCATTTATGTTAAATCCCGGTTTCGGATTTTTTTAGCAAACACAATACTTACTTACCAAAGGTAGGTATAAATGAGGAAAATGAAATGAAACACAATTTTTTAGTTTCTTTTATGAATACACCCTAAATAATTAAATTGTTTGGTTTTTCATTTTCTATGTAGACGATTCGAATGATATTTCTATAATTACAGTTAATAACACCAGTGAGTTTTTAAATAATAAATTTAAAAAAAAAAAAATTCATGTGAAAAATTTATTTTATTTTATTGAAATAGACACAGAAACTTGACCCTGAAAATAAGGATTTTAACTGTGGAAAAAGGATTACAATAAATTTTTACCAACGAAATGTTAACAGAAACAGTTTGAAAAAAAATATTCCGTCAAATTGTTATAGTAAAAAGTTAGTGCATGATATGGAAATTGTTTAATATGGAAATGTATAAGAAACTCTATTAAGTGTTCAAAGTGTTAGTATTATGAATGGTTTTACTACTTATAAATAAATGGCAAATTTCATGTAGATATACACACAGACACATGTATAAGTAAAACACACGAACATACAGTTCAACACGAAAATCGATACATATAAAATTTCACTCATACTTATAAACTATTTGAAAAAACATGCACACTAACATCCACGTTTTCACAAACACACAAAATTTCCTGAGTTGGGCTAATATGCAGCGTTTTTTTTTTTTTAACAGTAATGTTCTTCACTCTATAATTCCGTAAAATATTCCGCAGTGTTTTATAAATATTATGTATAAAAATATAGTTATTATGTTAGCAAAAAATGCTAAAATTATGTAAATTAATGAATATATGGGAAAAAGTAATACGCCTTGATGTTGAGATTGATGTGAGTACGCTTGCAGTTTAAAACTTCTCGTGAAGACTCATTAAAACTTCCAAGAGCGCGCTTTTATTCTTCTACTTATTTAAAATTTACAGTAGTATACATATTAGTATAGTATATCTTTGAGTTGTACTTCCATACATCATCTGTTGAAGATGAAACAGTATAACTTATTTATACAAAATTGTATCATCAAATGTCCACTCCCCAGCATCTTTAGGGATCAGCAAAAAGTGGTGAGCGAGATTCATGTAGCGCTAGCAAAATACAACGGAAGCAAAAAAGCAACTTCATTTTGGAAAACGTTGCAATATATTTATATAGAATTTTTAACTAATATTTTGACTTTAACGATCTCTAGATGCTGGAAAACTCTAAATGTATGTATTTATTGTGTGTGTCTGTAAAAGTTTTTACCTTTGCATATAGAACGTGCGGAACTCATATGCAAAGAGGTTTTGTGAGTTAAATGCCAACTGCAGCACAGCACGGCAGAAATCTTTTGACAGCACAGGAATCAAGATATCAAAGGTTAAAAGGCGGGCCGGAGATTGAGTTAATTTTAAAAATGTAACTTGTTGAAACTTATTTATTTATTTTATAATGAGGCATGAGACAGATAATAGTGCATTATGTCACAAGACTGTGAAGGTTTTACTGTGGTGACTATATTTACTGGCGAGCGAAGCGAGACAGTAAAAAAGAAGCCATTCCCAGTCGCGTAGCACAAGTTATTTTTTCGTGCGGAGTAATAGTAAACTATTTATAAGAAAAACGTATACGAATTAGCCGGTACACTTCTTTCGATTGCCTCGTTAGCTAAAAGTTTTAATTTGGCGGCGTATTTTCAAGGTGTGAATCACTATCTATGATTATTATCTACTTGAAGTGTATCTACATAACACTTGATAAGAAATAATCAATAACTTACTTTCCAAAACATCGTTAACAAACACGTTCGATTATTCATGTGAAAAAAGTAGTAAGAACGAGGAAGGTAAGTTATAACCATGTAGTAAACTACTAGCGCCCATCGAGTGGACATTTGAGATACTTCACCAGCGAGAGTTTAGTAGTTTTTATTAGTCTCCGACAGTAAAAAACTACGAAAAGGTAAATACATTCCTAGAAATTTCAGGTATAGACATAGAGACCATTATAGAACGTTGGAACTTACGATGGAACGATGATGATTAGGGATATGTAATAAAGCAAAACTGCAGTATACGTGGGGACGATACTTTAGTGGCAGCTACAACTAAGCATCAAAGGGTAATAAATAAGAAATAATTATCCTTTTCATGCAACTAACGTCATTCTATCTGCCCTGGTTATCTTATATGTTCCAACTTAGCAAGGCTACAGCATAAATATTACCATATTTTTGTTAATAAATGACAACCATCAATTTTACGGTTTATGATCACTTTACGCAAAATAATTCGATATGCTTTGGAAAATTTTGACAACTATGCTAACTTCCAAAACAAAATGTTAAAAAGTATACTTATAACATACTGCTACATATTCATAACATTTAATAGCCACATCATAATATTAAATTAAACACCGCTAATTCTATTAAAAACGTTTGACGAGTTGAAAAAAAACTATTAATATGCAAAATGGGAACAATTATAAAACATAAAACCCAATAGACTGAATATTAAGTATAGATAATTAGTTTGTAGAACAAAGATGAACAATGTGGACTTTGCATGACTTAACGAGCTTAGTGAAATGCCTATAGGTTTTTTGCATTTGCATTTATATAAAACGGATTGTGATTTAACGCTATTGTTATTAGTATATGCGTTAGGTCACGCTCGTTTGATTACACTTATTATAGTATTCATATAGCTTCTTTGTAAGCGAATTACAAAGTAACTGAACATTAGCCTAGCTTCTGTCGAGTATAGGCGTTTTAATTTTATTAAATTGATTTAAGGTTTGGCTCAGCGAGCGAATTGACAAGTAGCTACCACCGATATTAACATTATTTACTAAGCTGATAAAAGTTTGCTCAACTAAGTACATGATGGATAAGCTGCTGTAAGGGCTGGCTGTTTTTAATTTACTAATTAGGTTTAAACTAATTAAACAGTAGCTAATGTAATTAAACTACATTAATAATTTAGCAAAACCGAAATTAAACTACGTTAAATTAGCAAAACTAATTAAGTAGAATAAAGTAATTAGATATTAAATTACAATAGCTACCGTCGTTAATAGTAGTTTGAAAGAAAAATATTTATTTATTTCATTTGTAACAGGTGTTTCAAATTTTGTATGTCGGTGGAAATTTGCCCGACATACAAACCACCGCGCCAGAATTATTTTGTAGTTGTTATAAACTTATATAACGTATATAAAAAGATGGAAAATTATCGTCCTTACCAGTATTTGAACCCACGTACCCTAGCTCTTTGAGTACTTTGAGTGGTCATATCGACTCCGGACAATTTTTATTCGACCCACATGCCCAAAAAACATCGTAAACCGAAGTATAACTATACTTGAAACAAGACTAGTATAGCTTTACTTAATGTGAGACCGAAGTATATAGCCTTACTTAAAAAGCATGTATAATCACGAAATTTTGAAGACGTTTAATCGCATTAACGTCTTCAAAAATCTCTGTACTTTTACTCGTGACTTTGGTCACGAGTAAAAGTACAGAGATACCTCCTCCTTGATTTTTCAGAATAAATTTATATTATACTATTACGCACAATATGCTTCTACTATAACAGGAAACTAAGTACTTCATCTCAATCTTACTACTACTATAACAGGAAACTAAGTATTTTATCACAATCTTACTACTATAACAGGAAACTAAGTACTTCAACTCAATCTTACTACTACTATAACAGGAAACTAAGTATTTTATCACAATCTTACTACTACTATAACAGGAAACTAAGTACTTCATAATCTACACTAAAGTACTGTTTCCGCATCTAATTTATCTTAATCTAAATGTAAACAACGTGTAAACATAGTGATTACACTTATTTGCATTTATATTACACTCTACTCTGTCACAATATTTTATAGACTATATCTTGTAAATTACATTATAAAGTAAGTGTGGAGCTACCAGCAGCATGACTCCGCCAATAGGCATAAAACATTTTTACATAATAACTATATTAGTTAAAAAAAACTATTAGTAACATTTTTACTTTCTCTAATTTTACTTCATTTTTTCATTATTATACAGCAGTAGGCATTACATTTAATTTTATTATTTACAACCTTAATTAATTTTTATTCATGGGTTTAACACTACATAAATGTAAAAGAAAATAGAAAATTAAAAATTAGAAATAAGTGTTAATAGAGTAGTAGAACTAACAAGAAAAGATTCTACAAACCCGCATATATTTATTTCTATTTATTTTCTTTGAAACATTATTAAGAAGCAAATTTTAAAATAAATAGAGTAATATTCATTATTTTACTCTATAGTATGCGTAATAAATGTATATAACTTACCACGCATAATAACTTGTTAACTTTTAATCATCTATAGGATTATCATTGAACATCATGAATATTAGCCGCATAAATAGCTCCTATCCAATTCATAGCAAATGCATCCAAGCTAGTTTTTTGGAAATTTAATTTAAAGAATTAATTGGATTATTTGTGTTTTTCCCACATTTTTTTTTAAATCAAATCATTCGATTAACATTGAATTAATGCTGATATTTAGATGAAACTTGGGGCATTTGATGGTCCTATACATGAATGACATCATGCGAATTAAACTTCAGTTCGATCAAAACATTTTTCCGCGTTTTATGAATTTTCTTAATTTTTGCTGAGTAATTATTGCCAGTTAAGGTCAACATAAAAAAAAATATTTTTCGAATAACAAAATTAAAGCTAAACACTGATTTTTAACCTAAGTTTTAACTCTCTAAAATTATTACCCTAAAAGCTACGATAACGGACACACAAATTTGTGAAAACCAAACACTTGACACGGACCAGGTAAAATATCGGTTTCAGACTTTTATTGCAAACACAATACTTTTCCTATATAACTGATATTTAGATGAAACTTGGGGCATTTGATGGTCCTATACATGATGAATCATGCGAATTAAACTTCAGTTCGATCAAAACATTTTTCGCGTTTTATGAATTTTCTTAATTTTTTGCTGAGTAATTATTGCCAGTTAAGGTCAACATAAAAAAAAATATTTTCGAATAACAAAATTAAAGCTAAACACTGATTTTTAACCTAAGTTTTAACTCTCTAAAATTATTACCCTAAAAGCTACGATAACGGACACACAAATTTGTGAAAACCAAACACTTGACACGGACCAGGTAAAATATCGGTTTCAGACTTTTATTGCAAACACAATACTTTTCCTATATAACTGATATTTAGATGAAACTTGGGGCATTTGATGGTCCTATACATGAATGACATCATGCGAATTAAACTTCAGTTCGATCAAAACATTTTTCCGCGTTTTATGAATTTTCTTAATTTTTGCTGAGTAATTATTGCCAGTTAAGGTCAACATAAAAAAAAATATTTTTCGATAACAAATTAAAGCTAACACTGATTTTTAACCTAAGTTTTAACTCTCTAAAATTATTACCCTAAAAGCTACGATAACGGACACACAAATTTGTGAAAACCAAACACTTGACACGGACCAGGTAAAATATCGGTTTCAGACTTTTATTGCAAACACAATACTTTTCCTATATAACTTCGGTATAAATAAGGAAAAATGATAATAATTGTGACTTAATCCGTTAAAACTGCCACTCAATTTAATTTTACTACAAATACATCATGCAAAGAGCAGAAAGCTAGACACATTTTCTTAAAATGAATACTTCAATAAAATTTTGATCAATCTAGGTATGTCCCCTCTTCTCTTAAACAACCCCTCCATGCAAGGAACACCTATAAAGTAAATTCTTTTTATCTACTCCTTGTATTGTAAGTTCTACATACAGTCTTGTTATCTTACACTGTAAATGTACTTTTACTCCATAGGGAGGAAAAGTAAAGTGTTGCCAACTTGACAGAATTTTTTAATAAAATTTTTAGGACATTTTTAAGATTTTTTTCGGTGTTATGTTGGTACTACGGGTAGAATATACAATATACACACGCTAATGTTTAAATTACAAATATAATATTACACATTATTCTATTGAAAGCTTACAATAAAATAATGTGAAGATAGTGGCTTTATTCTCTCTTCATCAGAGTAATTGACATGGTAAGAATAAACTAAACTAACACAATAACAATTAAGGAGCTGAAGAATATATTAATAGTTGTTAGTATTAGTTCTCTAATCGTAGATAAAATTTAATATGCAACAAGGGATGAAAGTTTTCAGCTCTCGTATTATCTCCCTCGTCAAGCCTCGGGAGCCAAAATGTTAGTTAACTCCCTCGGCAAGCCTCGTGAGCTAATGAAGTTTCCTCCTTCGGCGCTGCCTTAGGACGAAACTTTAACTTGAGCTGTAAAACTTACTTTCATCCCTTGTTGCATAAATAACTATTTTTTAAATTTATCTTTTTCCGTTTTCCCCTCATTTGTAAAAAAATGCTAATTTAAAACAAAAAATTGCAAACTATGTATGTACTTATAAAACCGCTCATTAAAGACAACTTAATTAACTAATGATATAATTACAAATTAACGCACTAATCCTATTCTTGTTAACACGAATTAAGCCTAAAATTATTCCAATAATAACCACATTGACCCAACTCTACACCAGACTCACCGACAATATTCTCAAATTAAACCGATTCATCCAAAAACCATTGCAATTACAATATTATTATCGTCTTTAATTTACGCTTTTTGCATTATTATTTTTTACATGAAAACTACAACTGTAATTTCTGTAATATAATCTAGCGTTTAATAAAAATAATACTTAATTAATGGTTTTTAAATGTGCTTATAAGGTACTTAGATGCAAAAATATGGCTTAATTTTTCCCTAATTTTCTTCGTAATAAAGAACATCACTTGTATTTTTAGATGTTAAAAGCAAGATAAATGACGTGGTAATGTAATTATTGTTAATTAATTTAAAAATAAAATAAAGGGCATCAAGTGTGAGCGAATCCTAATTACTTAATAAACGTATAGTTGGTAGTTTACAGACGTTATAAATTATATTTTATTAGTTTTTACAAACTAATTTGTTAAAAATAGTCCACCATTTTAAAATTAGGACTCATTATTAAATTCTGACTACAATAACATATTATACTTCTCCTCACTCACTACCAGTGGTATAGGAGAAGTATTGGGTTCGCCTTAAAACCCCAAACAGACGTTTTTTTCAAAGATATCAGTTTCAGAGTCTATTAGGACGTTATTTCTGGTTTTATCGATAGCGATGTCGTTTATGAGGTTCTTCAGATGACGGAATCGTCTGTGTGTGTCTTTATTGTCTACGTCTACATTACACTTAACTCCCGCTATTTTAAAGGAAGCATTTAAGGTCTATTTGATCTACCCGTAAAACATAATGTTATATTCCACGCTAACCTATTTTGCTAAGTTATCAAAAAATTGTAATAAAAATTAAAAATTTGACACAACTGTACATCTGTAAGAGGTAAATTGATCCCCGCATTTAATTTAATTTTGGTTGACGCATATTGAAAATATTAACATTTTAATTCTCAAACTGTTGCCTGATAGCGAAACTCATAAAGAACTAGCAGTGAACTTTTTTTACTTTAGTTTTTTAAGTTATTTGCGAAAATGTTAGTGCCTATACTAGCCGTATAAATTCCATAACTATTTATACTTTAGTTTCAAAGTTATTTGCGAAAATATTGGTCATGTGGCCGCGAAGCAGCCAAGAAGCCGAAGCCTCTTGTTTTGATTATTGTTGATAGTTTTTGAGTGATATGTAACCATACTTGTTACTAAGGAATAAATAATTTATTAATTTATAATTAATCATCTAAGTATTTACACTGTTACTTAGTTACTTAATTAACATAATGTTTTATTTCATATTTCCCATCAAACTACTTTTAACCTATATCAATCATTCTTGGCTCTGTCACAAATCAAGCGACAAAACATTTTAAAAATAAATACAATAATTAATTAGAATAAAAAATATAAAGAATAATAACATTTTTGACATTAAATCAATAAATACAATAGATTTTATCTAAATCATAATATCACTAATAATTTTTTTGCAAAACAATAAATCTGTGCCGCGGAATTAATTAAAATTACAAGTTAATCCCTATTAGATTTTGCAATTATTAGGTAATATAAATTATCCCAAAAAAAACTATTATATTAGCGCAAAACATTCATACAAAAAGCGGAAAAAAAGCCCCAAAGGAATAATGAAGTCACGACACCGCATGGTTATACAAGCACCAATAATACAACACGAACTATTGTTTTGCTTAAGAGGTTTATAATAAAATAATAAAGAGTAAGATAATTTCTTAAATTAACTGTTTTATTATTTTAATCAAACACACCTTTTTTGACAAGCACCAAAGGTTTAAATCACGACGAATCCCGAGCAACAAGCACCAAAGGTTTAAAATCACGACGAATCCCGAGCGACAAGCACCAAAGGTTTAAAATCACGACGAATCCCGAGCGACAAGCACCAAAGGTTTAAAATCACGACGAATCCCGAGCGACAAGCACCAAAGTTTAAATCACGACAAATCCGAGCGACAAGCACCAAAGGTTTAAAATCACGACAAATCCCCAGCGACAAGCACCAAAGGTTTAAAATCACGATAAATCCCGAGCGATAAGCACCAAAGGTCGACGAATCCCGAGCGACAAGCACCAAGGAAAGATGAGGAGCAAACTCGATTTAACCTTGTTACTTAACCTGTGCTTCGCGCATTTTTGCAATAACTGTGAGAGGGTAAGTTTGCTCCTATGCATATATCGTCCATGAGGTCAGTAAAGTTCCCTTTTCTGACTGTTTGCTTAACGGCTTTAAGCAATAATAATAAGAAGTAGTATGATGTCCTGTCAATATAAGACAGGAACAAAAAAGGAAAAGATAGATAACATGAAATAAAAAATTAAGAAAAGATACAGATCACAATAAATTAGATAAAACTTATAAAGTTTTTTTTTTATTTTTTTATCATTATTATTATTATTATAGAGTAAAAGAATTAAAAAATTCCAAGGTACGTAGAATGAATTACTTTGAACAAAATGAAAAAAATAATTGTTTCCCAACAAAACAAAACTTTATTGGCAAATCGCTTTTAACTTATCAAAAGACCAGGTGTAAAAAGTTGAAGTATTAAAAAAAATTAAGTTCTGATGATAACCTCTACTTAAGTTATCAAATAACGTTTCGTTCAGTGGAGAGACTTTTTTTATTTCCCTCCAAAATATTTTTCTGTAACTTATTTAATAAGTCTTAGAGAAAAAAAGGAAGATATAGAGCAGAGACTAATATGAGTTATACGAGCATTGTTATTAAGCGTTGTAAATTAATTTACAAGGGAAGCGTACATATCTGCATATACCAAAATGCTAAAACACGATGCACATACAGATGTATATACAGATGCACATATAGATGCATATACAGGTGCTAAAACCTAACGTATGAAAATTTTGACACCGTTTTCTACCAATGCAGTGTCAAGGTTAGGAAAGCGAACAATACAAGAGGCATTTTATAAAAGTCTTAATTAATTAATTTTCATATAACATTACACTCAGCTCATAAAATAGTATTCTAATTAAATTATTTTTATTTTATGGATATAAAAATTAATTTAAATGAAAATATGTTCTTGCTACTGAATTAAATAGTTAAATTATCCACATATAAATAACTTTTAAACAGCTTACTGAAAGCCATTATTATTTTTATATAAAAAAGGCATCTAAACGATTATTTCATTAATAAATATTAATTAAAAATTAAAATAAAAATTAATAAATATTATAAAACTCAGGGCTATGTTTATATTTACATATTAGTTTTGGGTGTTTCATAGTAATAAAAAAATAAAATTCTTATTCTTTAACATGAAAAATTTATATAGTGAGGCAGGTTGATGAATTCTATTATTATTTTTTAATTTATAAATAATTAAATTAAAACATAAAATATAATAAATAATGTTTTATTTATGGAAAAAATAGTTTATTAATAATAAATTATAAACTTAATAAACAAAGGATAAATAAATAAAACTTAATAAATTATACAGATTAAATTACAGTGTATTTACGGTAAAATAATAAAATGATAAGTTTTTTTTATTAATTTTATTAGAGGAACTAATTATGTATAATTTTAATTTATTTATTGATTTTTACATTACTTATTAAACTTTAAAAATATGTATCTAATATTTATTTATTTATTAAGGAAAGTATACGAAGTATTACTACTATGTTGTTTTATATTTATGCTTAATTCAACGTTATTAAGTTAAAAAAAATTGTTGATACTTCAGGAAAAATCGAAATAAAACAATGGAACATAATGCGGAAACGGAGACAAATATGGATGAAAATATGATTCAAGCAATACGAAATCATATATACATAATATAATAGGTTAAAAAAATGAAAATGTTTTACAAATACTTAGTAAGTACTTAAGACTTACTCATGGGAATTGAGCAGGACTCACTCTTAGATGAGAGTGACTACTTAAGTACTGCTAAGATTTAGGATTGTACTTAGTAAAAGGAAAAAAATATTTTGAGGAAAAAAAAACGGGTACAAGAAGGAATAGTAACGAGGACCCGTTACTATTTCTCCAAACTTTGGACTCGCTTCGCTCGTCCTCAGAATGAAGTGGATATAAAGCCTATGGAGTTGATGAAATCTTGTGGATCGATTGACCACTAATAGATGTACATTTGTGTCTAATGTCGACGCGAAAGAACAAATTTATATTCAATACGATCACACACACTTTTAAATCCGCGGAACGAATACAACACGATATCTCAATACGGTAATATTAGCTGTAACCATGCGGAGGGAATCCAATCGCATACGCTAGAACTATATAGGGTGATGGATCTTCTGATAGGCTGTATGTACCTTTAGAGACAATCGTATTTAACGGATAACCTTCTCGTCGAACTTTTATTTCACTTTTATTACCGATTTTGATCAAATAACTCTGAAATATTATTTTTTTAGTGTAACTTTATTATTATGCAAAGAAATTACAATTTAATTAAATACATTTTTTGATTTAAACTTCCTTATAACCAAACGTGAACCTTCACTATAAAAGACGCGATGTTTTGGCGGGATCAATTATCACGTAATCTCACTCGATCGACTAAACCAGGACGCTGTAAGAACCGTGAAATTATAGTTGACTGTATTGCATACGTATCTAATACGATCGCCTGTTAAATACGCTGTGTGTACGTAGTAATTGTAACAAACTTTTTGAATTTTTAATGACTCAGCAAAATAGGTTATCGCAGTCTGAGAATTATTATTTTCCGACCATCACAATCAGACCTAAAGTCTGATATTATGCGGGACACAGAAACACACACAGACATCATGAAAATATCTAAAACGGATAATTTGAATCCCAGGGTGCGGATTTTTTTTGGGTGAAAAGTAAATTGAGATTAAACATATCTAAATAAATAGTTTAGGTACCACAATACTTAAAAGTGAATTAAAATTTAAAGACAAATTGATATTTGTTTTTTAAACCTATTTTACTAAAATATTAATACTTTTCAATAAACCTATCAGCCAAACCGTTAGTATTTTTAAAGAAAAATAAAAACTTATACTTTCGATGAGTTATTTATTCTCAAATTATTTATTTTTTGCATTTATACTTACATACAACCGTATTATTATTTAAAGGTTGCAATTCTCTGTTAATACCAGTAGCTCTATCCACTTATATATTCTGAAACTATTCATTAAAGGAACAGCTTTACGAAATAAAACTGCAATAAAATGCAGCCACAGATCAATTTAAACAGTAATTTGTTTTCAAAATTGTAGTCAAGATAAAAATTATTTTCAAGTCACGTTTAATAAATGTTTTTCGAAGAATAAATCTGTTCCCAGGATTTTTGTAAGATTCTCTGGTTTTTTGAGTGAAGGGTAAAATAATTTTTTTAGAGTGATTTCTGATTTTCTAATTTTTAAAAAAAAATATATTTTTTTTTTATTTTACCTTTGGCACGAAAAAAAAGATTTGTTTCCAACATTTATAGAAATAGTTATATATTTTATGAAATTATTCGGACATTAAGTTTAATATCCATAATAACACAATTTAGAAAATAAGTAGGGATAGAAAGTACAAATAGGCATTGAAAAACAAATTGTTTGAAATAAGACAAACCAATGTAAAGGACATCAGATACAACCAATAGAAAGTGTATATTAAGGAAAAAAATAAAAATACTTAAATTAATTCAGATGCAACACAATATAATTTTATATAAGTGAGTAATAGGTACAAATGAGTCATAGAGTTTGAGTTATACTTAAATAAATCTTTTGGACTAAAGACTTCTACTTATAATAAATTTTATAATTAATAACATTGTTGTATTGTAAATGAGATAAATTAGACAACGATTAAGAGGTAAACCTTTCATACGCCTAAATACGATAGGGTATTATTGCTCTAATTGTCAACTAAGAGAAAAGACTGCAACTTGACTTGAGCAACTAAGTTATAATGGCTTATGATTACATAATAGCTATGTTACATGACAAGCTACAATAATGGTATTCATCTTATAATAATTGCATTTGTCTTATAATATTAGCATTTATCTTATAATAATAGTATTAATCTTATAATAATACGATTAATCTTATAATAATTGTATTCATCTTATAATAATAGTATCAATTTTATTATAATAGGATTAATCTTTAAATAGATAGTAGTATTCATCTTATAATAATAGTATCAATTTTATTATAATAGCATTAATCTTTAAATAGATAGTAGTATTCATCTTATAATAATAGTATCAATCTTATTATAATAGCATTAATCTTTAAATAGATAGTATGCTTATATAATAGGATTATCTTTAAATTAGTAGTATTAGCTATAATAATGATATTAATCTTGTAGTAATAGTATTAACCTTATAATAATAATATTCATCTAATAAGAATAGCTTTTATCTTATAATAATTGTAATTATATTATAATAACAGTATGCATCTTATAATAATAGTATTCATCTTATAATAATAGTATTAATCTTATAATTATAATATTCATCTTATAGAAAAGACGATTAGGAACGCATATTGTGGTCCACAACGTCTATCTTACCAGACATAGATAATAGAAAACCCTAATCTATATGTTGTTATCATTCCCACAACATACTGGGATGTGTTATCTATATAAGGTCATGAAAAGGCCAATGTTACAAGCCAGACCAATATTTCATTCAAAAGTTTATGTTTTTAAAAAATATTGATAAGAAAATCATGATTTAACATTTATTTTCAAAATATTGTTTATGATTCACAGTTTAATCATAAATAAAATTAATGACAGAAATGAAAATAAATAACTCATATTTGAAAAAAATACTACACTGAACATTGCATGCTGTAAAGTACACTATTACCCTTAGGAAAAGGACTAGTGGCGCTGTAAGTGAAAATTAAAGGAACTTCTATTCACTGCATGTTGCACGTGAAGATTATAAAAAGGATATTTTTATTTAAATTTAAAAGACATCAAGTTTTGCTAAAAACAGGGAAAACCAGTGTGGTTTCTAATAACTATCTCGGACCAAACACAGAATATTTTGTATAATGGTCATTTAGGCTTTTTGGCCTAAAATTTTAATCCTGAAAAATATTTTATACCTCAACAAAATGGCATTGTAATAATTATTGTGCAAATTAAAGTAAAATACCCAACATAAAAAAGTTACAACACCAAGAAATAAAATGACGCATTTATACACCAATTCGAACCATATCTATTTGTCATGGGAAATAAAAACATGGACTGAAATGCTGGATATTCAATAAACAAAGAGCCGGTTAGAAAATTTTATTTTATTTTTACAATGTTATGGAAAGAAGTGGCGCAGAGACCTATTGTTGCATGAAAATAGGTTTTAAAAAAATGTTAAAAGACAAGTGTCATGACATAATATACTCAAGTGCTGATTTGATAGAGTGTTGGTTATTATACGCGTGTGTGTGTCTTCACCGACACAAACCACAGTCTGTTCATTGCTAGAGTGTTCGTGTCAAGGGTCAAGTATTTACAAAAACCTTAATTTCTGACATAGAAAAACACAAATCAAAAAACCAGGTAGCAGCGCCTTGACATGGTATTGTCCTAGACAGGGTTTTTGGCAAGTCTGGACAACAGGTTCTTTTTTTAAACAAGCGTCTTCTGGTCGGAATTCTGTAGGTGCCTTGTTGACCTAATGTCAAAAGTTTTTCTAGAAACCCCATCTGACATTGTCGTATTAAGACATCAGTTTTATGTTGTAATTTAGATAGATTTAAACATTTCTCAGTATATTTTTTATTTATTTTACAATCTTCTAAATGTCTACACGTCTAATAGAGTAACAAAATAAAAATAAAATAACTTTAACACGTTCACAACATGACGTAAGATTTGAAAACGTAACATGACATAAGAATTTGATAGAAAATAAAATTTAACACAATTAAACGTTTATGTGACTTTTTGTTCTTAACCATTTTTATTTATACTAGAACATCTTCAAATATGATGTCCGTTAAATTTATGACATTGACAATATTGTCAAAGATTAAAACTTTATAAATAAAATAAATTTAAAAAGGGTGAGCATAACTTAAGGTTTATGCACTAGTTAACAACACATATATAAACAACACATAACTTAACCAGCATCACGTTATGGGCTAGTTAAGTAATGTGTTGTTAGGTATATAAACAACACATAAACATTTGACAAAAGCATAACAACAATTATCAACAACCTAACACTAAGATGTGCCTATACGTGATTACTTCTTCATAAATAAGATGCTATAATAAGAATAACTTTAAAAAATTATAACTATATAGTTAAGTGTTTCAATGATTTTAAAATTATGTTAAATAATTCCTTTGAAACTCAAGCGCTAATGTACTTCGGCGCATCGGTCACTTTTGAATCAAAATATCGCAAAACATATTAAGCAGTAATGAATAATTTTTTAATTTGTCATAAAGTAAATATATCTACCTTGTTATTATGTTGTTATACCGCGGGGGAGGTCTTAGCGGCGCTTTTGTTTAATGAAATGGGGTAAAGTTTTTATAATACTTAATTATAAATTAAGTCAATCATTTGGAATTCTCGCAAAAATTATTCTAGTTTTGTATGAATTACTGTTTTTTTATTTAATTTTTAACGCTAATAAATAAAGATAAGATGTTAATAAGGTTTATATCTTGATCAATATATTTGGGGCGAGCACGTAATTTATCTATTACTTTAATTTACTGCTATATTTTTTATATAAAATAATGCACTTTTATATTTAAGCATATTAAACAACTTTTGAAAATACTAAAAAATACAAGCATTATTTTAAATAAATACAAAATATTTTAAAATTAAAATAATTTGTAATAGCTAAATTCTAAAGGAAATATGCGCTTATAAGATTAGGTTTATGGAGATAGGTGGATAGTATTGCATGTATATGTACCTGGACGTTTTAGTGAATTTTCAATGATCAAATGAGCTTATATCAAGGTTATAAAAGGGGGTAGGGCAGGGGTGGAATTTATATATATATATACTATACCAAATTTTGCAAGCATGATTAAGCAAATAATAAAATACCTCAATTGCATCTTTTCAAGCATTTTCAAAAATACAAGAACAACTAGTATCTAAAATCGACAAGGACTGTCAAAGGCCTGATCAGATTAAAAGAAAAGCAACTAAACAATCAAGTTTAAAACAATGTGTAAAAACAAGTTAGTGAAAAAATCTTATTAATTTCAATTAATGGTGTGCAATCAATCAATCATTTATGCATTATACATTGCATAATACTGAAGTAAATAATATAGGTCAGAATGCATACTGTAAAAAAGTATCTTTGTTTGTTATGGCCGACATAAAAAAATCAACACAAAAAACTCTTCGAGAAAGGATATAACCACCATTTTGAAATTTTTATAAAAGAAAAAAAATTGCTCTATATAAAAAGACAACATCCTTGATGCTCTGCATTATCAAAAAGCTTTTTCGAGAAATCCGGTTTTATTGATATGGTAGCAGAACTTTTTTTCAAAATATGTGCGGTTCACTGTCTTTAGAAGTTGTAAAAGATTTTTTAAAAGAAGTATTCTTTCTTTCTCCTTTATTAAATAGTGATGAGAAGAATCACCATTTAAAAACACATGATACTCCTTTTAAAAAAATAAATTTCAAAAGTTCAGAGTAAAAAAAAAGCAAAAACCAATTCGCCATGTTTGGACAAAAAGATGGTTGGCTTTGACAAGAAGGAAAAAAATCGAAAAAAGACGACCTGATTCTTCTTAGTCTGTTGCAACTCCTTGATTGAAAAGGAAGAAGAATTCTTTATTTATTTACTTTTTTTTTATTTAACAAGAAACTAATTTTTATAGTTTCAAGATTCCTTTTTTTAAATATTTTTTTGCCCTTAAAGTAATGACGGTATTTAAAGAGTAAACGGATGGGTTGTATTTAAACTCCTTTCTTTAATTTATCTCGAGTTAGCTAATGGCTTTCATACTCAAGTTTTGCGAGAAGCTTTAAATGTGTTTTATAAAGTGCTAAAACCATTAATTTTATGTTATTCAGCTAATTGAATTTCTTTCTTTTTCTTTATTTTTTATGTTTTACTTTTTATTTTATTTTTATTTCCTTGTTTATTCATTAATTAATTATCGACACCTTTTATTTTATTTTCTTTTTACCTAATATTTACTGCAGTTGCTTATTTATATGTCTAAACTTTTTTTGTACACTTCTATTCCTTTTATTTTTCCTCATTAATATCGTAATTATATCAATATTACAATAAAAGTGATATATTTCTCCCAACAAAATTAGGATGCAAGAGTAAATTTTTATGATTTTTAATACAAATTTTTCTTTGCAATACTAAGGCATAAAAGCCTAATTAAGGTAATTAAACATTTTCTAATACATGAAAATATTGCATTATTCTGTATTTCTTTACAAATATAGCAGATAAGCATTTTAATATGTTACTTTATTTTCTTTACATCGAAATTAATTTATTTCGTAGCAGGCTCATTTAGCAGTAAGGAAATAGTTATAAAAAATATTTTGAAATTGTAGACCAAACCTGCCTTATGCTAGGCCCATAGCCACCCAAAACTTGAGGGGGTAGTGCACAGCCAATGATAGAGGGGGCAATTTATCCTACACCTTTAAGGGACTTCAGCTAAAAACTACTCGGTCAGAAAATGCTAAGTTTGTTCTTAGGGGGGGGGGGAAAGCCCCCCCCCCCCCGGCCCCTTTTTGGCGACAGACCTGCCTTGTGCTTTGGCTTTACTAACTAGCTCAAATTGCGTCATGCCAAGATTAGAAGATTTGCGTCATAGAAGTTATATTAAATTTAAACACTTTTTCAACATCTCAAATAAAGCATTATTAATAACCTATGACTTAGCTTGTTTAAAAATCTCACATCTTTTTTCACTATACTCGCCTCATTATACACGAGCAAGTGTTTTTGTTAGAATTAGCCAGTCTTTCTGATCTCATGTATCAAAAGATTAGGTCAAAATAAATACAAAAAAATATAAGTTCAACACATTATTATTAATTATAATAAAAACCAAATCAAAAAATCATAAATTTGTCTCCTATACACTTAGTTTATTATTTGTTTCTTTTAAACCACCTGTTCTACATGTGTTTAATAAAAAATGTTCTACATAATTTATAAAACATAATTTTTATACCAAAACATTAATTTTTGACAACAAGATTTATTTCATTTAATAATTAATATAAATGAAAAGAAACAACATAAATAATAATATACTACGTTACAAAAATCAGGTATTATGCGTGTAAAAACTTAATAAACGCAAATATAATAAAACATGCGTAACCCACTCACACACCTGTATCTTCTATCTTCTTCTTTTTCTTTCTTTTAACCTTTTTATTATGTTAAATTAATACTTCAATTTTTTATTTTATGCACACACACATCTTTTTCTTTTTTTTGGAAACATTAACATAATATTACAATATTTATAGGCGCTAATATACCTCACATTGGGTATGGAGAATAAAAAAAGGTCCTGAACATCAGCACGGTTTCGGCTGACTAACCACAAAGCCTTCAACTTTGAATCATACAAACACCGTTATACTTATTAGAATACAACAATTTTATTGTATTATAACCTGTTATTTTTTATTATCTTTATTAAAATTATCAAATTAATAAATCATTCTATAAAAGTTATGAATAATATGATTAAGCTCACGCATGTAAAATAAACAAGACGTTTAATAAAACAAACATTTTTTTCATTATCGCTACGCCTATATACTTTTTACTACATTTTAATTAAATTACGAAAATGAAAAACTCATAGAAATAACAATGATCAAAACGGAAAGGATGTTTTTTTAAAGAAATATATAAATAACTCGATTGAAATGGCAAAAAGTTTAATCTTTGCCTTAGAGCTATTTATGGGTCTAACTTTGGGGTTGAGGAACAAAAGACTTGAAAGATTTTTTGTGTCATAGAGGAATAATTATAAGAATCTTAGTTATTAGAAAAAGTTCCGTTCTAATACATACACATTCGCTTGAAATTTACAATAAAAAGGATTAATTGACTTACCCAGTGCATGGCGGGGGTATGAAAAGGTTGAAGCTCATAGACTCCCATCGGTCTATGATGTGTAGGGGTTAGGGGGGGCAAATCCCTGCCTACCCTCCCCTCCCCTGGCCAGCCCTACAACAAACAACAGACAACATGTTAGCAAACATAAACAACACAAAAAAATTGACAAAATACATATGTATTAAGGTTGGCAATACCAATGACGGGAAAACGAAAGGGTGATCAATTTTTTTTTATCATATTTAGCATGGGAGCCAATAAAAATTCTTCTTTTATTTCTTTATTGTTAGTTAATTTGTGATTAATGAGTTAGTAATTATAAATAAATAAATAGAACGACCACCGCTGCTAAAAACATACCAATATTTAATAGATAAATACTTTGATTATTCCAGGATTTTAAATATAGAATCAGGCTCTTATCACTACAGACTTGGATTTGTCTGATTTAACCCCGAAATAATAAAACCTAAACGGATAATTTAAACAAAAATTTTACAAAAAAGAGTGAATTTAGTGAGTTAACTAATTATTTTAGTGAGTAAAAAAATGATTAACACCATTATGGTGAAAATTAGCTTGTGATCAGTTAATTTAAATACATGTTACAACTAATTTAAACACTTTTATGGAATAAAAAGGTAATTTTGTGTGTTTGTGCAAACTGAAATGATTTAAAAGTAACATTAATTAACAATAAACAAAATAAAACAATATATCTTGATTTTCACCTGCTTATCACTTAATTTAAATATACTCCTGACAACCCATTAAACCCCTAATTTTCAATGAAACAGTGATTCTAGATTATAGAAAAAATTTAAAGAATTATCGTCACAAATAAGAAAAAAACAAAAAAAACCATAAGGTCTTTAACAAAAATCACCCTTTCGTTATCAATTTCTTATCAGCGACGGTGGCGCTGCTACGGACTTTGAATCGCGAATAGTCTATACACACATCAACAATGAAAATGCGGGATCGTCAAAGAACGGAATGAGTTTAGCAAAACAAGAATAGTTGACATAATTTTATTTTATGCTCTATAAGGTTGATGGGTGTTACAGTATCACGAGACATGAAAATTTAAATTGGGTAACCATTTTCCATAATTTGTGTTCACAGAAATAATCAAAGAAATTCTTTGCGATTGACCTCTAAGGATAAAGGGACTGGGGTCATGCATCCAATCTTTAGCTATCTTTAAAAAAAATGATGCAAAAACTTTAAACATTTGATACACATCAGTGCCTTACTTAAACAAAAACTGTCTCTCGAATGCATCGCTTTTCAATTGGAGAGAGAGAAACTGCGTTCCAGATTAGTCAGCCTATTAATTTAATTTTAATGAGTTACTCAAACCGTGAAAAATATTTAACTACTTCAAGTTTTTTTTTTATTTTTTATCGTCAACGTTTTACTAATTTCGAAGAAAGACCACCCTCGAATAATTACATTAAAATTATCATATCATGTATACAAACATAAACTTTTTTTAAGACAGACATAGTTTTTTTCGACAAAAAAATTAAAATATTCATAAAAAGTATCATTTAATACTAAATGAATAAAATCAAGAAAATTAAATTAAAAATTGTATTATAAAATGTAAGATATTGTAGTAAAACGGCAGTGATTACCACAAATCTTAAACATGTGCTTACCGATGGTTAAACTTTAAGTTAGCAGTCAAGAAAGACACATTGTTATAGACTTCAGCAATATTTCAACTACTCCAGGAGCCAGAATCGGGATTTTTCGTTGCCCCAATAAAGTCGGGTCATCTTTATACCGCATAAAATCATATTTCTAATAGCTTCCTTTTTTGGCAAAACAATTTAAGTTATTTATTATAATTGTGTTTAATAGTTTAATGCTCTCATGATTTTTGTATTGCAAGGCCTCAATTATTATTCTTTATTTCATGTTTATAAACAATTGCACACATTCATCAACAAAACTATTTAATTATTAATCTTGTCAATCAAGATGAATTCATTTACATTGACGTCAAAATCCATTGTTAATTATTCATCATTTCTAGCAACTTAGTTAGAACATAAATGATAATAAACAAAAAGTGAATTATTAATTATGAAACTTGCATGGCATAATTATAAAACAATTTTTACATGAGATCCACAGAGAGCAAAAAAATAAAATTTGGGTACGGGGTACCTCAGAACATTTCCTCACCACATCGGATCCGCTACGCCCATCCTTACTTACTTCTAAAATACATCAGGAAATAAGAATGAGACAAATAAAAGAGGAAGAAGTCTCTCCACAAAAATATATTTCTTTTTAGCAAAGCGCTTTCAACCTAACAAGAGGTCATCATCAGTGCTAGCCGTTGAATAAAGAAGAGGGTGATAGATGAGTCTTACAGATCAGATATCAAAGATAGACTTAGTTCTTCAATAAGACAAATCTTTAAAATGGTGATTCATATTTTGTACTAAAGACCCTTTGCCTTACTGTACTAATGCTAAAAATTCCTCATTTATGTATGAAATAAGTTTCTGATGAAGAGCTACAATCTCAGGTTATTATTAATAATAATAATTAATTATTATTGTTCATTATTTTATTATTATGAATTATTAAATAAATTATTATTATTATTAATTTATTACAATAATAATTATTATTATTATAAATTAATTTATTGTTATTAATTATTACTATTATTAATTAATACTAATAATAATATAACATATCAGCTTAATATTGAGTATTATTTATGCATGGATCTACATCTCATAAATAGAATTCTGAAATAAAGATTTTTTTTAAGAAAAAACAAATGAGCCAAAGCACAAAAAAAGAAAATATTTTACAGGCAATATGAATGTTTACATTTTACTATAATTGAAATATTTTTACAATAAAAAAGGATATTTTTATACTACAATTTTAACAATAATATTTATGACTACGCCCAAGAACATTTATTGCCCAAGATAATAAAATTAATGTCATGAAGTGTAAGCTTAAGTTAATAACATAATACTAAATCGTTTAATTAATAATAAAAAAAACAATAAGTAATATACAAAAATATTTAACCGTTTTTGAATTCCTGAATGTTACAGAATTATTTTTTAAAATAAATTCATTAAGGTATATAAACACAAACATAAATTTACTAAGATGTAAAATTATAATTAATAATTAGCTTAATTAATATTTAATTTGATACAGAATTTAACCAACTACTTTAGCTTTTTATGAATAATTATTCATATTTAAATAAAAAGGTCTAACTATATAAGTAAAATAAAATGTAAATAAATGAATAAATAAAAAGCTCTGAAACACATCAAAAAAATATAGGGCAGTGAAAACTGGTTCTTGAATTAGATCTTAACAGAATAAAATCTAAAAAATACAGTTTGTAAAATTACATAATTAGAATTAGTAAAAAAGATAAGAAAATTATTATTTTTCTAAACATAAATTTATAGTGTCTAAAATCAATAAATGTCAAGCAATAATTTAAGTTGAATAACTTAATCCAAAAACGATATAAATATCAATGTCTTATTTAATAAATTCTGAATCGATGCAATGTTTACAGTTGCAGACTCATTTTCAATATTTTATTCTTCGACATACATATATTTTAGAAAGGCAAAAAAAATCTATGTAGGACTATCGATTCAAAAGAAGTTCTATGGTTATGATGCGAACTACCTTATTTTGTAAAGGAATCAACAGGTGCGTATTGGTAAACATGTTTTTTACTAACTTCATTAATATTTAATAAGCTAAAACTCTGGCTAAGACGAAGGATAAAACTCACTTAAACGGAATTAATCTAGTTCTACGCTCGTGTTATTAGTTTGTAATACTGCACAAGTCTAGCTCAAATATTTGAGCCGTTTGAAACGTGAGTACAACTTCAACATTAAATGCCTAACTAATAGAACTTAAAGGTCAAGACTAGAGACAATAAGAGATTAAGGGTAATTTCCAATTGCAATGAAACTTGGTAATAAATTAACCGTAAACCAATATGACCAAGTTTAAGTCCCAACATGATCAAGTTCTTTTCTCATGCAAGGTTACAAAGTTTTATTTACTGTTTTCTCTCCAATTACTTTTGTAAAGCAACATAGAAAGCCGTCAGTACTTGAGTAGGCCACCGCTTCCGCTGGGAACATGTTTGTCTTCTTTTATTTATTTTTTAAACCAGCTAGTAAATATCAACATGAATGTGAGGATAAGTTGGAAATTAAATTGTGGTAACAGTCAGCATTTAGCACCGAGCAAAAAATAAGCTGATTTTGTCATTGGAATTTCGCTAAAACAAACTTAAAGACTTAATTCTGAATCATTAAATAATTCACTCATGTTTTTTTAAAAAGAATAAACATGATCATTTTGCAATTTTGAATCATTTTTACACAACGTACAGAAAAAATACCGCACAAGACTTTTATGCATACAATTCTCATGACATAAAAAAGCGCTTGAAAATTCCTTGAATACTTAATACAAAATATTATTGTTTTATCACAATTCTTATTAAATTATAAAAACCATAAAAAGAACAGAAGTTTTTTAGGATTAGGTTTGATAGGTATAGCTTGCATGACGGGAAGTATGGAAATACCCCAAAACCATCCTTTTGTTCCGTTTCCAACTAAAGTCATAAAAATATGAATCTATTAATACAAAAATTACGTCTAGAGAGGAATAAGCAACAACAGTAGATTATGAAAGAAAGCAATAAAGAGGTATTGAGGTATTTTATTATAGTGTTACTTGTTTATTACCGAGCGTCGGTGAGCAAACAAAAACATTTTAAAGCAATAGCAATACTTAACAGCGATGTTGTACATAACTAAAATTTCAAGAACATTTTCATGGTTATTGGTTATTTCAATTTTATTTTTCTTAACATATAACTTTATTTATTCATATCCTTAGAGTGAGCGTGAATGGAGTCCATTATAAATAATGAAACAAAAGAAGTCTCTCCACAAAATAAAACCTTATTGGCAAAGCGCTTTATTTGCCAATAAAGTTTTATTTTGTGGAGAGACTTCTTTTCTTTCATTATTTATTTATTTAGTTTTTTAATAATAAATACTTGAAATGAATTAAAATTGCACAATTCAATTAACTATAGGATATAAAGATAGTAAAAAGAGCTCCTACTTAAACATCTTAAAGACATTGTGCTGTAGGAGGAATTCTGCTTAGTTATCTTATAATAAAATGTCTGATGTTTTTAACATATCACATTTTACAACACTTTATTTAAATAAATATTAGAGAATGTCCGAAAACTTAATTCCTAATCAATGTCCGAAGAATTAATACGACGAACAATTCTTTCTTTATTTTAAGATTTCTCACATTTTAAATTGGTTGATATTTGTTGGGAGAGAGATGTTAATGTTTATGATATGCTGTTTATTACTCTTAGTGATTTATTAATATGATGGACATTTAGAGTCTTGATGTAGGCAAAAATTTGCCTAGTCCACTAGGCCAAAACCTAGGCAGATAAAATAACATTTTAAAGCCAAGGCAATAAAATCGCATTTTTTATTTTTGAGGCTGTAAAGTAGGTACGGCAAGGATCAAGAATTTCTGTCCTATCAAATTAATTAAAAATATAATCTAATACTGCAAATAAATCATGGCATCAGACTCAATAAATTTAGTTTTACAAAGTTTTCCCCCACTATTGAAGCGAAGTAAAGTAGAAACTTCCCAACGATTTTCATCTATTTGATGGCCTGCCTGTAGTAACATCAACAGTTGTACTATACTTCATACTAACTATATTTAATGAAGGAGGAACCATAAATGAAAATAAACATTAGAAATACGAAATATGTTTTAATACATTCAACTTGTACAGTTAAGTATCTAAGTATAAACTTAAAGCTCATTAAAGCACAAAACCCTTTAAAATATGTATACAGGAACTTAATTTTTATAGGGCAGACCCCACATGCGGATCATTAAAGCAGCGTTTATAGACCTCCAGAGTAACGCTCTCATACATCTGATAACTTTTTACGTCCGTCAGTTATTGGTTTTAATTTACAATAAACAAAAAAAAACAAAACATTATTCAAATAGTACATTTACTAACGATGATAAAATAAAATGTTACTGGTTGGTCAGTAAAAATACGTAATTTTATTCTGTAACATACATAGCTGTCAGAACATAAAAATTTAAAATCATAAATTAATTTAAGTTTTCCAACTCCAAAGTTTATTAATAAAATATTTTAAAGTATGTCATAAAGTTTTTATTTTCTTACTTTCTTATTTTTAGGTTGGTATATAAGACATAAAACATCGCTAAACGCGTTTATTAGGCGCTTTATAACATTTATAAGTTTAAAAAAGGAGTAACTTCGCCTTCGCTAAGATTGCTATATCTTAATATTACTATCTATACCTATTTCTATTTTTAGAGGAACATGTTGCTATATATATTTATATAACGACCAATACCTATTTCTATGATTAAAAGAACATGTTACTTTATATTTATATAACGACCTATACCTATTTCTATGATTGGAGGAACATGTTGATATATATTTATATAACGACCTATACCTATTTCTATGATTAGAGAAACATGTTGCTATGTATTTATAATACTATCTATACCTTTTGCTAAGATTAAAAATCCCATGAATTTTCGCAGTTACTAAAAAACTGACAATTACAGCCCCGTTTATATTGGCACACCTACTTTAAACCGATAACATAAAAGTTGTTGCTCTTAATTAGAATATGTTTTTAAAGCGGCAGTAAAGTACCTACATTGTGCTAAAGAAGTCTACAAGATCAGAGGTGTCTGTAGTATTAGTTACAAGTCCATAGAAAGATAAAAATACATTCTTGAACAATAAACATTAACTTATAAATAAATTAATTACTTGCTATGACATTTAACACTATTTATAATGTACACCTTAGTGTAGTTATCCTTAATTATTCAATACTTTCTGGTTTCAGGGAGAATAAAATTATTAAACAATTTAAAAAATGGAATAAGTAATTCAAAAACTCAATGCAATATCGAAAGAAATCAGGGCAATAAATTTATAGAAACAAAAGTTCGAGAAAGAAGGCTTATAAAAGGCTTCATTTCTTTCTTCTTCATTATCAAAAGTCATTAGTCAAATAATGGAGAAGGCCCAACGATTTAGAAATGATCTGCCCGAGTTGATGAAGGTCGGGTTTGCACTGAGAACCCCACTTGAGTGGTCTAATGCTCTGCTTTATACCCCCGGTCTTTAAAAAAAGAGAGAATGAAGAGCCGCTATAAATTAATCTTCAGGTAATTAACTTACCTGATGCATAAAAGAAGTTTGACATCAAAAATTTGTTCCTGATAAGGCTGATAATTGCAATTACAGCACTAGACGCAAAAAAACAGTGAGCACTTCAAAAAAGCTCGCAAAAACCTTATCTGACTTATTCATTTCTATTCTCGACAGTTGTAAATTCCTTTAAACCTACAGTTATAAATAAACATGTAAGCTTAAAAAAATATTAAACGCTATAATACAATATCAAAATGCTAGTCTATAGCCCTGTGTGTTCTATATTAAATATTAACCTGTTAATAACACCTAACAGCAGTTAGCACGCGATATGTTTTATGAACGCAGGTTATCATGTTTTTAAGTTTGGTCTCAAAAAATATATACGTCGATTGATAATATTTTACAATAACAGGCCTCTTTTTTTCACTACAAAGAGATTTTAATCACAAAGTAAGTACCCAAATTTAAGTTATAATCTTGAACAAACGAAGCATAAAGATAGTATAAATTGTCTTAGACTACAAAGAGTAAATAGATTTCTAGCAACTCTTTGATACGTCTGCACTTAACATGCGATTTTTATTCTTGTGACAAAATTTTTCATTAGGTTTTCATCAATTCCAAAATTTTCTAGACATCACAACACATGATAACTTTGGATTACCCTAATTTCTTTTAATTATTTTTTAATTTATTTTTAATTTTATCGTTTGACATACATAATTTACAATTAACTAGATCAACTAAATTATAACAGCACTTTCATTCTGAGATTATCTCCACCTCGTAACTCTGTATTACAAGTTTTAAGCTTTCCTTTTCTCGTAAATTTGAATTAGATTTCCTAATAATTCAGTTATAAGAGAATTACAGTAAGAAATAAATAAATTTAACGATAATGGAAGTATTTCTTCTTCATTCTTTATTTCCAAGGGATTAAATTATATTTTAATATACTTGAGAATTACAAATAAATAACATCATTAAACATTTTGAATTAATTTTAAATTACCGGAAATATTTTAAAAGTTTAATCAGTACCATACACGTGTGGCATGACTTGGATGCGTCTTGGTAATTTTCACAAATTATTAGTTTTTACTGTACCTTAAGGTAATGAATTTACTATGCAACAGACTGCAATAACAATAGAGTTACGTCTCTGGTCCTGTTTCTTTTACAAAGTCTTTTGTTTGTTATTCAATTTAGCAGAGTCAATATTACAAATATTCGTTTATCAATCACAATCAATATATACGATCGATAAGATAATCATTTCAATATTTTGTAAGGAAATTGTACCTAAATTTAATCACTTGTGTAAAATTGTAGAACCTCTTCAAAGGAATCAAGTTAATCTAATACTTATTATAAGCTTATCTTTTTTAGTGTTGTTTGATTTTGAAACTAGGCCATTTCAAAAAAAAATCTAGCTTCATTCACTTTCAACTTCAAGCTAGTAAAAATAACACGCTTCCAAACCCGTAGCAAGGTAGGGGCCCCTGGAAAAAATGTCGCCCCCTCTGACGAAGTAGATTTCAGTGGAATTCCTTATACCCCCCCCCCCCTACACACACACACACACAAGTTTAGGCTGGCTGCGGGCCTGCACGCTTATAACATAAATGAAAGAATAAAATATTATATCAAGAATATGCACTCAGTAATGTAAAACAATAATTTATTGCACTGTTTCATATTCAAATTGAAATGTCCCATCTGAGCCTTGCTGCTTATTGGGGATTGGGGATTATTCTTTCGGCTATAACCTCATGGCCGTCTCATTCTAAGTATTTATTTAATGAGGATGCACCTCGAATTCTCTTAGCATTCTTTCATTCTTAATATTAGAATATCTAGTCTAATATTATATGATCTAAAAAAACCTTTAGGAAACAGCGTATCTATAATGCTTATTGATAAAAATAAATGGTTAAGTTGATAAATATAACCTCATTAGCCTCAAAACCGTAATATATGTTTATCGACCACTGCGAAATTTGATATCATTACAAAATAAAATATCAGACCAAGCTTTGGTATCATCCAATCGATCTTTTTTTTCCAACTTCAGTAACTCTTATCTTAACTTCCGTATTTATTATTTACCAACCAACACCAGACAAATCGTCCGCAGATGATTTCAATATTAAATAGGAACCTTTCGAACTGTGCAAACCGCACAAAAGATGTTTAAAGTACGCCTCATAGAATTATTAAAAGCGAACATTTTTTCATTCTAATAGTTTTAACTTAGTCTGAAGAGCTACAAATTTTTAAAGAGAGTTTATATAGCCTTATAGCCACGTTTTAAATAATAGTTTTATAGCCACGTTTAAATAAAATAAAAATTGGGTACATAGTACATACGAACTTTTCTTCAGCTCATCGTATTCGCTACGCTCATCCTCCTTATAGGAAATGCCCGAAGGATAGATAGGATAGATAGATAGATAGGATAGATAGATAGATAGATAGGATAGACAATTGAAGGATAGATCTGACCTAGCTCAATGGTGCTTAACATTAGTGATCTGACAAAACCCTAGATAGATACTGTATGGAAATAAAACTTAAAACACTTTCTTAAAACAAACGTGGATGCACGATTGGGCCGAATTTCGACTCAATTATATGAATTTTCGATATTTAACAATATATTAATAATGCGTGCACATGACATTCCAAAAACATAAACTAATACCGATAATAAGATGAAACTTGGCAAATGTTTAAACTTTTATACAACTAACTATACGTGTACTAAATAACACACACACATAAAGAGAGACAACTTTGTGAAAACCACTCGGGAAGTGGTAATAACACAGAATTCAGATGTAACCCCGGTTTGTAATGTTAAAAGCAAAATAAAATACATTTGCTATATTACCATAGGTATATAGCAAACGTATGTTGTAAAAATTCGCACTAAGCGTGACAGGCAAAATATTTTGATTGCAAATACTATTCGTATAATCTAAGAGCTTAGCCCGGGTTGCGAACCCCGGTGCTAAAAACGAGTGTTTGATTTTGATGATTTTTTTCCCCACAGAATCATTATAAATGATTAAAATGCTGACCAGGTTGGTCAAATTATGAAAGCAAATCCACTGTGAGCCAATTCCCGATTAAAAAAACCAAAATCTTGGCTTTTTGAGAGGGAAGCCGAATTTACGAATTGTAGTATGAGCTAAAAATGATCTTTAAATAAAAAAGGTTATCTCTCTTTTGCTTTAGCCGAAATCGAGCAAAAAATTTCAAGTTTTTGGCTGAATAAAATGCAATAATTTAAACAGCAAATACAAATAAAAACAAGGAGAACCAAGAGGGATTTGAAGCTACCTCTCTCTCTTCTAAATGTTATTATCAACACTGTCGGATAATCGACTAATATACAAGATATATTCAGCACTAAATTTGTCTTAAAAAGCCTTTAGCCCCATTAAAACAAAATCTTTGTTGCAAGAATAAAGTGCAAATCATCAATCAATTCCATTTATCGCATAAAAGAATAATTATACAGCAAATAATTACAAATATAGACGAATACATTTTATGCAAATCGGCTGTTAAGCCGTGGAGCACAGAAGTGCTGAAGTCACATCCTTAATTCTAAGGTTGATACAAAGTTATTTAAAATGAGGTGCAAATGATTTATCATTAAAAATTGACTATATCGTAACAAATTAATTGAGTAGGTATATTTTAAAAAAATCATAATAAATTAATATATTTTTATCTAACTAAAATTAAACCTGTCAAAGTTATTAATAAAATGCAACGCTTATACATATATTTTAGGGCATTCAAAATAAACCGTGTTGAAACGGTGGAATTCTCTAAGCGTTTTGCCTGATATAAGAACGAGCCGGTCACTGCTGGTTGAATAACGTTAGTTTATTGATGAATCAAATGATAAAAGTGATTGATAATGCTGACTCTTTTCTTTCTTTATTTGTTTACAATAAATAAAATTTAATTGCAAAGATAACTAAAGGAAGGTATTATTATTTCTTTTGTTGATAATAGCTCATAGCAAGGTAATAATCAAATATCATTGATCAATTACAGGTTTGTTTAAATCATTATCTGAACTTTAGAATAACGTTAATAAAATCCAAATCTATATAAGATAATAAAAACTAATATTGATAATTAAAATGGGATACTTAAATATTACCTATTCATTTTATTATTTATTTTAGTCAATATCTATAAGGCCTATACAAAAGAAAACAAATGTAAATAAAAATATAAACAAACGTAAATGAACTTATAAAAGTTTATGTAGAAATATATACTTAGTTACTCTTTGTTAGCAACATTCACTTTAATACTTTATTTTATTAAAAAATAAAAAAAAACAAATAAAGAATTCCCAAGAATAATTATTGTCAACAAAAGTAAATAAACTTACGTGTACATCAATAGCCCAATTTTAGTTGTAAAAATCTTGAGAAACACTGAATAACGCACTGGTAATATTGCTTTATTTACTAATAAGTTAAAACTTATTTTCCGTAAAAACTTATTAAGTTCGTAAAACGAAATTTTAAGGAAAAGAGGTTTTATTAACACGAAATATCATATAGTTCGCACGGCTCGTTTGTTATCGACGCACTTTTTCTTATCAATGAAAAAATTGCTTTGTATATTCTTTAAAGAAAACAAAATTAAAAATAAATAAAAAATTAAAAGAAATACATATAGAGAAGACGCGGTCGGCTCGCCTGCTCGGCAGACAGTGAACTGAAGGTTCGAGGCGGGGCCGTGGGCGGAGTTTTACCCGGGTTCGTTTGAAACCACTATTGGTCGAACTTGCCTTATAGAAGGGGAAACTTAGGCGGTTACTTTGGGTTTTTTGATTGATCGCTTGAAAGCGCTTAGAAAAAAAACAGAGAAGGGGAAACATACCAGGGTTAACTGTTAAGGCACCACAATCGTTAGGTTTTTTCTTTTTTGCTTCCTTAGGCGCTACTGTCGGCTATAACCGGTATTGATGCCTTTTTTTTTTTATCAAAATCCTTTTTGTTAAAGTTGTGAAATATGAAGTTTTAAAAGGAATGAAACCATAACAATTAAAAGTTACTGCAATAAAGGACGTTAAACTGAATTTGATTTCTATATTCAGCAAAAAAAAGTAAATATCTATAAAATGATGATGGCTGTTAACAGTCGAAAGCCGGCTTTGTAAATATAGCCTCCACGGTTCAGAATACATAAATATCTATACTTTTAATTTCATTTGAACGCAATGTATAGCAAGTTCCTGTGCATTATGAAGCCGATATAAATTAAACCAAATATTTTAATACTACAATGAAGTTTTCGCTTATTAAAACTCTCTTTAAATTTTTAAAGAGAAGCTTATACACAATTTCCATAAAAAAACTGTCGCCAGCTTACACCCT
Source organism: Microvelia longipes (assembly GCA_018340805.1). Lineage (NCBI taxonomy): Eukaryota > Metazoa > Arthropoda > Insecta > Hemiptera > Veliidae > Microvelia > Microvelia longipes. The sequence goes on from JACMZG010001908.1 coordinate 41,304,750, forward strand.
ACTCCCGCGAATACTCATAACACTTCTGTATCATTCTTATCGTATGGTGTAACTTATATCTTATCGCTATGAACAATAACATAATTTAGTTCTTTATTATTGTGTAGTGGCTAATTGGATGTATTTAGTGTTGATCTTAATGTCTTGATTGACACATTTAAATTACAAATCTTAAAAGTTAGCGCTAGCAAAACTATCGTCGACTATTTTTCGAAAAAATTTTTTAAACCACGATGTTTAAAAAACGATGTTTACATCGTGTTCATAAGACCTCCAGACTGGTTTTCACAAAGTTGCTTGTCTATATGTCTATAAGTGTGTCTGTATGTGTTATCATCGTAGCTCCCGCAGTGAGTTTATGCAAGAGAGTTGAAACTTGTTGAAAAATGCAATCTTTTATAGATCTAGTTACGATATCAGGAAAATAGTTTTATGACGTCACCTGCAGTAATGACTGAGCAAAATTTTTGAAAATTCATACATCACGGAAAATTATTTTGATTAATTTTAAATTTGGCAGTCATGTATATAAGACCAACCTATTTGCACTGATGTTTAATCTCGGTTTTGGATTTTTAGCGCACACGCAATACTTTTCCTGTATAAACTTGCGGTATATGAGGAAAAGAGAAAATACTCTCCATTTAGTCCCCTGGGGATAAAAAGTAACTTTTTCTCCCTTTACCCTTTCGTGCCAATAATTGAAAAAGTTTTTACTATAATTGTGGTTGGAGTCCCCAAATCTTAAAGGAGGTGGTATTTTTCCTTTTTTAGTGGCATTCTTTAAATAGACAGCTGGACAAAGGTAATGTGTAGGTTACCGAGGAGGTGTTCGAGTTCCCGCCACAATTCATTTTCCTAACATCCTTTATCCTTTACTGTATAGGATTTTTCATATAAACTGACTTTTATCAATGGAAATTGATATTTAAGAGTTTATTTCTTGTGAAATAAATATAATAACATACATTAGCTAAAACACATAACATTTTGCCTCAAATATGAACAAATCTTAATGAATTACGTTTTTGTCAATTCTCCAATATAAATATGCCAATGTTTGGAAATAAAGGCCTTATCATAGTCTTTAATTATAAGGAGATCAGTAAATTCTTTAATACTTTACTAGGGGCGGCTCCTACCCAACATTTTTTAGAGGAGCCAAACCAAAAATTTTTATTGACTCAAAATCCGTTTCAGATCTAAAGAAATTGTTTGGAGCAATAATTTTTTATTACATTTTTTGAGGCGGCACCCCTAAAATTTATAAGGGATCCGACACAAACAAATTTTAATAAAACAACATAACATGTATGCAAATAAGAATATAACAATAACTGAATGACGACAATGTTTGGAAAAAAAATCTTGTATGGATGCACCTTGAGAGTAAAATACTATTTTTTCCTCTATGATTATGTTCCTCAGCTTCGCTTCGCAAGTTAATTTTCATCATTTACTCAGCTTGCCTCAGAAGATAAACACATAACTGCTTCGACTTCACCTCGGAGTTAATTACATTGGTTTCCTCGGCTTTTGCCATAGGATATATATATATATATTATGAAATTTTCTTGCGCGTTGCCTTCGTTCCGGAAATTTTAAGGGGAAAATCAGAAAAAAAATGTCCCCTGAAATGTGGACCACCGCTTTAGAATTTGTTTATACCTTTAAATATCAATTATTTATTTTACATTTCCTTATTTATACCGTAGGTATATAGGAAAAATATTGTGTTTACAAAAAATCCGAAACCGGGATGAAACCGGAATAATCCGTTTCAGGGATTTTAAGGCCTCCTGAGTGGTTTTCGCAAATGTGTGTGTGTGTCTGTTATCATCGTAGCGCCCAGTGTATTTATGCTAAAGATTTGAATTTTAGAACAAAAATCAGTCGACCGCTGTAGTAGTGCTATTCTGAAAATATTTTTAGCGAATTTTCATAATGAAAATGACGCTTATGAGGTTGTTCGGATGACGGAAGTTGAGGGTGGGAGTGAGTGGAATCGGTTCCTATTGGCTTCCTGATAACAAAAATATATGTCCGAAAAAGTTTAAATATATGTATATATATATATATATATATATATATATATATATATATATATATATATATATATATATATATATGTATATATATATATATATATATATATATATATATATATATATATATATATATATATATATATATATATATGTATGTAAGTTTCTACCCTTTCGTATGGGAACGATAACTCTCGAAGGCGTTCTCAAATTGAAACGAAACTTTGCAAATCGCGAGATGTTGTGGAGGTTACGAGGCCTATTGTTTATAAAACATTATGACGTCATCAACCAAAGTCATGACGTCATGAAAAAAAAATTTTAAACTTGAAATGGCTTTAAAACAAAGTATCTAGTATTTAGGTAGACGGCTAGCTGAATCGATTAAGACCAATTTCAGCTCAATCGAACCATCACAAATGGCGCAATTGGTATACATATATATATAATCTTGTATATATGTATACGTCTAGGTCAAAGACTCGTACGATATCTGTTGGGTTCAGTAGTGTTAGAGGGTGGGGATATAGTATAAAAGAGGGACCTCTACCTCTTGCTCCATCATGGTAAGCCTACTGTCTCAGAGAGACAGGGCAAAAATGGCTTCCACTGAACCACGCCGAGCGAAGCAGACCCGTAAAGAGGAAGAACATCGAAGTAGTCTTTATATGGTCGAAGTTATTCTAAAACGAATGCGACCAGTTTCAGCTCAATCGGACAATCCTAAGTGACGCAAACGGTATTTTTATTTTAAATAATCATGAATATTTTTTTAACCTTAAGATTTTACTCAAATAAACAATTTGTTTACAAAAAAAAATTTGACATTTTTCTTTAAATTCTATAAACAATCATAAATGTAAGTAAGAGTTGAAGTTGTCTTTATATGGTCGAAGTCATCCTAAAACCATTGCGACCGGTTTCAGCTCAATCAGACAATCTTTAGTGACGGAAACTGTATTTTTATTTAAAACAAAAATCATGAATAATATATTTTTGTTTATAATGCTTCTTAATTTTAATATTATAGCATACTATTAATAATAGAGTATTAATAAAATCTCAATTAGTAAAATCAAGTTTGTGAGAAAGCCACTCAGGCCCGCGAAGTGGGCCTGTGTGGAGAGGCTGTGAAAATTCGCTAGATACATGGCAAAATGCCATGTAACAAGAACAATAATGAAACAACACATAATACAAAACAACAACAATGTGGCCGCAAAGCGGCCACAGGGAGGCCCCCGGGCCGCGAAGCGGCCCGGTGGGCCGACGCCGCGGAGCGGACGAGGCGCGAAGCGCCGAGGCCGCGTAGCGGCTACGGGCCGTAGGCCCGTATTTTAATGACTTCATTAACCCACAATAATGACTCATCTAAAATTTCGAAAAAGTATAATTACGGAAAATGATGCGATCGGATTGAGATTTTACATGTTTGTGACTGTGTATATGACTAACATATGTGTCAAGTTTCATCTTATTGTCAGCATTATAGTTCAATTTTTATTAAATGACATATGTACGTTTTTTTAAAAATTGTTAAAAATTGGAAAATGGTTCAATTGAATTAAAATTTAGTACAAGTGTATACATCAATTAAAAATAAGTAAACAAATTTTCGTTTCAATGCGACAATTATAGCCATGTTTGTTTAGGAGGTACGCCGTACCCGATTTTTCTTTAAAAAAATGAACGTCGGTAAGCAAAATCTTTTTTAAAAAATTACGTGAATGAGTTCATTAACCCAGTACTCAAGGGTTTTCCTGGTTTAAAGAAAAATTTAAATCTGTTTAACACAACAAAAGTCCAGGTAAAGACATCTCAGAAGTCTAACTGTCTGTGAGGTTTCCTCATCTAAGATCAGGGCTGTTGTTAACTTGTATAGGATATAAGGAAAACCCCCTAGTAATTCAAAAAGGGCTACATAAAGTCGGTAGAAAGGATATGCCTAGGATAGCAAAGAATCCCCAAGATGGATAATCTGCTAAGTACAAGAAAAAACCGGTGTCGTAACGTAAATACCTCATAGAAGATGACAACAACTTCAACTTAGTTCAATGAACTTAACATGGTTGTTATAGATAAACCATAACAACCACATCTTAATGATTACAATGTAAAGAAAAGTATTTATAAAAAGTTATATCACAATGTAACAAACAATTAAAAAAAAAGAAGAAAAGTAGCACTGTTTCCTCCCGATCCTGTTTCAATAATGGATCAATTTTTAGATAATTTTACAAATTTTGTATTTGACGTTAATATCCATCATTACATGATAATATAATTAAAAAAAGGCTTTCGAAAATTATAATCAACAATTGATAATAAACTGTGTCAAAAATATTTCAGGATGACCGTTTCGATTATCTAGCCATGAGATTCTCAAACTTTGTTGACGCATACCATCTACCATCCAAATCCAACATAGTATTTGGTGCACCACCATAGGTTTATATATATATATATATATATATATATATATATATATATATATATATATATATATATATATATATATTATTATAATATTTTATAATATTTTAAAAATATTTAATAGAAATGAATTTTGTTATCGACAATTTCTAATAATAATAATAATAATTATAAATAATACGAAGAAATGTACCAAAAATTATCCTCTTTCAAAATTAAATTATTGCTCATTTGCTAAAAATTACTACTGCTTATAATTCTTTTAGATTTTTCATTATTGTTACTTTTCTTCGCCTACTTCCGTAGTTTTTAAGTTATTAGAGTGTTGCACGCGTATAACACTTTGAGAATCCCTGGTTTAAACAATGTAAATAAGCCCTTTGACTTCTGTTTGTCTGTCGGAAATCAAGGAAGAGAGAGTCTGCAGATACAAAAAATATAAATTATTTTGCAGAGGCAAAATAATTTATTTCATTAGCTTCTTTAGGACAGTGTCTTGGATACAAATTAAAAAAAGTTCAGTACGAGATACCTCTAACCTTATTGGATTTGCTACGCTCTTCCTTGCTACTTTAGACTCCATTCGATAGTCCTTTGAATATTGAAAAGATTATTTCATATTTTGTCATTGGACTCGCATTGCTCGACCTCAGTCTGTTGACATTTAGCGTGTTAGATCTTAGAAAACACAAACTTTATACGCTTCTCCAATACTTTTAAACTCTATATTGGACAAGTTATCCCATGCCCATCTATTTTCCTTGAAAACGGTAGCAACACCTTTTTGCCTTAATGCTACCCTTGGCATCTAACGACCAACCAAGGCCCGAAGTTTCTATCTGGTTTAGTTCTCGAGATATATGGCTGTCCCAACTCAGCTGGTACAATCTATATATTTTCGCCAATGACTTAAAAACTAAAATATAATGGTTATATGGAATACATACTACAATTGCTTTATATGTCACGCTATCTGTCGATATTTCGTACGTCGAAAAAGTTACAGGCCGTCAAAGTTTGAAAATTCATGTCGAAAACCACTAAAACGTCAAAAGTACTTGAAATAGATAATTATGATGAATCCTCAGTTTGAGGTGAACACAATGCTTTCCTACATAGCTACTGTAGCTGGTGAGAAAAAGTAAAAATTAAGCTGTAAGTGTAATATCGAAATTTTGATAAAAATCTATTCTTGGACATAACTTACCTGTAACAAATTTCACGAAGTACTTAGCAGTTTGAGAAATACAAGCAACATAGCTTCTGTACACCCTTAAGCACAATCTAGCCATAATAAGATGCATGGTTAGAATCATTTGATGTTTTGTAAGTATGATGAAGTTAGAGTCTTACACCAATAGAAGAGTGAAATGCAAAGTTAATTCTCTAATGACGATTACTTTAACCAGCTAAGATCTAAAACATAAATACATATAAAATTTATTTATTTATTAATACAATAACGGGCAAAATTACCCTTTTTACAAAAATAATAATTAAGAAAAAATTAAGTTTTATAAAAATTGCACACACAAACATTAAAATTTTTTTATACATTATAAAAATTTAAGTACAAAAAAGAAATTATACATTATAAAAATTAAAGTACAAAAAAGAAATTTAAATTATAATATGAATAGACTAAAAAAAGAAATATCAATTTTGAATATAATCTAAAATTTAACAAGAATAAATTGTTTAATAATAAGGAAAATAATTTTACATGAAAAGGATGATAGATTAGTAATATAAGATATAGAAATAATTTAGAAATAATTAAATAAGAATAATAATTAGAAATTAGATAGTTATAATTAAATTAAAAAAAGAATATACAAGCAAAAGTATAAAAAAATTAATTGATAAATAGTTGTCACCAAAGTTAAAATTAAAAGTTAAGATAATGTATCAATGACATATAAGTAGAAAATAAATAAAATGATGGTAGTATATTAATCATATAAAAAATTTAAAATAAAATAAAAAATTGAAATACAGTAACGTTAGGTTAATACAAAAAAAGTAAAAATTAAATTAAAAATGGTAACAAAATATAATTAAGATATAAAATCATATTTATAAAACAAAAGGAAAAAAAATAATTAGTGACATAATTTGAGTCATTGTAAATTAACATGATCAAGTGATCTAATGCAATTGACAGGTTAATACAAAAAAAGTAAAAATTAAATTAAAAATGTTAACAAAATATAATAAAGAAATAAAATCATATTTATAAAACAAAAGGAAAAAAAATAATTAGTGACATAATTTGAGTCATTGTAAATTAACATGATCAAGTGATCTAATGCAATTGACAAAGGTAGAAAGTTTAAAATTAAATAAATTGAGGTCAGTAATTTGGCTTAACCGATTAACAGTTTTCATCATTCTATTTATTGGTTTATTAAGTAAACAAAAGTAGTTTGTTTGACAATATGAAACATCGAATAAGGTTTGAGATCTAGAGTGGAATTGAGGAACACGGATACGGATCATAGATAGGATGACCCATGATCATCCGAAAATATAGAGATAAAGGACATCTATAGACAAAATGCACAATATATCGTGTTTTTATGTTTAATCTATAGATTAAACATAAAAACAGCACTGGATTATCTGGATCAATGCATGCTTAGTAACGTGATAAACTATGAAACTAATTATTGTACCTCATATGCAAATGTTTCATCAGAACTACAAAAGTTCAAAGCAAAACTAAGGTACATAAAACAGTAGCGGAACACGTAGCTTTCCTTGATGTACCCCTTAAAACACTCGCATGTAATCTATATCTGTTTGATTTTAATCATATAATGTAAGTTGGTTGTAATTATTCATTTTAATCTGAATAAATTGGATTTTAATAAGAGCTCATAAATATATAATGAGGATCCACCCACTTCCTGCTGGTAGAACAAAGTCTTTGTAAGTATAATTATAGAGATGTTCTTCAGTATGAAAAATTAGATCTTAAAAATGAATCCTGAGCACACATTAGGCACACTCTGTAATACCGCCGCCGGTAAAATAAACCTTTTCTAAAATTCAAAAGATGACATTACCATCAAATATTGTTACATTTTTGAACGAGCGTGAGTTCTTACATTAGAGGTTTTGGGACATAGCATATTTTTGTATGTGTTGCTGTAATTACTAATCACGTAGTACTAAATAAGTTGTAAGACCTATATAGTTTTTAGTTTATGTTCTACCAATCTTTTTAAATTGCCGACCAATATGGAGGACTGTTTAGTAATAAATAAGTAGTGCAATATGCTGCAACTAATTAATTTGCAAGGAATAATAATCAAGCTTCCAAAAGCTTGGAAGCCAAACTCAAACCGTTTGGAATAAGAAGAAGTATACAACCTTTATTTCAACACCTCAAGTATATTCACGGTTTTTTTAGGAACAATTTTTGTAGGACAGCATTCAGTGTAATCAGTTGTAGGAAGGGTGACCGCTGTGGTTCAAATTATTTTTATGTATCATCATTCAAGAAATCAAGAAATTCAGCGAGCAATGTAAATCCTATATTTAGCTATATTTAATAATTAATATACCTAATCTGGCAAGCGAAACGAGCTTTTTAATAACTTTATACTTTATTACTAGGGGCAATCTAGCGGGTTGAGCATGCCTTTTTTAATATTTTATTATAAATATAAGCAATCCAACAAGCGAAGCGACCTTGTTAACAATATAAGCTTTAGCTTATTATTAATCATTCCTATAAGCTACTATGCATGTAAAGCGAGCTTTTTTCTAGTTATGTTTATTTATACTCATTTATACTGTACTCCTTGGCATTACAAGTAAAATAGGAATTATTCTTAAAACTTAAGTTATGATCTTAATTAGGGTAATATTTATAGTTAATTAGTTAGTTAATAGTTAGTTTAATAGGATTTTTTTGTCGTTCGCTATTGTAAAAATTAAAAAGTTTCTTTATTGTGGACAGATTAATTACACAAAAGTCCTATATTTTTTTAATATATAATAATTAACTAAACTGTCGACTAAAAATTAGTCATCATCAAAGTTTAACAATGTAAAATATAAAAAAATTCAAACTACTTCTTATTGCACCTTGGTATGGTTTGATAAGCTATGTTTAAAAAAACCGTTAAAATTTGTTACGTTAAAGAATTTTTAAAAAAATCAGTATTACCAATAATTTTAGTTGTAAAACAATATTTTAAACTAAATTAAGAATTTCAAGATTAATTTACATTAATCTGGTTAATTAATGGTTTGCATAGCTTACCAAACCATACCAAGGTGCAATATGAAGTAGTTTGAAAAATTGTTTTTTTTTATTTTATATTGTTTAACTCTGATGATGACTAATTTTTAGTCGAAGGGTTAGTTAATTATTATATATTAAAAAAATATAGAACTTGTGAAATTAATCTGTTTTTATTTATAGTAAAAATATTAATTTGTAAAAAAAACACTGCTCTGATACCACATGCACGCCGATTTATTTTTTTCAAAACGGACAATTTTACCATATTCACAGCACTAGAAACAATCAAAATTCTTTATTAGGTTTTCTTAATTTTTATGCTATCTTATATTTAAAAATTGAAATAATCGTAGTAAAATTATATGCATATTTTTTAAACTTAAACCTATAAAAAATCTAATTACAACTAACGTCCAGTCCCATCATAACAGTAATAATCAACTTAACAACCAAATAATACGTACTAAGTATTTGTACAACGAAATTAATAACAAGCTTCAGCAAAAATACTATAAAAATAACTATTATTAAATTTGATTGACTTATCCTTTTTTGATACGAATGTTAATTCTTACATATTACGAAGAATAAACATTAAAATAACGTAAAAGCATCAATTATGGCTGTTATCTTTTAGTTTTATTTTGTTTTATATTCAACAAGCTCTTGTTATCATGTTAAGAAATGCATAATTAATCAATGCTTAGGAATAAATTAATAGGTCCTACAGTTTTTTAACTGTTTCTCGATTTCTGTTATATTCTTTTATATTATTTATTTTAATAATTTATACTTTTAGTTTTATAGTATTTTACATTATACTATTTCCTTACTTTAACTTTTTTACTTTTCCTTTTTCATACCATTGGTGCTTAGAAAAAGTATTGTTTTTTGCAAAAAAAAATCGCAACCGGGATTTGACCTGAACATGCTACAGGTGTTTTTAAGACCCTCAGAGTGGTTTTCACAAAGTTGTCTGTGTGTTAGTTTTCATTGTAGTTTCCAGATATTTCAATGTTCGATGTATTGTAATTAATCGAAGAATCAGCTACCGTCAATACTTGCTGTTGGATATGAATATCCCTGGACCGGTTTCGGCATAACGCCATCATCAGCAGGCGGGGCAACACTCGAGCTCTCAACTAATAAAGTTATATCAGTGATTAACTTCAAGTCTTAATGAGCACGACGAGCCCTCTGATGATGTCGTCGTGCTCATTGAGACTAGAAGTTAATCACTGATATAACTTTATTAGTTGAGAGCTCGAGTGTTGCCCCGCCTGCTGATGATGGCGTTATGCTGAAACCGGTCCAGGGATATTCATATCCAACAGCAAGTATCGACGGTAGCTGATTCTTCGATTGCTTCTTCAACTTGCGGTAAATACACCCTTTTTAATTGTATTGTAATTAATATGTAGGGCTATCCGGAAACTAATGTTTTATGACGTTATTAACCAAAAATAATAACTCAACTAAAATTTCGAAAGTTCATAAATCGCGGAAAAAATACAATCGATTTTAGATTTAGCATGCATGTAATCATATATAAGAGAAACATATGTACCATGTTTTGTCTCATTATCAGCATTAGTTTCATTTTTATCCAATTACTTATACATTTTTTAAACATTGTACAAAATCGAAAAATAATTTTATTGAGTTGTTATTCAGTATAAGTCTATCCCTATATCTAATAAATAGGTATACTAAGGAATCCTTAAGGGCTCCTTACGAAACCCTTAAGGCTTCTTTATAAGAAACCCTTAAGGCTTCCTTATAAGAAACCCTTAAGGCTTCCTTATAAGAAACCCTTAAGGTTTCTTTATAAGAAACCCTTAAGGCTTCCTTAGAAGAAACCCTTAATACTTCCTTAATGAGACCTAAAGGCTTCTTTTAGGTGTGAATATAGGAAATGCTGTACATTTTAATTAGTTTTAGGTCTCCTTAACCCTTCCTTAAGGAATCCTTAAGCTTTCCTCAAGGGTTCCTTCAGGGCCCCTTAAAGAAGCCTTAAGGGCTTCTTAAGAAAAAAGTTGGGTTTAGGTACGGAAAATGTCTTTGCTATGGATCATAAAAGTTAAGCAGCATCAAACGAGGACAGTACATGGATGTGTGAAATAAAACAACGATAGAAAGAGTTTCAGAGCTCGCATGAACGATACTACCCAATACTCATAAACGATAAACATTGCCCTTAAATTATTCACAATACTCATAAACGATACACATTACCCTTAAATTATTCATAATACTCATAAACGATACACATTACCCTTAAATGATACACAATACTTATAAACGATACACATTACCGTGTTTATATGATACACAATACTCATAAACGATACACATTACCCTTAAATGATACACAATACACATATATGATCCACAACACACATAAATAATACATAATACTCATAAACATTACATATGAGTTCAATACATCATTTAATTAGTTGTTATAATATCTTATTAATTAAACTAATGAAAAATAGCACTAAAACAAATAATATATTATTTGTAGAAATACTAAAGGCTTTCTTTAAAATGTCCTTTTATAATTTAAGTGTTACAGTTAAGTGTTTCCAATAATTAATTTCTCAATTTAAACATATTTGATTGAACTTATTAGATGACATAAATGGTTTCTCTAAGATAATAAAAATTAAGTGAACTGGATGTTTTTAAATAGCTTTCATCTTATTTTATAATTAGTAACGTGTACATGACTTTATTTTTAGAAAACTTAAAAATATCCAGCCTGTCCAACAAGAATACCAATTAAACAAAAATGCAATTATATATTTTTATTTTACTAAAATACTCATTAATTGTAGACAGGTTGTTAAAAACAACAAAACTAAACAAACAAATTAGGTGCATGTAAACAAAAACTTCCTGCTCCAAACCTGCCTGTCATATGAACACCTCTTTGAAACCAGTTATTATTAAAAACTATAACAAATTAGAAATTTATCTTTTGGAAGAAATAATGACGATGAAACGTATACACGTATATTTTTTGTAATTAACTGCTGATTCAAGTTACATGCAACTCGTACCATTTAGTAAATTTATGTGCATAGATTATTATGTGATGACTATACTTCTTTATTGAGGATGACTCTGTTCAGTTACACATCCTTATATTCCTATTTTTAAAATCAAATTTTGATTGATCAAGATTGTAAAATTTAACCTGAATCAAGCTTACATAAGAATAGCTGATATTAAGAACAATCTCCCCTTTGTGCGAATTTGTTTTAATCCCAAAATAATGCTGATGTTTCTGTATGCGTAAAACAATTTAGGCAAGTTCTCCATAATTTTTTTAAGAACTGCCCCTATAATTTTTATATTACGATCTGGCAATACATCTATAACCTAATTATAAATTCCGTAATAATTAAATCCCGGTTCACTGACGTATTCTCATAATTTCATACAAAAGAAACTCAGTATTCTTAGAATTTAACAAATAAAGGAGCCTAAACAAAATTGCATATAACGTCTTTATTAAGCATTAATTCAATTCAACGAACAATTACACGAATGTTAACAACTTTTAATTACGCGCATTATTTCACGCACTTCAATTGCGCTCCCGACACAATAATCCGATGAAATCACATTACCTGCTGTGCCAGTATCAATTATCCTATATTTGCATAAAACAAAATATTTCCCCTTTTTTTGTTTCTATTTATTTAATTACAGATGTTGTAGTAAACTTTTCACAATTTTGTTGATTTAATTACTGGTTTTTATAGCTCAGAAAGTTGTGAGAAAGACTTGACTGCAAGGCAAACAAATGTAGTAAATTATGATTTTATTACAAAGTTATTATAAGAAAATTGGGATGATAAAATAAGTCTTGTAGAACTTCCTTCTTTACAAGAATCGTTTTGGCTCAAAACATGGAAACAATGCATGGAAATTGTCCACGTCTACTACAAGCACATGGCAATGCATGGAAATGGTCCACGTCTACTACAAGAACATGGCAATGCATGGAAATAGTCCACGTCTGCTACAAGAACATGGCAATGCATGGAAATAGTCCACGTCTACTACAAGAACATGGCAGTGCAAATGTCAACAATGTTGCCCAAATGTCAATAAGTATTTACAATTAAGAGGGACATTGAATTAGAACACTCCTTGTGGTAACACTGTAGAACATAAAACTTTAGATTATTTTTTTCTAATTTATCATAAGCCTCTTGTATCACTAGAAGCCTATATCCTAATAGATGAATAGAGCCTTTTTTACTTTTCCTCATTTATACTTTAGGTATATAGGAAAAGCATTGTGTTTGCAAAAATTCTGAAACCAGGATTTCACCTTAATTATCCGTTTTAGGTGTTTTAAGACCTCCTGAGTGGTTTTTAAAAAATTGACTGTATGTGTGTCTGTAATCATCGTATTTCCCAACGTATTATTGCTAAAGAATTGAAACTTGGCATAAAAATCAGTTTTTAGGTTTAGTTGAGCGTGAGGAATCCGATGTGGTAAGGAAAAGTTCTGATGTACTCTGCAGCCGATTTTTTTGCACGAGTTAATTATATTAATTAAATAATTATATACAGGGTGGAACATCATAGAAAAAAAATATCCATCCATAAATAAAAATATCAGATTTATTTTTTTACCTGAAATGATAATGGATGATCTTATTTTTGCTCATTGCTAATTGTTTTCCAATTTTATTATTGCTCCATGCACAATAAGTTTGAGCTAATTTGTTAAGTTTTAGCTGATGTTGAGGTTTATTCATTAGTTTTGTGTCCAAACTACCCGATAAACCTTAACTTGTGTAGAGATTATTCAGGACTATATAATTATTTTTTGGAAAAAATGTCCCTTTTCATTAACAAATTGTTAATACTAAGGTAATATTTGGGTTTTTTTTGGCTTTCACCTGGACATGATTCCTAACATCTTCTCCCATCCTTAATGACCCCAATCTCATTAGATTTTTTTCTATGAAAACTCGCCCAGAGTTTTTATAGAACGGTGTATTCTGAGCGAGTTTTCATAGAAAAAAACTAATTAAATTGGGGTGATTGAGGTAGGGAGATGATGTTGGTTACCATGCCCAGGTGAAAGCCAAAAAAAAAAAAAAAAATAAAAACCCAAATTTTCCTTTAGTATTAACAATTTGTTAATGAAAAGGGACGATTTTTCCTAATAATAATAGTGAACGTATATTATTTGAATAATCTCTACACAAGTTTGGGTTTATCGAGCAGTTTGGACACTAAACTGATGAATCAAACTCAACAGCAGCTAAAACTTAACAAATTAGCTCAAACTTACTATGCATGGAGCAATACAATTAGCAATGAGGAAAAATAAGATAATTCATAATCAATAAGAAAAGATTCAATAAAAAATTAAGAAAATTAAGAGCACATATTTGTTCAAATTCCACTATATTTAACACTTCGCGCGGAAAAAACCTCAAATGACATACACGATGAGGTAATTATTGTATAGATTTATAGTTTTCCCTGCACTCATAAAGAAGGATGTTAATCCATAAAATTATGACTTAAATTATCATTTCAACCGAATTAAAACAAAAAATATGTTTTTTCGGTTTATTTGGAAAACTATGGCACCAATAATTACGAGCGTTATTAAAACAGAAATTACAACTTATGAAGAAGGAAAAATAAAATTAAAGAAATGATATCTTCATTTTAAAATAACTATTAAAAAGTTACAAATGATACATGTTTTCTTTAATAAACCAAGTCGTTCATCATCAGAGGTAAATCTTTTTGATTTTTATCGCCAATTAAAACATCTTGTTCACACATCATAATAACAAATAAAGAAAAATAAGTGTTCAATTAAAAAAACAGGAGAATTAAAAATTGTACTTTGTGCGCTTAGTGACGTATATTATTAATGTTTAGGTTATATCGTATGTACTTTATTTCCTGTCTTTTTCCCCGTGTACTTATTTCCCTAGATTCGGTTATGTCCCAGAAATGAGACCTATTCTAGACATATCTCTTATGCACAGAAGAATGAACACCTGTGGAGTTATTTACAGTAGGGTCACAAGGAAAGAGTCTCTCCACAAAACAAAGGAAACAAAAACAAAACAAAGCACTTTGAACACAATATTAACAAAGCACTTTAATGGCAAAAGACCATCATCAGTGCCGTCAAATTAAAAAAGAAAAGTAAGGAAACTACGACATTAAGTACAACAAAAACTACTATTTTCTCTTTTTATGTGTCAGCAGATGGTGCAGCCGTCTCAATCTCCTGAGTGAATTTTTTAAAAGATTTTCTTACTTTCTTCCTTCTTATTCTTTATTTTTTTCTCTTTTAATTGATAAAACAGCCGTTTTACACAAAATACTTATATTTTATCTTAATATTTTGGGAAATATATTAGAAAATTAGAATATTAAAACATATTTTGGTTCCAAAAAAAAATATTAGTTTTTAATAAACCCGAAATAACAAGATACATTATATTTTATTTGTAATAAGAAATCACCAAACAAAATATTTGACAAGGCGGTCCGCACTCCGGTCGAATTTCCTTCGTAACGTACACACAGCGTATTTAACAGGTAATCGTATTCCATACGCATTTAATGCGTATTGTTTTACGATTGCATTGAATTTGTTTAGTTGATCGAGTAAGATTACATGATAACCGATCCCGCCAAAACATAGTGTCCTTTATGGAGAAGATTCACTTTTGTTTATAAGGAAGTTTAAAACAAAAAATATATTTAATTAAATTGTGATTTCTTTGCATAGTAATAAAGTTACACTAAAAGAAAAATTTAAAAGTTATTTGATAAAAAAGTAATATTAAAATTAAATAATTTAAAATAATAGTTCGAAGAGAAGGTTATCCGCTAAATACGATTGCCTCTGAAGGTACATACGTACATACGGCGTATCGGAGGAGCGATCTAGATTCCATCTCCCTAGTTCTACCGTATCGTACTTGATACGATCCGCGGATTTAGATTAAGTGTAAACGAGCTAAATAATTGCTTTCTTGGGCACCAATCCAGTTTTTTCTCAGAGCTGATGCTTCATACTCGAAAAATGGCATTTTTACTTGTCAGTTAATTTTTATTTTTATTTTCAAAGGAAATGAGCATTCTTTTATCATCATTTGTTCAAAACTAAGAATACTCTGTTTAATCAGTTCTGCAACAAATTTAGGGCTATCATACAAAGCAAAGCGAATTTCGACAAAAGAAATACGCAAAAAGAGGGAAAGCGCTGCATTATACAATTATAAAAGTAAAAATCGTTTTCATATCCTTTCTGGAATTATTTATATTTTACTTTATGCATATCAAGAAAAGAGTTATAGCAGTTTAAACAACTATTCACATCAACCAGAAATTATTATTTCTGGTTGAAGCTACTATATAATATTAATTATTTTAGGCTACATTTTTTTTTTTTTTTTTCTACCATGTTATGCTAAGTTATGATTAATTCAATTCAATATAATTCACTACCATTTTACTACAACAAGCGTTAAAAAAATGTAAATTGCTGATGAAAAAATACTCTACTTGATAAAAAGGTATTGAAAACAAACCTTCCCATCTAGATAAATAAAAAAAATAAGTAACTGTATGTAGCTTGTAATAGATCTAATAAAAAGTAGATAAGGCAATCCTAAGCCTAGACTTGAATACATGGTTATATAGGTTGACTTTAATGTTCAATTACGAGAAAACTTTTTAACAAGAATCGGATGTTCCTCCGAGAAATCTTATCTTTTAAATTACTATTTTTCAAAATTATTTATTTTTACAAAAATCGGGTAGTGGGTACCTCAAAATTTTTATAAAGCTTCATCTCGCCACTTCGAACTCTTTGGACGACCTTAAACATTAAAAACATCCGTTTCTCAGTGGTTACCCATTCATCGCTTGATGTTACTTCACATTAGTGATCCGACGAAAATCTGCATATTTGATCCGACATCATAGATTAGGAAAATTAAAAATCGGGTACGGGATACCTCGGAACTTTTCCTCAACACATCGGATTCGCTTCACTTATTTTCCTGCTTCGTATGAGCTTCGCTCGCCCTCAGAATATACAATTCGTCAAATGTATACAGCAAAACCTCTTCAGACTCGCTTCGCACGTCTTCAGATAGTAAATATATTAGTTTTATCCTCAGCGGTCACCTATCCAAACACTGACTAAGCTCGATGCTGCTTAACTTTTATAATCCAACAAAAGTCATTGATATACTTGTAATATTCAAAACTTGGTGTACTTATGTATTACGTAACGGTATTCACTTGTTCCAAATTTCAACTCGATTGGATTATTTACCGATTTTTTTTTAAAAATTTAACTAATGCAGATAATAAGATGAAACTTTATAAAATTATAGAACAGATGAATCATCAGGATCAAGAAGATATAAATTATTCAACGTTTAACAATTTATTTTTATTTTATTATCCTTATTTTTTGTAAATACTTAAAAATTGGAAAAATATTTATTAGTTATGTTTTAGATTTATTATTGATATGTGTCATTGTTTTATTACTTTTTCCAATTATAAAATGATATACTCACCGTTTGCTCAAAGTTCCACAAAAAAATAGATAACATAATATTAAAATAAATTATGTAACTTTAAACCCATGTATACAATATACGTTCATCACATGAAATAAAAAGAGAGTTTTGGAGGAAGACTTATCCACAGCGCAAGGATAACGCCTTAAAGTGGATCATAATCCAAAATCATTAATACTTGTAAGCATGAAATGTTTTTAATAATTGTTTTTTTTTACTGAAAAACAAAATTTAAGTATGTATAAATTTGTTTGATTAAATAAAGGAAATTTGTATTTAAAAAAAACTTGGAACTTATGTTAGTTCCTATAAAACGAGTGATTTTTCGTCAAAATCGGATAAATACAACTAAAGTTATGATATTTGCAAAATGGTAAAAAATGCACAAAAAGCCAATATTTTCCCGAAGAAATTCGCTGACTTTGCATAAATTAACCAATTTTTTAGTGTTTTTTAAAGAGCCATATAGCTTTGGTTGCAGTCATCCAATTTTGATGATTAAACACTCGTTTGACAGAAAAGTTTATCACTTTTTATAAAATGTTTACTTCATGCTTTGCACACAACCCACAGGGAACCACTTAAAGAAAACTGTATGTTGTGCGATTTTTTAAAATTTTGAGCATGCGCAATCATATGAAGAACTCCACTCTGGAATGGTGGACTATGTTTTTTCTTCATCATTTAAGGTATATTTTCAGATATATTTGGTTTGAAGTAGCACAAAATGAGTTACATTTTTTCAGGTCCGACTCTAGGACTAATACTTATGGATGACTATTCTATTCTGAGGTCGAGCGTAACAAGACCAAAGTAATTTAAGCTTAATAATCATGCCTCGTCCTGCTCTGCGAGGACAAGGCATGTTAAATAAATAAAATAGTAAGGAAAACTACCGAGGTACCACTACCCGATTTTTTGCTTTTTTAAGCCCTTTTATACCTCAAGCCTATTACGGCTCACCGACATCGTTTGAGTCGAAAAAGAAGAGGAAGACCTATTACTAATTCTATTAATTTTTACGTATTAATGTCTTTCTTTTAGCTGTTTTCTTATAATTATCCCGCACTGATTTGATGGCCTCATGTGTTGAAAGCGCTTTGAATAAATTATTCAAATTAGTTTTGTGGAGAGACTCTTTTCTTCGTTCCTTTCCCTTTTATACATTTTTTTTAAATTCTAGATGTTAAGTTTAATATGTTTTGTTTTCAATAAAAAATATAGCTTAAAGAAGTCAGTAAGATGAGTCAATAAGAATATTATTAAAGTTAAAGAATGATATATTATACGATTAAAGTAATTTATCACTATCATAAATGATTATTTGTTTTATTCAATGAATATATTACTTCAAGTTAAATATTAATAAC